>OY728128.1:1786589627-1787839627 GCA_963277665.1 Viscum album
TTTCCTCTATGATCATCATGAAACTCCATCTTTCTCTTATTAGCCGAGTCAGGAAACTTACCAAATTTTACTTTATTGATCATATTATGAGATTGCTGATTCGGCATAATAATGATTTTTGGACTTCCAAATCCGATTTCATTTGGTTTCTCATGAAGAACATCATTCCATTGTCCATCATATCCTCCATTATCGTGAATCATCTTGTTTCCAGCAGTTTTCTAAAACCCAAAAAGAATAGTGTGAGAGGCAAAAAAAACATGCTAGGGAAAACAACATAATAAAGGGGGAGTACCTTCAATATCTAACATCTTTGGTTTAATTCTATGATCGTTAGCGTAATTCTAGTACTATAACCTATACGTATACTTATCCTTAGGGACATCCCTAGACATACCTTAGAAATATCTCTAGGGATCTCACTAATGTTTTCGCATCCTAGTTTCCAAAGGTTGACTAAACCTTTCCTCTAATACCAACTTTAGAGACCCGAAGCTTGATGTACATGGACATTACATTACTTTTACGGAATACTTATTACATAACAAAAACACACACACAAGGATCGTAATAGTTTAATGTCTTTGGAAACTCGGAATATAATCTTCTAATTATGGTGAAAGATCTTCAACATCTCCCATAGAGAGCTTCCTTTTTTTACCTAAAACCATTCTTTATATCCTGGGGAAAAGAAAACATAAAAGGGTGAGCTCAAATGCTCAGTAAGGGTAAACAAAAGAAATATAAATCACATCATATTCATAAGAACATAACATTTTGGAAATCTTAACCTGCAAAAGAGAGCATAATTTCATAACATGGGATAAATCATAGTAGTGAAATGAAATCCCAATAATCATAACATAAAACATAAAACATTGTGGCATACACACATAATCATATAGAATCATATCTTATTAGTCAAGACTCATTTCCAAGACTATCTTAGTGGACAAAGTCCATTTCTGAACCGAGTCACCCTCGTTTCAGTCCTGTTTCACTGAACCGGTATATCTACCATTCCAGCCATGTCTATCTCATGAGATATAAAATCTTTACCCAATGAATTGGAGGGAGATATAGGTCCCACCCATCTCATAATGATACCATTCTTATGTGTGCCACAAAATCATAAATCATACATCATTTCATAACCCATGTAGTAAAAATGGAATTCTTAAACAACATGACATCATAAAACAATTCATATAAGATAAAGGAATCCATAAAAATATTTCCATCACAACATAATCAAATCCATGTAATAACAGAACCCTATATTATCTTAGATGGAAAATAATTTTGATAAAACACTTGAACTCCATTCCTGAGGAAAATATCCTTTCTACTTCAAAAACATTTTTCATTTCTTAACATGTCATACAATTTTAAACTAAAAGATGTTGATTAAAAATAAACTTGAAAACTTGTAAAAGAATATTCTTGGAAATATTGTTTTAAAAATCTATTCATGCCGTATACGTTAAAAAAACATTCTTCTCGTACTTTTGTCGGAAAAGTCAAAAAGTACCTCATACGAAAAACGACAAAAGATTCCTTTAATATCTTTTACTATAAACTCACCAAGGGGTAAAAATGGATTTAAAAAATTTTAGGTGGATGGAAATAATATTACATATTGAGGAAACATGGATGTGGATGATAAAATACACCCCAGTAAATGCCAAAGTATAAGCAATCTCGGATAAAAATGAGATTGTGATATTTCCCTTACCTTAGGTCCGATTTTCTTCGTAAGTGTCTGAACCTCCTGTATAATGATTTAAATAATGTCATTTACTTATTACAGAATCATATTCATTGTTATTATATCATATATGGTTCACTTATGACTTTATATTACCCGTTTTTTTGTAAATTCATGGTAAAGTAGCGTTTTGGGTAAAATCGTCTCATTTGTCGTTCGTTTTTTAACTTTTAATTATTCATATGATTACATAGATCATTATTACTTAATTATAGAATATAAAACATGATTTATATATAATATATATTCAGAATATACATATATATAATGGATCGATAAATGGAAAGAAATACACCGTTCATGGAGACGGTAGGCCGTACGTACTCATGAACGCTGTTTTCGTTTCCTTATTGAATTGAGTGGAATTAAGTAGATGACATACATATATATACACATAAATCCAGTATCTTTATAATGTCATATATTTCATTATTATTTCTTATATATACTTTATAATCATTCTTAAATGGTAAACATGGAGAATGAATCTCATCGCGTCGTGGAGCCGGTAGTCCGTACGTACGCACGAGCGATGATATCATTTCCATAATTATTGAATTTAATTGGAGTGGATGATAAAATATATCAGAATCATTATGATGTTATAATAACTATGTATATTTATTCTTTACACCATAATACCCATCCATGTAAGGTGTTGGTGGAAAAACAGATTACACCACGGCGTGGAGACGGTATTCCGTACGTACGCACGCGCGGTGATTTCATTTTCCGTAGGATGGATAGATGGTTAAATAGGGTTGTTTCATACTTATAATAACATATCAGTATATGAGTGATACTTATGTTATTACTTCATAATGAAACAACTAAAGAAGAAGAAGTTGAAGAAGAAAGAAATTGGAAAGGATCGGTAATGGATATTACCTCTTCTTTGAAGTGCTTCTTTGAGACCTCCTTTTAGGGAACTAAAATTGGTCTTTTAAGAAGACCAGGACCTCTATAATGTCTCTAGGGAAGTGTATAGGATAAAATGGCAGGGGTTGGTCGAGCTTTAAGGCTCAAAGTGGTGTGAGGAAGAGAGGGAGGAGGTGCCCTTTTATAAGGGAGGAGAGGGGTACCTTTGGAATAACTAAAACTATAATTTTATTATAAAGTCAAATTCGGTTTTAAATAGCAAAAAATTTATTTATTTAGAAGCTAAGGTGGGTATGGGTCTAAATCCTCTCATCCAATAGAATTTGGACAAGTTTAGGTTCCTATTTTAACCTTATCATTTAGATTTAACATTAAGTTAAATATTTTTACTTTTACCGTGTCTTCTTGTGTTCTTACACTATAAGGTTAATAAACTCACTATAAGAAGCCAAACGAACCCCAAATTGTTTATTATTAATATATATAACCTTATCTAAGTCATTTGGCCGAACAATAGATTTTTAGGAATAAAATAACAATTAATAATATAATATTTGTTTTAAAAACTATTTTATGTCAATTTTGACACTATTTAGTAATTGCTTTTTGTAAAAATAATAACAGAATGATAAGTTCTAAAAAATTTAATTTAATCTTTACTAACATGTCATATTAACCTATAAAATTAGTGTAATTCATAAAAAGTCTCAAATTATATTTATTTGGGTATTTATAACATCAATTATGTCAATATTTCATATATAAGATAATTACTGCATCATCGTTGTGTCATAAATAAATTAAATTATTTAATGCCTAAAAATTAAAAATAATATACCATTATGTAGTAAATAGTTTAAGATTTACAATGAATATTTATAGTCGAATTTATCTTATGTATAACCCCATATTAAAAATGATTTACTTATTAAACTTTGACTTTAACTATTTTAACCTTTCTTTAAATAAATTAATAATAAATGTCCTAATATAATACAAGTGGGCCTAAATGGTCATATTTTATTCCTAAGGTTGTTTTTGGTAGAATTATACTTTTCCAATAGAATTAGGACATGTGTTAGGGTAATAATAAAATCATTTTTACCCTTAATTACTCTATTTACTTTTAACCGTGGTAAAAAAAGTAAAAAGTTACTATTCACCAAAAAATTATTTTCATCTCATTGAACCACATTTTACTTACTGACATCAACTGTGTCTCTCGTATTTTTGAAATTCCACTCACAGAAGCGGTAAAATTATGTTTTATGAAAAATTCAGTTTTTTTAACTACCACTTAGTGGTTTCACTATTCATCAAAAATTGAAAGTTTTCAGAAAAATACCAAAAATTAGGCCTAAGCTATATTTGATATTATGAACTCAAAAATGATTTCTATTTTACCAAATTCAAAACATATCAGTTGCATTAATTAATTTAAAAATTAATTCCCGTCGTCAAAACAAATAGCGTGTTTTTAAGAGATAATAACTATCCAAAGATTGACACTTTTTTATGTCTGGTTTAAATGTGAAATTACATCCAATGACCAACATTGTATTAAATTGTAAAAATATATCTTAAATATACTTTAAAACCACTCAAATTAATAATTTATCACAATTAATTATTTCGATTGAAAAAGTTGTTTTTAATTAAAATTTAGTAATTTTCACTATTCATCAAAATATGAAAGTTATCCGAAAATCACCAAAATTTCACCCTAAGATAATTTCGATATTCTGAATCCCAAAATGAAGTCCATTTTGAAAAATAAAATTTACAAAATTTCAAAAAGTGGTTATTACTATTCATAACGGCTAGTTTTAATAATATTTTAATAGCATATCGTTGTTTAGCGAAACTTGGTGTTGCGTACAATACACGCTATCGTGGAAGGTCGCGATTGCATGTAATTCTAGCCAGGTTAGAGATGTGTATTGTGAAAGCTCCTTTTGGTGTAGCGTATAACACAAGACATTAATGAAATTAAAAAGAATATTTTTCATAAAATCTTGGGGTGTTACAAAAATCATCCTAAACAAATTTCTGGTTTCATTACCTCCAAAGGATTCCTCCCAAGGTTTCCTCAAGCCTCCCAATGTCCCTACCTTCATGATTTTGATGTTACTCTTCGTGGTAAGGGAAACTTTCACCGTCCTCATTTAAGTTCTGACATCCATTATGTTATGTCTTATAGTTCATTTTTATTATGTGGGGTATTATTCTTATTTACATTTAATACTTTCCATTTAATGTCCAAATTATGATAGACCCTTTCACCTCTCATCAATTTATTTTCTCAATTTTTAATTGACACCATTAGTCTGCCAAATTTTCGTAAAAGAAATCATGTATTCTCTTTTATTTTGAGTTTCATTTTCCTAGGGTATTTACTTCAAATATCCATACCATGATATTATTTCATTTTATTTTGTACCCATACTGTATTATGACTTATTTATGAGTGGTTGAACTTTGTCCCCTCTCTTTTTAATTTTTTCTAAAAAGATGTTATGTAGCTATTATGCTGCAGAATTTTCATCTCAAAAGTCCTATCTCTTTCACTCAAGAAATTATCTTGTTTTATTTATATGAATACCCAAACCTATTTCATTAATATAGATGTTCAAAAATAAAAAAAATAAAATTTTATTCTATAATTGACATACATATAACCCTCACTCTTTTTCCATGGGTTATAAATGACATAATGATCTTATTTTTAAGTACTTTTTAAAATGTCATGATTTTGAAATGAAACCCATTTCATTTATTCAATCGGGGATAATTATGAAATTTTTCATTATGATCTATGTGGATCACATGAAATTAAATACATATTAAGGTTGCACCCTGATAGCGCTCTAATGAATTTGGTAAAGAATTATTCTCTAGATATGACAAATTTCACCATACCTTGGTGAATAACCTTGGTAATTTTTATGACACCTCGGGGATAAACCATGGTGATATGTTAATGAATGTATAAATGAAATATTGTAGCCACATATTAAAGTTATGTTTTGAGTAATTTTCATTATGATATTATTATTATTTCATTGACATTGTCTTTATGTTTTTATCAAGTTCCTATAGATATCACAAGTAAACTGATTTCCTTATTTACCAATACTGAGCCATCTTCTCACCCTTTCCTTGAATGTATGTCTCTAGGTTATGAGATGTTGTAATTGTACTTAGGATGAACTTATGATGAATTCATACAAGTTTATTAGAAGAATGTTTTATCTTTTTTTCATTTTTTGTTGTTCCAGATTTCCAAGACACTAGAATTTAAGGATCCTCTGTTTGTAAAATTTTATGAAATGTTTTGTATGAAAAAGGTGGGATGCCATAAATTTTTATTGAATTATGTTTTACATCCACTTTTTATATAGATTTATAGTGAATAAACATAATCGATTCATTTGATTAAGGATATAATCTGTATATGGGAATTTGTCTCAATATCCTTTCATTAAGGAATATGTTGATGTTATACACCCAAATTGTTTTACGAGGTGTATATACAACCCCTTTGACATATCATAACATGAATTTATTTATTATCATTTAATTTTAGTATTTTTATAAATTCTATTCTTTCATGGGGCTTATAATTCAAATTTTTGAAAGTGGTAAGTGACACTTAGATTTAAAAATATATTTTTAAATCAATTAGTTGATATTTGAGGAATGCTTTAGACATGAAAGACAATGGTTGGAGACTGATTAATACAAGACTTTCCAAGCATCTGTCATCTCATGGGATGAATTCAGTTGGAAAAAATCATTTTCATTTGTTTAAAAGTAATATTTAACTACATAGATGATAGATATTGACCATAGTGTCTTGTGAAAGTTATTGACACAAATTAGATGGATTTATACCATAGACATAGGAAATCCAAATATTAGAAATGAAGAAGGTGGCGGCTTCTCCTGGAGGGGTCTCGGAGGTGGTTTCTGCAGGGGCCGTCGGAGGCGCGTCGGCGGCGGCTCCACCTGGAGTCTCGAAGCCTGTTGCTGGGGGAGCTGGCGGGGGTGCTCCGTCTGGGGTTTCTTTCAAGGATGTCCTCTGTAGGGGCCTTGCGGGGGGGGGTCGGCGCCTGTCCTCTGTTGGTTTCTCAGTCTGGCCGGGAGGCTCCTTTGATAGTTGTGGAACCTAAAGTCCCTAGGATTCTTCCGGGGGGACCTGTGGTGAGTTTCTCGTCTAGAGAGCTTCAGGAAGCAGCTTCTTTCCATGAGATCACTCTGGTGGCATGCTTTGGGCGGTCTAAACCATCCCTGGAAGTCTTCAGATTTATTGTGGAGTCGTGGGGGCTGTCGCAACCTACTATGGTCTCCGATTTGTCGCGTGTGGCCTTCTGTGTCCTTCTGGATTCTCGGGAGGATTTTGTAAGAGCTTGGGCTTGGGGAGCTCGTAGATGTGGATCTCTGAGTTTCTCTTTATCCAGATGGTCCTGGGACTGTCACAGGGGGCGGGAATCTCTTTTTGAGGCGGTGTGGTTATCGCTTCCTGGCCTTCCTCTCCCGTTCCAGAATCCGGCTATGCTGAAGGAAATCGAGAACTCTCTTGGATCCTTCCTTTGCGCGGATGAGGATACGAGAAGCTTCAAGGCGGCGACGAATCCATGTATCTGCGTGGAAATGGATCTGTCGCTGAAGAGGCCTACTTTGGTGCAACTTGACTGGGAGGATGTTTTCATCTGGAAGCAGAGGTTGTTTTTCCGTAGGCTTCACTGCTTCTGTGGGCTCTGTGGTCTTCATGGGCATGAGGTGAAGAACTGCCGGCGGTGGAGGGTGGTGGTGGTTTCCTCCGGTGGTGCTCAGGTAGGAGTTTCGGGTCAGGACCCGTCGGGGTCGGGTAAAGACGGGACTCTGGGTCAGTCCGTTGTACCCCCTTTGGATTCAAATTTTAATTTACCCGGTGCTACCCGTTTGGTAAGACTTCGGGGGAAACGTCGTCTTCCTCTATTGGGTCGCGGTCGGTTCCTACTTCGGAGAGCAAGGGTCTGATCTCTTGGTCCCCGGGCCCTCTGTCCCAAAGGATGTCCCTGGGCAGTGATAGGCAAGACGTGCCGTCAAGAGCGCTTGATTTGCAGGTTCCTTTCTCCTTAGGAAGCCCGGTCAGGATGCTCTCTCCTCCTCCCTCCTCCTTTGGTTTTTCGTCACATCTATCGCCAGGGTCGTTCAGGAGTTGTCTTGTGAACAATCTGGTGGTCTCCACGAGTAGCTGTGTGGAGATGGCTGGTGGGATCAGTGGAGCTGAAAAGGAAGTGGTAGCCTCGCGCTGGTCGCCGCAGCGTAGGGTGTGGATGTCGTTGTGCCAGGGGGAGATTGGCGATGATCTTCCTTGGGTTCCGTCTGGTAGAAGACCTCTGCTGGAAGAGCTGGAGGTTTTGAGTAACGAAGGGCTTCTAGATGGGCCACGGGGGAGAGATTTGTCTAACATGTCAGGACCAATCACTCGCTCGAAAGCTAAGGGGAAGGGTCTGATCATTCTACACATTCCGGAAACTCCAGTGGTTCCGAAGGCCCGTAAGTTGGTCCAGTAATGTTATCTGTCCTTTTATGGAACGCTCACAGTCTATGGGCTCATGTGAAGAGGGATTTTCTTTCACTGGAGGGTAGGAAAGCCAAAGCCTCTTTGTTGGTGATTCTCGAACCGAAGATAGATGCTTGTAAGATGCAGTATGTTGTGAGAAAACTGGGATTCCCGAATAGTTTCCATGGCGGACCTACTAATTTTCAGATTTTGGTGGGTTGGAAAGATCCTCTTCTGGTTGAGGTTGTTAATGTGACCACACAATTTATCGAATTGAAGGTCGAACTGAATGGTATCAACATTCTTTTCTCCTTGGTTTATGCGAGTAATAAGCCCTTGGAAAGGAGGGATCTCTAGTCCCACTTGAAAGAGGTGCAAGCTGACCTGTTGCCGTGGTTCGTGGGGGGTGATTTCAACATTTTCATGGATGCTTTGGAGAAAAAAGGAGGAAGGAGTGCATCTCTTTATGGAATGATGGACTTTAAAGAGTGTGTGTTGCATGAGGGTTTAATGGACTTAGGGTTTGGAGGATCGAGGTATACTTGGTGCAATAATAGTAAAGGCCAGAGTAGGGTCTGGTGCCGTCGGGATAGGTGGCTAACTAACCTGCACGGGCTCGATATGTTCTCGAAGACCTCGGTCACCCATCTCCCTCGTATCCTATCGGATCATGCACCTTTAATATTGGAGATAAAACGCGAAAGCGTGGTTGGACAGACATTTTATTATTCGAGTGTGTGGCACAGGAATCAAGGTTCCATGCAAATGGTAAGGTCGTCCTGGCTTCTGGAGGAGAGTAAGACGTCATGGGATGGGCTGGTTAATCGCCTCAAAAGGTTAAAACAGGGTATCAAACAATGGCTTGTGGAGCAACCTGACTGGAATAATGGAGTATCCAGCTTACAGGAGGAAGTTGGCAGACTTGAGGAGAGTTTACAGGTTTCCTGGGATGAGAACACCTTCACCAATCTATGCGATAAAAATTCTATTCTGGTGGAGAAACTTCTGGAGATGGAGAGGGTTTATTCACAACGTTCCCGTGTGCGTTGGCTAAAAGAGGGGGACCGCAACAACGCATTCTTCCAGGCCTGTATCAAAGAAAGGAGGGCCTCGAAGATCAACATCAAAAAAGAAGATGGGGAGTATACTACGGATGTTATAGAGGCTGGAAAGGTTGCATTGAAGCATTTTTAGGGCATATGGGCAGGTGAAGCATCGTCTGGGTTTCGCAGAGAGTCTCTCGGGGAATCTGCTTTCGTGGAGGGTTTTCCTTGCTTGTTATCTCTCTCTTAGAATGAGCATGTAGAGACCCGAATCTTAACGTACATGGACATTACATTACTTTTGCGGAATACTTAGTACATTACAAAAACACACACACAAGGACCGTAATAGTTTAGTGTCTTTGGAAACTCGGAATATAATCTTCTAATCGTGGTGAAAGATCTTCAACATCTCCCATAAAGATCTTCCCTTTTTTTCTTACCTAAAACCTTTCTTTTTATCCTGGGGAAAAAAACATAGAAGGGTGAGCTCAAATGCTCATTAAGGGTAAACAAAATAAATATCAATCACATCATATTCATAAGAACATATCATTTGGAAATCTTAACCTGCAAAAGAGATCATAATTTCATAACATGGGATAAATCATAGCAGTGAAATGTAATCACAATAATCATAACTTAAAACATGAAACTTTGTGGCATACACACATAATCATAGAGAATCATTTCTTGTTAGTCAAGACTCATTTCCAAGACTATCTTAGTGGACAAAGTCCCTTTATGAACCGAGTCACCCTCGTTTCAGTCCTGTTTCACTGAACCGGTATAACCTACCATTCCAGCCATGTCTATCTCATGAGATATAAAATCTTTACCCAATGCATTGGAGGGAGATATAGGTCCCACCCATCTCATAATGATACCATTCTTATGTGTGCCACAAAATCATAAACCATACATCATTGCATAACCCATGTAATAAAAATGGGAATCTTAAACATCATGACATCATAAAACAATTCATATACGATAAAGGAATTCATAAAAATAATTCCATAACAACATAATCAAATCAATGTAATAATAGGGATAAAAACAGAACCCTTTATCATCTTATATGGAAAATAATTTTGATAAAACACTTGAACTTCATTCTTGAGGAAAATATCATTTCTACTTCAAAAACACTTTTCCTTTCTTAACATGTCATACAATTTTAAACTTAAAGAAGTTGATTAAAAATAAACTTGAAAACTTGTAAAGGATGCTTCTTGGAAATAATGTTTTAAAAATCCATTCATGCCGTATAAGTTAAAAAAAACATTCTTCGTACTTTTGTCGGAAAAGTCAAAAAGTACATCGTACGAAAAACGACAAAAGATTCCTTTCATGTCCTTTACTAAAAACTCATCGAAGGGTACAATTGGATTTAAACAATTGTAGGTGGATGGAAATAATATTACATATTGAGAAAACATGGATTTGGATGATAAAATACACCCCAGTAAATACCAAAGTATAAACAATCTCGGATAAAAATGAGATTGTGATATTTCCCTTACCTTAGGTCCGACTTGCTTTGTAAGTGTCCGAACCTCCTCTTCTTTGAAGCGCCTCTTTGAGACCTCCTATTAGGGCACTAAAATTGGTCTTTGAGGAAGACCAGAACCTCTAGGATGTTTCTAGGGAAGTGGAGAAGAGAATTTGGCAGGGGTTGGCCGAGCTTGAAGGCTCAAAGTTGTGTGAGGAAGAGAGGGAGGAGGTGCCCTTTTATAAGAGAGGAGAGGGGCACCTTTGGAATAACTAAAAATATTATTTTATTATAAATTCTAGTTCGGTTTTAAATAGCTCCAAATTTATTTATTTCGAAGCTAAGTTGGGGATGGGTCGAAATACCCTCATACAATAGAATTTAGACAAGTTTAGGTTCCTATTTTAACCTTATCATTTAGATTTAACATTAAGTTAACTAATTTTACTTTTACCGTGTCTTCTTGTGTTCTTGTACTATAAGGTTAATAAACATAATATATCAAGCCAAAAAAACCTCAAGTTGTTTATTATTAATATATATAACCTTATCTAAGTCATTTGGCCGAACCATAGATTTTTAGGAACAAAATAACAATTAATAATATAATATTTGTTTTAAAAACTATTTTATGTCAATTTTGACACTATTTAGTTATTGATTTTTGTGAAAATACTAACAGAAATATAAGTTCGAAAAAAGTTAATTAAATCATTACTAACATGTCATATTAACCTAGAAAATTAGTGTAATTCATAAAAATTCTCAAATTATATTTATTTGAGTATTTTTAACATCAATTCTGTCAATATTTCATTAATAAGATAATTACTGCATCATCGTTGTGTCATAAATAAATTAAATTATCTAATGTCTAAAAATTAAAAATAAAATACCATTGTGTAGGAAATATTTTTAGCTTTCTAATGAATATTTATAGTCTTATTTATCTATTTATAACCCTATATTAAAAATATTTTCTTAAATAAACATTGATTTTAACTCTTTTAACTCTTCTTTGAATTAAATAATAATAAATGTCCTAATCTAAACCAAGTGGGCCTAAATGATAATATTTTACACTTAAGGTTGTCTTTGGTCGAGATACACTTGTCCAATAGAATTAGGACATGTTTTAGGGTAATATTAATATCATTCTTACCCTTAATTACCCTATTTACTTTTAACCGTGGTAAATAAAAGTAAAAAGTTACTATTCACCAAAAATTATTTTCATCTCATTGAACCACATTTTACTTACTGACATCAACCGTGTCTCTCTGATTTTTGAAATTCCACTCACAGAAGCGGTAAAATTAAGTTTTATGAAAAATTCAGTTTTTTTAACTACCACTTAGTGGTTTCACTATTCATCAAAAATTGAAAGTTTTCAGAAAAATACCAAAAATTAGGCCTAAGCTATATTTGATATTATGAACTCAAAAATTATTTCTATTTTACCAAATTCAAAACATATCAGTTTCATTAATTAATTTAAAAATTAATTTCCGTCATCAAAACAAAAGGCGTGTTTTTAAGAGATAATAACTATCAAAAGATTGACACTTGTTTATAACTGGTTTAAATGTGAAATTAAATTTAATGACCAACATTGTATTAAATTGTAAAAATATATTCTAAATATACTTTAAAACCACTCAAATTAATAATTTATCACTATTAATTATTTCGATTGAAAAAGTTGTTTTTAATTAAAATTTAGTAATTTTTACTATTCATCAAAATATGAAAGTGATCTGAAAATCACCAAA
This sequence comes from Viscum album, assembly GCA_963277665.1. Taxonomy (NCBI): domain Eukaryota; kingdom Viridiplantae; phylum Streptophyta; class Magnoliopsida; order Santalales; family Viscaceae; genus Viscum; species Viscum album. The sequence goes on from OY728128.1 coordinate 1,786,602,136, forward strand.
ATTTCACCCTAAACTAATTTCGATATTCCGAATCCAAAAATGAAGTCCATTTTGAAAAATAAAATTTACAAAATTTCAAAAAGTGGTTATTACTATTCATAACGAATAGTTTTAATAATATCTTAATAGCATATCGTTGTTTAGCGAAACATGGTGTTGCGTACATCACACGCTATCGTGGAAGGTCGTGATTATGTGTAATTCAAGCCAGGTCAGAGATGTGTGTTGTGAAAGCTCCTTTTGGTGTAACGTATAACACAAGACATTAATAAAATTAAAAAGAATATTTTTTATAAAATCTTGGGGTGTTACATTCTACCCCCCTTAAAATGAATTTCGCCCTCGAAATTCATCGGGGTTATAAATGGTTTACTACTCAAAAGACCCTTTAATAGAAACCCACATCGTAAAAAGGAATACCAAAAACAATCTTTAAAAACAAAAGTATGAAACGTAACAGTTACCCAAATAAACTAATCACTGGGTTTCCACATAGGTGAAAATATGGATATGGAAGAAAAATCTAACCATCATGTTCTGATGGAGAGTGGTAGAGAACATGGCTATGGAAAAGCCAGCAATCACAAAGGCATAAATTTGTGACGATCTAAGGTATCATCTGATTAATCAGATATAAGAGCACTAGGACAACATTTTTGGTTTTCAAGATAATTTCCCTAAAGTTGATGAAATTGGAATTAGAAGAAATACTTTCGTGATTTTGGTATAGTCTCAACGTTTGTCGTTCTTTGGAAAATTTCCACTTCATCTCTTAAAGAAATAAAGTTGAATTTGTCATTCGTGATGTGTTAGCAGATGATGTGATAGAATGATGGGTCATTCCATCTCTTTCAAACAAAAGGTTAGCAAAAGTTATAATTCCATCTTATGGTTAATCGTATATGGTTCCAAAAATGAACTTATACTTCATATATCATACCGTTTAATAAAATAAAATTAGTTTCTACTAACCAGGGACTTCCTGTAGGCCAGTGGTAGGCGATAAAGGCCAGTCGCACTTCAGTTCTGGGTTCAATTCCCACAGCCTTGTCCGAAGCAATGGGCTGTCGCCCGTCCTGCAGGTTGTCCTTTTTCTAAAACTATATTACTATAACATCCCATCAATAATATCGAAAAAAACTTCTGTCCTTAAACAATACTAACTTATGTCAAACATAATCCATTCCAATATTGAGGCTTGTCTATAATATTGTAGTCCACTCTCATAATATAGTGAAAATGATTACCAGAGATTTAATACCATCGTTGATCCCTATATATCATAAGATATGTCTTGTTGGTCACATTCCAAACATTCAAAGGCCTTAATTAGGTATTCTCTTGAATACCCATTGAACCTTAGTGAAAACATGAATGCAGTTAAAAGTTAACACTTTCCACATACCAAAATCCTCAAAATTCTATATACTCAAACCATGATATAACTATTTCCTTATATCAGTCATGAGCTCATGAATACTATCAAACATTTAATTTTCTCCTTATCCCTTCATTATGCGCATATCATCTACATTTCAAAAATATCTGAATAACCTTTCATGGATACTGGTACCATTAATCATACACTTTCAAAACTCAAGGAAAGACAACAGTGTAACAATCCTTGGATGTCTCTTTATTCCATAGTACCATGAGATTACTTATAAAACATTACACATGATAAACATGTAATCATTCCGCTACATTCTTAAACCATTGACCGAGCTTCAACAATTGTTTCATATCACATATCATTTGTAGTCTCTTCATCATCATCAACATAAATACTACTCATACGACCATACTGATTCTCTTCATGAGACTTTCCCTTAGGGAATTGGTTTGCATAATGCCCATAGATTCCACATTTAAAACATTTAACCATTGTTGATGTCATAGAAATACCATTATCCTCATCCATGGTGGTAATTGAAACTTTTCCTTTGCACTTACTGGCTTTGTGTCCTTCTTTTCCACACCCAAAGCATCTTCCAGTTCCCTTAAAAAATTCTCCACGATGCCTCTTCCCACATGATTTACATAGGGTAAATTGAACTTTCTTTCCTCTATGATTATCATGAAACTCCATCTTTCTCTTATTAGCCGAGTCAGGAAACTTACCAAATTTTACATTATTGATCATATTATGAGATTGCTAATTCGGCATAATAATGATGTTTGGACTTCAAAATCCCATTTCATTTGGTTGCTCATGAAGAATATCATTCCATTGTCCATCATATCCTCCATTATCGTGAATCATCTTGTTTCTAGCCATTTTCTAAAACCCAAAAAAATAGTGTGAGAGGAAAAATCATGCTAGGGAAAAAAACATAATAAAGGGGGAGTACCCTCAATATCTAACATCTTAGGTTAAATTCTAATATCGTTATCGCAATTCTAGGACTATAACCTATACGTATACTTAACCTTAGAGACATCCCTAGACATACCTTAGAAATATCTCTAGGGATCTCACTAAAGTTCTCGCATCCTAGTTTCCAAAGGTTGACTAAACCTTTCCTCTGATACCAACTGTAGAGACCCGAAGCTTAATGTACATGGACATTACATTACTTTTGCGGAATACTTAGTACATTACAAAAACACACACACAAGGACCGTAATAGTTTAGTGTCTTTGGAAACTCAGAATATAATCCTCTAATCGTGGTGAAAGATCTTCAACATCTCCCATAAAGATCTTCCCTTTTTTTTGTTACCTAAAACCTTTCTTTATATCCTGGGGAAAAAAACATAAAAGGGTGAGCTCAAATGCTCAGTAAGGGTAAAAAAAATATCAATCACATCATATTCATAAGAACATATCTTTTGGAAATCTTAACCTGCAAAAGAGATCATAATTTCATAACATGGGATAAATCATAGCAGTGAAATGTAATCACAATAATCATAACATAAAACATGAAGCTTTGTGGAATACACACATAATCATAGAGAATCATTTCTTGTTAGTCAATAATCATTTCCAAGACTATTTTAGTGGACAAAGTCCCTTTCTGAACCGAGTCACCCTCATTTCAGTCCTGTTTCACTGAACCTGTATAACCTACCATTCCAGTCATGTCTATCTCATGAGATATAAAATCTTTACCCAATGCATTGGAGGGAGATATAGGTCCTACCCATCTTATAATGATACCATTCTTATGTGTTCCACAAAATCATAAACCATACATTATTGCATAACCCATGTAATAAAAATGGGAATCTTAAACATCATGACATCATTAAACAATTCATATACGATAAAGGAATTCATAAAAATAATTCCAACAAAACATAATCAAATCAATGTAATAATAGGGATAAAAACAGAACACTTTATCATCTTAGATGCAAAATAATTTTGATAAAACACTTGAACTTCATTCTTGAGGAAAATATCATTTCTACTTCAAAAACACTTTTCCTTTCTTAACATGTCATACAATTTTAAACTTAAAGAAGTTGATTAAAAATAAACTTGAAAACGTGTAAAGGAAGCTTCTTGGAAATAATGTTTTAAAAATCCATTCATGCTGTATAAGTTAAAAAAAACATTCTTCGTACTTTTTTCGGAAAAGTCAAAAAGTACCTCGTATGAAAAACGACAAAAGATTCCTTTCATATCCTTTACTAAAAACTCATCGAAGGGTAAAAATGGATTTAATCAATTGTAGGTGGATGGAAATAATATTACATATTGAGAAAACATGGATTTGGATGATAAAATACACCCCAGTAAATACCAAAGTATAAACAATCTCAGATAAAAATGAGATTGTGATATTTCCCTTACCTTAGGTCTGACTTGCTTTGTAAGTGTCTGAACCTCCTCTTCTTTGAAGCGCCTCTTTGAGACCTCCTCTTAGGGCACTAAAATTGGTCTTTGAGGAAGACCAGAACCTCTAGGATGTTTCTATGGAAGTGGAGAAGAGAATTTGGCAGGGGTTGTCCGAGCTTGAAGGCTCAAAGTTGTGTGAGGAAGAGAGGGAGGAGGTTCCCTTTTATAAGGGAGGAGAGGGGCACCTTTGGAATAACTAAAAATATTATTTTATTATAAAGTCAAGTTCAGTTTTAAATAGCTCCAAATTTGTTTATTTCGAATCTAAGGTGGGGATGGGTCTAAATACTCTCATCCAATAAAATTTATACAAGTTTAGGTTCCTATTTTAACCTTATCATTTAGATTTAACATTAAGTTAAATAATTTTACTTTTACCGTGTCTTCTTGTGTTCTTATACTATAAGGTTAATAAACTTACTATATCAATCCAAACGAACCCCAAGTTGTTTATTATTAATATATATAACCATATCTAAGTCATTTGGATGAACCATAGATTTTTAGGAATAAAATAACAATTAATAATATAATATTTGTTTTAAAAACTATTTTATGTCAATTTTGACACTATTTAGTAAATGATTTTTGTGAAAATCCTAAAAGAATGATAAGTTAGAAAAAAGTTAATTAAATCAATAATAACATGTCATATTAACCTATAAAATTAGTGGAATTCATAAAAAGTCTCAAATTATATTTATTTGAGTATTTATAACATCAATTATGTCAATATTTCATTAATAAGATAATTACTGCATCATCGTTGTGTCATAAATATATTAAATTATTTAATGTCTAAAAATTACAAATAAAATACCATTATGTATAAAATCTTTTTATCTTTCTAATGAATATTTATAGTCGAATTTATCTTATGTATAACCCTATATGAAAATTGTTTTATTAAATAAACTTTGATTTTAACTCTTTTAACTCTTCTTTGAATTAAATAATAATAAATGTCCTAATCTAATTCAAGTGGTCCTAAATGGTCATATTTTATTCCTAAGTCTGTTTTTTGGTCGAATTACACTTATCCAATAGAATTAGGACATGTGTTAGGGTAATAATAATATCATTTTTACCCTTTAATTACCCTATTTACTTTTATCCGTGGTAAATAAAAGTAAAAAGTTACTATTCACCAAAAATTATTTTCATCTCATTGAACCACATTTTACTTACTGACATCAACCGTGTCTCTCGTATTTTTGAAATTCCACTCATAGAAGCGGTAAAATTAAGTTTTATGAAAAATTCAGTTTTTTTAACTACCACTTAGTGGTTTCACTATTCATCAAAAATTGAAAGTTTTCAGAAAAATACCAAAAATTAGGCCTAAGCTATATTTGATATTATGAACTCAAAAATGATTTCTATTTTACCAAATTCAAAATATATCAGTTGAATTAATTAATTTAAAAATTAATTCCCGTCGTCAAAACAAAAGTCGTGTTTTTAAGAGATAATAACTATCAAAAGATTGACACTTGTTTATAACTCGTTTAAATGTGAAATTACATCCAATGACCAACATTGTATTAAATTTTAAAAATATATTATAAATATACTTTAAAACCACTAAAATTAATAATTTATCACTATTAATTATTTCGATTGAAAAAGTTGTTTTTAATTAAAATTTAGTAATTTTCACTATTCATCAAAATATGAAAGTTATCCGAAAATCACCAAAATTTCACCCTAAGCTAATTTTGATATTCCGAATCCAAAAATAAAGTCCATTTTGAAAAATAGAATTTACAAATTTTCAAAAAGTTGTTATTACTATTCATAACGGATAGTTTTAATAATATCTTAATAACATATCGTTGTTTTGCGAAACATGGTGTTGCGTACATCACACGCTATCGTGGAAGGTCGCGATTGAGTGTAATTCAAGACAGGTCAGAGATGTGTGTTTTGAAATCTCCTTTTGGTGTAACGTATAACACAAGACATTAATGAAATTAAAAAGAGTATTTTTTATAAAATCTCGGGGTGTTACAGAGCACCTGTCCAGAATTCCGGACGAGAAGGAAATTAGAGAGGCCCTAGGAAGCATACCGAAGGAGAGTGCTCCAGGACCTGATGGTTTCTCGGCGTCTTTTTACGGTGCTGCATGGGACGTGGTGGGGCCCTGTGTGGTAGAGGCCATTCGCGATTTTTTTTGAGGAGCTCCTCTATGTAGAGGGATCTCTTCTTTGAGGGTGGTGCTGGTACAGAAAGTTAAGGATCCCACTCTCGTTAATCATTTCAGGCCGATTTGCCTTTGTAACGTCTCTTATAAGATTCTGGCAACGACTATAAGCACGAGATTGGCCAATGTGATTCCGAGGCTAGTCTCTGAAGAACAGCATGGCTTTATACAGGAGAGGAGTATTCAGGGAGCGGTGGCTATAGCAAGTGAAATGGTTGTCGACCTGAACAAAAGGTCTGTGGGTTCTAATATTGTCTATTAGGTGGATATATGCAAAGCTTATATAATCTAGAATGGAGTTTCATACTGTGGGTGCTGAGAGGTTTCGGCTTCCAGGAGTTTTTTTGTGATTTGTGCTTTAGGTGCTTTGCCTCACCATGGATTACTATTTCACTGCTCGGCAGGTGTTTCGGTTTCTTTAAATCAGTGAGGGGGTCTGACAAGGAGACCCACTCTCGCCCTTTTTGTTTGTACTTGCCCAGGATTCCCTATCTAGAAACCTGAAGAAAGAATCAACACATGGGAGGCTGAAGCCGTTTCGTGGAAGAAGGAACTCCCTCAATGTATCACACCTCATGTTTGCGGATGACATTTTAATATTCACGAATAGAGGGAGGAGATTTTTGAAGATACTCAAGGGAATTACGTAGGAGTATGGGGAGCTAAGTGGGAAAGCTATCAACCGGTCGAAGATCCATTTGTTCATTTCCAATAGGTGCTCGGATCTGAGGTGCAAACGTATTCAAGATTCCATGGGTTGCGGACAGAGGAAACCTCCCATTGTGTATTTAGGAGTTCCTCTATCATGCGAGAGGATATTGAAGACACACTTCAATGACATCGTGGACCGTATCCTGGGAAGGATTTTCAACTGGAAGAATAGATTACTCTCCTATGGGGGTAGGATCACACTGATCAACAGTGTTCTACTCTCAATCCCCATGCATGTCTTCGCTGTCATCAAACCGCTGAAGGGAACGGTGGAGAGGATTGTACGCATTCTCACGAAGTTTCTTTGGGATGCGAAAAGGGAGGGGAGATGCCACTGGGCTTCCTGGAAGAGGATGGCCCGACCGGTGGAGGAGGGTGGGGTTGGTCTTCGTGACATCAATGGAACGATCCGGGGTCTGCAAGCCAAACTCTCTTGGGAAGTGATAGTGAGCAAGTCTCTCTGGGCCAAATTTTACAGAGCAAGGTATGGAGCGCAAGGTGATCGTAGCAGGTGCGGTGCGACTGCACTCACCAGGTGCATTGATTCTCACTTGGAGGTTTTCCATGGCTGCGCCAGATGGGTGATTGGGCGCGGGGATATCAGTTTCTGGGATGATGCATGGTTGGAAGAAAGGCTCGGCTATGAGGGTTGTCCCTCTTCTAATATCTATTTCAGGTAGGTGTGCGAGAGTTACGAGTTTATTCATGAAAATATTAGCCCTTCGCAGCTTCTCTCCTTCAATATTGTGGTTATGAGTGATGTGCCTGACAGGTGCTGTTTTTCTGTAACTGGGTCAGGCCGGTTCAGCATAAACGGCTTCAGGAGAATTGATCAGAGGACCTCATCCAGGGAAGCAGAGCATGGATTGACGTGGTGTAAGCCAATCCCAACGAGAATGAACTTCTTGCTATGGCGAGTTCAAAATCGAGCGGTATCCACAAAGGAGAACATTAAGAAAAGAGGAGTCAGCATGGCTTCGCGTTGCTACTGTTGCGAGAACCCAACGTCGGAAACAACATTACACCTGTTCTTTCAGGGGCAGTGGGCAGTGTTCTTATGGTCTCGGTTCGCTCAATATAGAGTTCCTGAAGGGTAGAGTCCTTCAGTACGTGACTATCTTGTGGTATGGCTGTCAGGCTTTGGCAACAGGGTTGAGGACCGGTCAGCAGGTTTGATCATTTTGATTTCCATTTGCTGGACTCTGTGGGAAGCACGTAACCAGGTAATATTAGGAGGAAAGCGTTCGTTGCTGGCTCTACAGGTCCGTATGAAACTGCTCATAGTAGAGCAGGCCAGTATCTTCAAGAATGGCATGCATGTGGGTATGCTGGGGACCCCTACAGAGGGACAGTGGGCTTAGGCACCACAACAAGGGAGATGGTTTCGGTGGCAGCCCCCAACTAGCAGATTAAAATTAAATGTGGAAGGTTCGTGTTCGGGGGAGATTATGAGAGGTGGTGGTGTCCTTCGGGACAGCTGGGGTTCAGTTCACATTGCATTCAGCGCTTATTACAGACTGGGCACTTCCTTAGGTGTGGAGTTTAGATCTCTCCTCTCAGGTATCATTTTATGCAGATGAAGAGGTCTTCAAGTGGCGGAGGTTGAATCCGATTCAGAGATTCTAGTTTGGTCCCTTAAGGGGAAATGCGACGTGACATGGAGCTTGTCATATGTTTTTAGAAGATCCAAAGCGGAGACCAACCAGGGCAAGCTGATCCATCACAGTGTAAGGGAAACCAACTTTTCGGAAGATTTGTTAGCTCGCGGGGGCAGGCCGGAGGAGACCTTGATAGTGTTTGATAGTCTTAATTCTCTCCCGTGCGAGTGTGTTAATGTGATCCGAAAGGATTCACTTGGTCTCCACTACTTTCTCCCCCCGTGATTTGTTCCCCTGGGGTTACTTTCTTTCATAATAATAAAAAAATAATTTTCAGTCAGTATACCATAGACATAAACTGGAAAGAGGATTGATCTTGAAAGACCTTCAATATTATGAATTCCCTCATTATTGTTCTTCCATGTGATAAATAAAATATTTAGGTCATCCATGGTAAATATTCAAGCTCATGTGATTATTTATATGGCATTATTTGATCATATTTTATTCTCAAGATATTATCATCAAGTTATTGATCAATTGGAATGTGTATCAATCATTCATATTTCCATGATGATTATACTTTATTGATTTATGATAGATTCTACTATATTTAACCCTTATTGAGAATTTTATCTCACCACTTATGTTTTATTTCTCCATGTTTCCATAAGGATTATTATTATTGATATAAAGGGTTATGAAAAGGGGGATAATGGTGTTCCCAAAGAATATTATTTTTGTATTTTATGTTTGAAATATAATTTGAATTTCAAATATGTATCAATTTTACCAAGACTACAAAACTATTTGGTACATTGGGATGTTCTTCCTTGTATTTATGCCAATGTAATAAAGTATTTCACTCTCTCCAAGATTCCGAGTTTGGGTTCATGACATAATGTGACCATATAAGTAAAATGATACTAAAGAGAAAAATAATACCTAAGGTCATCTTAGACATAACAACCCCTATGCATGATATCTAAATTAAGAGTTTGTTCCCAGTTACTATTCCCCATAAGAAAAAAATCTAATATCACTAAGGAGACACTTAATCCAATTTTGATGAATAATACTAAGGATCCATATACTCTTCTTTTAACAAAACTACTAAGGACACAACACTCATCTCTTAAGAAATATCAAGATATATAAAAAGGATCATCATAATTATATAAAAACTATCCATAAATACGGACTAATATATCAATAAAAAGATCAACGAGAATATATCCCACCTAAACCAGTGGGGTTTAATTAATGGGAAACTATTAAAATAAACCTCTAGGAAAAAAATCATAAAGAACATCAATACTTTTCTAAAAGCTAGCAGTTAACTTCTAACACAAGAAATTCTTCATGGAAACCCATGTCCCACTCCATGATGTTAGTGTAATCAAAGAGTCCTATAATGAACTCATATTTAAAGGGTATGTAATGGTTTCTATAGACTTACACTACAAATAGATCTAACATGAATCTCAATCCCAATCTCATTTTAAAATGGAATTCCAAGGTTCTTATTTTCATATTTCAAAAGAGAACATAACAAGTATTGAAATCCCAATTAACTAAACAATTATCCTAGGTAACATATCACAATTTATTCTTATTCCGTCATGTCTCATAAAAATGTATAAAAATAAACAAATAATTATTAAAGGAGCTCATAATAGAAAATATGTTGTAGAAAAATTCGGCACAACCCTATGAAAACATATACAAAATCCCTCATCGTTTTATATTAAATTATAAGTTAATATTTAACTTAAAATACATTTACAAAATTTAATCATATGCTTGTTAATAATTCAAGTTTTTTGGTCCAAAATCTCAAGGAAATAATATTTCTAAATCCATTCCTTTGTTTTGAAACAACATTTCAAAATCACCTATTTAAACTAACATTTATAATTTGAAATTCAATTAAAATATCTCAAAGAAACAATTTTCAATTATCATTTTATGTCTAATAGGGAAAATAAGATTTGGGATTTTGTGAGGCATGGATCTCTCACATTTAAACTATATTACATCTCTTCCAAGGGTGGGCCAACATCTATGTTTCCTCACCTTAATATCTTATTCAAGCCCTAGATTTATACCTCTCGATTAACTATCATATAGAGAATGGATTATCATAGAATTTTCATGGATGTGTGCCTTAATAGTACTAGTTTATAAATTTTCTTAACGTGAAGTGTTTCCAAAAAAGGCCTTGATTTCATTGAGTATCTATTTGTTCAATGTCATTTTCCAAATCACTATGGCCAATTGTTTCCATCCTTTTTTAAGTGTACCCTATTACTAATAATATTAATACTATTGTTACTATTTTCAATATAGGGGTCATCCAATATCTTTTATGATCCTTTTGGACTATATTTTTTGAAGTAATACATATTATTTGGAGGAACATGTAATCTAATTTACAAGTGGTCCATGGAATTAATATTAATTTAGTCTTGGGAATAATTATTACTGAAACCAAGGTAGATGGTTTCATGAACATAACGATAGATGGAATCAAAATATGAGAAATCATAGTAACAAAAAACTAGGTATTTGGGTGCATTTCAGATATCATAAATCTTAAATAATATTTCTTTGGTGGACCCCTCTTATAGAATGGGTAAATATTAATAATGACGGTGCTTCCAAATGAAATCTAGGGTTAGTTTTTTATAGAGGAATTATCCTGGATTATAAAGTAAAATAATTATCATTCTTCTTCATGGACTATGGGGTTTTAATTGACTATGAAGTAGATATTGTGGAGTGACCCTAGTGATTCAGATATAAAGGCTTAACAAATAGAATTAGCTATGGACTGATCTTGATTCCTCCTTCCTTTCACATGTGATCAAGATTTTCTCCCCCCATCATGGAGAGTCACCCTGGATTTGGAGGATTTCATGGAACATTATAATAACATTAACTTTTTGGGAATCCAAATATATAGATAAGGTAAAAATATTGTTGATGTTTTAGCTAATATGGGATTTGGGTTAGGGAGTTGTAACCATTATGGTCTACTATAGATATCCTTGATGATCATTCATACATTGACATTTTCTAAATTTCAACACATAAATTTTTATAATTTTTATGAAACACATATATTTTCTTCAAGGAAACCCCTTATTACCCTTAAATTAGGATTTAAAAGTTATTAGACCATTTTTCATTGATTCTTCACACCAAATAATATTATAAATTGAATTTATAAAGATATTAATTATTTATATTATGAAAATCACTCATGATACTAAATTAAACAGAAAATGGGATACTAAAATTTATTAAAAAATAGATCCACTTCTATTCATTATTAGTTTATGTGAGATTATCCAATTTTAGGATAATGATAAAAATTATATAAACCACGCCCATCATTCTAATAATTTGTTCACACAATCATAATTTAATGTAAATAATCAAGATACTAAATACATAATCTGTACCTACCATAGTAAAATATAAAAATTATAATTATGGAATGAAATCAAGCTCAATCTACTCTAATGTGAACCTTCTTATTCAAGGATTAATTTTAATTTCTTAATATAATAATTTTTTACTAAAATCCAACCTGGTATATTCAACTCCAAAATCACCGGGTAGTTAGATGACATATAAACCATGAATTTTCGTTGGTAAACCACACTCATATGACTCTAGGTTCTATAAAATGAAAATTTATGAGCCATTTAATGTAATTTTATGATCAAATTTATCCCAATTCTCCAAAATCTCAAAATAAATCTGTATAGAAACAAATCTTAAAGTAAATGATGAATGAAATCATGAATTCTTATTTTCCAAACCTCCTCTAGTGACGAAACCTAAAATACCCATCATGAATTATGATTCCACTACTTTTTGATCGACTCGTCATAAAAATATCAACGACTGTAATGAAATTTTAGGGAGAAGAAGAGGGGAGACAAGAATGACTATGGCGGAAGATCTTACCTTTCATTAGAATGGTATCAACCTCCAATTACAATGGATTAATAGTGGAAAATGAATGAAAAATAAATGAGAGAGAGAGTCAACCTCCCATATTTTTTCATCTAAAAAAGGGAACCTCGAAGTGTGTTCATATTATAAAAATAGAACATCACCTTTTTCACTTGTTTAAAAAACGTATTGGGGCCTACTGATTACCAAATAAAGATCTACTAGGTACCTAGTGTGTCATCAGGTTCCCATTGGTCTTGGATTTGTTACACTATGGAAAAAAATCCACCACCTCCCTATCCTTTTCATTTTCCAATCATCAAAGAAATCACTATGGATATTCTATAAACAACATTACACCACTAAAACAACCAATTATTCATTTTAAATATTCCCTAAATACCACTCCATTGACCTAAATCCATATATCCAAATTTCTATATTCAAAAAAAGGATTCAATCCCAATCCTTATTTTGGTTCACTAACACTCAATGGATTGGGTAATTAGAAGTATAATGGTTACCTAATATTGGCTCTATATTTGGTTATTAGCAAATAAAATGAATATCACTCACTAAAAATTGAATCATTGATTGATGTTTTGGTTTATGATTTTTTAACTTTTAAATAGTTTTACATTTAATAGTTTATAGCTTTAGTCTATAAACCTATATAAATTTTATGTATATAACAAATTGATGCAATAAATAATAATGAAGGAATTGTGATTCAAAACTAGAAGTAGTCAATCACATTTTCTAAGATTATTTCTCAAAATTTTAATTGATCACTATTGTTTTATTCCATTAAAATTATACATAATACTAAACGACAAATCAATTTACTATAAATCATAAAACAATTAATGAAAAAATTTAAAATAATATGGCATCCCAACTGAAGAGAAACCATGGTGCTATTATACTTCATTACAAATGGTATTTAATTTTATGAGGATTTGGGTAACTAAAAAATTATCTCTTCAATTCATATGGTTAATGGGTAGGTTTCCAAAGAAAACATAGAGCTACTTAATTTTTCTTTATCTATTTTGAACTGCTTATGAATCATAAAAGTAATGTTTTAAATTCTATATTTCAAACTGTATTTGTTGATCCATAGAATCACTACTTTCATATTAAGAATTTTATCAGTGGTTCTTATATAATGATAATATTTAATTAATCTTTTTCATGGCAGGTTTTTAGAAAGAATATAATTTTATAAATAATTATCACTTGTATTCTAATAAAACCAAACATTTAATTGGCACACTTGAAGCCTAAAATAGATAGAAAATTCTATTTTTTATACATTGAAAATGGGAAAGAAAATAGAAAATAAACAAAATATTAATCATGTTATGATAACAATATAGATACATGTGCGTAAAAATTTAATGTTAGCTCTCAAAAAATAAATTCAATAAACATTGAACACCAATAAACTATTTTAAATATAATTAAACAAATAAAATTAAATGAGACACTTCCTCTTGATATAATTAGTCAATAAAATTACCTAGGCTACATTAAGATATCTATTAGGTTTGAACATAGGTTAGAGATAATCAACCACTTACCCAAGATTTATGGACATCCATGGGATGTTCTACCCAATCAACTAAACGATTTTCATGTGGTTTGTATTAGTATGAAACAAAAATGAGTTATTTAGGACCAAATAAAAATGGAATCCTTCATATTTTACATATATGGAGTTGTTTTAGTGTGTTCTTAATACTCTAAAAAATATCTACAGGGACTTGGAATGAGCTTATAAAAAATAACCTAGAATATATTAACTAGCTTCTAGAATAACATAATCAATAAAATAAATTTTTGGGTTTATAAAAGTAAAATAAGAGATATTACGTAAGAATTGAGGGTAGTTTAAAAAGTTATGTTTTATATTTCCCCAAAACTAAATCAGTAACTATATTTTAATCCAATAAAACTATGTGGGCATATAAATTATGTAAATGAGTATTATTGTTATTTTCCCTATGGGAGATTTAGTTGTTAAAACCTAATCTAATGCTATAAATATAATAGTAAATGTGTATCAAAATTTACAAAAGTTTCAAAATAGGTGTAATGTTCATGTCAAAAAAATCTAGGAAGTGCTTACTTTTACTTCTAAAAATAACCAAATAGTGTGTCAATTACGTGATTTGATCACAATAGTTAAACAAATGTTTTTTTTCTAATATTACAAATATCAAAATATAACCTCAATATAAACCAAGATTCCTAAGTCAATTCACTTTTTTATTTGTTCTTTTCATGGTCATTATAATGTTAAATCCTCTCAATTTAAAGACTCACATGAATATTATAATGAAATATCATTAGGGATATCTTTATAGGTAAACAATCACCTTAGACCTTACCAACCAAATTAACATTTTAATAAAAACTAGAATAACAAAAAATCTTGGTATGGTAATACTAAGAAACAAAATAGGTTTTTCCAAGGTAAAACTAACAACCAAAACCATTATACAAATAAGATAAAAATAGAAAATTGATAGGAATTACCATCCTTTTAAAGATAACTATTACCATCAATGGAACATTTAATACATTTAAAATACTAAAAAATCATAATAAATCCTAGAATAAATTGTTAAATAGTAATAATAAATTTTAATGTAATTATTATTTATTTTATAGTGAAGTATAACCATAACGATTTAGATGGATACTGATATTAATGCCTTTAAGAACATAATAATTAGGAATATTACCTCAAAACATTAATTCTATCCAACCGAGAATGATGAATGTTATTACCGCATATCTTACAAGTAGAACATTTATTAATAACCAGAAGGTTGATGTTTCTGAACCAATATCTATAGGAGTGAGTTACATATATTTAAATATTAAATTTAATAGTATTTAAAATTAAATAACACATTCCAAACCTACAAAGTATGTTAATCCCACTATTAGAGAAATAACATGTTAAAATAATATATTCAACTTTTAAGAAATAATGTAGGTTTTTAGAAATTAATGGTACCCTAAAATAGAAAATAATAAAAAAATGAAATAAAAATAATAAAAAACACATTAAATTATCCAAAGTGTTGTCCTATTGTGATGTAAGGCATATAATTTGATATGAATTAGAAGCTTTTATAAAAATTTTGTAAGTTTCAACAGACATATCATTTACATATGCTATCAAAAGAAACAAAAAATATTCAAAATATCAAAAAGAGATGAAAATAGATAAAAATAAATTAAAAGTATTAGTGAAGTTAAAACATGGAAGATATGCTACTTAAATGATTCAATATGATCTCTCAATAAAATGAAAGGAGTTCATAATTTTTTCCATTCCATGCATAATAGGGGAAAATAATTTCAAGATACAATGAATTAATCAAGATCCATAATTGACATGATGCCCCACCTGATTCACTATATACTATTGTCTGAGAAAAAAATACATTATTAATTCTGATCCAATTTGTTATAAAATTATTTAAAAATCTTATAGAATAGTTTAGGATATCCTAGTAAGAGTTACCACCTCCGTTATCCAGAATCAATTTCCTAAAAAATATTTAGGGCATAATAAATTTTCACAAAGGTAAATATTTATTATATATTAGACGAAAAGTTATCTATCATAAAATATTTGGGTGTATAAAGTGTCCAATGGGAACTCAATCTTCCCATATGGTCAAAAAGATTTATACTTTTTCCATTTTATTATTTTAAGACTTATAGTGAACAAATATAAAAAAATTATGAAAATTAACATTTTTATGTTAAATATGTTGAAAATAATTATTATATTTATTACTTTGAAGAAAAATTGAAAACTATGTGAAAATTTTATGAAATTTATACTAGCTGTTTGGAAGAATTTAGGAATTTTTCATGTGAATGTTTTGAAAAATACATTTAAAACATTGCTGAATTGAATGTTTTTTTTATTTAAAACTTCTAGATATACAGAATCAATTATGTAAGGTGCATCCACTTATGAATAACCTAATTATTTCTTATAAAAATTTATTAATGATTCAAATGAACTAGCACCAATTAACTATAATTAATTTTTAAGTTATTTGAAACATAAAATTTGTATAAAATGTAATGAATATCTATTTTCTATTAGTTTATATAGAAAAATTGCATATACTACGACTATTTTATGTATTGATTTTAGTGTTATAGAGTCTATAAAACCCATTTTACAATTTATGGATATACAACCTTCAATAAATCTCCTAAACATTTCTAAAAATATGATATATTCCTTTATAGAAGATAATATAATCCTCATTGTGATAACTAGAAACTTTTCATATATAAAATATGAAAACTAAATTTTTTGAATACTTCAAAAAAACAAGAAATAATTAACATGGTGATAGATTTCATATTCTGATCACGTTTTATTTGTATTTAAGGAAAAATACCCTATAATTTTTTATTTTCAGTGGAATTTCATCATTTTTTGTTCTTGATGGTACATAAGATATATTAAAAAAATTAAAAAATTCATGATTTTTAAGAGTTTTAATCATTTTTTGGAAATAGTTTAATAATTCAAGTTTTAATTTTTGTTTTTGGAAAATATAATTTTTATATTTAAATAGATATAATATTAGTTATTTCTTGTTTCATATGAATTCATTGAATTCAAAAAGACCTTTGAGAAAACCCGAATATTCCATTTTGTTTTATTATTATGGATTTAATATGTCTTTTATGTGACTTATGGATGTCCATTAAAGATTACCCCAATTGTAAGACATTGAATTCTATAAAACTTTTATTCCTTATCACTTTCCAACTGTACTATAAATATTTCACATGAGTTCCCATAAGTATTCTAAAGCATTATAAACTCTTTTGAACACATATAACATTACCATATTGAAATTTTTTTCCATAATATAATTTGAAACCTAATAATAAATTCATATGAAATTAAATTATTATGAAATTGAGTATTATTATTAGACTAATATTCCCACAAAAGCCTTTTTTATAGTGTGAAATTCAATAAATCATGGGTTTTTGATGATGTTTCATCAAACCTTACATCTCAACCTTGTGACTTAATTCAAAGGAGAGATAAAGAGGCTAAGGATTTAAATAATATTAAAGGAAAACCCACATGAATATTTCATTTGAACATGAATTTGAAACTAAATTCTTTTACTGCCACCTAAAAGAAAATAAAGGGGGGATTGAATTTTACTTGGAAGGTTCCCCAAATAGAATTAAAGTCTATAATCATTTAAAAAATAATTTTCCTATTATAAAAATGAATATAAATGCATGAATAATATGGGGTCTACCAAAAACTATGTGGTAGGATTTTTCACTGTAGAAGAAGGGCACATGAACATAACATGGTCAACAATAAGAAGTAAGAAAGGATAAGGCTAGAGCATGTTTAACTATGTCAAGATAAAATCTAAACGCATCTTTGGCCAGAGGAAACCTAAGGAAACTTCACTTATGTCTCTCATTATTCTATCATATTTGTTTTTATAGAATTTGTGTTCTTGAATAAATATGATTATTTTACTCTTAAAGGACCATATCTTCTATTATTTTAGATATTTTTATTAAAATTCTATTAATGTAATATGGTTTATTTTAATGTTCCAAATTATTAGGCAGGGTATTTTTTTGAGCACAATAATTTTAATTAGGATTAATTTATTTGTGGCCTTTTATTAATTATATCACTTTTATAGGAGAATCAACACCCATACTAAGGTACCAGTATGGCTTCAAGGGAGAATCAAATGTATATTTTTAGGCCTTAAAGTGGGAATTGATAAATTAAATTAGGAGATCATTTTGACAAAGAAGAAGGGTGTGTCCATTAGATTGAAACTAGTTTATAACTTCTTATATATAAACCCTTTTCACACAATTTTTCAATGAAAATATCATTTATTTTCAAATTTTTCATTCATAATTTCATTAAATTTTATTTTTTATGTTCTTTATTAAAATTTTCATATAAATATCAAATACAAAAAATTTCTCAAACATTTTAAATAAAGTGAAATTTTTGAACTTAGCCTAAAGATTCCTTCAGAGAGAACTTTTGGAACTACTATATAAAATTTCTATGGGATAAATAGATATAGATATTGATTTTGAGATAAATATACCTCTATTAGTTGGTCATTGGATAATTTAACTAGAACATTCCCATCAATTTATATATATAGGATACTATAAATTGAAAATTATAAATCTATTAGAAAATGTGAAATTATATTAAATCCTTCAATTTTATTGTTTTTTAGAAGGATGTTACCACCTTTTTACCATTTTAAAATATTTTTCTAACATTGGACATCCAATGGGTGAGGCCTATCCAAATATTTCCTAAAAATAGTGGTGTTAGTGTGGTAATGAATGAGTTTGGGGTTCTATTCCCAATAAGTTTTCCTAACAGAAGGAGTTCTTATATTTATTATAGGAATATAAAATTTGTAACATTTAAGGAACAATTCCATCTTCAATTCCTTGAATAAACATTATATAAGTTTGGATTTCAATAATTTTATTATTTCCTTGAGGGGTTCTCGAGTCATTTCAAAATTCATATATCACCATAAGATCTGTAAAACAAAACTTTTACATTTCTATATAGAACATTTTCCTATAGCTTAATTATTTTTAGTTTTTGTATTGATTTTAAAAAATATAAATATGTATGATGATTTTTGTTACTAATTTTCTTATAGGATATTATAAATATGTTTATAGATAATTTTTTATTTTTTATATAATACTTTGAGAAATTTTTACAGAGTTTTGTGGATCTCTTGAAAACTTACATTGATAAAAATATTGTTTTTGAACATTGGAGAGTTCTATTTCATGTTTGATAAAGTTATGATACTCGATTATGTAGTTTATAAAATTTGAATCCTTATGGATAATTACATGATAGAAATTATTTTCCACATTTCCTTACCCAAGGTTAGTGAAGGATATATGGTCTTTTCTTGTCTATAATGGAAACCATAAGAGTTTTTTAAGAAAATTAAAAAAAATTACCTTACCCTTATTTGGAATACTATAAAAGGATTACCTTTTTATAGTTGGTGAGAGGTTTATGTAATCTCTCCCGAATATAAACTAAAATATTATATTACAAACTATTTTTAATGATGAATATTCCCATAAAATGTGCTAAGTAGTATTATACTACTACCTCAATCATATAGAAAAGAATGTATAAGATACATATCGTAACATATGATATTATAATATTATAAAGGTGTAATATTTTTTCATACCACCAATATCTTATAGTGTGATATAGCATATGATTAAAATTTCAATTGGATTCATAGGATGCCTGCATCTTACATAACATCCCGTGTGGTTCCACTTAGATTATGATCCATGGGATGGATCATTTATGGAATTGAACATCATTAATTGAGGTGTTAAATGATGAAACCCAAATGACTTGTAATGTATGGGTTTTCCCTCTATAAACACAGAATGGATGTTTCTATTTAATAAATGGAATCCGTTGAACATTCCTATAAATGGATGAGATCCATCTCAATCAGGGCACCCTATGTGCGTGCATACCTAACATGAATCTCTCATCACCAAAATTTTTGTTCATCACTTCCCACTAATGGTTCTAGTAATTATTTAATATTATGGATTCCTCATGAATAATTATGGGATACCATGGGTTTTAGATCAATAATGAATGAAGGAGGCTTAATTATGTTAATTCTTGATCATTATCAAACTATACCCATTGAAGAAAAAGCATGGATAATTCTACTAGAATTATACATGTATAATTTTCATCATAATTAAACATGTTTAATCCATGATATATGGATCATACTATTATTTGGGTTTTCTTATGTTGATGTTGATCTTGATGTGATCTCTCCAAACCCATTTGTGGTATCAGAAGAAGTATCTTCAAGGATTAAACAGGTAGTATTTAATGTTTTTATATGAAATGTGAACTGTAATGCATATGAAATTGTATCCTATAAAATGATACATTGTAATTATTTTGTTTTTTAAGTCATAACTTAAAACTATCATATATCATAATTCATTATATAGTATAAATACATTATTTATAAATATAGAATAGACTTTAATATAGGTATCTTAAAATATGTTTCATTCATGTATTTCCAAAAAAATAAAGAACTATAATGTATTTTTGATATACATTATTTATAAAAATAAAAATGATAATGATTAATGATTTAACTTATACTGTATGATTCAGTTACATATAATAAAATACAATTTATGCACAGAACTAACTCTCTCCGATAATAGTCTTATTTTACAACTGAGAATTAGTCATAAAATGATACATGATTAAAAAAATTAAGATTTTTTTAGTTTTTTAATTAAAATTTAAAAATTATTTAAAAATTATTTAAAAATTATATTTTTATTAATTATAAAATGATGTTTTTTATGACTAAATAAAATATAAAAATATCATATTGGATTTTCTTATTTGGAAGAATAAATAAATAATTTATTTATTCATATATATTATATAGGTTAATTAATTGTTTATATAATATGAATTATTTTTATTCTATTTTAATATTATAATTTTATTTTTGTAGATTGAGACTTAGATCACATGCTAGGCATGAATCGACAATATATATTTTTCATCTACCTTGACCTAGATTTGTTTTCAAAGTAATAATCCTGAGAATTTTTTATTAAATATTGTTTTTTCATATTATGTGTTAAAAAAATAATGAATTGAATTATCTATTTAGTAAACTATCTTTGAGGAGAGGGACATGGGGTTAGATTAACCACTAGCATGGGGGCTTATTCCTCATTCTTGAAAGGTGAGAGGTTTTCTATGTATCACTCCATGATTACTCATGTAGAGATTTTCATTCTCATACAACTCTATGAATTTACCTGAAGTGTTCATGTACCATATATATGTTATTAATTCAGGTATGTATGAATATTTTTGGATTCTATTTTTGGGTGAGCAACAAAAACTCCTGGATTTTTTAATGATCTACACTTCAATGTGGTGTGAATACATTAATTTTGTGAATAGAATTGCATTATAAAATGAAATCATTTTCAAAATGACTACAAAAAGGAATAAAACATGGAATAATATAAATTTCATGAGATATAATGGGTTTAATATAAAATTTATTTATATTAAATTGATGAAGTTTTTAAAAGAAAAATATATAATATACTAATCATGAGATTCATTCCATAGAAACACATGTCAAGAACTCAGTCATCCAACATGGTAGTTTCACACCAAAAGGGTTTCTATGGATTATTGTAACGAACTAATGTTTTATCAATGGAATTACCTTATTACAATTATGTTTCATATTTTAATCATATAATATTACATATAGAACACAATAAAAACCTTATAAATGAAGAATAAGTAAAATAAAATGTATCTCTAAAAGTTAAGAGATGTATACCGATTAAATAATATCTTTCCCTTTGGAATAGTAATGTGACCCTTATATATAGTAAACCAAACAATTGAATAGTAACATCACTAGTGAAAGTATAAATAAAATTTTCTCATCTTATAGGTGAGAATATGATATAAATATTTCACAGTTCAAGTATGTAAATATTTTAAAAATTATTAATTAAGTGTTGGTGTTTTTTTAATTCATGTATATTTAATTATAATTTTATGATTAATTTAATAATTTAAAAGAAAATTTATCTTCATAAAATTTATTTACAAATAAATATTTTAATGGATTATTATTATAAGATAATTTTAAGAGTCCTTAATTAATTTTTCAAACTGTTAGAAAAGCACTTTTAATTTTAAAATTTGTATTTTTCAAAAAAGTTATAATTTTAATTTAAAAATAAATTTATCATATTTAGAAAATTGTTTTCATAAAAATAAGTTCATTTTTAAATTATACAAATATAAATATTATTTGGGTGGATTTTTGGGATTTTTCTAAAATACTTGATTTTTTTTGTGAATAGTAAAATACTATAATTTATGATAAATGCTAAATAAAAGAATTTTTTCTTTATTCTTGAGTCATGGATGATGTAAATAGACATTGGATTAAAAATACATGCTCTATTTACTATTTTTAGTCACAATAATCAAGACTATTCATATCCTTGATCAAAATATTAAACTAACGATTAAAATAATGTGAAACCCCTATTCTCCTCCATTATAAATACTATCCATCATTACATCCTATCTTCAATCCTCACATGTAATGTTCATAGTCCAAATTCTACTCAAATCACCCCTTTAGCCTCTATCCCACGCCTAGGATCTCTTTTTCTAATAAAAAGATAAAAAACTCTACCCTAAAGAGGCTCTCATGGAAGATATATTCAAGAGGTAAATTCTTCATTTCTTTTCTTTTATTTTCTTTTCAGGTTCCTATGTTTTCATTTCTGTCCTTACATATACTCATCTGAATGGTGTGATAACTCCAGTACATTACATGTACTTGAATTTTTTTATGCTAATTGAATAATTCATCATCATATATCCTTTCCCCTCCTTTTATTCTAGAAATGAAAACACCATCCGAGATCTGTTAATTCATCACATCCAAGGATGGAGGGTTTTTAATTTATTTTACCATCTTCAATTATAGTTATAAACCAATTTTAATGATTGAAATAGAATATAATATATGTACTATTTCTAATTTAAGGCTCTGGGATTTTTTACATATGATATTCATTTATAAAGAAAAATGTGTTCGTTGGGATAAAAAAAATGCCAACTAACCAAAAATCTTATCATTAAAGTTTTATATAATGATTCATCTTCACTAAAAATAACCAAATGAATTTTATAACCATGTAATATTATTTATGTTTACTAATAACATATAACTTAAATTATATAAAAACATTTTCATCTTACATTTTTATCTTTACATGTATATAAGTAAACCAATCATAAAAACAAGGAAACAAATTCTCCGAAAACAATGAAATTAAACAACTTAAACCCAAAAAAAATATCATGAATGTACTTAATAAGGTTATAATAATTCAATTACATGTATAATAGGTTCTGTAAATATTCATTAATGAATTTAATTTGGTGATCTAGGACATTAATATCATGTTAAGGACACCATTGTGCTTAAGGTATGAGATTCTACCCGAACCTCTATTATTCCTTTGGGTTGTTCTATCTTTATTTTTACCCAAAAAAAGTTATCTATTATTTTTATGAACATATTATAAATTATATTTATATTCTCCAAACTCATGTATCAATATCCAATTATTATTCACTTTTAGGGATATACACGTTTTTAAATGATTCCCTCCCCAATTATTCCTGATATGCAAGCCCATTTTAAGGGAAATTCCCGAATTCTTACCCATTTTCAAGTACACTATATAATATATTTTTTATTCCCCCATTATTTTTATAAAACTAATCTATTTATTATTAAAACTTTATTGGTTAACTTTTAGTTTTATATAAATTATTATTCCCTTTTCTGTTTTAAACAACCTTTGATATTTTTCTTTAACCAACCTAAAATGTCATAATTCTGATGTCTCTTAAGTAACCTTTTAACATGTTATTACTTCATGTAGACATAAATTTTCATGATATATGCATATTCTACCCTGTTATTGTCCATTAATTGTCTAATTATTGTCTTTTAATGACATTTTATGATACTCCCATTTTTTAATCTTTATGACATGATTATGATACCGAATTCATACCATGGGTATCTATTATATTTTTGTATGATTGATTGTGTATGATTCTATATGTGGCCAGAATAATCATGATCATATTTTCATGGGTATTCCACGATAGTGCTCCAATGCATTGGGAAATTTTGAGTCCCATGAGACGTTATGTGAAAGGGTTTTGGTGATTATCATTGACTCATGCTACCTTGTGCAACAATCCTGGTGGTTAACCATGACTTGTGATCCTCTATGTGAAATGATCCTTGAATCATGCTATAGTTATGTTTTATGTTGCTTCCAAATTAATATTACTCTATGTTTGTATGTTATGAATCTATATGTTTAGTACATTTTTATATCATTATGCCATGTCTTCTAACCCATGTACTAAATCTTTATTCTTATGTTTATTCCCTTACTGAGATTTTTACCTCATCAATTTGTTCATGTTATCACCAGGTTATCCAATGATGATGTATGAGAACAGTGTATGTTAGTATCTATTTTTGAATATTAAATTATGAAATGTTTTATTTATCCCTATGTTTATAGTTTTATGCACATAGTCTTCCATGACACTAGACTGTAAGATCCTTGGCTTCTAATATGATGATTTATTATGCCTAAAATTAAGTAATGATATGTGTAAATGGATAGGGTCTTTATAGTTGGCATCAACGTATAGTCTAGTTATTTTTGGATGTTAGGAATAGAAAACATTATTAATAACCTTAGGTATAAGACTTAGTATAAGAAAACATCCCTAAATTTTGGTAAGTATAGAGTGTGTGGGTTATTAATAAAATACATCCCTGTCTGGATATGAACAAGTGGATGTGGCTCTAGTACAAATTAATCTAGGGGTAAAACCTAAAAACATCACTTTGAGAAATACTTTAATGGGAACTGGTTCACAAAAACGGGTCTTAATACACTCCTAGTTTTACACTCCCAGGGGGCATGCTTTGGTAAATTCATAAGCCTAGTAAAATCAATTATTAAAGAACCAAAAAACAAATCCCATAAGAATAAATGTGAGAAAATAGATCATGGGTAATATATATTAAAACCTATGGAATCACAAGTTAGGATATACTTTTCCATTAAGTGTTTATCCTTTTAGGTTTAAAGTTTCCTTTTTTATTCCTATTAGCCATGTATTGAAGACCTCTAATTGTACATTATTTTTCTTAGTTGATGGGTGAAAATAAAAGAACATGTTCCAACAATTAGTGTGATAGGAAATGTGATGATATACCTAATTATATGACTGATATGATGGTAATGGGTTCTCAAAAATTTATGATAGTACTTTCTCAACTAGATCAAGTTATGAATAATAACTTGAATCATGTCGAACTTCCTCCACCTCCAAGGAAAGAGAATGTTGTCACTAAATCCTTCATGAATCAAATTATTCTAATGCATAGTGGATCTTCAGATCCCCTCCATATGGAAAATTGGATTAACTCCATTGAAAATATATTCTCTTTACTCTAGTGCTCAGAAGAAGAGAAATTCATACTGGAGATCTATCGTTTTGATAGGTAAGTTGATCAGTGGTGGACACTGATCAAGAAGATGGATTCCCAGGAGGTAATTTATTCCACGGATTGGGAGTAATTCAAAAAAAATAATAAATATTTTCCTAAAACCCTCCATCTCAAGAAGGAAATATAGTTCCTTAGACTTTAGAAGAAGGGAGATGAGTCTATCGGGGTGTATGAAGAAAACATCAGAAGGCTTGCAAGATACCCCTCTAGCATTGTCATGAACATCGAAAGCGAGGTGGATCTCTTATTTAGTGAACTAAATAAATGTCTATGAAATGTGTTGGCTATTTGAGACTTTGACACATATGATGATATTGTCTGTTGTGACCTCAAGATTGAGGTGGAGATCAGAGACACTAAATGGTCTCATGACCCCGGTGAAAAAAAGCGTAAAAATGGAGTATAATATGGGTGGTTTGGAAAATAAATCCAATGATGGAAAGAAGATCGAACATCCCACGTGTCAAAATTATTGGAAGAATCATCATAGGAACTGTCCAAGGGGAACCAAGAATTGCTTCAAATGTATAAGAATGAGACATCTAGATAAAAATTTCTAGATGGATATAAAGAATACTATTAACATGGAAGAAGAAATAAAGGTTCAGATCAACCCTCCTCCTATAGTGTAGTGTTAAAACAACAAGTAACATGGTATGTATGTGAAAAATTACCCTAATACAAGGGGTTTCATAGTAAATCCACAATAACCTCCATGGAAACAATGAAGGTCTTATGTTATCACTACTACTAAAGTGGAGTTGGACAATGATGTGGTGATATGTACACTAGTTATTCATTCAAGAATAAGTATTGTACTATTTGATTATGGTTCTATGAATTATTTTATATCTTTTATGTTTAGTTGAACTAATCAAACACCACCTCAAAATTTAGAGGTTGAGTTATCTTTGAAAAACATTAATGGAGAAATTATTGGATCCAAGGTTTATAAATCCTCATCGGTAAATGTATGTGGACTGAACCTCGCATAAAATCTTATCATACTTCCTTTAGTATAGTTAAATGGTATTTGGGGAATGTATTGGATATATTTATACAAAGACAACATTAAATATCAGGAAAGGGAGATCACTATTCACATCCCAGAGTATCCTCCAATCCTGTATAACTGTAACGAGGAAGATGAATCTCTTTCATAATCATCTTCTCAAGTGTGGATAATTTTTCCTTTTGAGAAAGCATATTTTTCTCAAATTATTGAGTCAAAGGAGATGATAATTATCAAAGATATTCCAATTGTGAGGGATTACACTGTAACGCCCCGACCCGAGCTACCCAGAGTCGGTGCGTTATTGCATAACATTGGCATGATCACAAAAGATCAAGTCTCAAAAGACCGATTAGTTTCGTAGCCTTGGAAACACTAGATACATTCATAAATGTTACATTAAATCATAAAGTGAAAAATCACAATAACATAGTCTCCATAGTTCACACTTAAATCCCCTTCAAACTATCCCTGTAGGTCAATCATAAAATATTTCTTCACATCCTGGGAAAAAAATCATTGAAAGGGGTGAGCTCAGATGCTCAGTAAGGATAACAATATAGCAAAAGCTTTCATAAATAAATATAGACATTTAAAGAAATGTATGACTATAAAAAAAGCCTTTTAAACATGAACTTAAACATAATATGGCAAAATTAAAATGAGATAATTCCATTTACTTATTCACATGGATATTCTACTGGTTGAATAATCACATGCAATATCAATAACCACTTTCATAATGATGGAATGCATAATGCCAGACTATCATAACCACGTAGCCAAGGCCTTGTGCCAAGACTACAAATAGTATTTTGTCAAGGCCTCGTTCTAAGACACTAGTTTGTCTCATGAGACCTGCCGATGCATCGAGGAGCTATAGAAGGCTCCACCCATCACTTATTAAGTCCAATGAATTCCTCATATGAACAGGTTTAAACATATCATAAACCATAACATAATCGTATCACATAAAACATGGATAAAGGAAACATAACATTTCCACATTTCAATTAAAAGTTATCAATACAACACATTGATATAATAAAAACATTTTCAATACCATTTTCAATAGCAAAATAAAAGAAGATTAAAACTTTGTAATTATTTTTCATTAAAAAAAGGTTATGGCTTGTAGAGGAAGCCGAAACTCAAATAATGGTCACAGCGGTGGAGAATTTGATGTCGCCGCATACGTACAACAGGAAAAACATTCCTTTTTGTTGTTTAGTAAAATGATTCATATAAAAATATTCCTTTTTAATAAATGTAAAAGTCAAAGGGGTTTATACACTGTATAAAAGAAATTTCTGTATAAAACAAAATTTGCCTCAATGAATGGAGATTGAGACAAAGTACCATACAAAGATCGTTTTTTAAATAAAATAGATCTATTATGTGTATTCACTATAATTAAACATAATGAAAGTATAAATACAATATAGGAAATAATAATATCATGACATAATTTGAAAGTAGGATATTAACCCAAAGAACGGAAATCGGGTTAAGAAGTTCCCTTACCTCATGTCTAACTTGACTCGATCATTCTTTAATATCCTGAATAATAAACTAGAGTTAATTTATATTTTCTTAAGAACCTTTTTCATGTTCATTATTCCTTTTATATCACTTATTACCATGTTATGGACATTATGTAATTATTTAAGTTAATAACGGCCATTTTGTCGATCTTTGGTACTTGAGTCAAAAATAAACTTCTTATAATTACAAGTTGTTCATGTGGTAAAATATCCATTATCACTAGAATTATATTAATTATGTAGATATCATATATATCATATATATCCAGTATATACATTCATTCATAATATTACATAACATTTAGAGGTAAGAAATGAAATGCACCGTTCATGGAGACGGTAAGCCGTACATACGCATGAACGCTACTTTCATTTATATTTCATATTTAATGGAATGAAATAATAATAATATAAAGGTGTATTATAATTATAGTATAATATAATGTATAATACCATTTACTCCATCCTTTATACATCCCACATATGGCGTTAACGATTCAAATCACTTTGAGGGGGTGGTAGTCCGCACTTCCTAAAATGAAATTATCACGTTCACCCATAATGGAAATCATAAAGTTATGCCATAAATGAGAAATACAGAAGCATAAGGAAAACATAAACATAATATATATATCATATATGAAAATAGTTTCAACAAAATGGCCACCATTAGAGGTGTTAAAATAATATTGAACAATCATCATTTCGTGAGGCAGTATTTCGCCACCCACAGAAACAGTATGTTCTTTAACCATTAGACAAAGGTGTGTGTAAGTGAAAATAAAATACTTCTAATAAAAAAATCCTAGTATATTTAATATATTGGTGTTTTTACAAAATAATGGAATAAAAAGAGTTTAAGGGGTTGGATAAGCAAAATAAAACAAAATAACATAAAAGAAGATATTACCTTAAAATCGTGTAACTCTTTTTGATTTGAGCCAAAGGCTTCCTTGGAAAGACTTATGCCCAAAGTGAGGCTTCTAGGAGTAAGATAGGGAAGTTGGGAGAGTATTTGGGTAGAGGATGGCCGATCAAAATGGCTTTGATGGTATGAATAAGGTGGTAGAGGTGGGGGCCTTTTATAAGAGGAGAGGAGGGGCACTCTTGGAAAGATTGAAATGTTACTTTATTTTGAAATGATTTTCGGATTCTAAAGGTCCCAAAATGATATATTTATAGGATAAGGTGTTAAGGGTTAGAAATAGTCTCATATAATAGGTTTTTGGCCAGTGTAAGCCTTAGATTGTACATTATCTTTTCTTGTTATTTAAATCGTTAATTAATGAGGTAATAGCTGCGTCATCATTGTGTAATAAAAAATTTATTTTATATAATGTCTAAAAATTATAAAATAATTTCCATGATGTAGGGAATCTTTTTATATTTCCAATGAATATTTATATTCAAAAATTTAACTTATATAACCCCATGTAATAATTTTTTTAGTAAAACAACACATGTTTGTGACAATTTTATTTTTACTTTAAATAAAACGTTATTAATGTCATTTTCTTACCCAAGTGGCTCCATGGGGTCCCCAAGTTGACCCATAGATTGTCTTGGTCGTACATGACTCATAAAATAAGGGTAGGACAAGTTTAAGGGTATTTTCATATTTTTATAATATCATTTTTACATTAAATTTCACTAATTACCTTTAATCACAATTAATTAAACTTAAAAGTTACTATTCACCAAAAAATTATTTTAATCAGATTGAACCAAATTTTTCTTCCTAATAACAACCATGTATGTTTAATTTTTTAAAATCTAATCACAGAAGTGGTAATGTTTCATTTAAATGAAAAATTAGATTTCTAACTACCACTTAGTGGTTTCACTATTCATCAAAAATTGAAGTTTTTCAGAACAATGCCAAAAAATCACCCTAAGATATAATTGATATTCCAAATTCAAAAATTATTTATATTTTAAAAAATTACAAACATATAATTTCCATTAATTAATTTTATAATTAATTCCTGCTGTCACAACAAATAGCGTGTTTTTAAGAAACAATATATATCAATAGATTGACAATTGTTTGTGTCCAATTTCAAAGTGAAATTAATTCTAATGAACACCATTGGATAAAATGGTAAAAATATATTATAATTATACATTAAAACCACTCTATAGTATAATTTATCACTATAAATTATTTTTATTAAAAAAGTTATTTTTAAGTATTTTTTACTATTCATAAAAAATTGGAAGTTCTTAGAAAAATACCAAAATTTCAACATAGGCTAATTTTGGTATTCCGAATCCAAAAATGAAGTCCGTTTTGAAAGCTAAAATTCATAAAATTTCAAAAAGTGGGTATTACTATTCATAATTCCTATTTTGATTGGTCGTGGTGTGTTAGAATCTCGAGGTTGCGTACAACACACACTACTCTATTATTCAAAGAGTAGCATACCATGGAAGCTTGGGGTGTTACATTCTCCCCTCCTTCAATAAATTGGATCCTCGCAATTTGAAATTTTTCTTTGAAAATAAAAGGTTGAAAATAGAAAATACCTTTGTGGAAAACCCACATCGGAAATAGGGTTAATAAAAATATAACTTTAAAAAAATAAGGAGAAGTACAAAGGTCATCTGAGATAGCCCATACTAGGATACTATGAAAATATGGATATGGAGGAGAAACAAACCATCAAGGTATGATGGAGAGTTGTAGAAATCAGGATTAGGAGAAAGTTAACCACAAGAAAATCACAAACTTGTGATTGGTTAAACGGTCATTGAATCCCCAGTTGGAAAAGTGAACCAGAAACGTTTTTGTTTTTAGTTACCTTTCATAAAGATGAGGAATTTATTTAATGGATTTACTAAGAACTTATGGAAATATACATACGTGTCATGTAGACTTTCATTCTTTAATAAATGTTTACCACACACCCATCTTTCACTCAAAAAAATATTAGAACTCAAAAATATTATATTTATCCTATTCGTACAAGGTTCCAAATATTAACACTTACCATTTAGATTAGGAAAACTATTTTTTAACAACCAGGGACTTCCTGTAGGCTAGTAGAAGGTAATAAAGGCTTGTCGTACTTTGGTTGTGGGATCGATTCCTGCAGCTTTGTCCGACGCGATGGGCTATCCCCCAACCTGCAGCTTGTCCTTTTACTAAACTTTAGTATTATAATATTCCAAAAATAATCTTCAGAAATGTTTTAACCTTAAACAATACTATCCAAGGTTCAAATTAATCCATTCAAACCTTTATAGTTATCCAAAATACTTCTATCCAACTCACAGTCCAAATTTTATAAGGAAGGTAATCATAATGAAGATCCTTTTTTTCTGCGTAACAACATGTGAACACCTTCATCATGTATTCTTTTAAAACACTGAAACATCCTGAATTTCCATAAATCCTTATTGATTACATTCATGATCCATTATTCCTTATACAATACTAGAAATACCCCTATTAAAAAATGTATACAAATCATTAATCAGTTTCAAGGAAGTTAAGAATATCCAATATAATTTATCAAAATCAATCATGTATTATTCCAAAATCACTATCTCGGTATCAGAAACATTTTATGGTTTATCGTTATCTCAACCATATATTTTCCAAAAAAATTTACCTGTCGTGGAGTCACTTTTCTTGGTTCCACACCATCTCAAGTCCTTGATGAAATAGTACTGCAGTACAATTCTTATATACTCAATAATTATTATAACCAGTACATCATTAATAGAACACTCAAATGGAAAAAAATCTTTATTAACAACATAAGAACTCTAATCATTCCTCCTCATCTGTGTTAGTATCATAACTTGATTATTATCCAATAACATCATTTGGGGCATACTCTGATGATTTGGACATTGGCTTGCATAGTGTCCCTACTCTTTGCAGATGAAGCATTGTAAATTTGAAATCTTTTTCTTACCCTTGAAGTCACGCACTTGGTGTCCTTTTTCTCCACACTTATAATAAAATCCCATTCCCTTCAGGCATGTTCCATGATGTTTCGTCCCACAGTTATCACATATTTGAAAATTCTTCTTTTCCCTCGTCCCTTTATCCATCATTCTCTCTTCCATCCATTTCTTCTCTTTGTTCCCTTCAAATCCATAAGACTTAGAGAATTATTTACTTATCTTATTAACACATGATACTATTTCTTCATATGTTGAGAACACATGGGAGACTATTTCCCTTCTATATGATGGCTTAATACCATGAAAGATATGATCCTTCTTACTCTTTGGATAATACTTATTGATGGAGTTGACATTCATTCTACTGGGCACCATTTCTATACAATGACATAAACTAGGTTAGTTTATGAATTGCAATGAATAATTCCGAACTTGTAAAATACTGAATCTAAATTGAATGGTTTATGGATATAATCCATAATGATAAAAAATGTTTTCTTTGAGGAAGTATATACTCATAAATCCTTCATAATGGTTTGTAAACAAATGAGAATTATCATAAGCATATCCCCCGGGAGTGTCGTAACCAAGAGTGAAGCAAGGCCCATTGTCGTGCACCAGTTCCCATTCGAGTCTAGCTCAAAGCAGTGTTTTCAACTTTTACCCCTAGGTACATCTGTTCCAGAGCCGCCTCTACCTGCTCGTATCCAGATAGGGATGTATTGCTCGGAAAACTCAAAAAATCTCTATAATACCAAAATTCTAGGAAGTTCTTATATACTAATCCTCAAAGTCTATATTAGGGAAATCTATTCTAATTCGAGTTTATCTAAATCTAGCTTCCAAGGTTAGTACTAAACTGCCTCTGATACCAACTGTAACGCCCCGACCCCAGCTACCTAGAGTCGGTGCGTTATTACGTAACATTGGCATGATCACTTAAAGATCAAGTCTCGAATGTCCGATTAGTTTAGTAGCCTTGGAAACACTAGATACATTTATAAATGTTACATTACATCATAAAGTGAAAAAACACAATAACATAGTTTCCATAGTGCACACTTCTATCCCCTTCAGACTATCCCTGTAGGTCAGTCATAAAATATTTCTTCACATCCTGGGAAAAATAAAACATTGAAAGGGGTGAGCTCAGATGCTCATTAAGGATAACAGTATAGCAGAATATTTCATAAATAAACATAAACATTAAAGAAAATGTATTACTAAAACAAAAGCCTTTTAAACTTGAACTTCAACATAATATGACAAAAGTAAAATGAGATAATGCCATTTACTTATTCACATGGATATTCTACTGGTCGAATAATCACATGCAATATCAATAACCACTTTCATAATGATGGAATGCATAATGCTAGACTATCATAACAACGTATCCAAGTCCTCGTGCCAAGACTACAAATAGTATTTTGTCAAGGCCTCATTCCAAGACACTAGTTTGTCTCATGAGACCTACCGATGCATCGAGGAGCTATAGCGGGCTCCACCTGTCACTTATTAAGTCCAATGCATTCCTCATATGAACAACTTTAAACATATCATAAACCATAACATAATCGTATCATATAAAACATGCATAAAGGAAACATAACATTTCCACATTTCAATTACAAGATATCAATACAACACATTGATATAATAAAAACATTTTCAAAACCATTTTCAATTCCAAAATAAAAGAAGATTAAAAATTTGTAAATATTTTTCATTAAAAAAAGGTTATGGCTTGTAGAGGAAGCCAAAACTCAAATAATGGTCACGGTGGTGGAGAAGTCGTTGTCGCCGTATATGTACAACAAGAAAAACATTCCTTTTTGTCTTTTATTAAAACACTTAATATAAAAAGATTCATTTTGAGTAAACGTAAAAGTCAAAGGGTTTTATACATCGTATAAAAGAAATTTGTGTATAAAACAGAATATGGCTCAATGAATGGAGATTGAGACAAAGTACCTTACAAAGATCGTTTTTTAAATAAAATAGTTATATTATTTGTATTCAATATAAGTACACATAATGAAAGTATAAATACAAGATTGGACATAATAATATCATGACATAATTTGAATGTAGGAGATTAACCCAAAGAACGGAAATCGGGTTAAGAAGTTCCCTTACCTCATGTCTGACTTGACTCGATCGTTCATTAATATCCTGAATAATAAACTAGAGTAAATTTATATTTTCTTAAAATCCTTTTTCATGTTCATTATTCCTTTTATATCACTTATTACCATGTTATGAACATTATGTAATTATTTAAGTTAATAACGGTCATTTTGTCGATCTTTGGTACTTGAGTAAAAAATAAACTTCTTATAATTACAAGTTGTTCATGTGGTGAAATATCCATTATCTACAGAATTATATTCATGATGTAGATATCATATATATCATATATATCCAGTATATACATTCATTCATAATATTACGTAACATTTAGAGGTAAGAAATGAAATACACTGTTCATTGAGACGGTAAGCCGTACTTACGCATGAACACTACTTTCATTTCTATTTTGTATTTAATGGAATGAAATAATTATTATATAAAGGTGTATTATAATTACAGTATAATATAATGTATAATACCATTTACTACATCCTTTATACATTCCACATATGGCGTTAACGATTCAAATCACATTGAGGGGGCGGTAGTCCGCACTTCCTAAAATGAAATT
Source organism: Viscum album (assembly GCA_963277665.1). Taxonomy (NCBI): domain Eukaryota; kingdom Viridiplantae; phylum Streptophyta; class Magnoliopsida; order Santalales; family Viscaceae; genus Viscum; species Viscum album. The sequence goes on from OY728128.1 coordinate 1,786,636,924, forward strand.
ACCGCGTTCACCCATAATGGAAATCATAAAGTTAAGCCATAAATGAGAAATACAGAATCATAAAGAAAATATAAACATAATATATATATCATATATGAAAATAGTTTCAACAAAATGGCCACCATTAGAGGTGCTAAAAGAATATTGAACAATCATCATTTCGTGAGGTAGTATTTCGCCACCCACAGAAACAGTATGTTATTTAAACATTAGACGAAGGTGTGTGTAAGTGTAAATAAAATAATTCAAATAACAACAACCTAGTATATTTAATATAATAGTTTTGTTACAAAATAAAGGAATAAAAAGAGTTTAAGGGGTTGGAGAAGCAAAATAAAACAAAATAACATAAGAGAAGACATTACCTTAAAATCGGGTAACTCTTTTTAATTTGAGCCAAAGGATTCCTTGGGAAAACTTCTGCCCAAAGTGAGGCTTCTAAAAGTAATATAAGGAATTTGGGAGAGTATTTTTTCAGAGGTTAGCCGAGCCAAATGGCTTTGATGGTATGAATAAGGTGGTATAGTTGGGGGCCTTTTATAAGAGGATAGGAGGGGCACTCTTGGAAAGATTGAAATGTTACTTTATTTTGAAATGATTTTCGGATTATAAAGGTCCCACAATGATATATTTTGAGGATAATGTGTTAAGGGTTCTAAATATTCTCATCCAATAGGTTTTTGACAGGTTTATGCCTTAGATTTTACATTATCTTTTCATTTTATTTAAATCGTTAATTAATGAGGTAATCGCTGCATCATCATTGTGTAACAAAAAATTTAATTTATTTAATGTCTAAAAATTATAAAACAATTACCATGATGTATTAAATCTTTTTATATTTCCAATGAATATTTATAGTCAAAAAGTTAACTTATATAACCCCATGTTATAATTGTTTTAGTAAAACAACACATGTTTGTGACAATTTTATTTTTACTTTAAATAAAAAGTTATTAATGTCATTTTCTTACCCATGTGGCTCCATGGGGTCCCCAAGTTAACCCATAGATTTTCCCGGTCGGCAATGACTCATCCAATAAGGGTAGGACAAGTGTAAGGGTATTTTTATATTTTTATAATATCATTTTTACCTTAGATTTCACTAATTAACTTTAATTGCAATTAATTAAACTTAAAAGTTACTATTCACCAAAAAATTATTTTAATCCCATTGAACAAAATTTTACTTCATAATGACAACCATGTATGTTGGATTTTTGAAAATCAAATCATAGGAGTGGTATTGTTTCATTTAAACGAAAAATTAGTTTTTTAACTACCACTTAGTGGTTTCACTATTCATCAAAAATTGAAGTTTTTCAGAGCAATGCCAAAATTTCACCCTGAGCTATAATTGATATTCCTAATTCAAAAATGATGTCTATTTTAAAAAATTCCAAACATATAATTTGCATTAATTAATATTATAATTAATTCCCATTGTCACAACAAATAGCGTGTTTTTAAGAAACAATATATATCAAAAGATTGAAAATTGTTTGTGTCCAAATTCAAAGTGAAATTAATTGTAATGAAAACCATTGGATAAAATTGTAAAAATATATTCTAATTTTACATTAAAACCACTCAATAGTATAATTTATTACTATAAATTATTTTTATTAAAAAAGTTGTTTTTAAGTATTTTTCACTATTCTTAAAAATTTAGAAGCTCTCAGAAAAATACCAAAAAATCAACATAGGCTAATTTCAATATTCTGAATCAAAAAATGAAGTCCATTTTGAATGTTAAAATTCATAAAATTTCAAAAAGTGGGTATTACTATTCAAAATGACTATTTTGATTCGTTGCTCTGTGTTAGAATCTCGAGGTTGCGTACAACACACACTACTCTATTATTCAAAGAGAAGCATACCATAAAAGCTTGGGGTGTTACATACACTGATGTATTCCCTGAATACTTTCCCTATCTTCCACCTAATAAATAGGTTGTGTTCTTAGTTGAACATATTCCTGTATCCCAACTTATATTACATTAACCTTATAGAATGACCACTGTAGAGATGGAATAGATGACGAAGCTGTTGTAGGAGAATCTGGAGAAGGGTTTTATTTACCCTAGTGCTTTACCATGGGGTGTGCCTGTTCTCTTCATCAAGAAGAATGGTGGATCAATGAACCTCGACATTGATTATCATGAGCTCAATAAAATCATGATAAAGAACAAGTATCCTCTTCCTATGATAGATGGATTGTTCGATCAGCTACGTGGGGCCAGTTATTACTCTAAGTAGGTCCTTCGGTTGGATATCACCAATTAAAGGTGAGGAAGAAAGATATTCCTAAAACTACTTTTCATAAAAGGTGTGGAAACTACGAGTTCATATTTATTCCCTTAAGACTCACTAATTCTCCAGTAATATTCATGGAATTAATGAATAGAGTCTTTAGATATTACCTTGAAAAATTTGTGCTGGTCTTTATTGATGTGATTCTGATATACTCTAAGAGAAAGGAAGAACATGAGGACCATTTGAATGTTGTGCTGATGACTTTCTAAAGGGATAAAATATAATAAAATAATAGTAAATGTGATTTCTGAATGATGTATCATTCTTGGGGAATGTTATCACTAGCAAAGGAATATTTTTGGACCCTTCCAAGACAAAGACAATTAAAGAGAGGCCCTGACCAACATCTGAAATGGAGATCTTCATATTTTTGGGTCTATATGGGTATTATTGACAATTTTTGAAGAACTTATCATTATTTTCAAACCCAATGACCAAGATGAAACAGAATGGAGTGATGTTCTTTTAGACTCAAGAATGTGAGAAATGTTTTAAGGAGCTCAAAAAGAGTTTCATCATTGAAACAGTACTCACACTAAAGATAAGTGAACATGTCTTCATGGTTTGTAGTGATTCTTCAATAAAGGAGTTAGGTTGTGTGATGATGAAAAATGATAAAGTGATAGCCTACACCTCAAGGAATATGAAATTCCATGAGCAAAACTATCCCACCCATGATTTGGAGTTGGAAACTGTGATCTTTGCATTGAAAATATGGCGTCATTATCTCTATGGGGGAGAAGTGTGAGATATATATTGATCACAGTAGTCTAAAATATATATTCACACAGAAAGTTATTAATATGATCTAGTGAAGATGGTTAGATCTCATCAAGGATTATGACTACTCAATCCACTACCATCTTGGAAAATCAAATAAGGTGGAATATGATCTATGTAAGAAGGATCCTACATCTTTATCAATGACAAGAATTGAAAATGACCCAATATTCATAGATTTTATGAGAATAGACATGGAAATAATTAAGGTAGGAATATCATCAATACTTTCTCAACTAATTTTTCATCCATCCCTCATGGAGAAAATAATGGACACTCAATTAATGATGTGGAAATTCAGAAAAGGGTCAAACCTATCAGAAATAGGGAATCCTATGAGTTCAATATTATCAAGGATGGAGTCATAATATCTGGGACATGATTATGTGTACCATCTGATCTAGATATAAAGAAGGATATTTTGAATGATTCACATAGCTCAAAATTCTCTATTCACCACAACACCACAAAGATATATGAAGATCTCTAGGAGAATTATTGGTAGGAAAATATAAAGAAGGAGATTTCTTAGTATACATAAAAGTGTATAGTATATCAGCAAGTAAAGGCTGAAAAGAAAAAGTGTAATGGGAAGATGATACCACTACCCATACCAACATGGAAGTGGGATAACGTCACCATGGTCTTTGTAACTATACTTTCATGGATATCCATAGGAAAAAATACTATAATGGTCATTACAGATCGTCTTACAAAGATAACTCACTTTATCTCAATTCAAGAGGAATTATAATTGGATCAACTTAAATGAATATATACCAAAGAGGTGTTAAGGATAAATTTAGTACCACTATATAGTATATTCAATAGAGATCCTACATTCACCTTAATGATCTGGAAAAGTCTCCAGCATGTTCTACAAACTGAACTGAACTTCAGTACGGCCTATCATCCTTAAACTGACGGCTAATCTGAGAAAACTATTTAGATATTTTAATATAGGTTGAGAGTGTGTTTTATGGAATTTAAAGGAGGATGGGAATAACATATGCCTATAGTCAAATTCTATTACAATAATATATTATAATAAAGTATCCAAATGGCACTATATGGTTTCCCTTTAGGGGAAAAGGTGCATAACACCGGTGTTTTGGGATGAAGTCAGTGAGAATAAGCCATTAGGACCAGAAATAGTCAATGAAATGGTGGAGAAGGTGGAAGCCATTCAGCATCACATCAAGGCTTCCAAAATTTAACAAAATTGATATGGAAACTATTATCGATGAGACATTGAGTTTAAAGTTAGAGGCATGGTGTTCCTCCATAAATCACCAAGGAATAAGTTCATGAGATTTGGGTTGAAATGAAAGCTAAGTCCTAGGTACATCAACCCCTTCAATATTCTTGATCATGTCAGAGCTATGTATTAAGAACTAGAACTTCCACCTACCATGTCTAATGTATACGAGGTCTTCCATGTATTAATCTTAAGGAAGTACATAAAAGATCCTTCACATGTTATGTCTATAGAGGTTATACAGTTGGAGAATGATCATTCTTATGAGGATCTGCCAGTGAAGATCTTGGACCACAAAGATAATGTTCTATGTGACAAGACTACTAATCTTGTCAAAGTACTATGTCCAAACCATATGTATGAAGAGGTGACATCGGATCTAGAGAAAGAAGTGAAGTAAAATTACCCACACTTGTTTTCAGATTAAAATGTAAAACGAAATTTATGGGATGAAATTTCATAAGGGGGAAGAATGTAACGACCCAATGTTTTATCAATGAAATTCCCTTATTTTAATTATGTATTATATAATAATATAATATTACATGAATAACCTAATAATAACCTTATAAATGAATAATGATTAAAATATATGGTATCCTTAGAAGTTGATGGACATATATTGATTAAATAGTAACATGACCTTTGTAATAGTAACGTGACCCTTATGAATAGTAAACTAGTCAATTGAATAGTAACATCCCTAATAAAAGTAAAAATAAAATTTACCAATATTATATGTGACAATATGATATAAATATATCATAGTATAAGTAAGTAAATATTTTAAAAATTATTAATTAAGTGTTGGTATTTTTGTAAGTCATGTAAATTTAATTACAATTTTATGATTAATTTAATAATTTAAAATAAAAGTTATTTTTGTAAAATTTAATCATAAATAAGTATTTTGATGAATTATTATTATAATATAATTTTAGAAGACGTTAATTAATTTTTCAATGTGTTAGAAAAGAAGTTTTAATTTTCAAATTTTTATTTTTCAAGTAAATTCTGATTTTAATAAAAAATAAAAAATTTAATATTTAGAATTTTTTCATAAAATTGAGTTAACATTTTAATTCTTCATATTGAAAAATGGTTGAGGTAATTTTTTGGATCTTTTTAAGATACTATAATTTTTTATCAATAGTAAAATAAAATAATTTACGATAAAGGCTAAATAAATGAATTTATGCATCATGCTTGAGTCATGGATGCTAGAAATGGCCATTGGTTCGAACTCCCATGATCTATTTATTATTTTTGTTCAGAATTATAATGACTCTTCAAATTCTTGAACAAAAATATTAAACCAATGATTAAAATAATGGGAAACCCCTCCTCTCCTCCACTATAAATACCACCCCTCTTTACCTCCTCTCCTCACACCTCTAAAACCTCGTGGATTGTCCATATTCATCTCAAATATCTCCCTAATCCCCTCTACCATGTCCAGGATCTCTTTTTCTCATAAATGACCAACAACTATACCCTAAATAGGCTCTCAATGAAGATATATTTGAGAGGTAAATTCCTATTTTCTTTTCTTTTATTTTCTTTTCATGTTCCTTTATTTTCATTTATTTTCTCACCTCTCCTCATATAAATGGTGTGATAACTCCCATACCATAAATGTAGTAGATTTATTTATTATAATGGAAAAATCCATCATCATCTTTCATTTATACCACTTTTATTATAGAAATTAAAACTCCATCTGAGATATGTCAATTCATTACATTCAAGGATGATGAGTTTTCAAATATTTTTACTATCTTAAATTCGGGTTATGAAACCATTTTTATGTATAAACCATACTATAAAATCTATATTATGTCAAAATAAAGGTTTTGTAATCTTTTTTACACATGTTATTCCTTTATAATGGAAAATGTGTTCATTTTGATAGAAAACATCAAATTAACCAAAACAGTTATCATTAATGTTTTATACAATGATTCATCTTCACTCCAAATAAACAAATGAATTTATAACCGTTTAATCTTCTGTATGTTTACTAATATCATATAAATCCTATTCTATACAACCATTTTCACCTTAAATGTTTATCCTTACATGTATATAAGTAAACTAATCATGAAATCCAAGGAAAAAATGCTCCCACAAAAATGAAATTGAACCTCTCAACCCACCAAAAAGGTCTTGAATGAACCGAATAAGGTTATAATATATCAATTAAATATATAATATCTTCTCTAAATATTAGTTAATGAAGAAAATTTTTTTATCTAGGACATTAAGATCATGTTAAGTACACCATCATACTTAAGGTATGGGATTCTTCATGAACTTCCATTATTCCTTTGGGTTGTTCTGTCATTCTTTTTATAGAAATGAAGATATATATTATTTTTATTCACATATTCTAAATTATATGTATATAATCCAATATCATGTATCAATATCCATTCATCTTTCTCTATCTAGGATATATATGTCTTAAAATGATTTTCCCATCAATTCTTCCCAATAAGCATGCCCATTTTAAAGAAAATTTCCCAAATTCATACCCATTTTCAATTATAATATATAATATATATTTTAAGGCATAAATATTTTTATAAAATTAATCTTTTTATTATGAATACATTTTTGATTCACTTCAGGTTTTATATAAAATATTATGATCTTTTATGTTTTAAATGACCTTTGATATTTTCCTTTAACCACACTAAAATGTTATAATTATAAAGTTTATTAAGTACTCTTTTTACATGTTATTACTTTATGTTGACATAAATTTTCACGATATATTCCTATTCCACCCTATTGCTGTCCATTCATGATCTAATTCATTTACATCATGGAAAATTTTATCATACTCTCATTTTTTATGCTTTATGACATGATTATGATACCCAGTTCTTACCATGGGCAACCTTTATGTTTATGTGTGATTTGTTATGTATGATTATATATGTGGAAACAATATTGATGAACATGTTATGATGGGTGCAACTAGATAGTTCTCAATAAAATTGCGTAATGTTGAGTCTCATGAGAGGTTATGTGTAATGGTCTTGGCAGTTAGCCTTGACTCGTGCTACCATGTGAAACTGTCTTGGTTGTTAACCTTGACTTGTGATCCTCTATGTGAAAAAAAGACTTAAGTAGTTCTAAATTCATATTTTATTTTTTTGACACATTACTATGAGTCCATGTTTATATTATCTCATGTTTAGATTTTATAAATCCACATGTTCCATGTGTTTTTATATCATTATTTCATGCCTTCTAACACATGTTCAAAAGCATTATTCTTATGTTTTCCTTTACTAGGCTTTTTATATCATCCTTTTTACATTTTATTGTTAGGTTATACTATGAAGATGTATGAGCACAATAGAATTTAGGATCCCTTTATGAATATTAAATAAATACATGTTTTATTTAGTCCCATGTTTTCAATTTTGTGTACCTAGTCATCCAAGACACCAGACTTTATGATCCTTGGATTATAACAGGATGTTTTATTTTGCTTAATATCAGGTAATGATATGGGTAAAATTCTAGAGTCACTATAATTATTTTCTTTAATATGTAGTGGTTCTAGTTAATCCAAAGAGTTTGATAACCACATCTTATTGTGAGGTTTGGGTACCACTTACTTGGGAGACCCTAAGGGATTGAATAACATAGAAATCAATTTAAATTTATTTATTATATGATGGATATTAACAAAGGGTTTCCCACTCAACTACTCAAGAATAAATTATTTTGTAAATGGAAGGATTTAATAGATAAATAACTATATTAATGAGTTTTATAACAAATTAGTTTCATCACATGATGAGATATAGATGTTGGACCATTAAATATATGTTAATTATGTGTTCATAAATATTATTAGGAATATTTTCATTAAACTTTATTAATTAAATGATATAATACCTGATACTGAGCTATAGATAAATCTTAGATAATTTATATGGATTAAATAATTATAATAATTTTAATATTCATTATAGGCATGACCTAAAAAATTAGATATTGATATCTAGGGTTTATAATTTTTCTATGTGATAATAATTTAGATATTTAAAGTGTGAATATTATAGAGGTCAATTTCATTAACTATAAATCACAGGTATTGGACATTGAGTGTACATCACACATTTTTATTGGAAAACACAAACTCAAATATAAAATGCAATTGAAAATAATGAAGTGGATATTTATTTCACCAATATAGTAGGATTTATTATTTGATTTTACCAAGGGAATTAATACTATAATTGGAAAACTGTTATTATATACCTTCAATAAAGAGAAATTTTATTTCAATAAATTTTTTGGTCAAAAAGGGATTATTATTCACTATTAAGAAAAAGAGTTTTTTATATACATAAATGATATGATTTATGGATTTTAGAATATGGTAAATAGTTTATATATTTTATATATGTACAATCAAAATTTTAACATCTAGAAGAAGAAGGCTGTGGTAAATTCTAAAACCATATATCATTGTAATTATTTCCATAGAAATATAAATGAGAAACACAATAAAACAATCCATAGAGATTGATTTTTATAACAATTTGAATATGAATCCTTTGAAAAATGATTTTTTTATTGGGGAAGATTCCCACATAACCTTTTAGTGGAAATTTTGAAAGACCTAGTGAACTATTAAATCTCATACATAGTGAATTATATAGTCCAATGAGTACTCAAGAAATTGGTGTTTTATGTACTTTATTGGAATTAATGATGTATTTGGTTAGTATTGATATGTGTTTCGGATGTGACATAAGTATGTAACTTTTGAAATGTTTAAAGAGTTTCAAAATGAAGTAAAAAATAAACTAAACCAAAGTATAAATATCCTAAATCAGGTAGATGTGTTAAATACATGATCCCTAAATTCATTGATCATCTATGAGATTGTTTAATTACTTTATAACACACTCCTTATAGAACACTATAATGTAATTATGTGTCTAAGAGGGGGAATGATACCATGATGGACATTGTTTGATCTATGATGAGTTAATGTGATACTTATATTTTATTCTTGGTTTTTTCTCATGAGACTAGTGTATTTCTACAAAAACCATGTTTCATCTAAATGTATTTTAAATACATAATAGGATTTATGGCATGAGAAACTTCCTAATTTTTCCTATATAATGATTTTCTGGTAAAAATAATTTTTTCAACATTTTGATTCTAATATTATTGTTTCCAAATCCAAAAATGTTTATTTTTTTGATATCTGATGGAAATTAAGGGATATCATTTATAGAATCCCACTGATCATGAAGTGCTGGTAGACTTATTTTCTACATTGTTAGAGATGGAATTTATCAGTTGTGAAGATAATGGGATGTATGTTTAACATAGAGAAGTTCAATCCCAATAAACATAAAGTGTTCTTGATGTGGAGGTTGGGCCAATTATATAAAGAGTATAGAAGAATAACCAACTCAAGGTACACAATAACCTTAAAGGGAAGGTAGGATTCATCAATATATTGTGAATTATGTATTTCTCATAGCTAATAATAATGAAGTAATTTTGTTAAATGAGGAACCTACCAACTACTCAAAGGCCATCAAGAGTTCTAATTCCATGAAATGGTTAAAATCCATGAAATTTGAAACAAACTCCATATACACCAACAAAATTTAGAACTTGTTGGATGAATCTAAAAAAGCGAATCTTATAGTGTTAAAGTGGTGTTTCCATAAGAAAACAGACATGGATGATAGTGTTTCTTCCTATAAATCACATTTGTTCATAAAATAGTATAAGAAAAATTATAGTATTGAATATAAAAAAACTTTTTCAACTATAGTGAAGAAAAAGTTCATTTGAATATTTCTTTCCATAGTGGACCATTTTTATAATTAAATATATGAAATGGATGTTGAACCAACTTAACATAATGGGAATTTAGTGAAATATTTTCATAATATACAATGAGGATGTTTTAATGTTTTGAATGATATTTATAACTTATGAAATCTAAAATAATCCATTTATGGATTGAAGAAGGCATATCCAAATTGGACTAACTATTTTTATGATGAAATTAAAGAATTTTGTATCATAAAAAACATGTATGATTCTTATATATACAAGTAGATTAGTGGGACCGTAGTTGTATTTATAAAATTTTATGTAGATTATATACTTATTTTAAATTACTTCTTAACACTCCACTTTGTGAAGATGTTGTTGGCTAATTTGTTTTTGATGAAAGGCATTGGTGAAGAAACCAACATATTAGGTTTTGGGATCTATAGAGAATGATTTAAATGGATTCCTAGACTCATTTAGTCTACATACATCGGTAAATTCAAAATAGTTTTAGCTTAAAAATAACTACAATGAATTTTTATTGAAAATTAAGTTTTATTAACACAAATACCCTTTTTAGAGATGAGGGGGAGCCCAAAAATGACATAAAAGACTTAAAACACAACCATTCCCCTCTTTCCAAAATCCCAAGGAAAAAAACGAATTAATTCAAGTCTATAAATAAAAGCTCATCCCCAACATCAAAAACATGAAGACCAACTTATACATTCTCATCACTGCTTGACTAGATATCCCCTACATGGATGCATGTTTTTGATACCAATGACCATTTCCATACTTTCTCAAACTTCTAATTCCTAATAGCAATGGTCTGGTAGAAACTCCCTACTCGGAACCTCCTTCGGAGAAACCCCTAATACTACATTGGGTTTTTACTAGAGTTTTATAGTACCAATATTAGTATCATTTTGGATACTTTTAATGAGTAAGAACGTGTGAATAGAATTAATTATGAATCCACCATTGGTTCTATCATGTATTTAATGTTTTTACTCACCCTAATGTCAATTATTCTCTTATCATTACATCAAAATACCCATCCCATTCTAGTGTAAGCCACTACATTTTAGTGATGATTTTCCATATGTACATGATAAGGACTATTGGTATACTATTTATCTTTATAGGATAGGATGAGATGTATAAAATGTCACTCAAATGAAATTTTACAATTCGATAGAGATGATATAAAATATTAATATAGTTTCATGTTTTTATTATATGGGGAAGTTATCACATGGAAGAGTTCCAAATAGATTACCATACAAAACTAGACTATAGAGTAACAGTTCATCGGTACATAAAATGATATGATGGAAGTTGTTTTTATCAGAAATTTAATCCTTAAAATAGATGTGGTTCCTAGTATTGAGGGAGTGATTGAGACTTGTTGTGAAAAAATGAATCTATCACTCAGAAAAAGGAACCTTTCTCTCTCTGATGGACCAATCACTTCCTTAAAAAATATAATCTTATATAATATATCATTGAGAAGTGGTTGTTTGGATCTATTGGTTGGCCTCATGTGATAATGTTACATATCCAATAATGAAACCACTATAACATCACAAGCATAAGGGACATATAGCATCTCTTGGTGTATAATAAATTATATATTTATTTAACAGTGTCATACTATATCATTTATTATAATAATGGAAATCTTAATTTCTTATTCATTCATGCGTGATACAATTTACATTTTAAGAATAGTGGAATGATAATATCCACTCAAATTGAATAATTGAGTTGTTCATAATATATGATTATCATAGAGTAATATGGGTTTTATTGATATATAGATATAATCATGAGTAGTGGACTCATTAGATTATTAGTAGAGACTTATTATTTTGATTGACCCTCTATATATATCCCATGGAATTTCATATAGTCATCAATATACATAGGGGTGTTTGCTTATCATAAATCCTTCTTAATTGGGGTTGGAATGATACCTAGAATGATAACCATCATACCTTGATACCTTTATTATAAAATTAATTGAAACATATATAATTAAGGGTGGTTTGTTAGGTTGTGGATCATGCCATTGGTTAGAGTGAAACCAAGATGGGTTTTTTGCATTCATATAACATCTAAAATTATATATCCCTTGATTGAATTTGATTAGGGAAATTGATATACGTGTATATTGGAGTCACATGAGATTTTTTTAACTATATAGATGAGTGAGATGTGATGTTGTCACCAACTAATTGAATGGAATGTGATTTATTCATCTCTTAGGTCAGTATTTTTCAAAGAATCATGAAAAATGATATGTACGAAAATTGATTTACATGGTTTCATGTCTTTGGTTTACTTGATGTTATAGAAAAAAGGACTGTATCGTTATGTATATGATTCATATTAAGTTTGATATTTTTTGATATATGAGTATGTTTGATGGATACCACATCAGTTACCTTAGTATCTTGGGTATCATTGAAACTTTTCTAGAGGCTACCCAATGCATACATATATGAAATAGAGATTTCATATTTTTGATTATAGAAAATATGGACTTTATGGTCACATAGTTAGGCCATTGGATATGGATTAATATATGGAAAAAGTGTTTGGTTTGAAATTAATCGAGTACAATAGAATATTAGAACCAAATACACCCTCAAGTTGAACAAGGGTGTGGGTCAAATCAAAACTTTTTCATTTTATAATTATGTTAATGTATTTTTTGATCTAATTCACAAATTGACATGAAATTTATTCAACCTATTGAGTTATTACACATTCTCAAAACCAAAATAAACAATCACTATATTTTCAGGATGTTAAAGAATATAATGAACATAATGATTTTATACAGATCACCCATATTGGGAAACATATAATAAGAAGACACTAGTAATCATTCGATGTTAAAAAAATTAAATATGATTGACTATATAAGTGTATAAATGTTTTAGTCTACATCAATTTATTCTTGTATCACTAATTTTAATTTTTTTAAGTTACCTCTCACCCAAGGGAAACACCCTCTTCTTCACCTCCACACACTAATTTGATAAAGTAACAATCAATGTATATACTTGAAGGTAACATCAATAAGAAAGAGAACGTATATTCTATTTCTATTCAGTGTAAGAATACTCTTAAACTATAGATCCTGATTGGATGATTAATTTCGTATTTATTTTCTTCAATCATTTTCATTAATGATAGATGGGATCAACTGTATAACATGAGAGTTTATTCATTAAATTCCATAACATCATTGTAGTATTAATTCTTCTCTCTATGGGTATAATTAAATATTGAAATTATCTTGTTCCAATCTAAAATATTTCATATCTTGGTGTAGTGATGGAACCCCCCTCTACTTCTATAGAGATTTATTTTTCTTTAATAAAGTAGATGTGTTAATGGAATCCTATACGACTTTACTCCACCTCCTCTACATAGGATATATAAATATCTACATTTAAATGTTCTTATCTTTAGGTACAATCTAAAATCCTTACTACCATGTATGATCTATGCTCAAACATGTCCTCTTTGAACTATCTTACATGAACTGTCCTCCATGTATTATCCTCTATTTATTTTTCATTGCATATAATGCACTGTTCAATATGTACAATGCTCTACATACTGCACCTATCATAATTCCTACGTGGTACCCCTTTTTGAACCATTACTTCATGGATATCTACTTCATGAGATGCCTTGTGGGCCAACTCTTTGTTAGCTACTTCAAAAAACTCCCCTCCTTGAACATATTCATATTACTACCTTGGGAACTACAAATTCATGAGATAACATGTTATTTTACCTCAATTAACCATGTTTTAAACTCCCTTATATTTACTAATTCATGGAACAACCTAATTAATTATTTCTTCATGAACTACCTTTATGGTAACTCCGTCACATCTTACTTCCAGGTGCCTCCCCATCACAAACTGATCTACATTACATGAAATTACACAAGTAATTACCCAATAATCCTTTAATTTTTCATCAATCCATAGTAAGAATATTAGAGTGATATTTATAAGAAAGTTCCCCTAAAAATATCACAAATCATGTAGTTATTATTACTCCCTTCAATCAACTACTTGAACACTTTTCTCTGAGATTCCATTATGGACAATCCACAAAAAACTTTTTTATATGGTATGTAAAAATTCCTATTATCATAATCATAAATTAACCCTAATTTATTGGACATCCTTCATGAGTGACCCACCTCATACAAGATCTTTGGTTGCAAGATACCTGTTTAATCTACCTTCCATGTCCCTCCCATATGATTCCTCCTTTTTCGACCCCAACCATATACTCACTCTTAGTTCACATAGGTGTGACGTGATTATTTAATCCCAATATGAAAAATATTCATACAACCCAAACATTTCAAGGTACTTCGATATAGATTCTAGTGTTCAAAAATACATCTCCTTTCCGTTCAAAAATTTTTACAAAAAAAATTGGAAAAAACTAGGAAACATTATAATCTTTTATTCTGATACTTTTAGTTATCAAATATATTCACATTATATATTAAAATTTTATATTAATAGTTATAAATTCAAATATTTCTCTATTTAATGTTATTAAAAATATTAAAATATAAGAAATTATTGCCATTTGAGAACCACTTATAGACAATACACACATTATATTAATGAATCCTCTCACCCATATCTTCTATGATTAACATCTTATATCAATAAAACTCACCTTACATATCTTCTGGTAAATATGATAACCTAAATGTACTATTCCTGAATAATTTTAAAAAAATTGAAAGGAAAATGTTATCTTTACATCTTCATCAACCCTGCATGAAAGACACTGTGATATATCCAACCACACTAACCATACTTTCCATCAATCACTACTATTATCATAAAATCAAACCCAAATCTTCATGGTTGAAACCAAAACTATATCCAAATGAGTTTTTGATGAATTAACAAGAGATTTTATGTTTTTCATTAAGGCCTTATAAGAATTATGTGAAAGTGGTAGATTGAGGTATAAGAATTTAAATGTGGATTAGTCTTGTTATACGACTGCTTGGATCAAATGGGATGATATGCATGACATTAAAATCATACTATATGATATTCTAATATTGTATATGGTGACATAGTTACTAATAATACCTATAATTTATGGTTTGATAAAACCTATGATACGCATTATAATTTCATCAATTGGATTCATGCATCTTCCCTCACTACCCATGAAATTTCACTTTAATTATGATCAACGGTTGGTTTCCTTTAAGTCATTTCACATAATTCATTGAAGTGTTCAATAAAAAACACCCTATTATATTTTAATGTATGGTTTAATACCCAAAATTATTATCATGGTTAGGGATATTAATTTAATGAATAGAATTGGGAATTTCTATAAATGGATGAGATATATCTATATTGGGGAATCCTATGTGCATGTGTACCTGAGTGAAAGTTGTCTTCTCTGACATGATGTTCATAAAATCACAATGACTGTAATAGAATCCTTTTAGTGTTCATGAATCCTCATGAAACATTATGGTATCATTTTTTTAATGGGCCTCATAAGGGGGAATGAATCATAATTTTTAGTACTTTTGGATCTTCATCAAACCATCTATATAAAATAAGGAATATAGATACTATTGATTTTATTATACAAGTGAATTATTCATCATAATTACATATAATTAATCATTAAATGATTGATCAACCTTCTATTTTGGTCTACTTCTACTGCTATTGATCATTAGATGATCCATCTAAACCCATAAATTGAACAACCCATTCAGAATTTACTATTTTATTTTTAATGGATTCCTACAATATCAATATTGAGGTTGTTTTATGAATGAAAGTGGATAATAAATATCATGATATGGATTAAATAATCTAAAAATTATGATCATATTAAAGTGAACTATTCATCACAAACAAATAAATTACTGTTCATTGTATTTTAACTTATTAAGTTCAACTTCCACCTTTTATGTTCAAATATGGTGGTTTTCATTGAAAACTCAGAAACTAGATAACTTATAAAAAATGAATTTATTATAAGACATATATGTTATATTCTAATACTATAAGCGTTTGATATATAAATCTACAATAGGAAAGGGAGTAGGAATATATGGATGTATACATCAGTAGGTTGTGAACTATTTTTTGTAAATAAAAATAAATATATGTTTTTAGTTGAGTACTTTTTCCATGGGAAATATTATATCATTAATCTTTCGGACCATGTTTTGGGCCTATTGGCCATGGGAATATGGCTCATGTAATGATTTATGATGTTCACATAATGGAAAAAGGTCCTTTTTTTAATAATTATAATTGGATTCGAACCCAACTTTAAAAGACGTTAATGCCCCAAAAAATTTCAATTTTATGATATTTTTGATATGTGGGGGGGGTGGATTTTATGGAACCACTCTTTAATTATTCTAGTCTCCAATAAATTTTTTCATTGTATGTATTTGTGAGTAGAGGTTATTCATATTAAGAGTGATGATTACAAATTTCTAGTTCAGTTTGTAAAGGGTAACCTATTTAGTAGGTTTCGTCACAAAGGTTCATCTTTATTGATTAAGATATCCATATCCTTAATAGAATAACTTAAATGGTATATAAAATATATAGAGTCTTCCATAATGTGTATACACCCTACCATAATCAAACTAATGGCAAGGATAAAGTTATTATTATATTGAAAAAATATAATCTTGAAAAATGTACATATAGTGGAAAATATTATATTTTAATGTTATATGAATCCATTTGGAAATATATGAAACAATAAAAATCTCTAATAGGGATATGAATTTTTGGCAACTATTTGGGAGATATTTCCCCTAACTATTGTTTTATAACATAAGGAATTATCCGATGTTAAAGGGCAATCACACGTAAATTTTTTATTCTATAAAAGAGAGGATGATATACTTGAATGAGTTATGGGAAATTAAGAAAAATAACTATGATAGACCAATGATTTATAATTATAAATTAAAATCTTTACATGATGAGTTGATTCTAAAAAAGGAGTTCAAAGACTGTGATTAAGTGTTGCAGTTAAATTTTATACAAGGGATATACCTAAGTAAATATCATTATAAATGGGATGGTCCTTTTGTAGTTACTCATTTTTCACTATTCAGGGATGTATAAAATAATGATATTGGGAAATATTTAACATTTGTTGTCAGTGGTAATAGGTTTAATATTTTTATAGATTTTTTTAGGAGCCATTATAAGAGAGGATTCTTTAATAAAAATATTAATATCATTAAAATTCCAAGGTTTTATATTTGTTTCTTTATCATTTTATTGCTCAATTTATTTATACTATAATTTCATATGCATAACTATTATACACCAAATAAATTTAATTTAATAACTTTGAGGGGAAGTTGTAACCAAAAATAGACATGTTTTTTTGTTTTCATATCATTTTTTGTTTGTTTTTTTTTGATAACAATGTGTTATGAACTTATAAGATGAATTTAATTTCATTTTTAATATATATTATAAATTTCAATTTGAAATTTTTTGATTTCTTAAATATTAAATTTATATGACTATTAATGATATTTTTTATGATTATTTAAATGTGATTTAAAGATTTTAAATTAATTTTGAAACATACAAGAATTTTTTTTCATTATTGATACACTCATATGAGAGGATTCTAAAAAAATATATATTATTCATTACTTATAACAATATTATTGAGTAAACCTAGGACATAATAAAAATTCTATAAATTTTGGCCTTTCTATTTTAAAACACTATCATTTTATTAAGTGTTAAAATGATAAATCCTATCATTTTCAAAAAAATGATATTTGTTTCTTACTATTATTTATCCACCTTGACATCTATACAATCTATTGAGACATAGAGATAGTGAATTAATTTAGCATATGATATATTTCAAACAAAATTCCTTTCGTACCTTTCCTTTTTATTGAATTCATGTTAATAATAAAAGTTTTGTGTTGGAGAATATTGTCTATGGAAACAATGAATTGATTTGTTGATGTTTGGGTGACCATTATTGGATTTTACATTATTAATTACATGTATATAAAATTATTTTAAAAAAATTAATATGAAGTTGGGAATATTTTCATTTTTTAAAAAATATTTATAATGTAAAGAAAAAAATTAAAAATTAAATGTTTTGAAAATTTTAAGAAAATCAATTTTGGGGAAATAATATTGTGTTTAAAGAAGGGTTGATAATAGAATTTTTCCATAGTGAATATAAACTATCAAAAATTAATTTATTTGATGAGAAAAAATCATATTTTCTAAATATTTTGTTAAAAATTTAATTTCAACCTCTCACTTTTAAACATACCTTAATCTATGACTTTTGACTAACAATATCTCTTCTCAAATGAGTGAATGAATGAGTTATGAAACATTATTATAAATAGTGTGTGTATTATAAAAAATATGTAAAAAATTTCGTTAACTTTTTAGAATGTCATTAAAATAAAATTTCTAGGAAGTTAAGTGAAGTAGTCATTGGTCTAGTAAGAATTAAAATAATTTTAATGAACAAAAAGAAAATAAAGGAAGTGTATCATAAATAAATTATTATGTTGTATAATTAATTTAATGGGAATTAATATTTTAATTTTTAGGATCTTTTTTAACTCGAATATCTTATTTTTCTTATAAAAAAATTATAGTGTGGGGGAATTGATAAATGATTAAAATTTTAAATATTTGATTATGAACTCAGTGGTTTTGTTATATAATTAGGTATAATTTCTTGATTTATAATCAGAATTACTTGAATTAGTGTTTTTAGAGTGAATAATATAAATCTTTACTTTATAATGATTATAATGATGAAAAAAAAGTCACAATTTAATTGTTTATAAAATTTAGTTTAATGTATTTTTTATTTTTATTATATATAATTATTTGTTATGAATGATTTTCATTGTTGAAGCATATTTAGTGAATCTCTAATAATTTTTTATATAATTCAAATATTCAAGCATATTTTAAACATCCTTAAGAGAGTTTATATATTAATAATACTTGTTTAATGTTGTTTGTTAATAATCCATTACATATTATATTATCATTTTTTCTATGTTTGATGCATAATATAGATAATTGTTTTTAATATATATATTTCAATTAATATAGCTTAATCGAGGATAATAGTTTTCTTAAACCACATATAGTTGAGCCTTGATAGGGAAGTTAACTTCTATTTTAGTTATGGATTTTTTGTAATGGAGTTTCATATTTGGAGGATTTAAATATTTAATATTATCTATGCATCCCTGGTCATGTGTTATGCCATGTTTCTCCACTATTGGATTTTCTAAAAACCAAAGCCTAAACTGCTCAAACTATTTTTTTACATGCGATAGGACATAAGTTTTTACAAATTTTTCATTGAATATATGATTTTCAAAATATTTTTTAGTGATTGGATTTTTTGTTTTTTTCTCTCGATATTTGAGGATAGGAGGTTATGGAAAATGTGGACTTGTAGGTTTTTATTAGTTGTTATTTGATATATGGAGTGATTAAAAAGTTTTTTTTATTGATTGAGCTTATAATATTATCTAGAGATAATGGATAATATGTTTAAGGTCCCATTATACTATATTATAGATATAAGTCTTAGAGATCAAGTTTATATGAGGTAGTTTATTTTACCTATGTTTATTGGAGGCATATCATGAATGTGATACTCAAAATATAGTTTCACATTTGTCATTGGTCAGACATTAAGGTTTTCTCTTCATGGATCTAGTTAAAATCTTAGAATGGACATATATAACTATTAATTGAATAAATACGGTTAATATTCAGAAAAGTCATGGATTTATAAAGGATGAAAAAAATAATGGAATGTATCTAGTAACACGATGATCTGGATCCAACATAGATATGACCAATTGGATTTAATTTTATTAAAGAGATTATTCTTTGTTCACTAAAGATGACTTACTCAAAGTGACCCAATATTTAGTGAGATTACATGTAACACCCCTAAATGATAAATAGTTAAATGAATAAATGAAAGGACTCATTAAAAAAAGGTAAACCTTTCTCTTCCAGAGGCTACCTGATTATAACTCCATAGTTAAGCATGCTTGGCCTGGAGTAGTGATCAAGATGGGAGACATTCTGGGAGGTTTCCCAGGGTGTGTGCGAGTGAGGAAAAAAGAAAACTCAAAATAACATGTGTTGTCCTATAAGGACATTCATTTGTATGATGACCCATTCAAGAATGTGGGTGGGTCCCAGGGTGGGGACCAGATGTCTGTGGGGCAATTTGGGTCACCTGGCAGGCCAGGAACTGACAACCAAGTTACGAAAAAGTGTCTATGCTATTAGTAGGGCCCAGTTTTTACATTCCACATGTGGGTCAGTTTCATATTATAAGAAATATTAATTAATTTACATTTAAATTAAATTTTAATGCTATTATTTGATTTAGTTATTAATATATATCAAACATTGAAATTTTATTTTCTTGATTTTGGATGGATAATATTCTAGTTTGAGGGACATAAAATTACTCTCTTATCTCTCTATCTCCCACTCTATATTTATGAATTGTGGGTGTGTATGCTATTTGAAGGAATCATAACTATGATTATGGAGAAACTAAATTTTTAGCCTTTTCAGGTTAAACATCACAATGTAGAGGACTTGGAAGAATTAACGATGCCTTATATCTAATACATATTTACGTTTTCTCCTCACTATTTTTCCCTTTATGGATTTTATCTCAAATGTAATGTTTATTGATATTATTTGATTAATATAATTATAAAAATGTTTAAATTTTATTTACATTAAATTGGATTGATTATAAATAATGAAAAGATCTTATTGATTACGTGTACCTTGTAAGTTTAGTTTCAGTGGTAGTGAAAAAATATTTTTTATTCATTTTTAAAATTTTTCAACTCTCTCTTAAGAGTTACAAAAATAATTATAACTTGATCTTTTATCTGTATATTTTTATAACTTAATAGAGATAATATCTCTAATTGAAAATATATTTATTCAATAATATATTAATAAATCATCATAAACATTTTATGTAGTGTGATGGTAGTGGCTTACGATGATAGGATTTTCATTTATAGATCTTTTATAGAGAAAATGCATTTAAAAAATTAAGAAAGAAGTAACCAGAATTCAATCATATAAGTATGCCCTAACTTCTTCCAAGACTACTTCTAAAAATCATATTTGATCATTATTTTTTTATTCTATTAAAATAAAACACAATATCAAATCAATAATAATATTAAAAAACCTCATAAAAACCATAAAAATGATAATATTTTTTTGTAATATCATTAGAGATAAACTTTGGTGCTGCTATATTAAATTAATTAAAGGATCTAATTTTAAGAGGATTTAAGATTTGAAAAAAAATATCTTCACATATTTTTTGTGTGTCATAAGAAATAAAAAATATTAGAAATTTATATTTTTAAATTTTAAAATAAAAAATTATTACACCCTTAGATTTTACTATGTAATTATCTTTTAAAAAGATAATTTATTGAATATCTTGTTTCAAAAGAATCTGTGATGAAATTTTTAAATTTGATAATTATAAATTATATATTAAAGTGGAGGGTGTAAATATAAAGAACCACAATATAAAATCTATATAGAAAGAAGAAATAATAGAATCAAGTAATATGAGTATCACTTATGAGGATCGTTTTTATAATCTTGGAAATGAGATAACAATGGTTTTACCAAGACCAATCCCAAGAAAAAAATCTATAATTATGGCTTTAGAAATATTGTCTACAGGCGAAGGTAAAATGTGATGAAATCAATATGAGATCCATGCAAGCTAAATAAAAAATCGCAAGTTACACCATTACTTACCTAACCCATATATCTTATTCAAAGGACATAAGGGGGTTTGTAAGTATAAATTAATATTTTATAAACATGAAATTATTTAAATAATTTTTTATTTCTTTCCATTATTATATGTATTTTTATAAATTTTTTTATTTTTAAAAACTTTACTTTTAAAGAATTAATTTAATTAAAAATGTTTCCCTTAATATAGGCATATTGAAAAAATTTAATTCATTCTTATATGTAATAAATTTTAGTACTGTTTGGAATAAAACTTTTTGAATACCTTTTTTGAAAAGACTTATATTTTTTCTACTTGTTATTTATTATTATTTAACAGTATTTTAATGAAAAATATTTATTCCAGCTAGAATAGATTGCAAGAATCCAAACCTCACACGCACATCTAGACTCCCAGGTGGGTCAAGCCTAATCCTTCCCCAAAAGGAATAGATAACACCAACTATTCTTATTTGTCACAAATATGGACCGATGCCCCAATTTAAAAAATTCCTTATCATGGTAATGAATGAAAATTAATTCACTTAATGTTTAACAAACATATTTTTTTCTTCAAAAAATTGGGTTTTATACATTTTTTACATATATATTATAAATATTTTTTAACATTTAGAAATTTTATTTGATAAGATGAAATTAATTTTTCATACCAACTTTTCAAAATTTGTTTATGGAGATTTTTTGGGTGAATAGGGAAGAAATAGTTTTTACAAATACTATCACATTTATGATATCATCATGATATAAGAATGACTTCTATATTTTGTAGAATTTATATAGAAACAATATATATTAAAAAAGTAAAATATGTCCTTTAAGGATATTATATTGAATTTTTAATCCCAAATTTTATATTTTAAAACCTATGTGATGTTTGATTATAATAAAATAACTATTTTGATAGTTTTGTTTAATTAATTAACAATAAGGTTACATTTAGTTTTGGATTGGTAATAAAGGAACATAAATCCCTATTTTTGTAATTAACCAATAAATTTCAGGATAATAAATTCTATACAAGATTATCATGTAAATGTATTTTTATTATTGAAAAGGATTTTTTCTAAAAAACTTTTTTTCATTGAAATTTGGATATTTATATTAATTTTTTTACCACATATAGAAATTAAATATTATAAATGGATTCCATATTTTTAGTGATAAAATTATAATTATTTAATAAGTCTCATTACATGTTTATTCATAAAAATAAATTACCATAGTAAATGTTAGTGACCATGAAAATGATTAAATGGGTTGATAGGGTTAAAACTGTGTGGTAAGGTCAAAAATATCACAAAATACGCTCTATAATTTTTTAGTGTATTTGGAACTATAATATAATAAATATAAACTTGGATTTCATTGGTTCCACTACACTTTGAGAATGAAATTTATATTATTTTAAATTTAAGAGTATTTACGTAAGTGTTACTCCTCTCTAATACAAAAAACCCTTCACGCCTCACTTATAAACCATATTTTAGCACCTTATAGAAAACAATATCTATTGAATGAAATTATAAACACCATTCCCATTGAATTATAGTTAAAGTTATCACAAAAAGACAAATCTAAGAAGGCCTAAGGACAGATCCAAAGGAGGATACCCAAAGAAGAGTTAATCATCTTTACTGATTTTATTCAATAGTTATTCTTCTTAAACATCCTCCAAAACTAATTTAACAATTATAATATAATGAAATGAGTATCATTATTTTATTTAAAAGTAATTATATTGATCTAAGAATCATTATATACCTTTCTTTCATCCATTTGAAAATGAAAATGTTGCTCGACTGTCTGTATGGACTACTGCCTTCATGATACACGTATTTTATTTTTCATTAACCTATGAAATTTATGGTTATAAATGAGATTTAATGAATAAATTTGATATCTATAAAATAATTATGATTATATAAATATAAATCATTATCTACTTTCTTTCTCTCTAATTAATTTAAAAAATGAAAATGTCCTATATGTGTACTTGAAAACTTCCTCCTCCATGGATGACTTATTTCATTTTTTATTTAGTTCATACATGTATAGTTATAAAAAATGGATTAATGTATAAATATGATATTTATAACATGATGTATCCTCTATAAAATTTATATTATTATGATAAATTAATATTTTATTAATTATTAGACTGTTACAATATGTTCTGGTTTTGGTCGGTTTTAATACCTAGGTGAAAACTGTTATAATGTTTATGATATGAATGATTAAGGGAATTTATTTAATGGTAGTAATATATAATAATTAATATTTTATTATTTTTTAACAATTGTGATTTTGTTATATATATATATAAATATTTTATTAAAAAAATCAATTCTTTCTATGAAATCAAAACTTTAAAAAAATATATTTTTTTTGTTTTCTATAAGAATTATTACAACAAGTACCATGAAATATCTGTGGAACTCTAAAATAATATAAAATACATATATAAATTAAAAATTAACATTATTAAGGTTATTAAATCCTAAAAAAAGGTCTATGTATTGAATCTTTCAAATCTAAACATGCTTGGGAAATCATATAATCAAATCATAAACATTGATATTAACAAATAATAATTAATAAATGGGAAATAAAAAATTATAAAACAATTTTATCTTGTAATAAAATTAAAAATATATATTTGTTATAGATATATAATAAATTCAAATTTATTATACATGGATGTTACAGAATTTCTGACAAAGTTAATGTCTGAGGGAAGTGGATTTGTAACACAATTTACTTTCATTGAGATATATTATTTCTTCATTGAATATAATAATCTAAAATTATGTATATTATAACCTAATATTTTATTAATTTTTATTTCCAAAATTTTATGTGGATTTAAATTTTTATATCTCATAATCACTTCATTCTTTTTCATACTTCATATATAATAATCTTTGTAAGGGTTACTTTACTAAAGTTTCCCTTTATTGAGATATGTTCTTAATTAACCTTTTTATTTCATTTGTGTGGTGTATATACTACCAATAAATTTAAATTAATATAATTTTCATTTAAATAATGTTTTTTTAAAATCAATCTATAGTTCTATCATTGCTGTAGGGACTGAATTTAACAGTTGAAAGGGGTTTTATTTAAAATAATTGATTTAAAAATTTTAATGTATTTTACAGACACTCTTTCTCCTCCATGTCCATGTGCTTTAAATTATTTTAAAAAATATATTTTCTTAATTTAAATAATTTTAATGTTATTTTACCTAAAATTTTAATTTCCTTATAAAGTATTTAAAAGGAATCTTCTTAATGATTTCTGTATGAGACACTTTTGAATCTCTTCAAAAAAGTATGAAATTGTTTTTTTAAAATTTACTCCTCAATGGTTTTTTCACACAACAATATAAATTCTTCCTTATTAATATTTCTACCCATGTTTCCATTATCTTTAAAAACAATAATTTTCCCAGTATCCTGATAATTTTTCATTTTTAAATTTTACCAAAAGAAAAGTGTATTTATTTATATTTTACAAAGTATATTTATTATAATTTTATAAATGTTTTTTTATAGAACAAAATCATTTATTGTTTCCTATACATTAATATGGATACTCTATTTTGAAACAATCCATATTCATTATATAGATTATATATGATTAATTTTTGTGAAATTTTTAATAAAACCCATTTCTTTTCTATTGGTTAATTAATATATTATGAAATTATGAATGTTTTATGATTTTTTAGAATAAAGTGGTTTCTTATTCATAAGGAAAAAAGCACAATTTATTATATAAAAAGAGCTTACATGAGTCTAAAATATGGGATCATATCACAATATTTCACATAAAGGGGGAGTAAATCGTTTGGGAGATCATCTAGCCAAGTAATATCTTGACATAATCCTTTAATAGAGAGGCCATCTGTAACTATATTTTCTTTACGATAGATATGAGTGGTAATGTGGTTCATGCCACCAAGGGAATGGAGAAAATCCATCCAAAATGTAGTAACCAACCATGCTAGATGAATCACACCATTCTATGTCACTTGCACTATAATAGTTGAATCACTTTGAATCCATATATTATTATAACCTCGGTGCTTTGAGAAATAAATTTCATGGATCACACTCATCATTTCAGACTTCAGAATTGAGGCAATACCACAAATTCCAAAGAAACACTCAAGGATGTAACCAATATGATTATAAATTTGGTTCCATATCTCATGGGGCCCAAATTTCCATTAGAAGCTCCATCCACATTAACTTTAATCCATCCAAATAAAGGTGATTTCCAGAATACTTCAAGTGTGTTGTGGATGGAAAAAAAATTCCATCAAACTTTAGACTCCGTAGAATAAAAAATTATATCATTGTAAGGTTGCAACCTCCCTTCTAAATCAAAGTAACTTCACAAATAACAATGAAGATACACATTTGACCTACATTAATGTTGATTGAGAAATTATTGTGAATAATTTAATTTCTATCATACTAGATCACATAATGAATCTTAGCAACTACTGTAAGAAATAAGTTCATGATTTTTTGGGAATTATCCATATCTACACAATGCTTCAGATAAATGTTGATAGAATCCAGAATAATCCATGTATAATCAAATATTTCAAAAATATAGTTCTAAAGAGTAGTGACAGTGGCACAAGAAATAAATAAATTGTTAGCATATTCTCTATATTGATTACAGAGGAATCATTTTGAGCAAATGTGGACCCCAAAATATTGCAGACAAGTATCAATGGGGATACTATTGTAAGCAATATGAAATAAAAGAGTAAGTATTGAAGCCTTTATGTATAGATTATCAAAGTTCTTAATCCATATAAAATCATTTCCCGAGTTATGAAAATTGTGGTTATAAAAACTTTGGAATCTAGCATACCATTTTGTGAAGAATCCCAGATTAGAAAACCCTTCGTGTTAAAAAAAAGGATAGTTTTAAATAAAATGCACAACATTTTCTGGGAGAGTATCAAGATGAGAATTAATAACACCCCTAATAGTATTACTAATAATTTTAGGAGTTTGATCAGTAGGGATCATTGAAATTAGTGAAGCACTAGTATTGTTATCCAACCATAATTTCATGGACACATTCTTTGAAAAAATCCATCTAATGTTGGTCATAATATTGGAATACACATTTCTAATGCAAGTCTAGATTAAAGGGTTTAGAAAATTCATGATTCCTATATTCAACTTATCAAGAAGAATATTTTTGATGAATTCCATAAAAGGGGAATCATTGTGGATCAGGTTCTAAGTAAGTCAGACTTGAAGGGCCTCATTACAAAAAATTATGTTTTTAATTCCAAGGACACCCTTATCTAAAGGTTTGAAACATTTATACCAAGGTATAGTCACCAATTTACTATCCAGAGTATTGCTAGTCCAAAATTTTTTTTTATGTAAACATTCATTTTTTATGAGAGCAGTATGAAATTTATAAACCATCATAGAGTAGATCATTTTAAAGACAATTCCAGACTTGATAAGTAAGATTTTACCCATTATAGATAGAGTTTTTTCATTCCAAGAGGATATTTGATTAAGAATTTGATCCACAATGTTAAAGAAATACCTAGATTTGGGCCTTCCCCAAAATATGGGACCGCCAATGAAAATTAAAGTAAATGAGCCTTCTTTGATGCCCAATTCATTGATAATGCCTTATTTTCTATTAACCGGAAAATTTTCTCCAAATAAGATAAAGGATTTGTTCCAGATAATGACATGACCCGAGATATCCTCCTAGTGAGCTAAAGAACTTTTGATAGATTGAATGTTTCTTTTATCACCTTATAAGAATAGAATGATGTCATCTGTATATAAAAGATGTGTGGGGGAACTCACATTCTTGGAATAATGGATGAGTTTAAGTTTATTTTTATCCATAAGGTGAGTGAGAAATATTCATAAATAGTCCCCCTCAATGGAGAAAATATAATAAAAAGGGGATCACATTGTCTGAAACCTTTGGTTCATTTAAAGTAACCTCTGGGAGAATAATTTGACAAGATATATATGAAGTCCTTGTTGAATAGGGTTTTAATTGTAATTATAAAGAAATTATTGAAAAAATTCCTTTAATCACATTGAATAAAAAAATTTATTCCATCGTATAAAAATATTTTCTAATTTGAAGGTTTATGGAAATATTACCACCTATGTTGGCATTATTTAACATGTTAGTGCATTAATAGGAAAGAAAAATGCATTCCTAGATCGATATTTCCTAGATGAAACCAAATTGATTCCAAGAGATAATTTTCTCAGTAGTGGTAGTAAACATGTTTTCATGAATTTTGATGATGATTTTATATAGAGTGTTAATAAGAGCTATGGGTTTGAAAACTGAATCTTAGAGGCATTATCTACCTTTGGGATCAAAGAAAGGAATTTATCATTCAACCCATGGGGTAGAATGCCAATAAAAAAGAATTATTTTACATGTTTTCAAAAATCAACATGAATAACATCCCAATACTTCTGGTAGAAGCCATTATTAAAACCATCAAAACCCAGGGTTCTATCATGATTCATGATAAAAAATGACTTTTATTTCATGATCCAAAGGAATGATTGAAAGAAAATAGTTATAGTACTCCGTTGAAATGGGTAATGATTTATTCTCTATTGAAAATATGTATGAATTATCCTAGTATGTTATTCCATTATATGGGTGATTATAAGAGTGATATGTGTATTATAAACCAGACAACCTTCATGATTATTCCATTTCTCTTAATCTTCCTTGCCAAATTGTTTTATTTAATTCTTATTTTATGAATTTGAAACATATCCATGTTATTTTTTCATGTCTCATAATTATTAACTCATGATTTCAGGCTCTTTTACTCATGTGTTATGCGAAGGTTCATGCTATGACTCATAATTCAAGATAAACCTTTTTACTGGGAATGATTTATTTAAACTGTGTTCATGTACCATGATTATATTTCAATATCCATATGATCATTTTATGCTCACTTATGATCTTCTATTATCAGTGCCTATGATTAACCTCAATGATTGTCTAAGATCACCCTTATTATGTTTCCATTTACCTAAGTTAAGAGTAGTGTTAATATTGATATTTATAGAATGGTATAATTTGTAAAGAATTTTGTCAATGATATTTGAGAATTATTGGGAGACATGATATTCTTAGTATAATGTGAAAAATGCCGATTAGATGATACTAATATGGGGGTTTTTAGTTAATGGATTTTTTAATTCTCTAAAACAATAATCCAAAATGGTATTGAGTATATAAATGACATAGTATTTGTTTTATATTTTTTATTTATGAATGTTTTATGTTTAAGTTACTTCATTTAAAATAAAATATAATATGTAAATAATATGTTTTTAGAAATAGTTCCAGGAGTTCAGATCTAGGTAATTATAGTTGGTATTAGATTATGGTTTAAATAACTTTATAGGTTTGGATGTCATTATTTGAGGATAACTTAAGAGTTATAAGTATCATCAAAGGTGGCTAATCTTAATAATGACCATTAGTTAAATGTCACATATACCAATTTTTAGGTTTATTATGATTGTATTCTATAGTGATTAATGATAATTTGGAGATATTTATTGTCTTTTAGGAAGAATGCATAATTTATGGATAGATAACCATTGGGGTTGTTATGTTCTTTGATATTATAATTGTGGTTATTTAAAAAAAAGGTTTTTATATTATTTGGAGCATAGATTAACGAGTTAAAAGAACCTTGGGGATTTAAAAGTTAATTAGTGACTACATGATGAAATCTATTTTTAATGAATTTACCTATATGTTTGGGAACATTAAATAACTAAGTTAAATGAAAAATAAAGGCTAGTATGAAATTTTAGAGTTGATATTACTTACATAATATTGATTTGGTAAATCTTTGGAAGTATATAGACTTTTTTTAGTGAGAAAAATATTATAATTTTTAGAATATCATAAGGAAGAGGTTAATGATATTAATGGTTCTATATTTTTTTATATTAAAGTTATATCAATATTTTAAAAATATGTGGGCATGTTTTTTTTCTTCTGATTTTTGGGTTTCAAATTTGGTTAGAAATATTTTGAAGAGTTTTATTTGTATTGTCATTTGTAAATGATTTAAGGAGTTTTTATATATTAATTACTTAAAAATTAAATCATTACTTATGTATATGGTGGTTTTTATATATTGGTTATTATCCTTACTCAAGATAACCCTTTTTTTATAGTAGATTGACAGAAGGAATAGAGGAAAACATGTCATCAGATCCACAAACCAAAGAACAATATCCATACATGGATCTCATAAAAAAAAATTTATTACTTGATGTAGAATATTCTCTTGGAAAATTATATAAAAAAATCAATGGTGCAAAAAAATGAAAAACATAATAAAAATGAGAAATTCTGAAAAGTAAATATAAATAAAATTAAGTATTATTTTTTTCATATACACCTTAAATTCAAGAAGTGTTTAATTATATTATTTATCATGTAGAAAAAATTAATCAACTATAAAGGAATGGTATTTTGAATTTAATTCACAAATACAAGTCTTATAATGATAAATTTATGGTTTTATAAATATTTATATTAAAAGTTATAAGTTCTCTAGTCTAAACATAGAAATTAAATGTTATTTTTAAAGGAAATTTAAAAAATTTGGAATAAAACATGTTTGTTTCTACTTATTTATATTTATATTTTAGTCTTAATTTATTAATTTTAAATTGGTATTAAGGTTCCATTATCAGTGATCCTTTTAGATTAATGTTTTTCAATGCCCACTTCCACCCATTAAATTGAATTTGAAAATGTTTTAAACTAGTGTTCATCAGACACTATAAAAAAATTACTTGGATTCAATTTATTTAAGGGGGAGAATGTAACAAAACTAGATTTAAATATGTAATTATCCTTTAAATAAATACTTTTCAAAATTTATAGATTCACATGAAACCCTAATAAAATTAAAAAATTCGACTATAAAAAAATTACCCTTTGAAGTGGTAGGTATAAATAGAATTAAACACATTAAAAAATATATGCATAAATTAGAATCATTGAAATAAATTGGGATGAGTATCTATTATGTGGATTATTTATTACATATTAGAAACAAGATAATTTAACTAGGGTTTGACCTATACCAATCCCAAACCAAACTTTAGTAAGTACAACTTGATGGAAATCATCTGTGGGAGAAGTTCAATCTTATGGAAATTAGTTTGGGATATATTATATCAGAATCACCACCTATGAATGAAACTATTTATATGCATAAACATCGATCTTATGAGAAAGACTTAAGAGGTTATGTAAGTAGAAAATAAGATCATATAAACATGTAATTATTTTCAAAATAAATTTTATAGGTTCTCAATATTAATTGTATTTTCTTTAATTCGGAAATTTTTATAAAATTTTCTATTAAATAATTAATATAATAAAAAATATATCCCATTATGTAAAATTTTTTATGGAATTTAATTTATAATTATATGTATTCTATTTTAAATGAGTTTGACCAAAAATCATTTAATGACCTATTTTCCATGGAATTTTATTGATTCTAATTATTATGATGTTTATTGGATGTTATTTTATTTAAATATATTGAGGATATATATTAAAATTAAATAAACATTCATTTACTGATTCTGATATGGTGTGAAATGATAATTAGTTAATTTATTTCTTTTAAAAACACATTTTCTTTTCCAAAGAAGGTTTTTATGTGTTTTGTGTGGGGATATTATAATGAATTTCCACCAGCTATAAAAGTTTTATTTGATAAAATAGATTTCATTTTTTATAAAATCATGTAAATATTATCTTAGGGTGTATTGTTGAGATTTTTCTAAAATAGATTATATTTTGGTGAATAGTAAAAAATATAGTTTTTACAAATACTATTGCTTATAAAATATCAACATGATATAATAATATATTGAAAGTTACTAAATCCATTTCGTTGGACTAAATATACATTAAAGAAATATAATAAACCATTTAAAAATATTTTGTTGAATTTAGAGACCCATGTCTTACATTATAGACCCTAAGTGATGTTTTATTCTAATAAAAGAACTATTTTTGATAATTTTCTTTAATTAAAGAATTCAATTGTTACATTAGGTTAGGGATTGATTTAAAATTCACATAACTCTTAATTGTTTATTTAAAAACCAATAAATTTAACAAAAATATATATTTTTTTAATGTTTTAGATTCATTTCTATACTTAAAAAGAATTTTTCCAAAGTAAATTGATTTTGTTGCGTTTTTGTGTGTTATAATAAAATTTATTTTGACCACCTCTATAAATTTAATCACTGAAAATGGATTCAACATGTTTAATTAAAAAATTAAAATTATTTAATAAGTTCTATTTTATTTTTTTGATATAATTATGTTTCAATAGTAAAATATAATCACCATGGTAATAGTTAATTGAGTTAAAAAGTGTTAAAACTATGTGATTAGGTAAAAAATATCATAAAATACTATCCTAATTTGATTGGATGAGTTAATTTAGACCTATCAAATACTAAATTTATTTTTTTTCCTTAGTTATAGTTTATCTTGAGAAAGGAATATATATTATTTTAAATTTAAAATTATTTACAATGGTGCCACTCCTCTCACTTATAAAAGGAGCCCCTCATCCCCTCGCTTCTCCACACACCTTGACTAATTTATCTCAACCAGTATCTATTAAAATCACATAAAAAAACCATTATACATGAACTATTATTTTTTTGTGTCACAAAAATTGTTGTTATAAATATTGATTCCCCACTCAAGATGAAGTATGAGTATGTGAAAAAGGAATTTTTAACTATTTAGTCAACTTAAATTGATAAGTGGAAGAATATTGAGCAAGAGGAAAGAAAATATTTTCATTTTCTTGATAATGTAAAAAATTTCATTATATATAAAATTAATTTTTTTTTAAAAAAAATCCATTTTTCTTATTGATGTATAGATTTATAAATTCAAGAATAAATTAAGTATAAATAGTTCCAAACAATTTATAGCTACAAAGAAATGAGTTTCGAGGCTGCTATCCAAGTATCAAACTAGTTTTTCTTATGAATAAGTCCACGAAGATCCACATTATTCCTATATTTTGTGGTTATGAATCAAATAATAGAGAATTTAATTTTAATAATGAATGAAGAGAACTAAAAATGTATTTTATGTTTGTAAATCAATGAAGAATCATCCACCATGAAAAATATCAATTGGTATCCTATTATCTACTTGAAACATAAATATTCCAACATATCAAATGGAATTGGGACTCAATTAGAACCAAAAACTTATTATAGATAATATAATTAAAATAAAACATTGATTATGATTTATATAAACCAACGCTTTAGGGGGAGCTATAAAAAGAGTGACGATGGCATAGTTTGGTTAGTTAAATTTTTAATAATTGTTGATAGTCTTAAAAAATAGAGTATTGAGATTCATAAAATCTCATTAAAAAATTGGATATAAAATCCCTAAGAAGTGAACATACTATTGATATTACATTGTGGAATGTATATGGACAAATTTGTTACTTAAATTTTCCTCTCCTATTTTCTATACCAGAATAACACTTGTACACTTATTGAATGTTCCCAATCATGATAATTGTATCACTAAGAGGGGGAGGTGGTGAATTAGTGACAAATTTATCCTCTATATTTCATTTCTTATGAAACTACTTTAAGCTTCTATTAAATATTTATTTCTCTATTGAATGAAAATAGAAGAGTCATCCACAAAAACACATGTATTTACAAGGTTCACTATTCAATAAGGAGAGCTACCTCCTTGGTATGGTTTGGAAATCATCCAATACCAAACGATCCACAATAAAAAAATGAATTTTGTGTGGAATAAAATAAGTACGATATTCCCTTTCACTCATATGGCACTATATAAAGAATTAAATAGTTTGTGTTCTCTCACTAGAACAAATGTTGTAATACAATGCTTTTATAACAAAGAATATTACGTGTTTTTATTTATCAACTTCCATAAATGTATTTTTTTAAAAATTCTTCACTTTTTTTCATATAAGATTGTATGAACATCAAGGACTTTGATATGAAACTTTGTCTGATTTTCCCAATCCGATTCTCTATGTCTAATTTCTCAATAATGAAAATATAACACTGTTGGGATATGGTTGAGAGAATTCGAAATACTATCTTTCTCAGTAAATATCTATCAATATGATAATCCCATTCCAATTGTCCAGCATGATATAATTACCAACCAAATATAATGACGATATTAATGAAATAATCAACTTAATATGATAATCCAGTGAATATAATGAGCATATGAATACATTGAAATCTTGTCTCTTTTCCTATCACTTTTATCTGAGAAAACATCTTCAATATTGCTCAATAATGAATCTTATTCTCTCCCTTAAAATGTAGATCCTTTCTCTCTTCCTCTTTGAATTGTACTTCAACCAGTTCTCTCTCAAAAGTTCAACATACTTATCACCTTTTAAAGGTGACCCAAAAGTGACTTTGGTGAGAATCCCAAAAAGTTTACTGCTCAATCAAATTACCCAAATTTTTATGTCTCCTTGAATTAAAGATTAATTTATGTATTCAAAAAAACTTATCAATTCTTACTGATAATTACTATAACTTCTAACAACATTATCTCTTCTTCAGACATTATATTTAAACACCAGTATGATTCGGATTCCTCCATTCTGATTTTTTATTCCAATTTCTTTATTATGATGCTTCATGCCAGTTTGAATTTATAAATATATAGAAAGCTTTCATATTCTTTACAAATATCCAATACAATTATTCACTCCAATTTCTTGATATTATTGTTTTGTTACATTTCTCTACACCACATGAAGAAACATAAAATATTCTTCCTTAAATATCAAACTCCATATTTTTTAACTCATTTAACCATTTATAAGTGTTATTATTCCACTTATTTATTTTATATTCACTTGATATAATAAAAATAGTCAAAACTATTCAAACTGATAAATGGTTGACTACATTGATTATCCGTCTCATTTATTTTTGAATATTATATCACTGATCATTCACAACTTCATTTCTTATCTTGATTCACTTGACCCAATAGATAAAACAATTTGAAAAAATTATAGTTTTCTTCTTCTTTTAGATACGATACACATCAGCTACATTCCCCAAAAATTTATATCTTTTGGATTTTGGTCTGACTAAAAATGGGTACCTTCAGTTTTTCACATTTTTCCCAAACCTTCTCATCCTTTAAACAAATATGAATCTGATGAACTCATCATGTTATTCTTAAGATTGAGGAACCTTTACTTCACTAACATTCTTCTTTCAAAAACATCATCTAGTATCATGACTTACTTCATTAATTTTATTTCCTTGAGGAGTGGAATTATCATCATCTGACTTACCATGGAATGTATTGTAAATTTACATTCCTCCAATAACACTTTTATTTCCTTCTCAGCCTAAATAAAATTGGCATGATTGCGATTGACATGATTATGATCACCATGATCTTTTCTTTATTTCCAAACATATATGATTAATATGAGTATGATTGGAAACACTTAATTTCCCCCTTTTTTTCATCAATATTGTATCAAAATTCTCACAACTTACTTATGATTTGTGTGAAATAAAAAACACCAAAGAATCATTAGATTTAATGTTGTAGTCATACAAACTCCAATTCTCCACCATTTTGATCACTCCTTCTATACAAAATTCATGGATAGTCTGATGACCCTTTACTTCCATAAAAATATTACCTCAATAAAATCAATCCTTTCATTTTGGATTCAATTTTAATTTTATGAAAATTTTCTTCCATCCAACATCATTTGAATATAATAGACTATTTAAATAATTGCGATTCTTATTCCTACTTGGTGATTATTATTTTTAATCTATCCTAGGATAAGGGTGTATATAAATTAGCAATGGTCGATCCATCTAACATAGTTGAGTTATGAAAGGTTGGTGATGATGGATTTGAAAAACTATTTATAGATATGAACAAGTAGTTTATGGTGTTTTTTGATATTAATTTCTAATTGATATTTTTTCAAGTTATAGTGATGATATTCCTTGCTAAATAATTTTTTTTTAAAAAAATTAGTTCTTAAATATATGGAAGATGTTTATTCCATATTCATTTTAAAGTATTTTTTCTTATGTACTGTTAATATATTTTCAACTAAATTGGTTATATTATTAAATTTTAAGGAGAGCATGAGTTATTAATATTTGTAATTAGGAGGATTTTTTTAAATAAGTATTTATTAAGTAAAATAATCTCATTTTAACAATTAAAAACAAGAATCCTACCAATGAAAAATATTATTTATTTTTTTCTATATTATTTTAATTGATTGATTTAATATTTCCACTGTGTTGAGAATATGTTTTTTCAATTATTTATATTCAAAAATGTATGTTGTTTTGTATGTGAATGTAGTGAATTTTCGGATATAGAATGTATTTTTATCTTATTTTATGTTAGTGTATAAGTAGGTTTCCATGTTATTAATCTTATATGAATATATATTTTTTTAATGGGGAAAGTGAGAGTTTGAGTGGCCGGGTTACATTGAAATATATTATTTATGTTTTTTTTGAAAGTTCAGTGACCATATTTTCAATTGGAATAATGTAAAAATTAATTCCTAAACTATTATGGAAAATAATTAATTTAATAATTTTAATAATATGGAATCACATCTTCTATTATAGAAACTATTCACTTATATGGTACAAATAGGGGATCTTTTAAAGATAAGTTTCCTAGAAATAAGGTATATAATAAAAAAAACCATAGAACATTCCTCCAATAATTTTTAAATGATTCAGTATAAGTCCATCCTAAGTATATATAATTCATCTCATTACCTTTGGACATATATCAACAAAAAGGGTGAGCATAAGTCATAGCAAGGGGCTGCAAAGGAAAAAATATTTCATATGACCAAGGGAAAAATAAATAATAACATGAAGAATACCATAAAGGCATGGGAAAAATGGGAATATCATAATAAAAATAACGCCAATAATAACATTTAAATTTTGATAAAACATTTAAATGAGACATTCGTAAGAATTTCACCACGGTTTTTCAATGAGGTGCATAAATATTATGATGGTTATTCACCAAGGTATCGTAAAACATGTCATCTCTAGAGATTAAATTCTCCACCAAATGAATTGGAGTTTTATCATGAAATACCTTTCATATGTAATAATTAATTTGGTTCACATAGATCATAACAAAAAAAATTCACAAATAACCCATAGAGAATAAAATAAATAGGTTTTGAATCAAAATCTCGACATCGTAAAAAGTTCTTAAAGACAAGTAAAATTTTGAGAGGTAAATTCTACAGCATAACGGGCATAAAACATGGGTTTACAAAAGGGTAAAAAAGAGAAGTGTTAAGGGTATCCCATTGATAAAAATAATTTTTTATTGATGGAATGAATAAAAAATTTAGAGTAACCATAACATTAAATGACATATACAAGAACATGTTCTTCAAATGAAGATAAAGGAATGATATTTCTTTTACCTTGAAGTGTTGCTCCTAAAACATGAGTATTGGGACGTTGGAGGATTGGGGACTCCATGGGAGAAATCAAAGGTAGGTAAAATTTTAAAATATTAATGGTTGATATATTTGGAGTGAATGGAAATAGATAAATAGGTGTGTATTTATAGATATAGTGGATGATTTGTTCATTTATTTAAAAAAGGACTTAGAAACCTAGGTAGTGAAAAATGAAAAACCAAGGGATTTACCATGGAATTTTTCTTTGGTATTTAAAACATGGGACATATTTTATTTTATTTTGATCCATATGATGAAAATAGCATTTTATCATACTTATTTTTCTGTAGAAATGTAATGTTTGCAAAAAAATATGTTTTTAATGTTAAAGATTCTATTTAATACATTGGAAAGTAAATTATAGGTTTGGAAATTGATTAAAATATATTAAAATAGTTTATATTAATAAAATATAATTTTTTTAGTCATGTATTGTGTTTAATTAGTTATTAAATCATTATGAAATAATTATTAAGTCTTTTAACATACTATAAAGTCAAACATTATTTTTACTATTCAAAAAAATATAGTATTTTATAAATTTATCATAAATTTACCCTAAACTAATTTTGAAAAGTTGATTTCAAATATAATATTTATTTCATAAGAATAAATATCTAAGTAAAATAATTATAGCTTTTAAATATAAAAATACTTATTTATTAATAAATAACAGTAACAGTGGATTGAAAATGCATCGTAAAATTTTTGAGACCGAAACAAAAACAGTATTTTATAATTTATATTTAAATAAGAGTGTTTTAACTTAATATTTAAATAATATAATTATTATACATAATATCCTAGTTTATAAAATACTTTTATATATTTTCTGGAAAGTATAGTTTCTGTCTGAAAAATCAATTTATCAAATTCTATCATAATTTTTAATGAAAAATAATTCTTAAAATAGAATTGATTAAATAAAAATTTTATTTATACAATGGAATTAAAATTTATGTAATTGTTTCCTTCAAAAATAAACCTATTTAACACCCACATATGACCTAAGGGTATGTTTTTCGATGATGATAGATTCATGGGGTGACTCGGCTAATATCACCCGAATGTTAATTTCTACTAACTTGAACATCTATAAAAGGTGATTTTGTTCTTGATTCACTTTTTGAAGATCAGATTGGGATTAGTAAAGAGATAACCCAAGGGATGCTACCTTTATCCCAAGCTCTGAAAAATGGTCTTCAAATAGTACAACTCTGTTGGTTGAGGCTATTATTTTCTCCTTTCAGCATTAATTATTCTTTGTTATTTCTACTCAAAAACACTAATTATATCATTAAATTTTTTATGAAGAGTATAGTTTCCAATGGTCATAATGGTCAATGGTCATAATGGTCCAATGATTATATAATAGTAAAAACTTGACAATCACATTTCCCATTATACTCAGATCATTATTAAATATATATGGTTTTTGTGCACAATAGTAATATAAAAATGATTTTCAAAAGAAATATTTATTATTCAAAAATCTCAGTCATTACATTATTCCCACTATAGAAATTTCATCCTTGAAATTTCAGCTCATTTTATTAGTTGAGGAAAGGTGTGGGTACTTCATTCTCATTGTCTCCTCTGGTTCCCACATTCATTATTCATATTTATTATTCATGCACAAATCTTTGATGATGTGGTAAGTCTTGGTGTGTAGAACTGTTTCTCAATAGTGTAATATCTCAACTAGATGATCATCATAAGAGAGGTTATGTTTCAGTTGTACCACCTTAGGATTTAGTACATGTGAAGGGTCAGTTATATACTTCCTCAATAGAGATACATTGAATACATTAAAAACTTTTGAATGATTTAGTTGAATTGAAAGCTCATAGGCCACTGCTCATATTTGATCAAGGATTTCATTGGGTCCAATTTACTTGGATCTAAGTTTCCCATCCATCCCAAACCACATTACTATCTTCCATGGTGGAATTCGATGGAAGACTTTGTCTCTATAATCAAACTCAAACTCCCTTCGAAGGTTTTCAACATAGCTCTTCTACTGACTATGATTATCCTTTATGAGTTGTTGGATGGAATGAACCTTTTTTTTTATTTATTACACAAGATCAGGCCCATGAAATTTTCCCCCACCACCATTATCCCATAAAGTAGGAGTTATACATCATTTCCCATGTTGAAATTAATAGGGTTCCCTTTTAATACTCTAACATAAGTTGTTTTTGTATAATAACTCATCTAATAAGATATATTGATCTAATTAAACATAAAATTCCATTGATAATGATCCCAGTATTCCCCCGTGTGTCTTAATAGTCCTTTTTTATCAAACACCAGTTTAGGGGTGATGTTCCATACTGAAAATCAATTTAATACTCATATATTATTGAATACTTCTCTATAACTATTATGTGAACCCTGGATCACAATAAGAAATGATAAAAATAAGAACTACACAAAACTTCACCAAATTGCATATGTATAACTTGGAAATTTGGTAATGAGATAAATAGTCTAAAATATCTATGAAATTGGAATTCTTTGTGAGATGATCCACTATAACCCATATCGAATTATTTCATTTGGATGTTCTTAAGAGACCATTTACAAAGTCTGTAGTTATATTGTCCCACTTATATGTCCGTATGGGTAGTGGTTTCAACACCCATTTGGGAAGTTTTCCATCATCCTTCACTTAATGACACACTAACAACTTTATATCATAGTCGGAAATCTTCCTTTTCACGTTATCCTATAAATAATGATCATGAAGGTACCTATACTTTTTAGTAATTTAGGATGTATAGAGAATGTAGAGCTATGAGATTCATCCATCAACAGCTTCTTTATTTCTATAATAGATGGAAAAAATAGCCTTGAACAAAATTTTAGTACACCATATTGGTTAATATTGAACTCAGGAAACATCACATTCATCAAAACCATTATTTTATTTTATAACGAAAGATCTTATCTTTGAGATTTCTTGATCTTATCTAGTAATTATGGTTGAGAAATCATTTGGGATAGTTTTGATGATTCACCTTCTATCGTGATTACCATTTCAAAACTGACAAGGTTTTTGATCAATGGATCTCCTTGAATTCTCATTATTTCTAGAATAATAATTTCCTTCTTACTTAATGCATAGACAACTATGTTTTCCCTTCTAAGGTGATAATGAATTGAATAATCACAGTCTGTTAGAAGTTCCAAGAATCTAATCTATCTCATGTTCAATTCCTTTTTCTTGAAAATATACTTCAATATTTTATAGTCTATGTATATATAACATTTTTCTTAAAAATAGTGTCTCCATATTTTTAGAGAAAAAATAACCACCATTAACTCTTGGTCATGCGTAGTAAAATTCAACTCATGAGGATTTAACTATTGATACTCATATGTAATCAACTTTTCATTTTTCATGAGGATTTACCCAATACCTTTTATATATGAATCACTATAAATAATGATTCATTATCTGATAGAGGGTAGACATAACATAAGTGAAATAAACAATCTCTTCTTTAGCTGTTGGAATCTTTCTTCACACTCCTTTTTCTAGATAAACATAGCCCGTTTTCATGTTTACATGGTTAGTGGACTGAAATGATATGAAAATATTTTCACAAACCTCCTATAATATACTCCTAAACTAGAAAAACTACAAATCTTAGTTACTTTTGAAGGATAAGTCCACTTCTCCACAACCTTTATCTTCAGAGGTTCTACTATGATTCCTTCATTGGCTACAATGTGACCATAGAAAGAAACTAGTTGTAATCAAAATTCACATTTGTTGAATAATATACATAACCACTCCTCTACATATTTATCAATATAACCCTTAGAAAATCCTTATTCACATAGTTACATTTTTAATATATCATCATATCATTAATAATAACTACCACAATGTTGTCAAAGTAGTCCTTAAAGACACTACTCTTTATGTACCTAAAAATAGAAGGATAATTAGTCAAGATGAATGGCATAATGATAAACTCATAATTCCCATATCTTTAATAGAATTCATTCTTTGGAATACCTTCTTTCTTCAACCTCAATTAATTATAGCCAGATCAAATATCATTCTAGGATAAGTATTGAGCCCATGATGATGGTCAAATAAAACACCAATCTTTATAAGTGGGTACTTTTTCTTCACAATGATCCTTTTATGTTTTCTATGATCTAGGAGTTTCCACATTGATCCATCATTCTTCTTCACAAATAGAATATGTTCTCCCCAAGGAGACACATTTGGTCAGATAAAAACCTTCAATAAAAGATATTATAGTTGATTCTTTAAATACTATTACTCTATATTTTATATTCTATATAAGGTCATAGATATTGTCTTGGATCCTGGTAATATTTCAATGGATAACTCTACCTCTATTCTAGAGGGATGTACATGTACCTATACATGAAATAATTCAATGTATTATTAAATTATGGGGACATTTTCTATTCATATACTTATGTTACCTTATTTATCTTAACTGATAATTTCTATAAATAAGGTTATATGAGGTTCTTCTAGAAAAATCACAAATAGATATATATCTACTTTGAAAAAAACTTCAAGTTTTCCATTAATCAATATTGATACTTCCTTGCTTATGTATTTGATCTTAGTATTATACTTTGAGAGCTATTCCATACCTAATATAGTGTCAAATTTCAGCATGGGAATAACTACTATATTTTCAATGATATTTTTCTCAGCAAAGTGAATATTAATGTTTTAATACACTATTGATTCTTGGATAATTCCTCCAAGATTCTTAACAGATATCTCTACATTTAAACATTCAAGGATTGATTCTATATTCTTTTCAAACTAGGAGTAAATAAAGGATTGTGTATATCCTAAATAAAAAAAGTAATTGATACCTTTGAGAGAACAATGAGAGTACCTTCCACTACAACATTTTTTGTTTCAACTTCAATTGTTGTTCTAGAAAAAGAGTGAATATTATCAATTGGATTATGCTAAGGTTTATTTTTATTATCCTCCATTATCTTCTTATTTGGAATGTGATTGGAAATGTGCCAAAGCTATCCACAATTGAAGTATTGGACAATAGACTTTTCCTACACCATCTTCCCTTTCTCATTAGTGTCGAGAAGTTGAGTATTCAATTAAGTATGATAGTTTTGAGCAATATGGTTATCTCTTCCACTATTGTATCATTTTCCACTCTCGATCAAGTAGTTTGAAAAATGATTCTTCCACCAATTTTTGTGTGTGATGTTTCACTTGATTTTATCCTCTTTTGTGATCAACATTCTTTCATAAACTTGGATCCATTGATCTTTTCTTTTAATTAGATCTATGGGAAATTTGTATCTCTCCAAACTCCAGTTCAATATAAATATAACATCATACTATCTAATCATAGTTATCACAGTCTCGAATTTCAAGTTTATTCGATACATGAGGTATTATTCCACTATAGAATATATCAACCTTACCATTAGGATACATGAAAACTCTATATGGGTAACTAGAAATTCTTGAAAATTTCTAATCAAAGCCTTCCATATATTAATTTTTTGTATGCTTCCACACTAGGA
This sequence comes from Viscum album, assembly GCA_963277665.1. Lineage (NCBI taxonomy): Eukaryota > Viridiplantae > Streptophyta > Magnoliopsida > Santalales > Viscaceae > Viscum > Viscum album. Next base: position 1,786,680,236 of record OY728128.1, read on the forward strand.
ATTCTTCTTGATTTTTGTTCACATCTAATGAGGAAAATGTTTTCTAAATAATGTTCCCTGAAACTATTACAACTCCATATAATTAATATCCCTTATTGGATTTGCGTTTTTAATTAGTTTCCACCACTTATCAGCTTCTCCATATAAGAGAATCACATCCAGGGTGAATTTGTCTTGTTAAAAACAATAGAGAACATAAATGATATTTTCTATAAAGATAATCCATTTTTTTAGTAATAAATGGTTTGATATATCAATTGAAATAAGGAGGTCTTTAAGGCATAAAAGACTCATGGGGAAGTGATTCCCTATGAGAATAATCTGGTCTCTTTTCCTAAATCATGTTATTTTTCATAATTTGAGTTATTTTATTCATTATTCTCATGATGTTTTCCATTCTGGATTCCATCAGAGTGTCATCGGCATGTGATCTATTGCACTCACCATTGATGTGGTTCCTCTTATTTCTATCTATATTCTAATAAAATAAAACTGTATTGTACTTGTGTCTATTTTGATAATATTATATTTGTAATGGAATTTTTTATACCTTAATACATAAAGATTAATTATGTTATTTTTCTTCAACAATTACATTTTATATAAATCCATCATAATGTTTCACAAAAATATTTGGATTAACGAAACATATTCCCCAGGGAGTGTCAAACCAATAGCACAGAAATGCCTTTTTTGTGAACTGGTTTCCTTTTGATTCTACTTTAATGTAGTATTTTTATGTTTTACCCCAAGATACATTTGGTCTAGAGCCACATCCACATGTTTGTATCCAAAAATGATTTTTTTTTTCTCTTAGAAACCCCTTTCTTATATAATTACCAAAATTCTAGGATGTTTTCAAATATTTTTCCTTGTCCCTAGGGTTATATGTAAATTTATCAAATCATAATTTCCACAAATAAGTAAACTATATTTTTTTACTAACTATGGAATACCACACTTTATTTCATAGAATTTTCATTTAAATTATACAAACAGAGGATCTTTTATACTTTTTTTTTAGAAATAAGGTACATAATACATGAAAATATAAAACATTATTCTAATAAAATTTAAAGTCTTCATAATTTGTTTAACATATTTATATCTTATACATCTCATAACCTGGGGACATAAATCATTGGAAAGGGTGATCATCAGGCCTGATAAGGGATTGAAAGGGAAACAATTTAAATGTAACCATGAGAAATATCAACAAGAATATGAAGAATATCATAACGACATGTGAAAAGGAAAAATTAGAATATCATAACAAAAATAACATGAACCATAACCTAGAAATGTGGATATAACATTTTACGGAGACATTAATAGTCATATCACCATGGTTTTTTAATGATGTGTTGTAAAAATTTCATGGTTAGTCACCAAGGTATCATAAAACGTGCAATCTATAGAGATTAAATTAATTAGAAATCTGAAATGATTATACATTTATATTTATTAATTAATTTTATCCACATATATCATAATAGAAAGTCTAATAAATAACCCAAGGATAATAAAAGAAATAGTTTTTTTATCAAAATCATGGCATTTTTAAATGTATTCAAATACAAGTACATTATGACATGTTTTTCCCACAAAAAGGGAATGATGATTTCATGAATGTTAAATACCAGAATAAAAATAAATAATTATTATATCTACATGAATACATATAGAAAATAAATAGGTTTTTGTATTCATAAAAAGAAAAAAAAGATAATTTATATAGGAGAAGAGAGAAATTTTGAGATGTAAATTTAGCCGCATAATAGTTATAAAATGTGTCTTTAGAAAAATGTAAAATAGAGAGGGGGCAGGGGTATCCCATTTATAAGATATAACTATTAATTATGGGAATTAATTAAAATGAAATAATAGGTATTGAACATAACATTCATAAGGCATATACAATAGAGGTTCTTGAAATGAAGAGAAAAGAAGGATATTTTCATTACCTTGAATATTTGTTCCTAAAACCTGAGGATTGGGACCATGTGGGAATTAGGACACCATATGAGGAACCCCTAAGAGGTAAAACTACTATATATTCAAGGTATATTTATTTTTAGTGAAAATAAATGGATAAATGGGTTGGTATTTATTTAAATAGTGGATGATTTGTTTAATAATTTCCAAATATAGGCTATGGAAACCAAGGCTGTGGAAAATAAAAAAACATGGACTTTCCAATGGTATTTACCCATGGTTTTGGACAATTTTGTTAAAATTTTATGGTAGTTTAATCCATAAGAGTCAACTATTGATTTATATCACTTATTTTGGCATGTAAAAGTAATGTTTCCACCAAATAATATTTATAATGATATAATTTATATTTTTGACATTGGAAAGAAAATTATATGTTTGGAAATTGATTAAAATATACTATAATACATTACATTAATATAATAAAATATATTAGGTCCTTTATTATGGTTAATTATTTATTACACCATTATGAAATAATTATTAATTCATTAAACATACCAAAAAAACTCAATCTATATTTTTACAATTCATAAAAAATAAACTATATTAGAAAATTTACATAAATTCATTCTAAACTAGTTTTGATTTGATGATTTAAAAAATGATACATATTCTATCCTAATAAATATTTTAATACAGGGACTATAAATGATAAAAATAAAAATCCTTAGTTATTAAAATTAAAATTGGATTGAAAATTCATTGTAAAATTTATGAAAAATGAAAAATATTAAAATTATTTTATAATTTATATTTAAATAAGTGTGTTTTTATCATAATATTTCATTAAAATAAGTATTATTCATAATTTATTATATTATTATAAATATTTGTATATATTCTGAAATGTATAATTTCTTATTGAAAAATCAATTTATCAAATTTAATTTCAATTTTGTTAAGAAAAAGTATTCCATAAATAGAATAGGTGGAATAGAAGTTCTATATATATAATGGAATTAAAATTTAAATAAATAAGTCTTTGTCACATAACCCCTTACAACACTCACATACAACTTATGTGTAAGGTTTTCAGTAGGGATTTATTCATGGGGTGGCTTGGCTTACATCGCTCTAGTGGTAATTTTCACTAACTTGGACTACTCCCATATGCGATTTTGTTCTAGCTTCACTTTTTGATGCTCATATTTTCTCTGTCAAGATTGAACCATAATAATGACACCTCCCTCCCATGGTCTAACAAACGGGCATCATATGGCATGACTCTACTATTTGAGTTCATCATTTCTCTATTTTTGCATCAGTTATTCTTTATCATTTCAACTTAGAAATTGTAGTTATATTGTTAAATTTATTATCAATAGTATAGCTTCCAATATTCATATTGATTAATAGTCATAATTCACCAAAAGTCATATAATGGTCAAAAACCGATGGAAAAATTTCCTTTTATACTAAATTATTAAAAATATGGGTTTTTTTTGTGTTTAAAAATAATATAACACGCATTTTCTTATGAAAAAAATTAACATTCAGAAAGTATGGATCACTAAAAATAATAATAAAATACTTGATTAAAAATTTCATGCATTATGTATCTATGTTTTCGTGAAGCCATATATGACTCTGTTATTTTTCTTTATCACAATAATCAATAAAATTCATATTATTTTTAAAAAACATATAATAAATATGCTCTCCAATTAATTATCTAAAATATATATTTTTTCCTTACATATATTTAACTCCTTCACTACTAGTTCTTCCTAAAAGGCGAAAAAATACTTCCATTACTTAAAGTTTACAAAAATAAATCTCCAAATCAACATTTCACATTTGGAGGTTTCTAGTTTAATTTAATCACCACCACTCATGATATAAGTCATATTATAAAAGAGTACTCTCAATGAATGTGTAAGAACATCTAATAAATCATATTCATTTTAAATTCATTTCATACCAATTATGAATATTATTATCAGTTTATGAACATGAAATAAAATAAACAATACTTATATAATAGTATAACACACATAAAATGTTCATATTTATTTACTCTTTCATTCTATAAAATATTCACATTTTAATGTTAATTTAATCCAATTATATGAACTATGTTTTTTTATATATATCATTTCATTTTATGTTTGGCCTTTTTTTTAAAGGTTCCTCAACAAGAAGTTCCATGGAATTAAATATATAAAAACTAAACTATAATAGTTTAAAGATATGTGTTTTTTATAATCCCTTCCATGAAATGGAACCAACTCCAAAGGTATATCATCTATCTAAGTGTGATCCAAAGCAATCCATTTTTTGTCAAGGACATCTACCACACAATTTTTTTCCTAGTAATTATGAGTGATAAAATAATTGGTTTGTATAATAACTTACATAAATTCAATACATATTATAGTAAGTATCCAAGATAGATCCATCATTCCATTTCAAATGGATTAAATGAAATGGAAGTATAATGATATTCAATATATAATTTTTTATCCCATGGAACAAGAAAAATAGACTTCATAAATGATACATTACACTTCCCCATAAAGAGAAGATGCTAGATCACATGAGCCATAGAAACATTAAAGTACCCTTCCACCAAGACTTTGAAAGATAGGTCGATAACCCAAAGGGTCCAAGTTCCATTTTGACACACCATATGTATTTAATTTTAACAAATTATGTGTATGTGGCTACCAAACAACCTAAAACGATCTATCTAGAATCTTATAATATCCATTAATAACCAATATCCTCAGAAAAATAATTTCATGGTCACTACTATCACATTGAAAATTTTGAATCATTTTATCCTCATTAATTGAGATAATAATCATTGAAATTATGAATCAAGTGATGAAGGTAGTATTATTTTTCCAAAAAAATTCCAACAAAACCAGATTGATTGAAGAAACTCGAAAAAAAACCTTGAAGAGATTCTTGAGTATGGGAGATAGTTCCAATTGATTAACATTTTAAGAGATAAAATCTAGTGAATCAACTCCATACCTTGGTAGTTTTAACAGGTCATAAACATCCATGTATAGGGATGATTCCATAGAATAACTTATTGGAAAATTATATATTTTGGTTGTAGAAAGAACATCATAAACACAACAAAACACCACAAAACTAAAAATAGTTGTCTATTGGTAATCGGTTTTGAGAAATCCACAAGATTAACATATAGTGAAAGGGACTTATCCAAGACCAATTAAGGTGATTGATCCAATCAAAATACTTATTTTATATTACAATGTTTTGATTGTAGAAAATCTTACTATTGAGAATACCATTTCTGTACAGTTCCTAGATTAAAATATCTGATCAGGAAAGAAAAACTAAATACACCAATAATAATTTTGACCCCCCCTTCAAATGCAGTTGATCCTCAAAATAGTCATTAATAGTGAAATGAAGAACCACTGGAGGATTCCAACAAATTAAAATCATCAATAAGTGGTGCACCTATCTATTTGTAGAACATAATTTTTACAAATTTTTTTTGATGGAAATATAGTGAGAATAAGTCATGATCATCTATTATGAAGAATTAATTATAGGCCAAATGGAGGAGGCCATGTGGGATAAATTATCTTTCTTCATCCTATCTAGAAATTTGGATTTGAGAAAAACAAGGATATCCAAAAAAAATTAACTCGCTACTAGGTGGGTTATTTTTGAAAACACTCAGTAAAACAATTTATATTTTTGATACCAATGCCACCATTAAAAATCAAGTCATAATAGTTTTTCTAGGTTACCATCATTATCTTCTATTCAAGAATACTAATACTCCAAACAATGTTTTTAATGAAAATGTTGATATTTTTAATCACCCATAGTCCATTTATAAATCATGAATGAGTAAACCATTATCGATAAAACTATAATTATAATAAAGATGTATATTCAAGAGAGTGAGAGGTACATCCCATTCCAGGTTGAGAGTTTTATTTTAATTTCATCTGTAATATCATTGAAATAATGGTCTTTTGATCTTAACAAAAATATATGCACTCCATGTTTATTGAATTGGAAAGTCCCCTCTCAGATCCAAAAGTTTCAAAATACATATGATTTCCTAGACATTGATAATCCCTTCCAAAAATAAAAAATTATTTCTCCAAACAGATAGATGATCCTAAAATTTTATCATAATTGTAACGTCCCTAATCTAGGAGCCACTAAACCAGTGCACCAATCCGGGTCACCAGATGACCTCAAGAACACATCCCCATATGCCAGAGATTTTGGACTAGTAGAGAGGGTCTAATAGGTCACTTGGGGAGACTATACCATATTTATTATAGTCACCCATAGTAGAACCCAATTTAAATGGTAGTTACAATAAGAAACAATTAATAACCTACATAAATTACCAACTCCCAAACTAGGTACAATTGTATACAATAGTATATGTGACATTACATGCTATAACACCAAGTGAAAACCCCCCAAAATAAAGATAAATAACATAATAACCTAAATGGTGTGGACTCCATGTTTGGAACCTCACCCATACACGTCCCATGTCCAACTCAACTCACTAGCATAGGTCCCTTTCCCTTGTCCTGACCTGAAAGCATGAAATCTACTTAGGTACCCATTGGATGCCCGAGTAGGGGTTGAGTATAACTTATTAGGCCACCACCAATAGTGTCTAAAAAATATACAGTAAAAGTACATAGTGGATGAAAGTGATAAATAATTGAAATAATGATAAAAAATTAAATAAGCCATTTTCGACTACGTTCCTTTAAATTATACAAGCATTGAATCCAGGTTCACTACATAGAAATCCCATGGTTTAGTCTATCTTTTTCATGTGTTCAACTAATTAGGCATGTTCAATATTCTCAAATATATGGGAATAAAAATAGATTCCCATCTCACTAGGAATAAAATTATAATGACCTCCTAATCCTCTCCTCCCAGCCTTAGTCCAGGTGGAATGAAACTGTTAGGGGTTTAGATCTATGTCCCCTTCCCTAACCTGTGCATTTAGGGGTGGACCTAGAATCTCATCTGAACTCGACCTATGGGTGTAGAACCTCAAGTCTATACCACACTCTAAAACGACATGTGAGGTATAGACTTGACCACCTATAGGGAACCACAATTTCACTATCTATATCTCCCTTCAGGTTCCCCTATAAGATAAGGGATTGGTCCACCACTTAGAAAACCATTTTAGGTGGATGATATTCAGCTAAGACCTAATCTTGTGTCTCATCCCTTAGTTGAATCGTTTCACCATGGATACCTCATGTCCTATCAACATTAGAATGAAGCGTCTCAAATAGGTGAAATGACTATCATAAATCGTTACTGAAACTGTTCGCTTGTTCAACCTCATAAAATACATAGCCTTATCCCATGTCATGGTTTCTGGGTAAAAGTGTTCAAGAAACTTCTCCTGAAAATCCTTTCACATCATTCCTTCAACCTGGTACATCTGAACTATGATGTCCCACTAACTCTTTTCTTGACCACTCAGCATATAGGCCGCCAAATTGACTCGCTTCATGAGAGGAGTCCCCTAGATAGTCATGAATAATTTGGATAGACTCTATCTATAACTCCATTACCTCTGGAACACCCTCTCCAGTAAAGGATAGAGGGTGCTGCAATTGAAACTCCATGGTCAGCTCAAACATACTTGGTGCAACCAGCCCTAGGTCCCATTAAATTATCTGTATAATATGAACAAAGTTCTCAGAGAACAGATCTTCCCTATCCTCCTAGGTCACCACATTCTATTTCTCCACTTATGGAGGAGCGTTCTCGGCAACTTCCTCTTATCTTCCAACCGACACATGTCTTTGAGGTGGAATTTCTATACAATTCCAAACATCATCTTTAGAATGAAATTATAACACTTTTACGAAAAGGGAAACATTATAGGTGGGATCATCAATTTCCATAACCAAACCATTTAGAATAAACTTCCCAAACGATCCCACTCACAACTGGATCACTATCCTTGGCCATCTCTCCTAAGGCTATGGCTAACATGGTTATCTAATTCAAGCAGTTACAAGACTTATATTTTACCCAATTCAAAACAATTTCAACATCCCAATTTACTCTTACAATATGTAAATCCCCTTTTACTTCTTTATTAAGAACCATTTTCTAATTACTACAAAACCCTTTCACTTCCCTTTCTTTTTCGTCCCATTAATACCATTCCATTAAGCATAATTTCATTAATTTTAATAAAAACAAATTCATCCTAACCATTATATCCTACACACTCATCCAGTGTGTGTCTACCATGATGCACGTCACTTATCTACATAGGTGTCTAGAATGATGCATGAATTCAAAACCTCATACCCTTCCATCCATGAGAGAAATATCACAAAATAGACAAATCCCACAACATGTGCATCACCAGATAGTGAAATATCATCAAATATAATAACACACAACAAGAATAAAAATCCCCACCCAGGGTGACTTGGGTTTTCCCTCATACATGGGTTAGATACTCCCAAGAAATAGCTCATTACCAATTCTCAACAATTTTTTAACCTCCTATCTCCAATCCCCCAAATGGTAAGAAAGAGAAAATAAATCCTCTAATACCACTTTGTAATGTTCTTTACCTGGGAGCCACTAAATCGGTATCCCGAGTCGGGTCACCACATAACCTCATGCATGACTCCCCATATGCTAGAGGTTTCCAACTAGTAGCAAGGTCCAAATAGGTTACATGTGGAGACTATACCCGCTTTACCATAGTAATTCATAGCATAAAAATATTTAAATAGTAGAAACAGTAAGAAACAATTAAAAAAATGCATAAATGACCCACTCCCAAATAGGGTAATACCATATACAATACTAAATATGTCAACCCATGCAACTGTGGAAAGTGAAAATAACCCCAAAATAAATACAAACAGTAGAATCCCCAAAATTGTTCAGACTCCATGTCTAGAACTGCACCCATATGTATCCCATGTCCAACTCAACTCCCTAGAATAGGGCCCTTACCCTTTTCCTAACCTACAAGTAATAAATCAACTCGGATACCCACTAATGGACCGATCATAATGTCAGTATAACTCAGTAGGCCCCCACCAATGGTTTCTTGAAAATATAGAGTAAAAGTAGATAGATCATGAAGGTGAAAAATAATGTCATGTAATGGTAAATAGATTAATAGGTCATTCTAGAATATTTTCCTTTTAAATTATACTACCATTGAATCTGGGTTCACTACTTAGTAATCCCATGGTTTAATCTACCATTTTCATGTGTCCAAATGGATTAGTCATGTTCAATATTATAAATTATATGTGAATAAAAATTGATTCCAATCTCACTAGGAATCAATTATAATAACCTCATAATCCTCACCTTGAAGCATCAGTCTTAGAGGAATGCAACCATTAGAGGAATAGAACTCTGTCTTATTCCCTAACCCATTCATTTAGGGGTGGAGATAGAACCTCGGTCAAACTCGATGCGTGGGAATATAACCACAAACCTATACCCTACTCTACCAATAAAGGTTCACATTCTTACTTATCATTCACTAAAAATAACCACATCACAACAAAGCATAACCAATATTATTTTCAACATCACAACAATATAGATAAATTGGATGTTAACATTTTTCCTAAATCCATTAACACATTCATCATTTATATCACTTATCCATTTAGCCTCATTTCCCATTTCCCATGCCTATCTCATTAGGAATATTAAAGTGTAAACATAATTTCTTATTATATTCCCATTAATCCCATTTAACACATTTAAATATAAACCAAAAAATCTGTTATCCTTTAAACACATTAGACAAAACTATCCAAAAATCATTATAAATCATTAAATCAACCAATTAAACTATGTGCTATGTATCTACATCCTTATGAGTCAATTTCACACCTTATACTCCCGTTATCCCATTCGAATGGGTCGAAACACCCCATGGGTGTCCCTAAAAATAGTCACGATATCTTTCATGAATCCCACGGGGATCATGAGGGTTTATTTAGTTATTTAAGATTTCAATATACCATATTTTTTTCAAAAGAACCTAAAAAACATCAATATGAGAACAATATTAAGACCCTTCATGTAGGAATATAAATATGAAATATGGGTTATAAATTGTAGACTACATACCTAGAATCTTTTAGAGAATTAAATTTAAATAGATTCCTTAGGTCCTAATTCAACCACCCTTTGAATCCTCAACCTAGATCTCACTGGAAAAGGAGGGTTTTAGTGTTTTGGAAGGAGATAAGGAAGAGATGCAAATCCTAAACCAAGAAGAGATGAAAGAGTGGGATTAGCCTCACCCAGACCTTTTGGTTCCCAACTGATGGAACTACAAATGACCTAGAGTTAAAGAAGAATCGCCCTTGGGAGATCTTTGGGGTTTTGGTTTATTCCTATGGTTGCATGAGGGGAGGAGGAGGAAAATCCTGAGTGGAAAATAAAACTTCTGTAATGGAATTTTTTTAAATTCACCAAAGATACTGGTCTACATGGTTTACATACACGGTTTTCCATACCGTACACAAATCATGCTGATTATACTATTAAAAATATCCCTCCTCGCATGATTACTATGGATTTCTTCACGGTTCTCACTAACGGTGCACAAACCATGCAACATGCCCAGGAACCCCATTTTTTTTACCTCTTTCGTGCCCCAAACCCTCAGAACACCCCCGAGTATTGACATGAACTTAGTAAAACACTCATTTATCCAAAATAATGAACTTAAAATAAAACATAAATAATAATAAACCTTAAGGGAGATCTGAGATCATACAATAATGATTGAGGGCATAATTAAGAACAAATTTATTTCTCTTACTACCTTTCAAAAAAAATAATCACATTATCAACATATAAAAGATAATATGGAGTAGTGAGGGATGTAGAATCATGAATATTCTTGATAATTAATTGATCATATATATATGGGTCAGAAGCCTACTATGATAATGTCAAACAAAATAGAAAATAATAGCCGAAAGAGAATCCCCCTATCTAAAACCTCCATGGAATGTAAAATGGCCTTTAAGAGAACCATTAATTAGAACAAAAATATTATAACACCCAAAAAAATCCATTTCACCAAGATAATGAAAGTAAAATTAATCCAAAAACATTCCAACATGTTAAATATTAAATTCTAGTTCATGGATTTATAGGTAGTACTTATGTCATTTTTAAGTGAAATGTTTCCACATATGGATACCTTTCTGAGAATATTGAAACATTTAGATGTAGTGGAAATGCACACGTGAATTCATATGTCTTTGAAAAATACAAATTTATTCCAAGATATGATTTTATTAGTGATATAGTCCATAATATTTTCAATAATATTACTAATAATCTTCTAGATAGAGTTAATAAAATAAATTAGAATGGATAGTTGAATCTCACAACCATTTTCAATAATTTCCATTAGAGATATAAATTGGGAACTGATCCCCAGAGTAATAATTCCTATAATAAATAATGAGGAAACAAGAATGCAAACATCCAAAATTTTCATATCCCAAAAACTTCTATAAGAAGAAATTTATAATTCTATTCGGTCTTGGAGGAGTTCAAGAGTTGAGACAAAAAATAGTTTCCATGATATAAAATTCAAGAGGAACATTATCAGGAATTATCTTGTATTCGTGATTAATTAGAAAATAATTAATTCTTTTCTTTAACCCCCCCACTATTTCAAGTCATTTTATTAGACATGATAAATTTTAACCGTTTTATCTGAATATTTATCCTTATCATGAATGATTTTTAAACCAACATTAAAAAAATACAAGAGGTCTATACTCTTTTTTCACACATTGTACTAAGTTCATTTTTTTGTTATTTAATCCACATTTCCTTAAAGGTTTCATTATGAATCATTTTTATCATTGAGAAAAGATAATTTATCTATGTATAAATAACATCCTCTTGAGCGAGATCATACCTGAAATCATTATTAGTGGGTTCCTGTTATATTTTTTTAATGGAATATATAAGTGTTTCAATTTTGTTATAAATACTACTGAAAATTTCCTCACTCAAAACCCTTAATTTTCACTTCAGTTGCTTAAATTTTATAATACAAGCATTATAATCCTGACCACACTACATCATGGACAAAGAATCTCTAATGATTCCATAAAAGTTGACATGATAGGACCATGCATTGTTATTTTTAAAAGGAATAGGCATCCTGTGCTCCTTTAATTTAAAAAATAAAAATTGGATAATAGTCATAGTTGATCTTATTATGAACATTCCTGGATATTGAATCCCATTTATCAAGAAAATAATTATTTGTAGAGGCATAGTACATCTTTATTGAAACCATTCTATTAACACTACTATAAATAAGGCCATTAGCGACCGCCATTGGCGGTCGCTAAAGGTCTTTAGCGGCCGCGCAGCGACCGCCATTGGCGGTCGCTGTTGCCTCGTCGCTAGAGGCCTTTAGCGACCGCCAATGGCGGTCGCTATTCTAAAAAAAAAATTTAAAATTTTTTTTTATTGAATTCAATATAAATATATATATATATATATGTAAAAATATTCATATATATACTATTAAATACAATATTTTAAATATATATATATATATATAATATATTTTAAATGTTTTAATATATATTTAATATATATATAATATCAAATCATTGTTCTATAATAATTTAAAAACTTCGATTCAAGAAATAATCTCATTTCAGGTCGTTCGGAGCACGTTTGCTCCGAATGGGACCGCTGCACGCCGTTTTGGTGTTTTATAGCGCCGGAAACGCATTTCCGGCCGCCGCGGTCACACGGCACCTCCGAATGAGGTGCCGTCTGGCCGAACATTTCACAATTCACGCCCCGGATGTTGTCGTACGGTTTCGTGGCATTCGGAGGTCGTTCGGGTGGTTTTGACCCCCCAACGCGCTATTTCAGCGCGCGTCGCGCTGCTGAAAACGACACAATCGGACGTGCCGCGCGCACCGCACGTCCGATGGACGTGCGGCCTCCTCCTGCATCTCAAGAATAATATTTCTATCGTTCCCGTGTGGTTTCAGGTGGTTCGGAGCACGTTTGCTCTGAATTGGACCGCCGCACGCCGTTTTGGTGTTTAATGGCGCCGGAAACGCGTTTTCGGCCGCCGCGGTCACACGGCACCTCCGAATGAGTTGTCGTCTAGCCGACCATTTCACAATTCACGCCCCGGATGTTGTCGTACGGTTTCGTGGCATTCGGAGGTCGTTCGGGTGGTTTTGACCCCCCAACGCGCCATTTCAGCGCGCGCCGCGCTGCTGAAAACGACACAATCGGACGTGCCGCGCGCACCGCACGTCCGATGGACGTGCGGCCTCCTCCTGCATTTCAGGAATAATATTTCTATCGTTCCCGTGTGGTTTCAGGTCGTTCGGAGCACGTTTGCTTCGAATTGGACCGCCGCACGCCGTTTTGGTGTTTTAGGGCGCCGAAAACGCGTTTCTGGCCGCCGCAGTCACACGGCACCTCCGAATGTGGTGCCGTCTGGCCGACCATTTCACAATTGACGACCTGGATGTTGTTGTACGGTTTCGTGGCATTCGGAGGTCGTTCGGGTGGTTTTGACCCCCCAACGCGTCATTTCAGCGCGCGCCGCGCTGCTGAAAAGAACACAATCGAACGTGCCGCGCGCACCGCATGTCCGATGGACGTGCGGCCTCCTCCTGCATCTCAGAAATAATATTTCTATCGTTCCCGTGCGGTTTCAGGTCGTTCGGAGCACGTTTGCTCCGAATGGGACCGCCGCACGCCGTTTTGGTGTTTTATGGCGCCGGAAACGCGTTTCCGGCTGCCGCGGTCACACGGTACCTCCAAATGAGGTACCGTCTGGCCAACCATTTCACAATTCACGCGCCGGATGTTGTCGTACGGTTTCGTGGCATTCGGAGGTCGTTCGGGTTGTTTTGACCCCCCAACGTGCCATTTCACCGCGCGCCGCGCTGCTGAAAACGACACAATCGGACGTGCCGCGCGCACCGCATGTCCGATGGACGTGCGGCCTCCTCCTGCATCTCAGGAATAATATTTCTATCGTTCCCGTTCAGTTTCAGGTGGTTCAGAGCACGTTTGCTCCGAATGGGACCGCCGCACGCCGTTTTGGTGTTTTATGGCGCCGGAAACGCGTTTCCGGCCGCCGTGGTCAGACGGTACCTCCGAATGAGGTGCCGTCTGACCGACCATTTCACAATTCACGCCCCGGATGTAGTCGTACGGTTTCGTGGCATTCGGAGGTCGTTCGGGTGGTTTTGATCCCCCAACGCGCCATTTCAGCGCGCGCCGCACTGCTGAAAACGACACAATCGGACGTGTCGTGCGCACCGCACGTCCGATGGACGTTCGGCCTCCTCCTGCATCTCAGGAATAATATTTCTATCGTTCTCGTGCGGTTTCAGGTGGTTCGGAGCACGTTTGCTCCGAATTGGACCGCCGCACGCCGTTTTGGTGTTTAATGGCGCCGGAAACGCGTTTCCGGCCGCCGCGGTCACACGGCACCTCCGAATGAGTTTCCGTCTGGCCTACCATTTCACAATTCACGCCCCGGATGTTGTCGTACGGTTTCGTGGCATTCGGAGGTCGTTCGGGTGGTTTTGACCCCCCCAACGCGCCATTTCAGCGCGCGCCGCGCTGCTGAAAACGACACAATCGGACGTGCCGCGCGCACCGCACGTCCGATGGATGTGCGGCCTCCTCCTGCATCTCAGGAATAATATTTCTATCGTTCTCGTGCGGTTTCAGGTCGTTCGGAGCACGTTTGCTCCGAATTGGACCGCCGCACGCCGTTTTGGTGTTTAATGGCGCCGGAAACGCGTTTCAAGCCGCCGCGGTCACACGGCACCTCCGAATGAGGTGCCGTCTAGCCGACCATTTCACAATTCACACCCTGGATGTTGTCGTACGGTTTTGTGGCATTCGGAGGTTGTTCGGGTGGTTTTAACCCCCCAACGCGCCATTTCAGCGCGCGCCGCGCTGCTGAAAAGGACACAATCGAACGTGCCGCGCGCACCGCACGTCCGATGGACGTGCCGCCTCCTACTTCATCTCCGGAATAATATTTCTATCATTCCCGTGCGGTTTCAGGTCGTTCGGAGCACGTTTTCTCCGAATGGGACTGTAACACCCTGAGATTTTATGAAAAATATTATTTTAATTTCATTAATGTCTTATGTTGTATTCTACACCAAGATTACCTTGCGCTATACGCAACACTATATTAGCTTGCAGTATACGCAACACTATTCTTGGACCGTGTTACACACAATTTTGATAATAGTTATTCTACGCAACATTGAGTATATATATATATATTAAATGTATAAATGAAATATGTTTGGATTCTGTTATACGAAACAACGAAGAATTCTTTCACAACACGCAACCCTTACTTGGCTTGCATTACACGCAATCGCGACCTTCCTCGATAGCGTGTGTTGTACGCAATACCGGGTTTTAATAAACAATGTTATATTATTATAATATTGTCATGAACTAGCCGTTATGAATAGTATTAACTAAAATTTGAATTTTATAACATTATTATTCATCTTACACATTTCTAGAACATGGTATAAGAACAAAATAAATTTTTCGGGTAAAATAAGTATTTTTCAAAAAATGCAGTTTTACCGCCTTTTGATGGCGCACCCACTTTAAATATAGTTTTTGACATGTTTATATGTTAAATTTGACAAAATAATATTCTTCTTTTGAATCAGGATATAAAAATTTACATTAGATAAAGTTTTGATATTTTTCCGATAACTTTCATATTTTAATGAATAGTAAAAACACGCTATATTTTAATTAAAAACAACTTTTTTCATCGTAATATCTTATGTGGTTAAATTATAATATTGAATGTTTTTAAAGTATAAATAGAATATATTTTTACCATTAAATATAATGTATGTCATTAGCATTGATTTTACCTTGAATTCGTAGGTTAAATCAATTCAATCTTTTGCAATGTTTTAAACAAAAACCCGTTTTTATTCGACAGCGGGATTAATTTTAATTTAATTTCTGCCACTTCTGTGTTTTGAATTTTAAAAAATGGATTCCATATTTGGAATCAGTGGGTCCAAATTATGTTAATAAGCTACTTTTTATTTTTGGGAATTATGAATAGTAACTACGGTAAATTTTATTTACCATAGTTAAAGGTAAATCGGGTAATTAAGGGTAAATATAATATTTTAAAATTACCCTAAAAAATATCAAATTCCTATTGGATGACTAAAAGTCGACCCATATCACCTAAGGGTCGGATTAGAATCATTTAATGTACATTTTTCCATGAAAATAACTTAATTATTATTAAAACCAAAGAAAGTGACAACATGTCACTCTCTTAAATCTTATAAGTATATTAATTTTAATTTAGTGATAAACTTCATGAAACATCGAACATGAATAGTCTCCAAAAATCTAATGAAATTATCTACATCATATAAATTTATTTATAATTTTTAGGGATTAAATAATTATCATTAATTATGACACAATAGTGATGCAGAAATTGTTTATCTAGTGAAAAATCAAGAATATTGTTTTTATTAAATTCATAGTGACCATAAAATTCACAAATACCTAACCAAAACTTATTGTACATGTAACTGTAAACCATAAGCATCCAATGGTCGAATATTTGACCATTTGGAGCCTTATAAAAGCGATTATGACACTTATATTATTTTATTTTAAATGATGCCAAAGTTGTCACCTTCATAATTTAATAAATATAACAATTTAAATATTGTGATTTTAAGATTATAAATTCGAGTAAAAGTATTATTGTGAAAGGTAATGTATTTATCTTCATCATAGGATTTTATTTTAAATTTTTATACAACAAATAAGTATATTAAATAATTATACAAAAATGATGTAGTAATTATTTTATTAAGAGATAAACCAAATAAATGGTTTTAAAAATAATAAAATAAATATTATATGAACTATTTAATGTGATACACTAATTTTATAGATACATATGACCTTTTATTAATATATTAAAGCTTTTAGTTCGAACATATCTTCTGTATATATTTTATTTAAATTCAAATAAATGAATAGTGTCAAAATTGACACTATTGTTATTTTACAAAAATAACATATTATAAAATTGTTTAAAAATCACAAAAATATTTAAAAATTATAAATTTATATTTATATTGTCTATAATGTTATAAAGTAAACAATTATGGAAAATTCACAACAAATAAGTAATTATTTGTTATAATTTAAAATTTAGAATTTTATTACCACAAATAAACTTAAATAGATTAAATAAGGATAAATCAAAATGATAAGGTATAAAATAAGATCAAAACATGTCTAAATTTGATTGGTTGATGAGATTACAACCCTATCTCATCTAATCTTCGAATATGAGTCATTTTTGGAGGTTTTTATGTGGGGTTAGATTTATTATAAATTAATATTTTTAAGAATTCTTAAGGTGCCCCTCTCCTCCCTTATAAAAGGGCACCTCCTCCCCCTCCTCATCACACCAAATTGAGCACTCAAGCTCGTCCAACCCCTGCCAATATCCCTTATCCACTTCCCTAGAATAATCCTAGAGGTCCTGGTTTTCTTCAAAGACCAATCTTAGTTCCCTAAGTGAAGGATTCAAAGAAGCGTTCCAAAGAAGAGGTAATATCCATTACCGATCTTTTCAATTTTCTTTCTTCTTAAACTTCTTCTTCTTTAGTTGTTTCATGATAAAGTAATAACATAAGTATTTCTTATATACTGATATGTTATTATAAATATGAAACAACTCTAATTAACCTTCTATCCATCCTACGGAAAAAGGAAATCACCGCGCGTGCGTACGTACGGAATACCGTCTCCACACCGTGGTGTAATCTATTTTCCGCCACCACCTTAATTGGATGGGTATAATGGTTTAATGAGTAACTATATATGATTATTATAAAGTGATATTGATACTGAAATAGTATACATACACTTCAACACAATTCCACGACCATGGGAACGATATCATCGCTCGTGCGTACGTACGAACTACCGTCTCCACAATGCGATGAGATTCATTCTCAATGATTAACCATTCATGAATGATTATAAAGTATATATAATAAGTACTAATGAAATATATGACCTAATAATGATACTGGAATTATTTATATGTATGTCATCTACTTAATTCCATTCAATTCAATAAGGAAACGAAAACAGCGTTCATGCGTACGTACGGACTACCGTCTCCATGAACGGTGTATTTCTTTCCATTTACTGATTTATTATATATGTATATTCTGAATATATATATATAAATCATGTTTTATATTCTGGAATTAAGTAATCATGATCTAAGTAATCATATGAATAATTACAAGTTAAAAGCACGAACGACAAATGAGACGATTTTACCCAAAACGCTACTTTAACATGAATTTACAAAAGAACGGGTAATATAAAGTCATAAGTGGACCATATATGATATAATAACAATGAATATGATTCTGGAATAAGTCAATAACATGATTTAAATCATTATACAGGAGGTTCGGACACTTACAAAGCAAGTCGGACCTAAGGTAAGGGAAATATCACAATCTCATTTTTATCCGAGATTGTTTATTCGTAAGTATTTACTGGGGTGTATTTTATCATCCACATCCATTTTTCATCAATATGTAATATTATTTCCATCCACCTACAATTGTTTAAATCCATTTTTACCCTTCGGTGAGTTTTTAGTAATATGTATGAAAGGAATCTTTTGTCGTTTTTCGTACGAGGTACTTTTTGACTTTTCCGACAAAAGTACGAAGAATGTTTTTTTTATACGGCACGAACGGATTTCTACTGTTTTATAAAGACTTATTTTCATGAAGCTTCCTCTAAAATATTTCATGACTATTTTCAATAAAATCTCTTTCTTTTAAAATTGCATGATGTTTTGTGAAAAGAAATTGATTTTGAAGAAGAAAGGATATTTTCCTCAAGAATTCAATTCAAGTGTTTTATCAAAATTATTTTCCATATAAGATAATAAAGGGTTCTGTTTCTATCCATATTTTTACATTGATTTGACTATGTTGTGATGGAATTATGTTTATGAATTCCTTTATCTTATATGAATTGATTTATGATGTCATGATGTTTCAAGAATCCCATTTTTGTTACATGTGTTATGCGATGATGTATGATTTATGATTATGTGGCACACATAAGAAAGGATTCATTATAAGATGGGTGGGACCTATATCTCCCTCCAATTCATTGGGTAAAGATTTTATATCTCATGAGATAGACATGGCTGGAATGGTAGGTTATACCGGTTCAGTGAAACAGGACTGAAACGAGGGTTACTCGATTCAGAAAGGGACTTTGTCCACTAAGATAGTCTTGGCAATGAGTCTTGACTAACAAGAAATGATTCTCTATGATTATGTGTGTATGCCACAAAGTTTCATGTTTTAAGTTATGATTATTGTGATTACATTTCACTTCCATGATTTATCCCATGTTATGAAATTATGATCTCTTTTGCAGGTTAAGATTTCCAAAAGTTATGTTCTTGTGTATACAATGAGATTTATATTTCTTTTTTTTACCCTTACTGAGCATTTGAGCTCACCCTTTTATGTTTTCTTTTCCCCAGGATATAAAGAAAGGTTTTAGGTAAAAAAAGGGAAGATCTTTATGGGAGATATTGGAGATCTCTCACCACGATTAGAAGATTATGTTCCGAGTTTCCAAAGACACTAAACTATTACGATCCTTGTGTGTGTATTTTTTTGTTATGTACTAAGTATTCCGAAAAAGTAGTGTAATGTTCATGTACGTCAAGCTTCGGGTCTTTACAGTTGGTATCAGAGGAAAGGTTTAGTCAACCTTTGGAAACTAGGATGCGAAAACGTTAGTGAGATCCCTAGAGTTATTTCTAAGGTATGTCTAGGGATGTCCCTAAGGTTAAGTATACGTATAGGTTATAGTACTAGAATTACTCTAACGATCATAGAATTAAACCTAAGATGTTATATATTGAAGTTACTCCCCCTTTATTATGATTTTTTTCCTCTCACACTATTCTTTTGGGTTTTAGAAAATGGCTGGAAACAAGATGATTCACGATAATGGAGGATATGATGGACAATGGAATGATATTCTTCATAATGAAATGGGATTTGGAAGTCCAAACATCATTATTATGCCGAATCAGCAATCTCATAATATGATCAATAAAGTAAAATTTGGTAAGTTTCCTGACTCGGTTAATAAGAGAAAGATGGAGTTTCATGATGATCATAGATGAAAGAAAGTTCAATTTCCCCTATGTAAATCATGTGGGAAGAGGCATCAAAGAGAATGTTTCAAAGGAACTGGAAGACGCTTTGGGTGTGGAAAAGAAGGAGACAAAGCAACTAATGCAAAGGAAAAGGTTCAGTTAACAACATGGATGAGGATAATGGTATTGCTACGACATCAACAATGGTTAAATGTTTTAAATGTGGAATGTACGGGCATTATGCAAACCAATGCCCTAAGGGAAAGTCTCATGAAGAGAATCAGTATGGTCGTATGGGAAGTATTTATGTTGATGATGATGAAGAGACTACAAATGATATGTGAGATGAAAGAATTGTTGAATCTTGGACAATGGTTTAAGAATGTAGTGGAATGATTACATGTTTATCATGTGTAATGTTGGAATAACGAGACATCTAAGGATTGTTACACTATTGTCTTTCCTTGAGTTTTGAAAGTGTATGATTAATGTTACCAGTATCCATGGAAGGTTATTCAGATATTTTTGTAATGTAGATGATATGCGCATAATGTAGGGATAAGGAGAAAATTAAATGTTTGATAGTATTCATGAGCTCATGACTGATATAAGGAGAAGGTTATATTATGGTTTGAGTATATAGAGTTTTTGGATTTTGGTATGTGAAAAATGTTAACTTTTAATAGTATTCATGATTTCACTAAGGTTCAATGGGTATTCATTCTTCAAGAGAATACATGATTAAGGCCTTTGAATGTTTGTAATGTGACCAACAAGACATATCTTATGATATATGGGGATCAACGACAGTATTAAATCTCTGGTAATCGTTTTCACAATATTATGAGAGTGGACTGCAATATTATGGATAAGCCTAAAGATTACAAAGGATTATGTTGGACATAAGTTAGTATTGTTTAAGGATAGAATATTTTCGATATTATTGATGGGATGTTATAGTAATATAGTTTTAGAAAAAGGACAACCTGCAGGACGGGCGACAGCCCATCGCGTCGGACAAGGCTGTGGGAATCGAACCCACAACCGAAGTGAGAACTGGCCTTTATCGCCTACCACTGTCCTACAGGAAGTCCCTGTTTAGTAGAAAACTAGTTTTATTATATTAAGCAGTATGATATGTGAAGTATAAGTTCATTTTAGGAACCATATATGATTAATCTCACTATAGATCGACTTATAATTTTTGCTAACCTTTTGTTTGAGACAGATGGAATGACCCGTCATTCTATCACATGATCTGCTAACACTTCACGAATAACAAATTCAACTTCATTTATTTAAGAGATGAAGTGGAAATTGTTCAAGGCACGAACAACAGTGAGATTGTACCAAAATAAAGTAAGTATTTATTGTAATTCAAATTTTCAACTTTATGGAAATGATCTTGAAAACCAAAAATGTTGTCCTAGTGCCCTTATATCCGATTAATCAGATGGTACCCTAGATCATCACAAATTTATGGCTTTGTGATTGCTAGCTTTTCCATAGCCATGTTCTCTACCACTCTCCATCAGAACATGATGGTTAGATTTCTCTTCCATATCCATATTTTCACCTATGTGGAAACCCAGTGATTAGTTTATTTGGGTAACCGTTACATTTCATACTTTTGTTTTTAAAGATAAGTTTTGGTATTCCTTTTTACGATGTGGGTTTCTATCAAAGAAACTTTCAAATAGTAAACCATTTATAACCCCGACGAATTTCGAGGGCGAAATTCATTTTAAGGGGGGTAGAATGTAACACCCTGAGATTTTATGAAAAATATTATTTTAATTTCATTAATGTCTTATGTTGTATTCTACACCAAGATTACCTTGCGCTATACGCAACACTATATTAGCTTGCAGTATACGCAACACTATTCTTGGATCGTGTTACACACAATTTTGATAATACTTATTCTATGCAACATTGAGTATATATATATATATTAAATGTATAAATGAAATATGTTTGGATTCTGTTATACGAAACAACGAAGAATTCTTTCACAACATGCAACCCTTACTTGGCTTGCATTACACGCAATCGCGACCTTCCTCGATAGCGTGTGTTGTACGCAATACCGGGTTTTAATAAACAATGTTATATTATTATAATATTGTCATGAACTAGCCGTTATGAATAGTATTAACTAAAATTTGAATTTTATAACATTATTATTCATCTTACACATTTCTAGAACATGGTATAAGAACAAAATAAATTTTTCGGGTAAAATAAGTATTTTTCAAAAAATGCAGTTTTACCGCCTTTTGATGGCGCACCCACTTTAAATATAGTTTTTGACATGTTTATATGTTAAATTTGACAAAATAATATTCTTGTTTTGAATCAGGATATAAAAATTTACATTAGATAAAGTTTTGATATTTTTCCGATAACTTTCATATTTTAATGAATAGTAAAAACACGCTATATTTTAATTAAAAACAACTTTTTTCATCGTAATATCTTATGTGGTTAAATTATAATATTGAATGTTTTTAAAGTATAAATAGAATATATTTTTACCATTAAATATAATGTATGTCATTAGCATTTATTTTACCTTGAATTCGTAGGTTAAATCAATTCAATCTTTTGCAATGTTTTAAACAAAAACCCGTTTTTATTCGACAGCGGGATTAATTTTAATTTAATTTCTGCAACTTCTGTGTTTTGAATTTTAAAAAATGGATTCCATATTTGGAATCAGTGGGTCCAAATTATGTTAATAAGCTACTTTTTATTTTTGGGAATTATGAATAGTAACTACGGTAAATTTTATTTACCATAGTTAAAGGTAAATCGGGTAATTAAGGGTAAATATAATATTTTAAAATTACCCTAACAAATATCAAAATCCTATTGGATGACTAAAAGTCGACCCATATCACCTAAGGGTCGGATTAGAATCATTTAATGTACATTTGTCCATGAAAATAACTTAATTATTATTAAAACCAAAGAAAGTGACAACATGTCACTCTCTTAAATCTTATAAGTATATTAATTTTAATTTAGTGATAAACTTCATGAAACATCGAACATGAATAGTCTCCAGAAAGCTAATGAAATTATCTACATCATATAAATTTATTTATAATTTTTAGGGATTAAATAATTATCATTAATTATGACACAATAGTGATGCAGAAATTGTTTATCTAGTTAAAAATCAAGAATATTGTTTTTATTAAACTCATAGTGACCATAAAATTCACAAATACCTAACCAAAACTTATTGTACATGTAACTGTAAACCATAATCATCCAATGGTCGAATATTTGACCATTTGGAGCCTTATAAAAGCGATTATGACACTTATATTATTTTATTTTAAATGATGCCAAAGTTGTCACCTTCATAATTTAATAAATATAACAATTTAAATATTGTGATTTTAAGATGATAAATTAGAATAAAAGTATTATTGTGAAAGGTAATGTATTTATCTTCATCATAGGATTTTATTTTAAATTTTTATACAACAAATAAGTATATTAAATAATTATACAAAAATGATGTAGTAATTATTTTATTAAGAGATAAACCAAATAAATGGTTTTAAAAATAATAAAATAAATATTATATGAACTATTTAATGTGATACACTAATTTTATAGATACATATGACCTTTGATTAATATATTAAAGCTTTTATTTCGAACATATCTTCTGTATATATTGTATTTAAATTCAAATAAATGAATAGTGTCAAAATTGACACTATTGTTATTTTACAAAAATAACATATTATAAAATTGTTTAAAAATCACAAAAATATTTAAAAATTATAAATTTATATTTATATGGTCTATAATGTTATAAAGTAAACAATTATGGAAAATTCACAACAAATAAGTAATTATTTGTTATAATTTAAAATTTAGAATTTTATTACCACAAATAAACTTAAATAGATTAAATAAGGATAAATCAAAATGATAAGGTTTAAAATAAGATCAAAACATGTCTAAATTTGATTGGTTGATGATATTACAACCCTATATCATCTAATCTTAGAATATGAGTCATTTTTGGAGGTTTTTAAGTGGGGTTAGATTTATTATAAATTAATATTTTTAAGAATTCCTAAGGTGCCCCTCTCCTCCCTTATAAAAGGGCACCTCCTCCCCCTCCTCCTCACACCAAATTGAGCACTCAAGCTCGGCCAACCCCTGCCAAAATCCCTTCTCCACTTCCCTAGAATAATCCTAGAGGTCCTGGTCTTCTTCAAAGACCAATCTTAGTTCCCTAAGTGAAGGATTCAAAGAAGCGTTCCAAAGAAGAGGTAATATCCATTACCGATCTTTTCAATTTTCTTTCTTCTTAAACTTCTTCTTCTTTAGTTGTTTCATGATAAAGTAATAACATAAGTATTTCTTATATACTGATATGTTATTATAAATATGAAACAACTCTAATTAACATTCTATCCATCCTACGGAAAAAGGAAATCTCCGCGCGTGCGTACGTACGGAATACCGTCTCCACGCCGTGGTGTAATCTATTTTCCGCCACCACCTTAATTGGATGGGTATAATGGTTTAATGAGTAACTATATATGATTATTATAAAGTGATATTGATACTGAAATAGTATACATACACTTCAACACAATTCCACGACCATGGGAACGATATCATCGCTCGTGCGTACGTACGAACTACCGTCTCCACAATGCGATGAGATTCATTCTCAATGATTAACCATTCATGAATGATTATAAAGTATATATAATAAGTACTAATGAAATATATGACCTAATAATGATACTGGAATTATTTATATGTATGTCATCTACTTAATTCCATTCAATTCAATAAGGAAACGAAAACAGCGTTCATGCGTACGTACGGACTACCGTCTCCATGAACGGTGTATTTATTTCCATTTACTGATTTATTATATATGTATATTCTGAATATATATATATAAATCATGTTTTATATTCTGGAATTAAGTAATGATGATCTAAGTAATCATATGAATAATTACAAGTTAAAAACACGAACGACAAATGAGGCGATTTTACCCAAAACGCTACTTTAACATGAATTTACAAAAGAACGGGTAATATAAAGTCATAAGTGGACCATATATGATATAATAACAATGAATATGATTCTGGAATAAGTCAATAACATGATTTAAATCATTGTACAGGAGGTTCGGACACTTACAAAGCAAGTCGGACCTAAGGTAAGGGAAATATCACAATCTCATTTTTATCCGAGATTGTTTATTCGTAAGTATTTACTGGGGTGTATTTTATCATCCACATCCATGTTTCATCAATATGTAATATTATTTCCATCCACCTACAATTTTTTAAATCCATTTTTACCCTTCGGTGAGTTTTTTGTAATATGTATGAAAGGAATCTTTTGTCGTTTTTCGTACGAGGTACTTTTTGACTTTTCCGACAAAAGTACGAAGAATGTTTTTTTTATACGGCACGAACGGATTTCTACTGTTTTATAAAGACTTATTTTCATGAAGCTTCCTCTAAAAGATTTCATGACTATTTTCAATAAAATCTCTTTCTTTTAAAATTGCATGATGTTTTGTGAAAAGAAATTGATTTTGAAGAAGAAAGGATATTTTCCTCAAGAATTCAATTCAAGTGTTTTATCAAAATTATTTTCCATCTAAGATAATAAAGGGTTCTGTTTCTATCCATATTTTTACATTGATTTGACTATGTTGTGATGGAATTATGTTTATGAATTCCTTTATCTTATATGAATTGATTTATGATGTCATGATGTTTCAAGAATCCCATTTTTGTTACATGTGTTATGCGATGATGTATGATTTATGATTATGTGGCACACATAAGAAAGGATTCATTATAAGATGGGTGGGACCTATATCTCCCTCCAATGCATTGGGTAAAGATTTTATATCTCATGAGATAGACATGGCTGGAATGGTAGGTTATACCGGTTCAGTGAAACAGGACTGAAACGAGGGTTACTCGATTCAGAAAGGGACTTTGTCCACTAAGAAAGTCTTGGCAATGAGTCTTGACTAACAAGAAATGATTCTCTATGATTATGTGTGTATTCCACAAAGCTTCATGTTTTAAGTTATGATTATTGTGATTACATTTCACTTCCATGATTTATCCCATGTTATGAAATTATGATCTCTTTTGCAGGTTAAGATTTCCAAAAGTTATGTGCTTGTGTATACAATGAGATTTATATTTCTTTTTTTTACCCTTACTGAGCATTTGAGCTCACCCTTTTTTGTTTTCTTTTCCCCAGGATATAAATAAAGGTTTTAGGTAAAAAAAAGGGAAGATCTTTATGGGAGATATTGGAGATCTCTCACCACGATTAGAAGATTACGTTCCGAGTTTCCAAAGACACTAAACTATTACGATCCTTGTGTGTGTATTTTTTTTCTTATGTACTAAGTATTCCGCAAAAGTAGTGTAATGTTCATGTACATCAAGCTTCGGGTCCTTACAGTTGGTATCAGAGGAAAGGTTTAGTCAACCTTTGGAAACTAGGATGCGAAAGCGTTAGTGAGATCCCTAGAGTTATTTCTAAGGTATGTCTAGGGATGTCCCTAAGGTTAAGTATACGTATAGGTTATAGTACTAGAATTATGCTAACGATCATAGAATTAAACCTAAGATGTTAGATATTGAAGTTACTCCCCCTTTATTATGATTTTTTTCCTCTCACACTATTCTTTTGGGTTTTAGAAAATGGCTGGAAACAAGATGATTCACGATAATGGAGGATATGATGGACAATGGAATGATATTCTTCATAATGAAATGGGATTTGGAAGTCCAAACATCATTATTATGCCGAATCAGCAATCTCATAATATGATCAATAAAGTAAAATTTGGTAAGTTTCCTGACTCGGTTAATAAGAGAAAGATGGAGTTTCATGATGATCATAGAGGAAAGAAAGTTCAATTTCCCCTATGTAAATCATGTGGGAAGAGGCATCAAAGAGAATGTTTCAAAGGAACTGGAAGACGCTTTGGGTGTGGAAAAGAAGGAGACAAAGCAACTAATGCAAAGGAAAAGGTTCAGTTAACAACATGGATGAGGATAATGGTATTGCTACGACATCAACAATGGTTAAATGTTTTAAATGTGGAATGTACGGGCATTATGCAAACCAATGCCCTAAGGGAAAGTCTCATGAAGAGAATCAGTATGGTCGTATGGGAAGTATTTATGTTGATGATGATGAAGAGACTACAAATGATATGTGAGATGAAAGAATTGTTGAATCTTGGACAATGGTTTAAGAATGTAGTGGAATGATTACATGTTTATCATGTGTAATGTTGGAATAACGAGACATCTAAGGATTGTTACACTATTGTCTTTCCTTGAGTTTTGAAAGTGTATGATTAATGTTACCAGTATCCATGGAAGGTTATTCAGATATTTTTGGAATGTAGATGATATGCGCATAATGTAGGGATAAGGAGAAAATTAAATGTTTGATAGTATTCATGAGCTCATGACTGATATAAGGAGAAGGTTATATTATGGTTTGAGTATATAGAGTTTTTGGATTTTGGTATGTGGAAAATGTTAACTTTTAATAGTATTCATGATTTCACTAAGGTTCAATGGGTATTCATTCTTCAAGAGAATACATGATTAAGGCCTTTGAATGTTTGGAATGTGACCAACAAGACATATCTTATGATATATGGGGATCAACGACAGTATTAAATCTATGGTAATCGTTTTCACAATATTATGAGAGTGGACTGCAATATTATGGATAAGCCTAAAGATTACAATGGATTATGTTGGACATAAGTTAGTATTGTTTAAGGATAGAATATTTTGGATATTATTGATGGGATGTTATAGTAATATAGTTTTAGAAAAAGGACAACCTGCAGGACGGGCGACAGCCCATCGCGTCGGACAAGGCTGTGGGAATCGAACCCACAACCGAAGTGAGAACTGGCCTTTATCGCCTACCACTGTCCTACAGGAAGTCCCTGTTTAGTAGAAAACTAGTTTTATTATATTAAGCAGTATGATATGTGAAGTATAAGTTCATTTTAGGAACCATATATGATTAATCTCACTATAGATCGACTTATAATTTTTGCTAACCTTTTGTTTGAGATAGATGGAATGACCCGTCATTCTATCACATGATCTGCTAACACTTCACGAATAACAAATTCAACTTCATTTATTTAAGAGATGAAGTGGAAATTGTTCAAGGCATGAACAACAGTGAGATTGTACGAAAATAAAGTAAGTATTTATTGTAATTCAAATTTTCAACTTTATGGAAATGATCTTGAAAACCAAAAATGTTGTCCTAGTGCCCTTATATCCGATTAATCAGATGGTACCCTAGATCATCACAAATTTATGGCTTTGTGATTGATAGCTTTTCCATAGCCATGTTCTCTACCACTCTCCATCAGAACATGATGGTTAGATTTCTCTTCCATATCCATATTTTCACCTATGTGGAAACCCAATGATTAGTTTATTTGGGTAACCGTTACATTTCATACTTTTGTTTTTAAAGATAAGTTTTGGTATTCCTTTTTACGATGTGGGTTTCTATCAAAGAAACTTTCAAATAGTAAACCATTTATAACCCCGAAGAATTTCGAGGGCGAAATTCATTTTAAGGGGGGTAGAATGTAACACCCTGAGATTTTATGAAAAATATTATTTTAATTTCATTAATGTCTTATGTTGTATTCTACACCAAGATTACCTTGCGCTATACGCAACACTATATTATCTTGCAGTATACGCAACACTATTCTTGGACCGTGTTACACACAATTTTGATAATAGTTATTCTACGCAACATTGAGTATATATATATATATATTAAATGTATAAATGAAATATGTTTGGATTCTGTTATACGAAACAACGAAGAATTCTTTCACAACACGCAACCCTTACTTGGCTTGCATTACACGCAATCGCGACCTTCCTCGATAGCGTGTGTTGTACGCAATACCGGGTTTTAATAAACAATGTTATATTATTATAATATTGTCATGAACTAGCCGTTATGTATAGTATTAACTAAAATTTGAATTTTATAACATTATTATTCATCTTACACATTTCTAGAACATGGTATAAGAACAAAATAAATTTTTCAGGTAAAATAAGTATTTTTAAAAAAATGCAGTTTTACCGCCTTTTGATGGCGCACCCACTTTAAATATAGTTTTTGACATGTTTATATGTTAAATTTGACAAAATAATATTCTTGTTTTGAATCAGGATATAAATATTTACATTAGATAAAGTTTTGATATTTTTCCGATAACTTTCATATTTTAATGAATAGTAAAAACACGCTATATTTTAATTAAAAACAACTTTTTTCATCGTAATATCTTATGTGGTTAAATTATAATATTGAATGTTTTTAAAGTATAAATAGAATATATTTTTACCATTAAATATAATGTATGTCATTATCATTGATTTTACCTTGAATTCGTAGGTTAAATCAATTCAATCTTTTGCAATGTTTTAAACAAAAACCCGTTTTTATTCGACAGCGGGATTAATTTTAATTTAATTTCTGCAACTTCTGTGTTTTGAATTTTAAAAAATGGATTCCATATTTGGAATCAGTGGGTCCAAATTATGTTAATAAGCTACTTTTTATTTTTGGGAATTATGAATAGTAACTACGGTAAATTTTATTTACCATAGTTAAAGGTAAATCGGGTAATTAAGGGTAAATATAATATTTTAAAATTACCCTAACAAATATCAAAATCCTATTGGATGACTAAAAGTCGACCCATATCACCTAAGAGTCGGATTAGAATCATTTAATGTACATTTGTCCATGAAAATAACTTAATTATTATTAAAACCAAAGAAAGTGACAACATGTCACTCTCTTAAATCTTATAAGTATATTAATTTTAATTTAGTGATAAACTTCATGAAACATCGAACATGAATAGTCTCCAGAAAGATAATGAAATTATCTACATCATATAAATTTATTTATAATTTTTAGGGATTAAATAATTATCATTAATTATGACACAATAGTGATGGAGAAATTGTTTATCTAGTGAAAAATCAAGAATATTGTTTTTATTAAACTCATAGTGACCATAAAATTCACAAATACCTAACCAAAACTTATTGTACATGTAACTGTAAACCATAACCATCCAATGGTAGAATATTTGACCATTTGGAGCCTTATAAAAGCGATTATAACACTTATATTATTTTATTTTAAATGATGCCAAAGTTGTCACCTTCATAATTTAATAAATATAACAATTTAAATATTGTGATTTTAAGATGATAAATTCGAGTAAAAGTATTATTGTGAAAGGTAATGTATTTATATTCATCATAGGATTTTATTTTAAATTTTTATACAACAAATAAGTATATCAAATAATTATACAAAAATGATGTAGTAATTGTTTTATTAAGAGATAAACCAAATAAATGGTTTTAAAAATAATAAAATAAATATTATATGAACTATTTAATGTGATACACTAATTTTATAGATACATATGACCTTTTATTAATATATTAAAGCTTTTAGTTCGAACATATCTTCTGTATATATTTTATTTAAATTCAAATAAATGAATAGTGTCAAAATTGACACTATTGTTATTTTACAAAAATAACATATTATAAAATTGTTTAAAAATCACAAAAATATTTAAAAATTATAAATTTATATTTATATGGTCTATAATGTTATAAAGTAAACAATTATGGAAAATTCACAACAAATAAGTAATTATTTGTTATAATTTAAAATTTAGAATTTTATTACCACAAATAAACTTAAATAGATTAAATAAGGATAAATCAAAATGATAAGGTTTAAAATAAGATCAAAACATGTCTAAATTTGATTGTTTGATGAGATTACAACCCTATCTCATCTAATCTTCTAATATGAGTCATTTTTGGAGGTTTTTAAGTGGGGTTAGATTTATTATAAATTAATATTTTTAAGAATTCCTAAGGTGCCCCTCTCCTCCCTTATAAAAGGGCACCTCCTCCCCCTCCTCCTCACACCAAATTGAGCACTCAAGCTCGGCCAACCCCTTCCAAAATCCCTTATCCACTTCCCTAGAATAATCCTAGAGGTCCTGGTCTTCTTCAAAGACCAATCTTAGTTCCCTAAGTGAAGGATTCAAAGAAGCGTTCCAAAGAAGAGGTAATATCCATTACCGATCTTTTCAATTTTCTTTCTTCTTAAACTTCTTCTTCTTTAGTTGTTTCATGATAAAGTAATAACATAAGTATTTATTATATACTGATATGTTATTATAAATATGAAACAACTCTAATTAACCTTCTATCCATCCTACGGAAAAAGGAAATCACCGCGCGTGCGTACGTACGGAATACCGTCTCCACGCCGTGGTGTAATCTATTTTCCGCCACCACCTTAATTGGATGGGTATAATGGTTTAATGAGTAACTATATATGATTATTATAAAGTGATATTGATACTGAAATAGTATACATACACTTCAACACAATTCCACGACCATGGGAACGATATCATCGCTCGTGCGTACGTACGAACTACCGTCTCCACAATGCGATGAGATTCATTCTCAAAGATTAACCATTCATGAATGATTATAAAGTATATATAATAAGTAGTAATGAAATATATGACCTAATAATGATACTGGAATTATTTATATGTATGTCATCTACTTAATTCCATTCAATTCAATAAGGAAACGAAAACAGCGTTCATGCGTACATACGGACTACCGTCTCCATGAACGGTGTATTTCTTTGCATTTACTGATTTATTATATATGTATATTCTGAATATATATATATAAATCATGTTTTATATTCTGGAATTATGTAATCATGATCTAAGTAATCATATGAATAATTACAAGTTAAAAACACGAACGACAAATGAGACGATTTTACCCAAAACGCTACTTTAACATGAATTTACAAAAGAACGGGTAATATAAAGTCATAAGTGGACCATATATGATATAATAACAATGAATATGATTCTGGAATAAGTCAATAACATGATTTAAATCATTATACAGGAGGATCGGACACTTACAAAGCAAGTCGGACCTAAGGTAAGGGAAATATCACAATCTCATTTTTATCCGAGATTGTTTATTCGTAAGTATTTACTGGGGTGTATTTTATCATCCACATCCATGTTTCATAAATATGTAATATTATTTCCATCCACCTACAATTGTTTAAATCCATTTTTACCCTTCGGTGAGTTTTTAGTAATATGTATGAAATGAATCTTTTGTCGTTTTTCGTACGAGGTACTTTTTGACTTTTCCGACAAAAGTACGAAGAATGTTTTTTTTATACGGCACGAACGGATTTCTACTGTTTTATAAAGACTTATTTTCATGAAGCTTCCTCTAAAAGATTTCATGACTATTTTCAATAAAATCTCTTTCTTTTAAAATTGCATGATGTTTTGTGAAAAGAAATTGATTTTGAAGAAGAAAGGATATTTTCCTCAAGAATTCAATTCAAGTGTTTTATCAAAATTATTTTCCATCTAAGATAATAAAGGGTTCTGTTTCTATCCATATTTTTACATTGATTTGACTATGTTGTGATGGAATTATGTTTATGAATTCATTTATCTTATATGAATTTATTTATGATGTCATGATGTTTCAAGAATCCCATTTTTGTTACATGTGTTATGCGATGATGTATGATTTATGATTATGTGGCACACATAAGAAAAGATTCATTATAAGATGGGTGGGACCTATATCTCCCTCCAATGCATTGGGTAAAGATTTTATATCTCATGAGATAGACATGGCTGGAATGGTAGGTTATACCGGTTCAGTGAAACAGGACTGAAACGAGGGTTACTCGATTCAGAAAGGGACTTTGTCCACTAAGAGAGTCTTGGCAATGAGTCTTGACTAACAAGAAATGATTCTCTATGATTATGTGTGTATGCCACAAAGTTTCATGTTTTAAGTTATGATTATTGTGATTACATTTCACTTCTATGATTTATCCCATGTTATGAAATTATGATCTCTTTTGCAGGTTAAGATTTCCAAAAGTTATGTGCTTGTGTATACAATGAGATTTATATTTCTTTTTTTTACCCTTACTGAGAATTTGAGCTCACCCTTTTATGTTTTCTTTTCCCCAGGATATAAAGAAAGGTTTTACGTAAAAAAAAGGGAAGATCTTTATGGGAGATATTGGAGATCTCTCACCACGATTAGAAGATTACGTTCCGAGTTTCCAAAGACACTAAACTATTACGATCCTTGTGTGTGTATTTTTTTGTTATGTACTAAGTATTCCGCAAAAGTAGTGTAATGTTCATGTACGTCAAGCTTCGGGTCTTTACAGGGACCGTCGCACCCCGTTTTGGTGTTTTAGGGCGCTGGAAACGCGTTTCCGGCCGCCGCGGTCACACGGCACCTCCGAATGAGGTGCCGTCTGGCCGACCATTTCACAATTCACGCCCCGGATGTTGTCGTACGGTTTCGTGTCATTCTGAGGTCGTTCGGGTGGTTTTGACACCCCAACACGCTATTTCAGCGCGCGCCGCGTTGCTGAAAAGGACACAATCGAACGTGCCGCGCGCACCGCACGTCCGATGGACGTGCGGCCTCCTCCTGCATCTCAGGAAAAATATTTTTATCGTTCTCGTGCGGTTTCAGGTCGTTCAGAGCACGTTTACTCCGAATGGGAACGCCGCACGCCGTTTTGGTGTTTTATGGCGCCGGAAACGCGTTTCCGGCCGCCGCGGTCACACGGCACCACCGAATGAGGTGCCGTCTGACCGACCATTTCACAATTCACGCCCCGGATGTTGTCGTACGGTTTCGTGGCATTCAGAGGTCATTCGGGTGGTTTTGACCCCCCAACGCGCCATTTCAGCGCGCGCCGCGCTGCTGAAAACGACACAATCGGACGTGCCGCACGCACCACACGTCCGATGGACGTGCAGCCTCCTCCTGCATCTCAGGAATAGTATTTCTATCGTTCCCGTGTGGTTTCAGGTGGTTCGGAGCACGTTTGCTCCGAATTGGACCGCCGCACGCCGTTTTGGCGTTTAATGGCGCCGGAAACGCGTTTCCGGCCGCCGCGGTCACACGGCACCTCCGAATGAGGTGCCGTCTTGCCGACCATTTCAAAATTCACGCCCCGGATGTTGTCGTACGGTTTCGTGGCATTCGGAGGTCGTTCGGGTGGTTTTGACCCCCCAACGCGCCATTTCAGCGCGCGCCGCGCTGCTAAAAACGATACAATCGGACGTGCCGCGCGCACCGCACGTCCGATGGACGTGCGGCCTCCTCCTGCATCTCAGGAATAATATTTCTATCGTTCCTGTGCGGTTTCAGGTCGTTCGGAGCATGTTTGCTCCAAATTGTACCGCCGCACGCCGTTTTGGTGTTTTAGGGCGCCAGAAACGCGTTTCCGGCCGCCGCGGTCACACGGCACCTCCGAATGAGGTTCCGTCTGGCTGACCATTTCACAATTCACGCCCCGGATGTTTTCGTACGGTTTCGTGGCATTCGGAGGTCGTTCGGGTGGTTTTGACCCCCCAACGCGCCATTTCAGCGCGCGCCGCGCTGCTGAAAACGACACAATCGAACGTGCCGCGCGCACCGCACGTCCGATGGATGTGCGGCCTCCTCCTGCATCTCAGGAATAATATTTCTATCGTTCCCGTGCGGTTTCAGGTCGTTCGGAGCATGTTTGCTCCGAGTGGGACCGCCGCACGCCGTTTTGGTGTTTAATGGCGCCGGAAACGCATTTCCGGCCGCCGCGGTCACACGGAACCTCCGAATGAGGTGCCGTCTGGCCGACTATTTCACAATTCACGCCCCGGATGTTGTCGTACGGTTTCGTGGCATTCGAAGGTCGTTTGGGTGGTTTTGATCCCCCAACGCGCCATTTCAGCGCGCGCCGCGCTGCTGAAACGGACACAATCGGACGTGCCGCGCACACCGCACTTCCGATGGACGTTCGGCCTCCTCCTGCATCTCAGGAATAATATTTCTATCGTTCCCGTGCGGTTTCAGGTGGTTCGGAGCACGTTTGCTCCGAATTAGACCGTCGCACGCCGTTTTGGTGTTTAATGGCGCCGGAAACGCGTTTCCGGCCGCCCCGGTCACACGGCACCTCCGAATGAGGTGCCGTTTGGCCGACCATTTCACAATTCACGCCCCGGATGTTTTCTTACGGTTTCGTGGCATTCGGAGGTCGTTCGGGTGGTTTTGACCCCCCAACGCGCCATTTTAGCGCGCGCCGCGCTACTGAAAACGACACAATCAGAAGTGCTGCATGCACCGCACGTCCGATGGACGTGCGGCCTCCTCCTGCATCTCAGGAATAATATTTCTATCGTTCCCGTGCGGTTTCAGGTTGTTCGGAGCACGTTTGCTCCGAATGGGACCGTCATAGGCCGTTTTGGTGTTTAATGGCGTCGGAAACGCATTTCCGGCCGCCGCGGTCACACGGCACCTCCGAATGAGGTGCCGTATGGCCGACCATTTCACAATTCACGCCCCGGATGTTGTCGTACGGTTTCGTGGCATTCGGATGTCGTTCGGGTGGTTTTGACCCCCCAACGCGCCATTTCAGCGCGCGCCGCGCTCCTGAAAACGACACAATCGAACGTGCCGCGCGCACCGCACGTCCGATGGATGTACGGCCTCCTCCTGCATCTCAGGAATAATATTTCTATCGTTCCCGTGCGGTTTCAGGTCGTTCGGAGCACGTTTGCTCCGAATCGGACAGCCGCACGCCGTTTTGGTGTTTTAGGGCACCAGAAACGCGTTTCCGGCCGCTGCGGTCACACGGCACCTCCGAATGATGTTCCGTCTGGCCGACCATTTCACAATTCACGCCCCGGATGTTGTCGTACGGTTTCGTGGTATTCTGAGGTCGTTTGGGTGGTTTTGACCCCCCAACGCGCCATTTCAGCGCGCGCCGCGCTGCTGAAAACGACACAATCGAACGTGCCGCGCGCACCGCACGTCTGATGGATGTGTGGCCTCCTCCTGTATCTCAGGAATAATATTTCTATCGTTCCCGTGCGGTTTCAGGTCGTTCGGAGCACGTTTGCTCCGAATGGGACCGCAGCACGCCGTTTTGGTGTTTAATGGCGCCGGAAACGCGTTTCCGGCCGCCGCGGTCACACGGCACCTCCGAATGAGGTGCCGTCTGGCCGACCATTTCACAATTCACGCCCCGGATGTTGTCGTACGGTTTCGTGGAATTCGGAGGTCGTTCGGGTGGTTTTGACCCCCCAACGCGGCATTTCAGCGCGCGCCGCGCTTCTGAAACGGACACAATCGGACGTGCCGCGCGCACCGCACGTCCGATGGACGTGCGGCCTCCTCCTGCATCTCAGGAATAATATTTCTATCGTTCCCGTGTGGTTTCAGGTGGTTCGGAGCACGTTTACTCTGAATTGGACCACCGCACGCCGTTTTGGTGTTTAATGGCGCCGGAAACGCGTTTCCGGCCGCCGCGGTCACACGGCACCTCCGAATGAGGTGCCGTCTGGCCGACCTTTTCACAATTCACACCCCGGATGTTTTCGTACGGTTTCGTGGCATTCGGAAGTCGTTCGGGTGGTTTTGACCCCCCAACGCGCCATTTCAGCGCGCGCCGTGCTGCTGAAAACGACACAATCGGACGTGCCGCGCGCACCGCACGTCCGATGGACGTGCGGCCTCCACCTGCATCTCAGAAATAATATTTCTATCTTTCCCGTGCGGTTTCAGGTGGTTCGGAGCACGTTTGCTCCGAATTGGACCGCCGCACGCCGTTTTGGTGTTTAATGGCGCCGAAAACGCGTTTCCGGCCGCCGCGGTCACACGGCACCTCCGAATGAGGTGCCGTCTGGCCGACCATTTCACAATTCACGCCCCGGATGTTGTCGTACGGTTTCGTGGCATTCGGAGGTTGTTCGGGTGGTTTTGACCCCCCAACGCGCCATTTCAGCGCGCGCCGCGCTGCTAAAAACGACACAATCGGACGTGCCGCGCGCACCGCACGTCCGATGGACGTGCGGCCTCCTCCTGCATGTCAGGAATAATATTTCTATCGTTCCTGTGCGGTTTCAGGTCGTTCGGAGCATGTTTGCTCCGAATTGTACCGCCGCACGCCGTTTTGGTGTTTTTGGGCGCCGGAAACGCGTTTCCGGCCGCCGCGGTCACACGGCACCTCCGAATGAGGTTCCGTCTAGCCGACCATTTCACAATTCATGCCCCGGATGTTTTCGTACGGTTTCGTGGCATTCGGAGGTCGTTCGGGTGGTTTTGACCCCCCAACGCGCCATTTCAGCGCGCGCCGCGCTGCTGAAAACGACACAATCGAACGTGTCGTGCGCACCGCACGTCCGATGGACGTGCGGCCTCGTCCTGCATCTCAGGAATAATATTTCTATCGTTCCCGTGCGGTTTCAGGTCGTTCGGAGCACGTTTGCTCCGAGTGGGACCGCCGCACGCCGTTTTGGTGTTTAATGGCGCCGGAAACGCGTTTTCGGCCGCCGCGGTCACACGGCACCTCTGAATGAGGTGCCGTCTGGCCGACTATTTCACAATTCACGCCCCGGATGTTGTCGTACGGTTTCGTGGCATTCGAAGGTCGTTTGGGTGGTTTTGACCCCCCAACGCGCCATTTCAGCGCGCGCCGCGCTGCTGAAACGGACACAATCGGACGTGCCGCGTGCACCGCACATCCGATGGACATGCGGCCTCCTCCTGCATCTCAGGAATAATATTTCTATCGTTCCAGTGCGGTTTCAGGTGGTTCGGAGCACGTTTTCTCCGAATTAGACCATCGCACGCCGTTTTGGTGTTTAATGGCACCGGAAACGCGTTTCCGGCCGCCGCGGTCACACGGCATCTCCGAATGAGGTGCCGTCTAGCCGACCATTTCACAATTCACGCCCCGGATGTTGTCTTACGGTTTTGTGGCATTCGGAGGTCGTTCGGGTGGTTTTGACCCCCCAACGCGCCATTTCAGCGCGCGCCGCGCTGCTGAAAACGACACAATCGGACGTGCCGCACGCACCGCACGTCCGATGGACGTGCGGCCTCCTCCTTCATCTCAGGAATAATATTTCTATCGTTCCTGTGCGGTTTCAGGTCGTTCGGAGCATGTTTGCTCCAAATTGTACCGCCGCACGCCGTTTTGGTGTTTTAGAGCGCCGGAAACGCGTTTCCGGCCGCCGCGGTCACACGGCACCTCCGAATGAGGTGCCGTCTGGCTGACCATTTCACAATTCATGCCCCGGATGTTTTCGAACGGTTTCGTGGCATTCGGAGGTCGTTCGGGTGGTTTTGACCCCCCAACGGGCCATTTCAGCGCGCGCCGCGCTGCTGAAAACGACACAATCGAATGTGCCGCGCGCACCGCACGTCCGATGGACGTGCGGCCTCCTCCTGCATCTCAGGAATAATATTTCTATCGTTCCCGTGCGGTTTCAGGTCGTTCGGAGCATGTTTTCTCCGAGTGGGACCGCCGCACGCCGTTTTGGTGTTTAATGGCGCCGGAAACGCGTTTCCGGCCGCCGCGGTCACACGGCACCTCCGAATGAGGTGCCGTCTGGCCGACTATTTCACAATTCACGCCCCGGATGTTGTCGTACGGTTTCGTGGCATTCGTAGGTCGTTTGTGTGGTTTTGACCCCCCAACGCGCCATTTCAGTGCGCGCCGCGCTGCTGAAACGGACACAATCGGACGTGCCGCGCGCACCGCACGTCCGATGGACGTGCGGCCTCCTCCTGCATCTCAGGAATAATATTTCTATCGTTCCCGTGCGGTTTCAGGTGGTTCGGAGCACGTTTGCTCCGAATTAGACCGTCGCACGCCGTTTTGGTGTTTAATGGCGCCGGAAACGCGTTTCCGGCCGCCGCGGTCACACGGCACCTCCGAATGAGGTGCCGTCTAGCCGACCATTTCACAATTCACGCCCCGGATGTTTTCTTACGGTTTCGTGGCATTCGGAGGTCGTTCGGGTGGTTTTGACCCCCCAACGCGCCATTTCAACGCGCGCCGCGCTGCTGAAAACGACACAATCGGAAGTGCCGCATGCACCGCACGTCCGATGGACGTGCGGCCTCCTCCTGCATCTCAGGAATAATATTTCTATCGTTCCCGTGCGGTTTCAGGTCGTTCGGAGCACGTTTGCTCCGAATGGGACCGTCGCAGGCCATTTTGGTGTTTAATGGCGCCAGAAACGCGTTTCCGGCCACCGCGGTCACACGGCACCTCCGAATGAGGTGCCGTATGGCCGACCATTTTACAATTCACGCCCCGGATGTTGTCGTACGGTTTCGTGGCATTCGGATTTCGTTCGGGTGGTTTTGACCCCCCAACGCGCCATTTCAGCGCGCGCCGCGCTCCTGAAAACGACACAATCGAACGTGCCGCGCGCACCGCACGTCCGATGGACGTGCGGCCTCCTCCTACATCTCAGGAATAATATTTCTATCGTTCCCGTGCGGTTTCAGGTCGTTCGGAGCACGTTTGCTCTGAATCGGACAGCCGCACGTCGTTTTGGTGTTTTAGGGCACCGGAAACGCGTTTCCGGCCGCCGCGGTCACACGGCACCTCCGAATGAGGTTCCGTCTGGCCGACCATTTCACAATTCACGCCCCGGATGTTGTCGTACGGTTTCGTGGCATTATGAGGTCGTTTGAGTGGTTTTGACCCCCCAACGCGCCATTTCAGCGCGCGCCGCGCTGCTGAAAACGACACAATCGAACGTGCCGTGCGCACCGCACGTCTGATGGATGTGCGGCCTCCTCCTGCATCTCAGGAATAATATTTCTATCGTTCCCGTGCGGTTTCAGGTCGTTCGGAGCACGTTTGCTCCGAATGGGACCGCCGCATGCCGTTTTGGTGTTTAATGGCGCCGGAAACGCGTTTCCGGCCGCCGCGGTCACACGGCACCTCCGAATGAGGTGCTGTCTAGCCGACCATTTCACAATTCACGCCCCGGATGTTGTCGTACGGTTTCGTGGCATTCGGAGGTCGTTCGGGTGGTTTTGACCCCCCAACGCGCCATTTCAGCGCGCGCCGCGCTTCTGAAACGGACACAATCGGACGTGCCGCGCACCGCACGTCCGATGGATGTACGGCCTCCTCCTACATCTCAGGAATAATATTTCTATCATTCCCGTGCGGTTTCAGGTGGTTCGGAGCACGTTTGCTCTGAATTGGACCACCGCACGCCGTTTTGGTGTTTAATGGCGCCGGAAACGCGTTTCCGGCCGCCGCGGTCACACGGCACCTCCGAATGAGGTGCCGTCTGGCTGACCATTTCAAAATTCACGCCCCGGATGTTTTCGTACGGTTTCGTGGCATTCGGAAGTCGTTCGGGTGGTTTTGACCCCCCAACGCGCCATTTCAGCGCGCGCCGTGCTGCTGAAAACGACACAATCGGACGTGCCGCGCGCACCGCACGTCCGATGGACGTGCGGCCTCCTCCTGCATCTCAGGAATAATATTTCTATCTTTCCCGTGCGGTTTCAAGTGGTTTGGAGCAAGTTTGCTCCGAATTGGACCGTCGCACGCCGTTTTGGTGTTTAATGGCGCCGAAAACGCGTTTCCGGCCGCCGCGGTCACACGGCACCTCTGAATGAGGTTCCGTCTGGCCGACCATTTTACAATTCACGCCCCGGATGCTGTCGTACGGTTTCGTGGCATTCGGAGATTGTTCGGGTGGTTTTGACCCCTCAACGTGCCATTTCAGCGCGCGCCGCGCTGCTAAAAACGACACAATCGGACCTGCCGCGCGCACCGCACGTCCGATGGAAGTGCGGCCTCCTCCTGCATGTCAAGAATAATATTTCTATCATTCCTGTGCGGTTTCAGGTCGTTCGGAGCATGTTTGCTCCGAATTGTACCGCCGCACGCCGTTTTGGTGTTTTTGGGCGCCGGAAACGCGTTTCCGGCCGCCGCGGTCACACGGCACCTCCGAATGAGGTGCCTTCTGGCCGACCATTTCACAATTCACGCCCCGGATGTTTTCGTACGGTTTCGTGGCATTCGGAGGTCGTTCGGGTGGTTTTGACCCCCCAACGCGCCATTTCAGCGCGCGCCGCGCTGCTGAAAACGACATAATCGAACGTACCGCGCGCACCGCACGTCCGATGGACGTGCGACCTCCTCCTGCATCTCAGGAATAATATTTCTATCGTTCCCGTGCGGTTTCAGGTCGTTCGGAGCACGTTTGCTCCGAGTGGGACCGCCGCACGCCGTTTTGGTGTTTAATGGCGCCGGAAACGCGTTTCCGGCCGCTGCGGTCACACGGCACCTCTGAATGAGGTGCCGTCTGACCGACTATTTCAAAATTCACGCCCCGGATGTTGTCGTACGGTTTCGTGGAATTAGAAGGTCATTTGGGTGGTTTTGACCCCCCAACGCGCCATTTCAGGGCGCGCCGCGCTGCTGAAACGGACACAATCGGACGTGCCGCGCGCACCGCACATCCGATGGACGTGCGGCCTCCTCCTGCATCTCAGGAATAATATTTCTATCGTTCCCGTGCGGTTTCAGGTGGTTCGGAGCACGTTTTCTCCGAATTAGACCATCGCACGCCGTTTTGGTGTTTAATGGCGCCGGAAACGCGTTTCCGGCCGCCGCGGTCACACGGAATCTCCGAATGAGGTGCCGTCTGGCCGACCATTTCACAATTCACGCCCCGGATGTTGTCTTACGGTTTTGTGGCATTCGGAGGTCGTTCGGGTGGTTTTGACCCCCCAACGCGCCATTTCAGCGCGCGCCGTGCTGCTGAAAACGACACAATCGGACGTGCCGCACGCACCGCACGTCCGATGGAGGTGCGGCCTCCTCCTGCATCTCAGGAATAATATTTCTATCGTTCCCGTGTGTTTTCAGGTCGTTCGGAGCACGTTTGCTCCGAATGGGACCGTCACAGGCCGTTTTGGTGTTTAATGGCGCCGGAAACGCGTTTCCTGCCGCCGCGGTCACACGGCACCTCCGAATGAGGTGTCGTCTGGCCGACCATTTCAAAATTAACGCCCCGGATGTTGTCGTACGGTTTCGTGGAATTCGGAGGTCGTTCGGGTGGTTTTGACCCCCCAACGCGCCATTTCAGCGCGCGCCGCGCTGCTGAAAACGACACAATCGAACGTGCCGCGCGCACCGCACGTCCGATGGACGTGCCGCCTCCTCCTGCATCTCAGGAATAATATTTCTATCGTTCCCGTGCGGTTTCAGGTCGTTCGGAGCACGTTTTCTCCGAATCGGACAGCCGCACGCCGTTTTGGTGTTTTAGGGCACCGGAAACGCGTTTCCGGCCGCCGCGGTCACACGGCACCTCCGAATGAGGTTCCGTCTGGCCGACCATTTCAAAATTCACGCCCCGGATGTTGTCGTACTGTTTCGTGGCATTCTAAGGTCGTTCGGGTGGTTTTGACCCCCCAACGCGCCATTTCAGCGCGCGCCGCGCTACTGAAAACGACACAATCGAACGTGCCGCGCGCACCGCACGTCCGATTGATGTGTGGGCTCCTCCTGCATCTCAGGAATAATATTTCTATCGTTCTCGTGCAGTTTCAGGTCATTCGGAGCACGTTTGCTCCGAATGGGACCGCTGCACTCCGTTTTGGTGTTTAATGGCGCCGGAAACGCGTTTCCGGCCGCCACGGTCACACGGCACCTCCGAATGAGGTTCCGTCTGACCGACCATTTAACAATTCACGCCCTGGATGTTTTCGTACGGTTTCGTGGCATTCGGAGATCGTTCGGGTGGTTTTGACCCCCCAACGCGCCATTTCAGCGCGCGCCGCGCTGCTGAAACGGACACAATCGGACGTGCCGCGCGCACCGCACGTCCGATGGACGTGCGGCCTCCTCCTGCATATCAGGAATAATATTTCTATCGTTCCCGTGCGGTTTCAGGTGGTTCGGAGCACGTTTGCTCCGAATTGGACCACCACACGCCGTTTTGGTGTTTAATGGCGCCGGAAACGCGTTTCCGGCCGCCGCGGTCACACGGCACCTCTGAATGAGGTGTCGTCTGGCCGACCATTTCAAAATTCACGCCCCGGATGTTGTCGTACGGTTTCGTGGCATTCGGAAGTCGTTCGGGTGGTTTTGACCCCCCCAACGCGCCATTTCAGCGCGCGCCGTGCTGCTGAAAACGACACAATCGGACGTGCCGCGCGCACCGCACGTCCGATGGACGTGCGGCCTCCTCCTGCATCTCCGGAATAATATTTCTATCGTTCCCGTGCGGTTTCAGGTGGTTCGGAGCACGTTTGCTCCGAATTGGACCGCCGCACGCCGTTTTGGTGTTTAATGGTGCCGGAAACGCGTTTCCTGCCGCCGCGGTCACACGGCACCTCCGAATGAGGTGCCGTCTGGCTGACCATTTCACAATTCACGCCCCGGATGTTGTCGTACGGTTTCGTGGCATTCGGAGGTTGTTCGGGTGGTTTTGACCCCCCAACGCGCCATTTCAGCGCGCGCCGCGCTGCTAAAAACGACACAATCGGACGTAACGCGCGCACCGCACGTCCGATGGACGTGCGGCCTCCTTCTGCATCTCAGGAATAATATTTCTATCGTTCTTGTGCGGTTTCAGGTCGTTCGGATCATGTTTGCTTCGAATTGTACCGCCGCACGCCGTTTTGGTGTTTTAGGGCGCCGGAAACGCGTTTCCGGCCGCCGCGGTCACACGGCACCTCCGAATGAGGTGCCGTCTGGCCGACCATTTCACAATTCATGCCCCGGATGTTTTCGTACGGTTTCGTGGCATTCGGAGGTCGTTCGGGTGGTTTTGACCCCACAACGCGCCATTTCAGCGCGTGCCGCGCTGCGGAAAACAACACAATCGAACGTGCCGCGCACACCGCACGTCCGATGGACGTGCGGCCTCCTCCTGCATCTCAGGAATAATATTTCTATCGTTCCCGTGCCGTTTCAGGTCGTTCGGAGCACGTTTGCTCCGAGTGGGACCGCCGCACGCCGTTTTGGTGTTTAATGGCGCCGGAAACGCGTTTCGGCCGCCGCGGTCACACGACACCTCCGAATGAAGTGCCGTCTGGCCGACTATTTCACAATTCATGCCCCGGATGTTGTCGTACGGTTTCGTGGCATTCTAAGGTCGTTTGGGTGGTTTTGACCCCCCAACGCGCCATTTCAGCGCGCGCCGCGCTGCTGAAACGGACACAATCGGACGTGCCGCGCGCACCGCACGTCCGATTGACATGCGGCCTCCTCCTGCATCTCAGGAATAATATTTCTATCATTCCCGTGCGGTTTCAGGTGGTTCGGAGCACGTTTCTCCGAATTAGACCGTTGCACGCTGTTTTGGTGTTTAATGGCGCCGAAAACGCGTTTCCGGCCGTCGCGGTCACA
Organism: Viscum album; assembly: GCA_963277665.1. Taxonomy (NCBI): domain Eukaryota; kingdom Viridiplantae; phylum Streptophyta; class Magnoliopsida; order Santalales; family Viscaceae; genus Viscum; species Viscum album. The sequence goes on from OY728128.1 coordinate 1,786,724,916, forward strand.
CGGCACCTCCGAATGAGGTGCCGTCTGGCCGACCATTTCACAATTCACGCCACGGATGTTGTCTTACGGTTTTGTGGCATTCGGAGGTCGTTCGGGTGGTTTTGACCCCCCAACGCGCCATTTCAGCGCGCGCCGCGCTGCTGAAAACGACACAATCGGACGTGCCGCACGCACCGCACGTCCGATGGACGTGCGACCTCCTCCTGCATCTCAGGAATAATATTTCTATCGTTCTCGTGCGGTTTCAGGTCGTTCGGAGCACGTTTGCTCCGAATGGGACCGTCGCAGGCCGTTTTGGTGTTTAATGGCGCCAGAAACGCGTTTCCGGCCGCCGCGGTCACACGGAACCTCCGAATGAGGTGCCGTCTGGCTGAACATTTCACAATTCACGCCCCGGATGTTGTCGTACGGTTTCGTGGCATTCGGAGGTCGTTCGGGTGGTTTTGACCCCCCAACGCGCCATTTCAGCGCGCGCCGCGCTGCTGAAAACGACACAATCGGACGTGCCGCGCGCACCGCACGTCCGATGGACGTGAGGCCTCCTCCTACATCTCAGGAATAATATTTCTATCGTTCCCGTGCGGTTTCAGGTCGTTCGGAGCACGTTTTCTCCGAATCGGACAGCCGCACGCCGTTTTGGTGTTTTAGGGCACCGGAAACGCGTTTCCGGCCGCCGCGGTCACACGGCACCTCCGAATGAGGTTCCGTCTGGCCGACCATTTCACAATTCACGCCCCGGATGTTGTCTTACGGTTTCGTGGCATTCTGAGGTCGTTCGGGTGGTTTTGACCCCCCAACGCGCCATTTCAGCGCGCGCCGCGCTGCTGAAAACGACACAATCGAACGTGCCGCGCGCACCGCACGTCCGATGGATGTGCGGCCTCCTCCTGCATCTCAGGAATAATATTTCTATCGTTCCCGTGCGGTTTCAGGTCGTTCGGAGCACGTTTTCTCTGAATGGGGGGCTGTACGGGGGTGGCGGGGGGCTGTACGGGGGTGCGGGGGGTTGTACGGGGGTGTCGGGGGGCTGTACGGGGGTGGCAGGGGGCTGTACGGGGGTGGCGGGGGGCTGTACGGGGGTGGCGGGGGCAGTATGGGCGTGCGGGGGGTTGTACGAGGGTGCGGGGGGGTTGTACGGGGGTGCGGGGGGCTGTACGGGGGTGCGGGGGGGGGGGGGGGGGGGGGGCTGTACGGGGGTGGCGGGGGCCTGTACGGGGGTGGCGGGGGGCAGTACGGGGGTGCGAATGGTTGTACGGGGGTGCGGGGGGGCTGTACGGGGGTGCGGGGGGCTGTACGGGGGTGCGGGGGGGGGGGGGGGGGGGGGGGCTGTACGGGGGTGCGGGGGGGCTATACGGGGGTGCGGGGGGCTGTACGGGGGTGGCGGGGGGCTGTACGGGGGTGGCGGGGGGCTGTACGGGGGTGTCGGGGGGCTGTACGGGGGTGGCGGGGGGATGTACGGGGGTGGCGGGGGGCTGTACGGGGGTGGCGGGGGGCAGTACGGGGGTGCGGGGGGATGTACGGGGGTGCGGGGGGGCTGTACGGGGGTGCGGGGGGCTGTACGGGGGTGCGGGGGGGGGGGGGGGGGGGGCTGTACGGGGGTGCGGGGGGATGTACGGGGGTGGCGGGGGCCTGTACGGGGGTGGCGGGTGGCAGTACGGGGGTGCTGGGGGATGTACGGGGGTGCGGGGGGGCTGTACGGTGGTGCGGGGGGCTGTACGGGGGTGCGGGGGGAGGGGGGGGGCTGTACGGGGGTGCGGGGGGCTGTACGGGGGTGCGGGGGGCTGTACGGGGGTGGCGGGGGGCTGTACGGGGGTGTCGTGGGGCTGTACGGGGGTGTCGGGGGGCTGTACGGGGGTGGCGGGGGTTGTACGGGGGTGGCGGGGGGCTGTACGGGGGTGGCGGGGGGCAGTATGGGGTTGCGGGGGGTTGTACGAGGGTGCGGGGGGGTTGTACGGGGGTGCGGGGGGCTGTACGGGGGTGCGGGGGGGGGGGGGGGGGGGGCTGTACGAGGGTGCGGGGGCTGTACGGGGGTGCGGGGGGGGGGGGGGGGGGGGGGGGCTGTACGAGGGTGCGGGGGGCTGTACGGGGGTGCGGGGGGCTGTACGGGGGTGGCGGGGGGCTGTACGGGGGTGCGGGGGGGTTGTACGGGGGTGTCGGAGGCTGTACGGGGGTGTCGGGGGGCTGTACGGGGGTGGCGGGGGGCTGTACGGGGGTGGCGGGGGGCTGTACGGGGGTGGGGGGGGGGGCAGTACGGGGGTGCGGGGGGTTGTACGGGGGTGCGGGGGGGGGGGGGGGGGGGGGGGGCTGTACGGGGGTGCGGGGGGGGGGGGGGGGGGGCTGTACGGGGGTGGAGGGGGGCTGTACGGGGGTGCGGGGGGTTGTACGGGGGTGTCGGGGGGCTGTACGGGGGTGGCGGGGGGCTGTACGGGGGTGGCGGGGGGCTGTACGGGGGTGGCGGGGGGCAGTACGGGGGTGCGGGGGGTTGTACGAGGGTGCGGGGGGGTTGTACGGGGGTGCGGGGGGCTGTACGGGGGTGCGGGGGGGGGGGGGGGGGGGCTGTATGAGGGTGCGGGGGGCTGTACGGGGGTGGCGGGGGCCTGTACGGGGGTGGCGGGGGGCAGTACGGGGGTGCGGGTGGTTGTACGGGGGTGCGGGGGGCTGTACGGGGGTGCGGGGGGCTGTACGGGGGTGCGGGGGGGCTTTACGGGGGTGCGGGGGGCTGTACGGGGGTGGCGGGGGGCTGTACGGGGGTGGCGGGGGGCTGTACGGGGGTGTCGGGGGGCTGTACGGGGGTGGCGGGGGGCTGTACGGGGGTGGCGGGGGGCTGTACGGGGGTGGCGGGGGGAAGTACGGGGGTGCGGGGGGGCTGTACGGGGGTGCGGGGGGCTGTACGGGGGTGCGGGGGGGGGGGGGGGGGGGGGGCTGTACGGGGGTGCGGGGGGATGTACGGGGGTGGCGGGGGCCTGTACGGGGGTGGCGGGTGGCAGTACGGGGGTGCTGGGGGATGTACGGGGGTGCGGGGGGGCTGTACGGTGGTGCGGGGGGCTGTACGGGGGTGCGGGGGGGGGGGGGGGGGGGCTGTACGGGGGTGCGAGGGGCTGTACGGGGGTGCGGGGGGCTGTACGGGGGTGGCGGGGGGCTGTACGGGGGTGTCGTGGGGCTGTACGGGGGTGTCGGGGGGCTGTACGGGGGTGGCGGGGGGCTGTACGGGGGTGGCGGGGGGCCGTACGGGGGTGCGGGGCGGTGTACGGGGGTGTGGGGGGTCTGTACGGGGGTGCGGGGGGCTGAACGGGGGTGCGGGGGGGGGGGGGGGGGGGCTGTACGGGGGTGCGCGGGGCTGTACGGGGGTGCGAGGGGATGTAGGGGGTGGAGGGGGGCTGTACGGGGGTGGCGGGGGGCAGTACGGGGGTTCGAGGGGCTGTACGGGGGTGCGGGGGGGGGGGGGGGGGTGTACGGGGGTGCGGGTGGCTGTACGGGGGTGCGGGGGGGGGGGGGGGGGGGCTGTACGGGGGTGGTGGGGGGCTGTACGGGGGTGGCGGGGGCCTGTACGGGGGTGGCGGGGGGCAGTACGGGGGTGCGGGGGGTTGTACGGGGGTGCGGGGGGGCTGTACGGGGGTGCGGGGGGGGGGGGGGGGGGGGGGCTGTACGGGGGTGCGGGGGGCTCTCCGGGGGTGCGAGGGGCTCTCCGGGGGTGCAAAGGCCATCCCATTGATTACAAAAGTGAAAAATAAAAGTGATAACATCTAATTAATACATATTTCTTTTATCGATACCATATAGAAATTTATAAAAAATATATTGGATAATACATAATCTATAATATCGGATTTATTGATCTGTTGGAATTAATTCAACTTTTTCAAATGTAGAATCATTCAAGATTATCTTACCAAAAACTCAATATGTGTATAAAATATTTAAAATTCCACCATGGATGGTAATAATGCATTACATAAATGAATAAATACAGTACATCAATGTCAACCCTACCAGTAAAAACAAAAAACATATCTCGTGAATATATGGTGCGTCACGCGTTGCCATCACTGCTACCTCCTTCTGGTGGGCCAGGTGCCTACAACAAATAAACATTATAAATATTTTAATAACAAAAATAATTTAAATTAAATAAATAAATACAGTATATACCTGCGTCGTATGATCCCCTGTACCATCAGCTCGACGCACATATTCCCGCAGTGCTCTAACCTCAGCTGTCAATTGCGCATTTGTCTCCTCGGAAGCGCGCAGCCGTGCCTCAAAATCTGACATCTGCTGTGTCATATGAGCAACAGTAGGACCGACAACCGCAGCGCATGACACTACAGAACGAGGAATCCCTGCTCCATAGGTCAAACTATAGCCATGCCCGTCCCGACCAATAATGCGATGAAAGATCTCATCCTGTCGCATGGGAAGCTGTCGCTGGTCCTCTGGCAGATGTTCTAACTCAGCTTCAAATTGATCCTGTGAAATATTTAAATATATATAAATATATATATGTTTATATATAGATTTATGTAATTATTGGTAAGTACAAACACTTACTATCAACGCTGCAACCTCTGGATCATTGCGATCACGAGTCCTTATCCACACCGGCATTTTATCAGTTGCTGCACCTTGCCCTCGCAACTGTATATTAAAAGAATATAAACACAAAACCATATTAATTAATAAATTAAAAAATGAATAATATATACCTCATGTCGGATCTGAGACAGGTGACGAGTCCCGAGCCCGTGAGCTGGTCCCTGCAACGCTCGATTCTCCGAATGGCGTGTTGACACCTCCTACATTCAATTCATTCAAATTTCAAACAAATCACATATTATTGAAAATATATATACAGCAAAATAATTAATATACAAACCGCAACACCCTCAGTAGACCAATATGCAACCAAGTCACGCCACTGAGCCGGGAGGACACCTCTCGGGACTTTTTCCAAAATGTCAAGGGCACCCACATTTGGTACCCAGTGGTCCCTCTTCACTTTGCCTTTATAATCTTTCCACAGCTTACGGCATTTGCTCATACACACGGGCCGAAACTCTTCAGGGAATACTTTCAAATTTTCCTATAAGGAAAATAATCAAACATATTAGTATTATTTATAAATAGAAAATAATGTAAAATTATTTTCTTAACTGAACCTCCCTCCATAGACGATCTAATGTGTCCTGAGGGATAGAAGCCCAATCACGCGTGGTCAATGGAAATCGATGTGGGTCACGTATGATATGACCCAGCTGACGAATAAATGCCGGGGCATTCGGTCCCATGGGATGAAATACCTCATCAAATGAAACATCTATCGTCGTGTCGGAATTCCATGATAATATGCCACGACCAGGGCCTCTCCTGCGAGAGGAAGAAGCAGCCGAGTCTGATCCTGTTGAAAACAATTTTATATATAAATTGACAAATGTTATATATATATATATATGTCAATTACATAAAAAATATAGACAATGACATTCAAACATACCTCGACCCTGAGACGTAGATGCCTCAGATGGATGATGTGGATTTTCTGCCTCTTCCCCTGACATGTCTGCAGTCATACAAAATATCAGTAATGAGTCCAAAGTGTTTAAAAGATAAATTGGATTGTTCTTAATAAATCAAACTTGTAAAACTGTTAATCAAACAAAAAATGGATTGAATAATTAGTTGTGAATGAATTTTAAAAAATCAGAAAGTTAATCAACCTAAATATTTATGTCTGAATTAACATACAAAAGTGAGGATTAAAACTTATAAGGATTTATAAAATGATTAGATAATTTATGATATCCTAGGACATTCTACTGAATAGCGGGAAAACAATTATACCTTTCATTAAGCATGCAAATCGACCGTTTCTCCTTCAACAGCCACTCTGACCCAATAAATATCTTCTTCACGTTGAACTACGGTTTGTTGATCAAGTTGTTGGTAAACAAACGGAACAGTCTCGGGTTCATCTTCTTCAAATAAAAACACTCCTCGACGAGACATTTTGACAACAACTTGCCAACTTGGATCCAAAGGCAAAGTAACGAAGAATACTTGTTCCGCTTGTGATGTCAAAATGAAAGGTTCATTCTCAACTCGTTCATTACTTCTGTATAACATATAGTTAAAATTCACCAATGAAAACTGATATTGATCGACTTTACATCCATGCACTGGATCAACCCAATTACACTTTAACAATATTTACTTCAAACCGTGTGTGTATACAACTTCAATGATGTCTATCAATTGACCATAGTAATAACCAGAATCGACAAAGGGACAACCGATGCCACTATTTTGTGTTTCTCGTTTGTCGTCAACATCTTTAATGCGAAATCGAAAACCATTAGCATCAATAGATTTATAACTATGAGCCGTTATAGATGGACCCTCAGCCAGTTGGATTAATACTTCAGGTAGCGTGGGGTCCCCTAACTCCCTCAGCTTAAGAACCTACATAATTTATAAAAATCATTACTGATATATGCAGAAAGAATTAGTTTAATACTTCACTCATAATGAAAATCAATTTATACATACATAATCCTTGAACCAATCATGAAATGCCGCATAATGAGATTGTTGAATTTGCAACTCAGTCGCACGATGCATCTCTTCTTTTATCTCATTAATGTGTTTCCTGCAAACGATAACGCGGTGTTTGAAAGATCAACTTATGCAATGAAAACATGTAAAAGTTATACAAGCACATTGATAAGATACTTACTGCATTAATGGTGCAACTGATGGAGTATTGAACAAGATATATCGATGTGCTTGTATCCACTCGATGTTGTCCATATCAAATGTGGTTCCTTCTCCAACTGGACCATCATGAATCCGAGAGGGCTTATCTAATTTTGTTTCAACATCCGTAAGATATTCTGCACAAAAGGTAGTACACTCATCCATCAAATAACCATTTGCTATTGATGCCTCTGGACGAGCTCTGTTGCGTACAAATCTTTTCAATGTACTCAAATACCGTTCAATAGGATACATCCACCTGAATTGCACTGGACCAGCAGCCATTACTTCATCAGTTAGGTGCACTGTCAAGTGGACAATAACATCGAAAAATGAGGGGGGGGGGAAGTTTCTCAAAGTGACAAAGCGTAAGTACAATTCGGTCCTGCAAACTTTTTAAATCACTCATTCGTTGATTTCTTAAACAAAGCTGTCTAAAAAAATTACTCATCTCAATCAAGGGCTGAACAACATTGGGGGATAAACAATCACAAATTGCGATTGGAATCAACTGCTGAAGTAATATGTGATTTTCATGACTTTTCAACCCTTGCAATGTCTTGCTCGTCAGATTCACACACTTTGAAATATTAGAAGAGTAACCATCAGGCACCTTGACCATCTTCAAAATGGAAAGAAATGTCTCTTTCTCCTCTGTAGTCATCGAATACTGTGCAGCAGGCATATATGCCTTGTTTCCCTCAGCTAACTGTAAATGAAACTGTTTCCTTAAACCCATTTCTTCCAAATCACAGCGTGCATTAACATGGTCCTTTGACTTTCCACTGAAACCTAAAATGGTCCACAATATGTTATCACAAACATTTTTTTCAATGTGCATGACATCCAAATTATGCCTCAACATGTTAGTTTTCCAATATGGAAGACTATAAAAAATACTTTTCTTTTTCCAATTGTGACTGCGCTGCCTACCCGCAGCAAGAATATTATGTACTGGAGGAGCCAACAAATCCTGAATTTCATATACCGTACGGATGTTTTCTTCCTCAATCTGCGATAACATTTCGACTCCTGTCATGATCTTTGGTGCTGGGCTGAACTCTCTAGAACCATCAAATGCCACTCTGTCCTTTCTGAACCTGTGCTAGGGAGGGAGAAAACGCCTGTGACCCATGTATGCCCATTTTTTGGAATGTTTAAGCCATACAGATTTTTTACTTTTATTGCAACAAGGGAAAGCAAATTCCCCTTTCGTACTCCAGCCTGATAAATTTGCATAAGCTGGGAAGTCATTGATTGTCCACAATAAAGAAGCATGCAGTTTGAACATTTCATTCGTTTCGCAGTCATAAGTCATCACACCATCGCCCCAAAATTCATTCAAATCATCAATCAATGGCTGAAGGTAAACATCAATATTATCCCCCGGACTTTTAGGTCCATCAATAAGAGTGGAAAGTAATATAAATTGTTGCTTCATACAAAGCCACGGAGGAAGATTATATGGAACCAACACCACGGGCCATGTGCTATGAGTTGCACCAACCATAGACTTGAATGGATTGAAACCATCTGCTGCCAATCCCAATCGGACATTACGAACATTTTTAGCAAAGTCGGGATGTCTCTTATCAAAATCCTTCCATGCATGAGAGTCTGCCGGGTGGGTTAACATGTCACTTTCATGAACTCTTTCTGCATGCCATCTCATTAAATTAGAAACTTTAGATGACATAAAAAATCTTTTCAACCTCGGTTTAAGGGGAAAGTAACGCATTTGCTTTACGGCAATCAGTTTCCCCTGTATCGCAATCTGACTTTGATGAGTCTTATTTCCCCTGTTCTCTTTCCACCTGGAAGCGCCACAAACCGTACAAATATCCAAATGAGCGGTTTCATTTCTAAACAACATACAGTTGTTTGCACATGCATCTATAGTCTCATATGTAAAACCTATGTTCTCTGTCAACTTACGAGCATAGTAATACGACTCAAGAATCTTAGCGTCGACAAGAAGAACTTTTTTCAATAAAACCAAAAGCATGTTGAATGATGTGTCTGACCAATTATTCAAAGTCTTCAAATGCAACAACTCCATGATAAACGACAGTTTATTGTAAGAAGTACATCCAGGATATAATTCTGTTTTTCATCATCAAGTACTTCATAAAACCTCCTCGAATCACGATCTGCACCAGAGCAAAGATTTATCTCACCGGTCTCAAGATTCTGGATGTCAATGCCTTCAAGATCAAACCCACGTACCATTTCAGTAAGCATTTCATGCATTGGATCAGTCATCCTTGCATCAACATCCATCTGAGCTGCATCTGTATTTTGACAACGAACATATTCTTCTCCATGACGAGTCCAACTATTATAATTTTTCAGAAATCCATTAAAGAAAAGGTGCTCCCTCATAGTATCTCGTGTGAATTGATATCTGTTAGCACATTTTCTACATGGACAACTAATATAGTCACTTTCAAATCCTCTCGTGAAGTCAATAAAATGCATAATGCCATTGAAATATTCTCTAGACGTTCGATTTGGAAGATCAATCCAACTCTTATCCATAATAATATCTGTATAACAAACATTTACACAATACTTATTACATTTACATTTTTCAAATCAACTATATTCAAAATAAATATTAACCATTTGTTTATGAACCATTGATAAAATAATAATGTAACTGAAAGCTCATGTTACCTGATTGAGCTACAAACCTGAAAGGGAGGGGAGCCGAAGGCGGTGCTGCGAGGGAGAGGAGGCAGCGAAGGGGAGCTGGAGCCAAAGGCGGTGCGGCAAGGGAGGGGACGGGCGGCGGCGGCGGCGGGGAGCTGGAGGAGAGGAGGCGGTGAGGGGACGGGGGATGGGCAGCGAGGGGGGGGTGTCCGGGGTCGGGGGGGGGGGGGGGGCTGTCGGAGGTGCGGGGAGGGGTGTCCGGGGTGTCGGGGGCCTGTCAGGGGGCGGGCAGGGGTGTTCGGGGTGCGGGGGTGTTCGGGGTGCGGGGGAGGGGGGCTGTCTGGGGTGCAGGGGGGCTGTCGGGGGTGCGGGGTGGGGGTGTCCGGGGTGCGGGGGGCCTGTCCGGGGTGCGGGGGGGCTGTCCGGGTTTGGAGGGGGGTTGTCTGAGTGCGAGGGGGGGGGGCTGTCCGGGGTGCGGGTGGCTGTCCGGGTTCGGAGGGGGGTGTCCGAGTGCAGGAGGGGCTGTCCGGGGTGCGGGGGGTGGTCCGGAGTGCGCGGGGGGGGGGGGGGGGGTGCTGTCCGGGGTGCGGGGAGGCGTCCGGGGTGCGGGGGGCGGTCCGGAGTGCGCGCCGGGGGCTGTCCGGGGTGCGGGTGCCGTCCGGGGTGGGGGGGGGGGGGGAGGGCCGAGAGGCCGGAGGGCGGCGGCCGGAGGCCAGAGGGCAGAGGGCGGCGGCCGGAGGCCGGATGGCAGGCGGCGGGGGAGGGCCGGGCGGCGGGGGAGGGCGGGCGGCGGGGGAGGGCGGGCGGCGGGGGAGGCCGGGCGGCGGGGGAGGCCGGGCGGCGGGGGAGGGGAGGGTGGCGCGAGGGAGGGCGGCGAGGGAGGGAGGGGGTTAGGGCGGAGGGAGATCGAGGGCGCGGGGGGGGGGGGGGGGGGCGCAGAAACCCCCCGAATTTTTTTATGCAGGTTAGCGACCGCCATTGGCGGTCGCTAATGGTTATCTATAGCGACCGCCAATGGCGGTCGCCCGAGTCTGGGGGGCTCCAATGCCCCCTTTTCTAGTAGTGTAAGATGCATTCTATACCAAGTATACTTGGAACCAACCAGATTTATTTCAATATTCTCATTATCCTCTATAGTGGCCCTAAATTACTTGGGGGAAATGTAAGAGTTAGTTGAACTGAAATTCTCACTAAGACAAACAATGGTAATGATTTTATCAATAATAATCAAAGAAACCTTAATATAGCCTCTCAACTATTCAATTTCATTCTAGAAATTTATTATGCCTTGATGCCTATTCAATTATAAATTATTGTTTACAAAAAATTACCATCATGAAGTTAAACCTCACATGTAAACATATAATTGACATTGATGAAGATATTAACACTATAAATTGAAGAGTGTGAAAACCCCATAAAGTTTCCATAGAAGAATGACTTCTATTGGCATGAAAAAGATGGTAACAAATCTTTTTCAGACCATAAAATCCATAAGAGTATGAAGCCTTCAATCCAAATATAACTAATATCTTGGGTTTATGGTTATATATGTATATATGGATGCAGTTGATTTTTTTAGGATTATCTAACCCCTAAAAATTCTAGAAAATAAAATTCCACTTAAATCAGTTTTTGTTTTGGAGTTTTCCTTATTTTTATTACCATTGGCTTTCATCTTTCTTGAAGGATTTTTGAACCATCACACATCCTAGTAATGATTCTTACTTAAATATTTCTAACAATAACAACACTATTGTTATCCTCACTATCTTGTGCAGTGTTTTTACTAGGTATAAAGTCAACCATGATCCTTCCCATAGGGGTTTTAACACCCCTATAAATTTCTATTTGATAGGGGAACATGCTACCAAGTCTCCCTCGACCTCTTCTTATGCAAACATTTTTTTCCATAGTTGTTTTTTGGATATGTTTTGAAGTCATTATTGGTGAGATATGGGTCAATAGTATTCATATAAATATCACCTTTTATTGAATTGGTATAATTGTTAGTCTCACCTATGTGAGAAAAACTCTGGGGTTCCATGAAGGTTTCATCAACATAGATCTTATTAACCACCCACCAAATAAACTAGTAGTGTGGCTACATAAACATCAGAGGACTTCATGTTTGTGGCTTCTCCTTTATCTTCATCAATCTTATTAGTCCCCCCTTCAAATTCTGTAATGAACTAATATTTTCCCCAACATTAATAGCAAATAATATTCCTTTTATGGAGTTGGGTTTAGAAGAGTTTATATCACTTATAACCATAAGAATGGACAAATGAATAATAGTTATCCCATTTTTGTTATTATATTTACATGAGTGTTTTCCCTTTTAAAAGTTGATATCTTTTTTCCTTCATGAATCTGACCAACAATTTCCATGCTATGGAATTATCCCCAGTGGATCTTTTGACAAATTTTTGAATAATCCCACAATTAGCTATATAATTCCAAAAAATTCTACAGATGTTTCAAAATTGAGGACATAATTCAAACTAAACCTTGATCTTAAACTTTCTATCATTCAAAAACATGTTTAGAACATTTGGTAAATTTTCTTCCATGTTAGAATCAACCAGAATATGAGCAAAGAAAACAAGGTGACCATACATAGTATACTGATCCATATTTAGTGGAGTGACCACACATGAAACAATATAATTTAGTATATTGGGTTACCATAATAAATGATTGAGTTTTTTAAGTCTCATCGATATTTTGGATGATATTTTTATTTTTGTGAAATGATTAAAGTTAATATAAAACACTAATAACCTAAGTAGCCATGGATTGAAAAGAACATTCCGAAACTTTAAGGTGTTCTAGAGATCATCCCTAATATTGAACACAAAAGGGATGTATCCTATTTTAATTGTGATATGTCTCCAGTTTTTTAAGCCCCATTATTATCCAAGCATATCCTTTATATCACAATTTCTCCATGGGTTTTCCCCTAAGAATTACGGTATATGACCAAGTGAATAAAATTTATAGAGATGCATTATTTTATAGAGAGCATATAGATCCTCCACAACTATAAAACAATATCATCTTATTCTCTAGGAGGAATTGGAAATGATGATTCTAACATTAAATATTGAGAGGAACCTCTCAACGCATTGGAAAATGAAACCCATTTTGCACGAACGAATGAGCTCCCAATCCAGAGAAGTTTTAACATTAAATTCATTTTATTTAATTGATTAAAACTCCAATGATGAATTAAATGAAGCCATAAATTAGGGATCATATAATGTATACTCTAAATTTATGGTTTTGATGAATCATCGTGTTTAAAGTTTTTCTCTTTACAATATTGCATCACGCTCTTAATTATTATATTTATTTCAAAAAAATACTTATAAAAAAAATTATTTAAAGATTATGATTGTGTAATGATAAAATAATTTTTAAAATAAATATTTAAATATAAATTCTCATGTCTTGTAAAACCATATATATTAGATTACTATGAAAACATTCATTTTTTAACATGAATCATACCTATTAAGAAATTAATATGGAATGTTTGAAATAATGTAATATAATGACCATGTTTTTGTGGATCATATGGTTTTAAAGAAATCTTGGACAATGCACAAAGAATGAATACCTCCTTACCAAAAAATCTTTAGAACCAATGGAATGAGAATTTCCAAAAAACGCATATGAGTAAACAAATTTATTGTGAATAAACAATAAAGGAATATTAATGGATAATAATTATTAATAAAAAATAATAAATTTCCCAAATAATAAATTCTTAACATAATTTATTTTTATAGTAGATTAATACAATGCTTGAAGAAGTTCATGATAAACGAAAAAAAATTCTACTGGAGATTATCGTTTTTCTTGAAACATATATTTTTAATTTGTCTTAATTCATGATTTATATATACCATTCATTGAAAATTTAATATACCATTTATCATTTTTAGGGGGACATACAATAATCATTATTATATATATATAAGGATTGATTCTTAATACATGTGTTACCATGTTGGTAAGGATCATTCTTCTCAAACTCATGAACTATTCATTTATTTATCTATATTTTATTTCAGATTTGTATTTTTTTTATTTTATTCATGTTATTTTTATCTATAAATTTGAAATTTTCATAAATATTTTACCATTCTCATTTGGGGACTCATTTTTTTCTTACACACAGATCACCATCCAAACATCACAAAGGTTTAAACTTTACTAGATATCCACAAAACATATTATAATATAGTATTTGGGAGATTTCCTTCACTGTGAACCAAATCATCCAAATAGAATAACAATATATAAATCAAAAAAATACAAGAAAAATCTAATTAAAATCACAAACACAAACCCCATCATGGTATAAGGAATTAACATGGTTCAGGATATACCATATATCCTTAAAAAATTCAGAATTCACCATGAGTGAAGAGAACGAAAATATCTAGTTATATGATATTCATAAATAAATAGACTCAGAGATATGTTATGGTAAAATTATATGTTTTAATCCCATTTGGATACCAAATATTTATAGTTAAACCATGAATCATTTTTCTAACCATTTTTAAATGTGTAGACCAAGTATTTGGAGAATATTTCTTTTACATTTGATAATGGATCTATTACTAGAACCAACATACATATAATTATTTTTTAACCTAAAAATCAACCAACAAAGAATATATAACTATTTATTATAACTTATTCACCTTCTAATAGCTCCCCACTATTGAAATTCATACTTAAAAAATATTTTATATACAACAATGTAAGAGGTGGTATCCTAGGACCAACTATTTGTACTTTGATTACATGTATATTCAATGTATTTAATATTAATAAAACTTTTCATTATATATTGATCATTTTAATAAATGATTATAATGTAATTATCTCCTAGAGTATACATCACATTGATAATTTCATTCAGTTTCCAACTACGATGACAACATTGATGTTCTATGATGATATTCTTGAATAATGTTTTGTAGTTGGATAACGTACTATGATGGAACACAAAGTAAAAAAATAATATTAGGTGTGGGTAATTGTAAGAATGAGAGTCTTATTCTCATGCATTTCATGCATGGTAATCTTCAAGATGGGATATTATGAGAATAGGCCTACAAGTAGGAATTCTACATGTTTTGGTTTCATCAGTTATTCCTATCTGTAAGTGTGTGTAATGGCCCTTAGATTTTAAGATTATTATTAATGCATTTCAAATCTCACATACAAATATTTATTCCATAGACCATGAAATTAACATTTTAGGAAGAATTTGGAAACTTAGGTCCATCATGTTTGACAAGTCATTAATGGATATGTTGAGGAAAGATTTGTTCCTTCTATCTTTTTGGAAGATGATATGTTAGAATGTTGATTGGAATAAAATAATTTCCTTATATTAAATAGTTTTAGGGTTATGATTTTTTTGTTTTATATATTTAAATAAATATGTACTGAGCATATATGTGAGTGACATGGATTTCCAAGCTGCTTGATGAGATATTGATACAAAGGGATTATATTACACAGTGATCATTTATATGTGGTTATCATCTTTGCAACATTAATTTCTTTCTTTTTGTGCCTTGAACCATTTCCAGATATTAATCATGGACTCTTGGAAAGATCACCTAATTCCAATGATGAAGAATCCCATATGTTCACAAACTTTGTGTATCTATTTATCTTGATTTTTTTAAAGGTTGGGGTCGAAGCATCATTTTATTATTAAAGAAAAGAAAAACCTATTTTAACTGGGTAGAGGGAGACCCATTATATAGCCCGAAGGCCCAGTGGGCTTGTAGCCCATTACATAGCCCGTAGGCCCAAATTTTTTCCCAAATGCACATTCTGTGAATAGTAACCCGACTACTAAAGTGACCACCGCTGCTACAGTGCCCTGCCACTGCTACAATACCTGCCGATCAATAGTACCCACACTGCTATAGTACCACTACAGTACTACTACGATACCTGCGCCCCATGGGTTTTGAACCCCCATTTTTCATGTAGGATTACGGGGTGCTTACCACTAAGTCAAACCCCAACTGCATCTATTTATCTCGATTAAATTCTATTTGAATTTAATTATTGAAATAAATATTATTCTTAAGACTGATGGATAATTTTATTCATCCTTTATTGATCTCTAATATTCAAATGGTAGTAAATGATTATTTATTAATTAATAAATAATTTTTTTTATTTTGTGAATATATATAAAATACATAATCATTGGATAGTTAAAAAAATATTTACTTTATTTATGGAATATTTTTAAAAAATATTTAATCCCTAGATTGTGAATAATATATTTATTTACGAAAATAAATTTTATTCGATTTTTAATAATTTCTATAGGAGTTAGAATGGACCAAGGCTGAGTATGGTGAAAAATATTAATTAACAAGATTGTTACGTAATATTTTTTATTGTGCAAGTTGGTGCACGCCACAGAAAAAATAATGATATTATTATAATATGGAATGGAGTTTATTAATTGTTTTAAATTTTATTTGATGTATATAATTCAATAAAATAATATTTTAAACTAAATACTAACTCTTTAAATATATGGTTATATATATTGTATATGGTATCCATAAATTGAGAATAGATAATTATTGCATGTAATGAATTTTCTCTTATATTATCCTTCGTTATCGCTCTCAAGAACGAGAAGCATAAGATATATTTCTTCAATATTGATGAATGAGAAATTAATAATGAATAATATATGTCATTAAATTCACCCTTATAGCAACCATAGATCAAGTGGTGTTGTTTTGAGATCATTGGAGCATGTTTGGATCACCCCTATAGGGATTATATCATTGGATTCTCATGTCACAATGAAGGCAATCCGAAAGGATATTTTTGGATAATAAACATTCATCAATGGACAAAGATCCTTAGCCCAGATTATTATTTCTTGAAATATTAAATAAATTAATAATAATTTTTTTGTGAAATATCTCAACTAATGGTTTCAGAGAACAATTATTAAAATAAATTTTAATATATCATCCACTGCCACACACACCCGCTATACCCAAAACCAACAAGTGGTACCAGAGTGGTAATGTTTAATTTTATAATGATTTATTTGGTTGTTGAACTATATTAAATTGTGGTTTAATTTTCATTTCTTATTATTATTTCTTTGATCCTCATGCTTCAAAATATTAATCATATTCGTTCAGTGATTCATTTTCTAAAATGTCTAAGAATATATAAAGATTGTTTAAGGATTGTATTGAGAAGTGCCAAATCATTGTCTAGTAAAACTAGGCAACACAGAGTGTAGAAAGAGTTCTTGTCATGTACCCATGCACAATGTATCTAGATGCACCAAGAAGATAATTTAACATTGTGTAATTATTGCACACAACGTGTTGATCAAGTTAATCTGGTACCCAATAATTAGATATCTGGCTTGTAGCGAGCATATACATGCCATGCAGTCCGACTGAGTTAACATGTTGAATCCCCAAGCATGTGACTCAGATACAAAACAACTGAGGTACATGGTGTGCAGCTCAATAGTATATGGATTGTAGACTCCCATTAAAGTATATAATTCAAAATTGAATTAAATTGAAAATTTCATCATTAAATCCTAATTTTATTTATTTGCATAAAAAAAAGTTTTTTAAAATTTAATAATAGTTTTAATGAAAACTAAATGATCAATTAATTTGTTTAAATTAAAATGTTATCTTTGATTCTTATATTTATTTACCATGAATTCCATAAATTATGGGTATCTTCAATTTATATAGGGTGATCATTAAGATGATGATGAATGAATGAATGAATGAATGAATGAATTTATTTATTAATGCAAGCATGTCTAATATTAATGATAATGAACATCTAAATAAATGTATTATATCCAGTTATTTATTTCATATTCATTGTTTGTATGACCGATCAATAGTTTTACCAAGATTTATATATTTATATATATATATTTAATTTAATTAATTTAATTTCATTCATTGGTTTGCAATAAATTAATATTAAATGAAATGATGGAATACGAGTCATCCTTCCCTCCATTATTATGTAGGACCCGCGTGTCCATAGATATTTATGTAATCTTCTTAAACCAATCCTTTGGTTCCCATCACTTTTTTGTGACTAATAAATAATTTTGATTAATGGAGAATACCAAGGGCAGGGAGGATGTCTAAGAAGGATCCATGATGATGCCAACTTTTTGATATAGAGTCATATATATATATGGAAAGCTATAAATCATTCCGTAGTTAACAAATTGAGTAATTCCAATAGGTCAATGGTAGATTTAATGTCCACTCATTAAAAAAACCATTAGATAAAATCATGATCAGATCATTTTATTTATATATTTATATCTATCTATGCATTATTAATTTTATATATGCAAGACCACATTCACAAAAATTAATTAATTAGTATTCAAAGTAAAAAATTAAATAATTAATTATGTATTAATGATTTATCAAACATGTTTAATTAATTATGTAACATCCACATAATATTAATAAGGTATGTGAAGGATAAGATAAGATAAAATTTATGCATAAATTAATTAAAACCCAAAAAACTATTATTATGTCAGAAAAATCCTTATTTACTTTATTGGTAATGAAACCATAGATCTAAGTGTAGTACATAGACCATGTTTGGACTCATACATTTATCATGGAAATATCATGAGACTTTTGGGATGAGTTAAACAAAATTTTATTGAGTTTAATGAACAATGTATGTTCAATAAAAATTTGAAGTCAAGTGTTGAGGAAATATAATTGAGGATTTCACATAGGGGTATCAACTCAATTGATTAAGTAGATGCATGCCTATAGTTATAAAGACCACATAACATAATTAATTTATTATGGTTTTTATGACCAAATTCTGGATTATTTGGAAATGTAATGGGGATCCTTTCCACTTAAATGTCATAGAATCTAGACATTATAAGATTAATGATGGGGGGTAGTGGGACATGATAAAATATTTTGATATTTAATAAAATTAAATTATTAATTTATTATTTATCAAATAATTTTTAATCTATAAAAATTACTACTAATATATTACTTTATTTGTAGAATAAAATGGAAACTATGTCATCCACACTATCAATATGTAAAATGTTAGATAAATAATACCTTTTAACTGAAAATAACTTCTTTTAGTGGTTTATATGCCTTTATGTTGTGATATTACATGAAAGGAAATATTAAATGCTAAAATCATCAATTCCTTATCTGCCTTATAATGAAATGATTGATGAATATTTTAGTGTCTATGGAAAAAAATGAGCTATGCAGCCAACATTCAATGTTTAATGCTTTCATTGATATCTAGTGAACTAATTAAGTCTCATGAAATAATGGATTCACATATCATGATAGAGAAAATCGATGTTCTATTATCAGAGAATGATGGATAGGAATGGTTTGAAATTTCTAATGAACTTTTTTGAGAAATCATGGAGACGGTTCCCCACTTGGGCCTCTTGTAGTCATGATCATTAGCTATATTGAGTACTTAGTGTTTCTAGGTTTTAATGTCCCTGAATTATTGGGCATTGATCTCATTCTGGTATCACTCCTTTAGATATTCTTATGATTTTCAGGGGAATTTTAATTTGAAAAACATTCAGATGTATCTACTTGATCTTTTCACTCTTCTTCTCCTTATTGACAAGGATATGAAGTGTGAAAATCCTTCTATCCATATGGATTACAAACAAAAATGAAAAGTAAAGAGCTCTAAGTCAAAATATTCTTCATAGACTTATAAGATGAATAAGATCATTGGTAAAGCAAGGGAACATGATGTGTTTAGTTTTTCATGTGTTGAGAAGGGTCATATGAATAAAAACAACACCTAGACAAAGATTCAAGGGGAATATTGATGTGAATTTTTTTATAAAATGTAATTTATACATTTATAATAATTGGGTTTTATGTATGCATTATAGGTCTCAATTATGTATTCATATATAGTAACCAAGAAGATTTAGAATGATTGGTTAAGGGGATGTAGATCTATGAGCATCCAGAAGAGCTAAAATTGATTCTACAACTATCAAGTACTATTGACACACATTTCCAACCAGAATGATCATGGTTTTAAAGGGTTTTTATTATGTTCCTTCAATTAAAAAATAATTATTTATGTATCCAGAATAGATAAAGATGGATTTATTTTCAAATTTGGAAATAATTTTTTTATAAAGATAACATTTTTTATGGTATGTCACATTTATATAATGGTCTTTATGTGTTGGATTATAGAAACCAAGTAATGTAAATTGATAATGAAGTTACTTCTCTTGACTCATACCACACCCAACATTGGTATAAATGGATATGTCATGTAAATGAAAAGTGATTAAATAAATTAAATCAAGATGGATATTTATTTTCTTTTGAACTAAAACCACTTGGTTAATTCCACACATGTTTAGAAGGAAAATTTTAAAATATCTATTTGTTGGGAAAGGTAAAAGTGCTGAAGATATTCTTCAATTAGCTCGTACCAATGTGTGTGAACCATTTCTTGTTGAGGAAAGTTTTGGGTACTCATATCTCATAATTTTTTTTAATGATTTTAGTATATATGGATTTCCCTACTTAATGAGGTATAAGTCAAATACTATTGATAAATTTAATGAATACATGAATACTGTTGAGAACCATCATGGATAGAATATTAAGAAACTCTACTTGGATTGTGGTGTAAAATATATTAGTCTAGACTTCATATATTATGTAGTAATGTTTAGGATATTATCTCAACTCACTCCTCATTATACACCATAGTGGAATGGTATTAGGAAAAGGAGGAACCACACCTTGTTTGACATGGTGAGATCAGTGATTAGTCATGTGAGTATTCCATTATCCGTTTGGGGATATGCATTAAAAAAAGTAGCATATGTACAAAACAGACTCCCATATAAAAATACATATGGTATAACATACCAATTATGAAAATTAAATAAATTTATTTTCTCTGACTTACATATGTGGGTTGAGAATCACTTTTTAAGGCATATTCATGTAACAAGCTTTCACCATGAGTTAAAATGTGTACCTTTATAGGTTATCCCAAATAACCAAGGGATATTAACTATAAAATTTTTCAGAAAAAGGTTTTTGTTGATAGATATCTCACATTTCATGAGGAGGATTTTTTATCAATAAAAGATAGTGGGAGAGAGATAGAGATCGAACAATCCCCAGATTCAGATACGCAGGTTTTGAAAAAAAATCCCACAAATCCCTATAAAAGATTAATTTTTTCTAGATAATAAATTACTACATAGAAGTAATAAAGATGTTATATAACAATAGCGGTATGGTTTCCTAGTAACTAATGAAGGTGACTCATTATTAATTGACAATAATGATCCTCTAACCTATATGGAATAAATAATTAGCAAAAATGTTGCCAAGTGGAAATAGGATATCAATTATAAAATGGATTCCATTTACCAATATCAAATATGGATTTTAGTGGACACTCTTGTAGAAGAAAAACTAGATATGGATGAACAATTAATTACTAATAATTTGTGACTAATTGAAACATGGAATAAACAACATCATGAAAATGACTATGATAAAACATTTTCACCAATTTTCTTGCTTAAATCCATCAATATCATACATTCCATTATAGATTTGAATGATTTTGAGAATTGGAAAATGGATTTCAAAAAAAAATTCCTTAACCATATCCTTATAGAAGATTACTATATTAAAAAATATTTAGGGTTTGTTACTACAAAAGGATACCAAAAAGGAATTCATGTTGAAAAGATTCATTTATCAATTGAAGAAAGAATCTAGGTCATGGAACATTTGTTTTGATGAGGCCATAAATAAATATTGTTTCATAAATAAAAAATGTGGGTCATGTGTACAAATGGTTTATTTGGAGTGCAATAATATTTTTAACAGTATATATTGATGAAATATTACACATTAGAAATGAAATAATAGTCTTACAGTCTGTTAAGTAATTGTTGAATAAACGATTCTATGAAAAGGACTTGAGTGAGGTAACATATATTATTGGGATCAAGATCCATCGTGGTGGTTCCAAGAGTATAATCCGCCTAATTAAAAGTACATAAATTTAAAAGATACTAAAAATAATTAGTACGGAACAATCCAAGAGAGGATTGTTTCTAGCATCACATGGAATTCAAGTTTCTAAGAAAATGAGTCCTTAGATGCATGAATAACAAAACAAAATGGAAAGGATTCATATGAATTAGTGATTGGTTCTGTCAAGTATGCTATGGTATGAACTTTCATAGATGTAACATATGTATTAAGTGTGGTAGGATGATACCAAGATAATCCAAGTGACCACAATTTTTTAACAGTAAATATTATGCTTAAGTATCTAGGGTGTAATAATAACATGTTCTTCATTTATGGAGGATAAGCGGAACTAGTTATCAGTTGATATGAAAATGTAAATATACAACCTGATCAAGATGACATGATATCACAAACGGGATATATATTCATGTTGAATGGTGGCGTAGTGAGATGGAAGAGATAAAATAAGGTTATGTTTAAAGTTTATACAACAGAGTATGAGTTTATTACAGCTTTTGATGCATCTAAAGAATAATTATTGATGTGAAACTTCATCCAAGAGCTTGAAGTGGTACTTAGCAGTAAATATCCAATCACACTCTACAATGATAATAGAAAAATAGTGGTGTCTACAAAAGATTCAAGGTAACATCAGTAGAAGAAGCACATAATTTAAAAGAATAATATCTGGAAGTAATTTTCATAGAGATGTGAAGTTGTAGTGATAACTACTTAAAATTAAGACAAAATGGAGGGCCCCATTCCTAAAGACTTTACCCAACAAAAACCTAACTTTTATGTGAGGTTTAGTGGATTGATTGTCATAGGAATTTGGATTTAGTACATTTGGGATTTTATTGGAGTTAGTACCCTAGGACCAACTGTTTGTAATTCGATTACATGTATATTCTATGTATTGAATATTAATAAAACTTCTTATTATATATTAATTGTTTTTCATCATGACCCTAATGTACTAATTTCCTAGATTATACATCTAATTGATATGGTCATATTAGTTCCCTTCTATGATGAGAGCATTTATGTGCTATGATGATATTATTAAATAATTTTCTATGGTTTTATAATTTATTTTGATGTGACAAATAGTACGTTGAATATCAGGTACGATTAATCATAAGAATATGAGGATTCTTCTCATGAAGTTGTTGCCTTATAATCTATATGATTGAAGATTATGAGAACAAAACCACCAGTGGGAATTCAATATGGTCTAGTGTCATTATATATTATAATCTATGAGTTTGTTTGTGTGATGGAACATAGACTTTAAGATTACTATTAATCCATGTTAGAACCCACATAATTATATTTATTTTTCAAACATTGATAATAAAAGTTCATGAGTAATTTGGATACATTGGGTATGTCACGAGTGATATGTCATTAATAGATATGTTTGGGAATGAGTTTTTCCATTCTTTATTTAGGGAACCTGAAGTCTTGGCCCTTTGACAAGAATGGAACAATTTCCCAAAATTCCATGGTCGTGACATAATGATATGTTTATTTCAGATCTTCCAAGAAACATGTATCAAGCATATTGATTGGTGAAATATATTTGGAACCTACATGATGAGATATTGAGATAAAGGGATTATACTTCATAGTGAGTGTTCTTATGTGGCTTTTATAACTATGAAATTATGTTCCTTATCTGAAGTTCCTTGAACCATTTCAAGAGAGTAATCTTTGACTTTAGGCAATCCTACCTAACGCTAATGAGAAATAATCCTATAGGGTCACACAATTAGTATTATCATTAATCTCGATTAAATCTAATTTGAATTTAATTGTTAGAAAAAATATTATTCTCATGACTAAGAAATAATTTTAGTCATGATTTTTTTATCACTGATATTAACACAGTAATAAATAATTATTTTTTGATTAACAAATAATTTATTTGATTATATAAATATATATATAACTTTATTCATTAGACTATGATTAAAATATTAATTTTATTTATTGAATATTTTTAGTAAATATTTATTTTATATATTGTTAATAGAATATTTATTTTTGAATAAAATATTTATTGGGGTTTTCAATAAATTATATAAATGTTCAAACAGACCAAAACTGAGTCTAGGGATGAATATTATTTAACAATACCGTTATATAATATTTTTTATTGTGAAATTTGGTGCATGTCATAGAATAATAAAGTGTATATTATTGATATGTGGAATGGTATTTATTAATGGTTTTAAACATTATTTATTTGTTTTCATGCTATTAAATAATATTTTAACCTAAATTCTAACTATATAATTAGAATGTCAGTTCTATTGTATATGGAATAAAAAATGAGAATTGTTAATTGTTGTTCATAAAAAATTATCTCTCCACTACTCATTCTATCGCCCTCTAAATATAGATAATTGAAATAGAGATTTCATTAAGAACAAAGAATAAGAAAACAATAACAAAAAAGGAAAGACATTCGATTAGCCACACTAGTACACATAGATCGAGTTGTGCTTTCAGAGACCATTGGAGCCAGTGTGAATCATCTCTAGAGTGATTTTATCCTTGTATCCTCACAAAAAATAGAGGAAATATGAAAGGGTATTTTTGGATGATCACTATTCAGAAATTAGGAAAGTTACTAATAAAATATTTATAAATTCAGATATTAAATATATTAATTATAAATTTGACAAGAAAAATCCTTGATCATGGTTTGTGAAAATTATTTTTAAATGAAATTTTACTATATCATCCACCACCTCATGCTTCTACAGTTCCCAAAACCAATAAAAAATACTTATAAAATACAATAAATATTATACCACCAATAATTATTATTCACACCATTACATTATATTTCATGAATTCTATTTGATGGAAATTCCATACAACAACATTAAAAAAATTATCTTCTTAACATTTATACTTATGATGATATCTTATGTTATCATCTAAATCCCACTATGGGGAAATTCCATACCATACTTTATCATAATATGAATATTGTAAACTTATATAATAGAGTTTTAATCTGACTAACCTTCTATAGTTCCATTAATCAATGTTTCATAGGAATATTGATTAAGTGTTACTTTAGTTGAATAATATTTATCCCTGAATAAAAAAATAGATTATTGAATTTTTAAATTATTTACTACCTATCATAGAACAATATTACTTTCCCCGGATTCCTTTCAAGATCCTTAGAAAGACCCTTCAGCCAAATAGTTTCCCTTTTAACCCATACTAGAACCATATACTCCAATTTTTTGGTTTCCAATACTAATATATATTATATATGTGATAAAGAATGACTTTAAATACTTTATTAGTGTATACACATCAGGATGTAATCATCTTTCTATCAATATTCCATCCATATCCTTTATCTATATATCCCAATAGTTGTTTATTTATTCTAATAAAATAGGGATAACCCAAAAAAATCAGATATCACATTATCCACTTCATATTTTTGCAATGTTATTAAAACCTATCCTCAGTAGAGTTCGGTTTGACTCGAGAGGCCCACCTCTAATAGGCCTTGTGATAGAAACTATCATTTGGGATATTTTTTTCTCATATGATGGGAACATCCATTAACAAATCCTAGGATAATAAAAAATTCCACCAAAAAACAACTTATATAAAACTAAATTGTTTGAAATTATCATACATGGATCATATGGTAAAAAAAATGAATACAATGCAATAAATAATGAAAACACACTCTTAGAATACACTATATCTACTTGGACAATGACATCGCCAATATATATCTGTTTATTATTGAAACATGATTTTGAAACTATAGTGTGGTGATCATGTGGGAGTAAAAAGTTGGATCATACTTCTATGAAGTTCTATATCCATGTATAATAAAGCATGAGGATAAAAATGAGTGAAAAAAATAATAATGGAATTGTTTTTGATAAAGATCATAAGAAAATTAATACTTCATATACTAATTTCCAAAACTATATCCCCTGTCATCAGTCATCATTACAAATCATCACATAAATAATAATATATTCTATATCATCAAAATAATCATATGAGTTCAGCTGTTCCACAATCAAATGTTAATATCATACTAATTTCTAAAAAAATAAATCTATAATACATTCCTATGTTAATTTTTCCACCATCATAAATCCATGAACTTCATAAAACCACATTATCGAATCTCTACGCACTGTGTTGCCACATCAAAACATCCCTATACCCTTACAACAACATCATCATGTCCATGAATCCTATAAAACCAAATAATCACATTCCCAAACACCTTTTATCCATATCATCACCTATCTTCACCCTGTTCATCCAAATCATCACTTCTATAGTACATGGTAAACATTAATCCATTACATCCCAACACATGACAGAACCATCAATACATAATAGCCCACGGATTTGGGTTCATGTCAAATTAAAGCCATTAAAAACAAAAAAAGATGCAATATTCATTTCATTGAGCCATTATAGCCCACACATGTTTAGTTTAAAAAAAACAAACATGGAAGAAAATAGTCAAACACGTATATAACATGAGGGGACATGCATTAAATTAATTAAAACATCTAAACACATGATAAGTAGATCTAATAATTTTGTGGAAGATATTTTATCCACTCTAAATAATACCCAACAAGAAATATAACTCTACTATGTGTCTCATATAACTCCATGCTATGTTCATAGTTTATTCATATTTTATAAGTTACATAGAACTATAATCAAACATCTTGAATATAATCCTAATATCCCTAGAGTTCCCTAAATATGACTTATCTAACATATTTATAAAATGTTAAACCATAACTTATCCTATTATATACCATCCCTTTCATAATTATTACTAATTTGAATGTTTCTCACATTAAATAATATTCAAACTAGATTTTGACCCTCTCTGGATCCCTTTTAAGACACTTCCCTACACTTCAACTATAATTCCAGATTTTATTCCTATTTAAATTTTTTTTGTTCCTTTCATTTATTAAATTAAAAAATACATATTATCCTGACTACAATATCTTCATCTAACTTCCATTTTCACATATTCTATATTATTGTAAATCTCACCCATGATAACAATATTTATTTCAAAAAAGGATAGTATATTTGAGAATTCATATTTTTCTTTCACAATTAATATGAGGCTTGTTCATAATAGTTTAATTGAGCATATATATACTCCCATATAGATTATTACCTTAAAATTTTAGAAGTTTCTTCATGAAATAACAAATTATATTTAGTTAATGTTTTTATACCAATCAAAACTCATTTTTGAATTATTCTATAGTTGTTGAACAATATTCCACATTTTCATCGAGTCACTTCCTACCCCATTCCACAAGCTCACAAATCATTTCCTCATAGCATGGAAAATATATACTAGGGTACAAGATCGTTTAATTATGTACATGGATATCAATAAATAAACAAACCATTATGTATATAATTCATCATAATACCATTGATTCATTACATTAGTAAAAAGAGGACATACCTCATTATTTTTGTAGCATAGTTTCCATTCTAGATTCAATTACTCGTCACTATTTCTATCATATCTCCGAATTCCCATTGAATTCTTATAAATGGTATAAAATAATCAACATGATAAACACATAGTATTATAAGAAATTAATATTTCTTTTCTATTCAAATTAAATTTCTTGATTATACTCTTTTTATCCTAGTATAATAATTTCCATTTTACATGAAACCACATATTCATATCAATTAAAAAAATATTTTATTATAATAGAAGTATAATAATGAAACATATAGAAGACTAAATATAATTATATATGAGTATAAAGGAACCCCTTACCTCACACCAAACAATGGACTAACCAAAGAGTAATATAGAAAACATTATATAGTAAATTAAACCTCTCCACTCAGAGAAAATCACATCCACTATGATTTATGGGAGAGCATGTAAGGGAAGTTATTCATGTATATATGAACCCCCTAGATTTAATCATCACTACTTAGGCTGAGGAGAGTGAATAAACATACATTTCCCTTAAGGTTTGATTTAAGGTTGATAAATAGATTTTTGGATAATTTAATAAATCTTGGCCTAAGGCTATAATGAATAAATTTCTACAATGATAATTGAGAGGTACCATTCACTCATTTTAGGTGGCTAAAAAGGGAAGGATAGTTATGATAATTTACTCTATTCTATCTAGAGGTAATAAATTTAAATTATTCTCAAAGGCTCAACAAAATTTGGTTAGAGGAACCAAAACAATAACAAAAGAATTTAATTATAAAATAAAACAGTCTTTGATACCCCCTAACAAAATGAACAAGGAGTTTATGCATGGACAACACTACTATAGAATACTGGTGAATTCATGTGAGGCATCCCTCCATTATTATCTTTATTAACACAAATTATTTTCGACCATCCTGATTACCAATAAGGTTAAAACCCCCCACCGAAATTAATAAAGGACCCAAGGAAGGGAGAGATGGGAACATTAAATATAAAATCTATAGACACAGAAAGGGGCGGTGCATATTGAATTAAAAACCCCCAAACTCAAGTAATTCAAAATATTATACTTTTTTAAAATAGAATTAAACTATATTTATCTCCCCCTTAGAAAAATAACCCTCTTAATATCAATACAAACAATAGAATTTAGGGTGTATTAAAATTCCACATAGTCGTCCACCTATATATATACCTATTCAAAAAAATAACTTCAAATTTCTCATTTGAATTTAATATATTAATTGGAAAAAAAATTCATTAATAATTAGAATAGGAATAAAAATGGTGAATGACTATCAGTTGAGAAATTTAATCACCCTTGGTAAGAGTTAATGTTAATGATAATATAACAAAAATAATTATTTTATAATATTTTGAATTAATAAATTCCACCATTAGTCTCAAAATATTTACTAATATGATAGATTTTAAATGTTGATTAATATTCAATTTATATTATTATAAATAAAATTTTAAATCATGAAATATATTTGGAAATTTATTTTTATTTAAAAATACCATATAAAATCAATTTTGTTTTGAAAAAATATTGAAGAAACTACATATTTTCTAAAAAAGAAGACATTCCCTTGCATTGTAGGAAGGTCTCTAAATAAATATAATAGAACCAATTTTTTAGAGATTGTTTTTAACAGATTTTTTTTCATTTAGGTAGTTTTGTTTAAATTTACAGATAAAATGATTTTTTTGTAATGGTCATATTGAGAACTTTTATGTAGAAGAGTTTTCATAAAGTTAATTTCTTAAACCTTAACATAAGAAAGGTACTCACTTTATGCATGGGAGAATCAGTGGTATACCTTAAAATATAAGCGGAATCTCATGTTAAGGTAACTAAATTTTCCTTTATGTTAGAGAGAATGGTCTATATAACAATCATCCAATTTACCTTTCTTTATAATATGTTTTTTAGGGTCTCCCATAAGGGTATCATTTGAGATTCCCTCAAGTATCATAGAGAAATGAGTCTATGTAAGAGCATGAAAAAATAAAATAAAATATTTAAATAATGGTTAGTAAATAATTCTATATGTGAACCCCAAAAACATTTAATATATGTAAGGATAACCTCCATACCTATGTGATTTACATAAAGGTAAAAAAATGAATAATAGTTAAATGTCAAAATTAAAATCATTAAAGTGTATACTTAGATGATTTTAAAAAGTTCTAGTTATAAAAAAGAAAGAGTGAATTAATTGAAATTTTTTCTAAATTTAATTTAAAACATCCAAAACCTATAGAAATACCAGAATATTCTCCAGCCCCATGACTCCCAATAAATGATAAAGGTAAGTGTCTAAGAAAATAGAATCCATTATATTAGATAAATATTGAATAAGTATTATCTTCAAGAATTAAATATAAAACCATGTAATACAAATCCAAATAATAATATATGAAGGTATATGCTTATAAAATAGGATCCTAGCTACTGATGAAGCCATACACATCAAAGAAATATAGGTTTTTGAAATGGTATCTCATTAAACCAAAAACCATTAATTGTAAAAAAAACTCTTTTAAATTTATTGAAAATAAATTCATTTCATAACTTTTTATAGTTTAACCTGGAAATTATAGGGAGAAATAAATCCAATATTTAATGAAAATCCACACATACTCCCTTTATTTTAAATTAAAAATTTAAGATTAGTTCCAAAAAACATATCCATGTCAGATATGATTTAACATGATAAAACATACCATTTTTGGAAGAAAAATACCCATAAAAATATTAATGCGAAATAAATTATTTCTTGTATGAATAAAATTTTAGAATTAATTGATACCATTCTTCATTTAAAACTAAAAATATTTTATTTTATTCTTACCATTTTTGTAAAGAACATTTTTCAATTTAAATTGTAGAAGTCAACAAAAAACTCAGGCCTTGAAAATAATTTAACTTTGATTCCAAAAAAATAATTTTAGAGTTTTATAATAAATGTGTATTGGAATAATACTATAATATACCTCACTCTCCACCCAGAACGACAGAATACTATAAGTATCACCAAGCCTATGATATCCATATCGATGATGTATCATAAAAAATGGATCATAATTTCATTCTCAGTTCAAGACTCCATGCATCAGCCACATCTAAGTAGCCATGATGTGAGATCCATCATTCGAAATCCATTTTTGATGTAATCATCATGATTAGCACACATACCCTAATTCATAGAAACATCGATGAACTTCCCCCAACCCCAAATTATATTTTAGTTTAATATTACATGAAATATTTATGTTTTCCATGATATGGAATTATTAAACATCTAAAAATAATCAAAATTCCTTCAATTATATCATGTAAGATTAAAAAAACAGAGACCAATATAATTTTTTACCATTATCAATCTTCTCCCTATTATTATTTGAATTTGTTTAAATCTGTCATGGTAATGTTTCAATAATATTCAAGCCATTCTAATTATTGAAATTTCTACCATATAAATATGCATAATACAGTCCCTCATCATATAAAACATTTAGAAATCGATAATTGGATACTGAAT
Source organism: Viscum album (assembly GCA_963277665.1). Classification (NCBI taxonomy): domain Eukaryota; kingdom Viridiplantae; phylum Streptophyta; class Magnoliopsida; order Santalales; family Viscaceae; genus Viscum; species Viscum album. Next base: position 1,786,755,518 of record OY728128.1, read on the forward strand.
AAATTGGGATAAAAGAATCAACCATTAACATGAAAATAAGTGAATAAATGCTATCAAACAATCCATCAACAAATAAACAACATAATCTACTCTACTTCAATACAACTATCCTCCTTGGAAAAAGTAAATTAAAACTAGACATACCATCAATCAAACATATCAATTCCATCTAAGGATAGTAATTCAATAATGCCTAGTATCACAAAGAAGTATCCATAGATGATAAATCAAAGACCACAAAAACAATTTTAGGGATTTAATAAAGTATGTCATAATAATTCTTGGGAATATTTAACTAATCAATATAGGAACAAATTTTAATGGGAGATGCATATGACATATTCATTTTTTATGAACCATGTATAATTATACCACACCCTTTTCACATCCTAATGAAAACATAATGATAATTAATTCATTAACATTTTTCCATTCCTTTAATTTTCCACTTAATAATCACTTGTTTAATTTTCATTATTTAAACTTATACACAAATGGAAAAATAAATCATATAGAAAATAAAAATCATGCCCAATAGAATAATTATGTGAATTCAAATCTTGCTATAACTTTTGAAAAATAGCAGCCTCAATATATAATAACAAAATTCAACATGTCACAAAATTTAGCATGAATACATTACAGATGTCTTATAGTATTTATTAAACCTATGTAATATATACAAAATATTGTATTCATATAATTTCTTTTTTAATTTTAAGAACCCACCATTAGTATATTTTAAGAACAATATATATACTACGAATTCCCCAAAACATTTCATTATGTTTACTTTAAAATCCTATTCTGGTGTCTAATCAATTGACTCCCAATACTTATTCACCACGCGACCTTAGGCATGCCACCTGATACACTACAGGCTTTTGATTAGTAATGACGGTATATAGTAGTACTATGGGGAGACTATGCCCCCATATTAGAGTATGAAATAATGGATAAATAACCAAATAACATCAATATCATCACATAATAGTATATAAATACAATAATCACATCCAGTAATAATAAATGAATGTAGTAACAATACAAAATCAAACAACCATGATAGAATATAAGAAATATAACCCACTAAACTAATCACATATACAATATAAATAATCAAAATATTTCTAAATTGATTAGTACTTCTTACCCAAACTATAAACCTCACCTCCAATCATTTGATCCCACTCAAGATACTCTATATCAATCATATAATACCGACCCATAGTCCAACTTGTTTCTTCAACCAAGCGTGATTCGGCTGGGGTACCCATGGGAAATAGTGGCCTAAGAATGGTGTGTGTATATAAATTAGTAATGTTCCATCCATATAATCTAGTGATTTTTTTCAATATAGTGATATGTTCATGTGATATTCTCAAAATAAACAAAATAATATTTAAATATAAAGAAATAAATAAACTATCATTGATCCATGGGACCAACCATCCCAATCAACCATGTATTGTGTGCATTGTGCCAGAGTGTATGAGCATAATACATCACATGGTGGAAACATGTCCTGCTCAAAGATTCCACATATATGAATCCATTATTGTGATAATAGTCTAACCAAGGAAGTAATATTGGGATCCATATTAGATTAGGCTCAAATAGGAAAGCTTCATATCATCAAGGGTACAACAACATGATCATAAGCATCCTGGGAATCTATCCTAACTCAAATGTAATGAATTGATAAATTATAATTCTTTGGAATCTTAAGAAATCACTGATCTGAATCATCTCTATGTCTCCATGGAAACACATATACCCCTAATATCCTGATCATCCTAGTTACGTACAAGTAATTTCATGTGGAACCACTATTTAAATACTACGGATGAGTTGGTAATCACATAATAATAATGAAAAAATAATATCCAAGAATAAATGTCTAGATCCTAGAAATTATGGGTATCCTAGGTTTAGTTGGTGCCCATGTAATTCCATATATACCTGAGGTCAAATCCTGAAATCCTTAGAAACCCATCATGTGGATCAATAACCTGATCTTAGGAATCACATACATTAATCCATATCAGTATCATCACCTCATATAAGTCCAAAAATAATGATCCCATGAATGACCTCTCATTATCCCCAATGTTTCCACTATCACATCTTATTAGGCTCATATAGAGACCCTTGTAATCATGAAACGGAATCCCTAAATTCTATAACAATTAATAAATTAAATCATAATTAAAATAAATGGTTTTTTTGTTTTATTAAACCTATCACTAAATATCTACTTCCCATCAATCTTATACATAGGGTATGAGTATTGAGGTGACACCCGTTACCCTTTGCCTATACCCAACCCCAAACTCACACTCTTAGGTCATTCAGTCCTCATGTAACCTTCTAGTGACTTTTTTTCTTGGTAATGATTAAATGAAGGTTAGAAGATTAAATAAGGTTACAGGTGGTATGATGTAGGAACCAAGAGTGTGCTACTTTCTATTGGATTCTTCTCTAAAAAAGCTAAAATTTAAAATAGAATGAGCAGAACACAATCTTGATGTGATGAATTCTAAAAAAATACTAGTTCATGGTACTGGTGTACGTAGATGATAATATATTTGGTGGAATTAGGCAAGGATTAGTGGATGATTTTTCTAATCTAATGAAATAATAATTTCAAATTTATATGATTGGTGAACACACATACTGTGTGTGGATGCAAGTGATTCATAGGAAAGACTAAAATTTTATTTTTTAGGAAAATTATTCCATTGAGTTTCAGAAAAAAATCAATATGCATGACTCCAAACCCATTTTGACTCTGATTGAGCTTGGAAAAATCTTGGAATGCATGAGGATAGGACTTTTGTGGATCCCACCATGTACATGATAATCATTGGAATATTAGTGTACTTAAATTCAACACAACTAGATATTGTCTTTGAAACATTATTAGTGTCTCACACTCAATGTAATCCCAAAGAATAAAATTTTAAAATCATTAAAAGAAACATCATGTACAATCAAGGTACTCACAATTATGGATTATGCTTTACTGCAGTAAACGATAATCAACTACTAGAATTTTCTAATGTTGACTAGGCTAGAGATGTGGTGGATATAATGTTCAAGAGTGGTGGATAATTATTTCTTATCATGAAATGTGTGGCATGATTGACCATGAAACATGAAATCGCTTCTCTTAGTACTGTTGAAGTAGAGTATATCTCTACTACAAAGGATTTCACTTAGTTATTCTGGATGAATAAAAAACTAACTGATTTTGAGGATTAGGTGAAACAACCAATTCTGTTTTTCTATGATAATAAGATCATGATAAATCTTATGATGAATCCTATTTATAATTCTTATATGAAACATATTGAAATTAGATATCACTTAATCAAGGAAAATTTTTTACACGGAGTGATTAAAATGGATCATGTTGGAATTAATGACCGAATGGGTGACATTATGACTAAACCATTGGTAGAGCATGTGTTCGAGAAAAATTAGTTGAACCTTAGTGTTCAACCACCTCCTAGAGCACAAGGAGGTTAGGGATTATCCACACTCCCCAATTTTGATAAATGTATTTATATTTTTGTGGTAGGGATACATGTTTAAGGGGGAGATATTATCTAACGGGAGTGTGTGTTGAGATCCACATGTTCAAGAATAGGCTCTTCTAGTTTATTTCCAATGGAATATACTAGAGAAATTCAATGTTTTGAGGTTTTAAGAGAAGGGATAATAGGGAACTCATAGTGAAATTCAATGTATTAATGTGTGGTGGTTGTTGCGTTTTTGAAAAACTATTCAATGCTTCAGTGACATAATGAGATTATGGTGTTATTAGTAGATAGTTTATGGATTTTAATGATTTTGTGACAGTATTAGAGCTTATCTTTGTCCTCATTATGAATTCCTAAACATGAGAACCCATTTTCTGGTACCCCTGTGGTTTTCTACACCAATATTTTCTCATTTAGACTTAGAGTTATGGATGATTTTCTTCTCTTGTTTTAGGTTTTGACAGTGACTTTTGATATATTGAATTAATTTTCAGATGGCCAAAAAACCCAATGGGGGATATTTTGGGAACAAAGGTTGTCCTTTACAATAAATGGAGTGTGGTTTGTGTTTGTTGAAAATACTCAATATGAAAGATCATGGATTTTTCAAGTAAAGTGATTTTACAGTTCAAGATGACTATAGTATTTAAGGCGGTATCATTTCCCAATGTTTACAACATTGTGGGACTCAAAATTTGGAGGAAGAGGATATAATCATGAAAGGATGTTTTTGGAATTGAAATATCATAAAAATGTTAAAGGCATGAGATTCATGAAGACTGGGATATGGTTTGAAAATATGAAGATATTTAATAATGGAGATAGTGTGTCACATGATTATAAGAATTTGGTAATCTATGGTGTGTGATGTTTTCATAGAAATCATTTCCATGATAAAAAATCTCATGGGAGCTTCTCTAATGGAGGAGTGGAAAAAATATGTTTTTGAATGATCTAAAAAATGCATTGGAGTTAGTGGAGCTTTGAAAACTACTAAGCCAATAAATATAAGGCTACCCCCACTTCATTTGATAAGAAATTTTTAGAGAAAATCCAAAATCTCTTTAATTTCATTAATCTAAGAGAGCTTCATGAATATGGATATCTATGTGATCTTGACCACCATGAAAAGATGATTAATGTTTTGACTGAGGCCAATGAATTTGATTATTACGTTCTTCATGAGGATGAGGTATTTCACATTGGATCAATGAGCTTCGTGAAGATAGTTTGTTCTGTGAAGGTATGGTTATTTTTAAATGAATGTTCTTCGCAAAAGGTAGTTTTGATCATCAGGATTTTAGGTGATAGTGCTTTCAATGTGAATCAACTAAGGTAAATAGTGAAACTAGAGTCTCATTCTAGTCAAGGAAAAAAATACTATAATGTTGATCTACAGAAGAGACCCTCATGTAAATAAACTGAGTAAGTCATCACCCAAGGTAGTGATCACGTGGGATTTAATTGATGTTTTCCGAGGGATTTAGTGTGCTAGACCTAAAAACTTTAATATTTCGTGTTCCCTACATAGTTCAATTGTGTCTAATCTTATATATTCTAAAACCAGCAAAGATCATTGGATTTAGATACAATCAATAAAATGTTGATGTATTCTACAATGGACTATCCCTTAGTGGAAAACCATGTAACACTATTTGTGTTATCTCATTTCATGTGAATGTTTTCTTATTACACTATTATGACTGAAAGGTTTAACAAGTTTCTACCATCACGGGGACAAGATCCATCACATAAAAATAAAAAGTTTACAACCTGATTCACCCCTCCCCTCTTTTAGTATTCTGGTGTCCTTCAACCATAACATCTCTAAACAAGATATTATCAATAAGAATACCAAATGAATGATAAAGTGGATCTCAATCTCCACAACCAAGATTAGAATGATGAGTCATCTTGTAGCTCCAAATGTCTATCTTCGATACATGGCATCTTGTGTAACCATATAAGAATATATGTGAAGGACCTCCACCTTGCCACTATGCTCCATGGATGAGGGGGAAAATCATTAGAAATTAATCTCATATACCATATCATGAATCCTTATGGAGAGCGCAAACATTTTCAATGTGCTCCAAAAATGGTGGATCACTAACTTTAGCGGAGGACCTATGACCACAAAGCTTGAAGATATTGGGTGCCACTCCATAGATAAGGGAATCACAATCAATTCAGTATGGAGGGGGGGGGGGTCCAAGCCTAATTTATTAAAGATTAGGGTTAATCCATAACCTTATGTTCTATGGTAGATTCCAACCATGATAACACTCAAATGATCATGCGTAATCACCAAAAGATAGAGGACTCACAACCTATACATCACAGGGTTCCACTTAGATGACAGAAAACCCATTCCATAGTTTCTCAAGGGGGTTCTACTTAGTAGATAGAGTATCCAAGACCTATATTGAATTAGTGGGGTACCACCCCACTTTAGTGAAGAATATGGTGGCCTCGTATGCTACTATGTTTGGGGAGATTACAACCCCAACATCACTATGATGATATTTCATGATCACTATTATCTCTCAAGCATCACCTGAAAAATATTCATGATAGTAAAAACTCATGTCATATAACTTGAAGAACTACTAAGGATATCATTATATCCTATATAGAATAAAGACTCAGTATGGGATAGTTGTGAGAAAAAAAAATCAAATCATCCTAGAGGGATATATTTTAGGTAGAATATCATGGGCTCTATCTTTCCTAGAAGGAATACAAGATGTGTCTCAAGGGGTATATAGAATTTATATCAAAATGTGACATTACACATGTATCATTATCACATGAAATGTCTTCCTCCATATACAAAATGTTTCAACATGAGGTGCATAGTGTGTAGAGACCATCCTGGCACTCAGACCGGCTCATCTATCCCTATACTATAGATCATTCCCATATAACCATGTCATTATGGAGTACACTATTTGTGTCCAAGTATAACTAATTCACATGACATGAACCCCTACATACAAAACAAGTTTTCCCACCTGACCTCCTAGTAATGTACTCACAACACATGCTGATTAATTTAAAATGTGTACACAGAGTGTGATCCAAGGAAAATGACATGTAGAATCAAATGGATTCCTAGAAAGGTACTCCCTTAAATGATGATTTGAGGGGATAAGGGTCACATGGTGTGTGGAACCACCACACTTCATTTGATACTTAATTCAATGTGAAAACCTTTTCCACTACACAATGGGGAATACAATGAATGTGTTCTTTAGACTACACACAGTGTATTTTGTATTTTTTCAAAATGCATGGTTCTTCATGTGTATTCCACCTATTCCACCATTTACACTATATCCTCCTCATATCCTAGAAGAGAGTGTGAATCCAGTGCCAACAATTCCTAATCCATTATAAATAGATGTATTCCACCTACCCGAACCTCATACCAGTCTTCCCTATCACACTGCTTTACTACCATCGAACTAAATAGGGAACCATGAATCTCAAATATGAACTACAATCAGCCATGGTATTTAATAATCCTTGATCATGTTTTCAATCCCAATCCTAATCTTATGGTATTGATCCATTTACTAATAAATGGTTTCATAATAATTAATTATTAGGTATTTCTTTAACCACCGACCAAACAGTATTTCAATGATTATTTCATGATGAAAGGTGGGAGAAAATAAAAAAGACACTCATGAGAAATGAAACATGAACATTTTCCTATTTTTCTTAGTTTTTATTCCTTTATAAAAATAAATTAAGAACATATTAACATGAAAAATTATCATAACTTACAAACCAAGGAAGGCAAAGGAAAACATGAAAATCAACGGTTGACTTGTGAATTAATTTGATTGGAGATCAAATTTTCATTGGATATGGGTTAAGAAAATAGTGTTAAATACTGATAAATAACAACCCTACCTCATGTTTATAACTTTTCATAGATGAATAATGGTCCCATGACGAATTCATTGGCATGATCCAGAAATCGTATTAGTATAGACGATCCTGGTGGTATCATTCTGTTGAATGATGATCTATCATCACCATGAATCTCTCTTCAATGGATCTTACTAAACTAACGATGGTTATGTGGATATCCCAAGGATTTTAAACTAAAAAAATTTAAATAGGGGGAGGAACTAGGTAACATTAAATAAATAAATAAATTACATTATTAATTTTATTTTCTGCTTTTGACCACTTTTTAAATAAACACCCATGGAGGAAAAAAGTTATGTCACACCTATGGTAAAAATAAAATTATAAAAAAATATTCCAAGATGCCATTCAAGTGTTATTCCATTTTTCCTAAAAAAATACTTCCACATTATATAATATTTTTTTATTCTTAGTATAGGAAAATCGGGCCACCCAAGCCCCAAAATTCTCATTCTAACATAGTTCATGTCTTCAAAATTATTCCATAAAAATATTCATTTTCTAAAAATTTAAAAAGAGAGTCATTAATATTCCTATATATTTCACATACTAGTTTATAGGGGATTTTCAAGATCATAACCAAATATTCTCAGTACACATTCATTGCACAACTCCCCAAAATCAAGTTATAGCAATAAACACTAATGGTTAAAATACTAAAATGACACACTAATACACCTATGATTTCCAAAATAGATATGATCAATATAGATATAAAATTATTATTTTATCCCATATAAGAATAATCTAGGGTTTTTAAATTAAGTATTCTTCAAATAAATTCTCCATTTTACTAAATATATATTATATAACTAAAGCAGTTTTACATCAATTTAAAATTTGTCTCAAAAATACCAGCTCCTAATTTTTTCAAAAACCATCCTACCATTAATCATGTTGATGAATAATATTTCTATCTCTTTTAAAATAGATTTTATTAGTAATAGATTATATATTAATTCAATATAATAAAACTGATAGAAAAACATTATAATAATTTAAATAAATTTCATAGCTCGCCTTTAAACCCGTATCATAGAAGAAACCCATTTATAATTTTTAATAAAACTATAAACAATATAAATAAATATTTTTACTTATTTCAAGTTATATTCGGTAATTATAATAGTTAAAATATTAAAATAATAAAACAAATTATATTATAATGTATGGAACAATCAATAATATCCACATAAACAAAAATTTGTGAGAAAATTCCATTAATTAAATGGAATCTAATAAGGTATTACAAATAATAATGATTTTCTTAGTAGTTTTTTAATTAATAAATTTTATCCACATATGATTACTATAGAATCAAATATATTTATGCCTTCACGTACCACTTGATTGAAGATGTATGAGATAATTATCTTTCAGTTGTTCCATATGATACCTCTCACATTCCATACTATTGTACATGTGTTAATGTAACAAAAACATCACTCATTCTTAAGGTTCTTATTGAATAATTAGAAATTCATTGAAAAAATGAGATTCTCCCATAAATATAGTAATCATGTAATTTTATGGGTAACTTATCAATCCCTCACATCTTATCCCCCAGTTATAAAATAAAATCTCATAATTAACCAAAACACCACTTGGATTCCATTTGTAATGAATTTAACCTAGATTCCCAAATAGTACCCAAATTATGACCATTATTAAACCCATAGGCCCTCCTCAAACCAAGGGGTTGGTGATAAGTTTTATAAATCTAAGAATTATATCTAAAATAGATTTACCAATATTGATAAATATATTATGTCATGGTTGGATTATTTTGAAAAATAAGCCTGAATCGACCATAAGATGGAGATTTCCAATATTAAAACAAAACCAGTTAAAGAAAATAATGGTATAAAATGAAATAATGGAATCTTTATATATTTTAATAAAAATAAAATAGGGTTTTTTGAAATATACTTTATAGGTAAAAACATTCTACAAAAAATATGGATTATGTTTAGGATAATTGAAATAAGAAGGATCTTTTTCAAAAACGAGCTCCAAATAACCTGGAAAAAACTTTATATGGGTTTCTTTAGGACCATGAGTTAATTATTTACTAATATGGGTTAAGAGGGTGAAATAATGTCATGTTCACATGATCCATATTAGGACTGTGAAATAATATGATGATCACACATGAAGTAATAAGAGTGGGAAATGATTTCACATACTTGTTATTTTTTTAATTTTATAGTTTTATATTTTTAAATAATTAAATATATTTTTTATTTGATATTTTAATTCATCAGAGTGGGAAAAATACAAAATGAAAAATGTGAAACTATTTTATGGAACACTGATATTTTAAAAATGGATTATGTTTCCTAGATTTTAATCTAGCTTTATCATTTTTAATTTGATTCTATTGCATTGTGTATGTTTTATATGATCCGTAGAAATCTAGTTTTTTTAATTTTTTTGAGTATGAACGATTCAGTATTCCTATTTTCATTTTTCATATGGTATTTTACTTATAGTTATATTATTGTTAATTTAACTCTAATTTGGATGGATGTGTAACGTCCCAAATCCGTGTGCCACCCAAAGGTGCCTCAAACCTGGTAGGTCACATAACCTCGATTTCATTTCCCAAAATGACATAGGCTACTGACTAACAGTGAGGGACAAGGTAAGACATTGATGAAACTATGCCCCAATTGGAAGATTATACCCAATGGAAAGTAATATAGTAAACAAAGGTGGAATCAGTAATACTTTACAATAAAAGTAAACAATGGAAGACAGATAGTAATATAAAAACTAGAGCATATATAAATTATGCATGTCACATATAACTAGGAAAGTAGCCAAACAAGTATCACTACTGGAATAAAATAATGATACCAAAGTATAGAAAAGTAGTAAACTCCAATAGAAACTCAAGCCTCAGCTATGTCCCATGCTCTCCAGCTCCAACAACATTCAAGTACCTAATGAAGAAGGGAACTTTCCCTTATCTATAACAACAACTATATCATCTATTTGTGTCCAAAAGCATGACCCCAAATAGATGTGAGATTAATCCCCATAGGAAACCACCAAAAGATCTATGCCTAACTATTAGTGAATATATATATATGTCATGCTATATGCAGAAACAATGTAATAAACTAAGAAGTACTTAGAAGAAAACAATCATACAATTTTCAATTACATCCATTTAGTTTTATTATTTGATATATTGAATCATGTAAACCTTGTGATATAGCCTAATATCTATATCCCCTATGTAATAGTAACAACAAACATCTTAGAAGACCATCTAATCAAAATTTATAGACGAGTCCAAGCTTATGTTTTGTCTTGGAAGACTCATAACAAAGATTTTCAATCATTCAAAAGAAACCCTCGGGGAAAGTCCTCACAGTATAACCCCTCTGGTTTAACATATCATCAACTCAATAAATAATGAAACTCTAAGAAATCTCGCACTTTCTAACCTCTTTAGTCCCACATCGCACTAATCATTTACAACCGACCCCCTGGGTAGCTCTCACACACAATACCCCTTGGTCTGCATAGCAACTAAAAAAATATAATGACAACCTAGTAGCTCTTGTAGTCAATTCCCTAGGGTTCAAATTTAATTTAATAAAAACCCCCTAGTAAGCTCTCACGGTGTAACCCATCTATTCTATGATCTCCTGGATGCTCTAATAATCATTAACTCTAGGTAAAAATAACTACAATTTATACATAATATAACGAACCTCATGAATCTCTCAAAGTCAAATTCCCCTTGGTCATACATTCAAAATGTGAATCAGATGCATTTCATATAATCCAAAACTCTATCCTAACAAAAATAATCATGGAAAATAAAGAAAGACTAATAGTCATTCTAGACCAAATGGCCATAATCGATTAAATAAGGGAAACACACCCACAATCAAGTTATAAAACCTTAGGTATAAGAAATAACCCTTTCTCAATAAAAAAACCATTTTAGGTACTAAACATGGTTAAATTCCAAAACACGCAATTCCCCAAACATTGGTATTAGGCACTTTAATAATATATAATCCAAAGACAATCAAGTAAAGAAATAAACCACCAACCTCAACATCGTATGATGAACACTCTTGAACATTGTTCCTTGAATTTTCCAAGAATTATGTAGATCTACTAAAAGGTGAAAAATGATCATCCTTGAAATACTCATGAGAGAGAGAGAATCAAGAAGAAAGGATCTTGGGAAAGAGAGAACTCAACACTGGGAATCCAATGCAAATGAATGCATATAAATCCGAGATCAGAAGATGTAATGCATGTAGATCAATGTTTTTAGGCATTCTGTCACAATCTAGTATAAAACACATGGAGAAAAATGGTGTTCTGAACATGAGATTGGAACCTTCACAGATTTATCAAATAAAAAAGAAAAGTACATGACATGTTTATTTAATGTACATGTTGTGTACTAGCCTTAACCGACCCCCATCTTTAGGCGGTCTACCTTGTCAGTTACATGGCCATGTACTCGGCCATTACATGGCCAGAGCATGGCTATAAACGGAAACAGGTTACATGATGTGTACTAAAAATTACATGGCGTGTACATAGAAAATTTAGATTTATTTCTTTTTCCTCAAAAACACCCGAAATCAAGACCCATACCTAAAATGAAGATCCAGGATCTTGAAAACACCCCCCCTTTAAGCAATTCAACACTGAATGTCCCTTCCAAAGGTGGATAATATGAATATGCAATCAACACTGGCCGCTATGATTGTACGTCAGCCTCCCTCTCCCATGTCTCATTGTTTACTCCTTTTTGCTTCCATAACACCCATACTAGAGGAACATACTGACCATGAATAACCTTCGTACTATGATCCATAATCCAAATAGGGAGTTTCTTTAAAGATTCATTCACTTCCCACTCAACCTACCTATGTTGAAAAACATGAGATGAGTCTGAAAAGTATTTTTATAGCTATGAAACATGAAAGATATCAGGCATAGACTGATACCTCTAAGGTAACTATAACTAATAGGCAACCGACCTAACTATTTTCAAAACCTCAAACAACCCGACGTATCTCTATGAATGCTTCCCCTATCTCCTAATACTCTTATGTTCTAACCTCGGCATGACATGTATGAAAACCAGATCTATGACCTCGAACACTAGAGGTCATATCTGTTAATTAACATAAAATTTATGGCGATATTCTGCAGTTTCCATCCTCTTTGAAATCAACTCCACCTGGTCAGTGGTCTCTGGGACATGTTCGGGTCCTAGAATAGCTGCCTCTCCTACCTCTAGCAAACATAGGGGTGATCAGTATGTCTGACCATACAAAGACTCATAATGTACCATCTGAATCATTTCCTGAAAACATTTATGGTAGGAAAACTACACTAGTGGTATGTGTCTCTCCCAAGAACCCCAAAAATCTTGGATTCATGCACGAAGCATGTCCAACAAAACCAGAATTGTGTGCTTAGACTAGCCATATTTCGCGGGATGGTATGTTGTACTCCAAAGTAATTATGTACCCAAAGCCCTCTATAGTCCCTTCCATACACGATAAGTAAACCAGGTGTCTCTGTCCGAAACAATGGAGTTTAGAACCCCATACAAACATACAAGCTCTCATATGTATAACCTTCCATGATAATCAACACTAAGGGTTTCCTTAATCAGTAATAAATTAATATACTTTTTTGTTTGTGAATAAAAACCGAAACTGCATCAGTCCCTCACGGTGAAATTTTTAAACCCATCATGAAAACCATTGCGGCATTATAGTGACCCGGCATTTTCATACATTAAAATTACATCATTTCAAAGATAAACAACATAATAGTAATTACACATGGAGGATCCAGAGGTTTAGTGTCTTAGGAAAACTAGGACTACACATAACAAGTACAACATCAAGCATAAAAATTCATTTAATCTCTTCTTCTATAGATTCTTAGTAGCACTTGTCCTCTCCTTAGTACATGTAGCCACCTGAGGATATACATCAAAAGGGGTGATCTAAATCCCCATTAAGAGGATAGATAAGAACAATATAGCATGGGGTGAGCATAATAATGACATAGGAAAAATCTCTTGAACATGAGAGGAGCATAAAAAATAAACTTGAAATGTGGAAAAGCATAAAAATGAAACATCATGTCTTAGGGGTTAACTACCACACATACATGTGAACAAATCTAGAATCATGTTCATGCATCATTTCACATTTACTCATGAGATTCATCACTTTACCCAATGCATTGGAGCGCTATATAATTCTGGGCCCACCCGTCACTTTTAAACATTCATATTGCGCTATATAATTCCGGGCGCACCCATCACATCATAACATTAGCATTATCAAGATTGCCACATAGAACACATATCAAAAATTTACATAAATAAACCATGGAAAGGAATGGGTTTCATCTCATAATAACACATTCATAAGCTTTGGTTTCCCAAAAAAAGATGGAACAACATACTTGATATAAGAACCATCAACCTTGAATGAGATGTTAAAGGTGAGATCTTGAAAGAAGAGTTCTTTTGGAAAACATTTTGATGGACATAAAAACCAGTGAAAAACATTTATATTCCAGAAAAGTAAAGGAAATGATGAACAAAAGACCTTTGAGGAGTAACCTTATCAAAAATGGAGTGAAAGAGGGAGAACCCGAAGGAAGAAAATTGGGTTCGAGATTTCCCCTTACCTTGTACTCGAATGCCTACTTCTCTTTAATGTCCTGTATAATGAAATTATATTCATTAATTATAAATTCAAGAACCTTTTATACATTAATAGGGTTCATTCTGGTTTCATTATTTCATATTATGTTCCTTTGGATGACTTATAGAGTTTAAAAACATTGATCGGGGATGTTCGTTTTCATGGTTTTCTTGAGAGGTCCACTTGTATTCTTAATTTGATGTTTGGGTAGATCATGGGTAAACATCCAGAACTGATATTACATGTAATTAATGATATTACAGAATCATGAATGATTTTATAATGAGTTATATAAGATCCATGTTGCCGAATCATTAGTTAAGAATTAAATGAAGATTATTTGGGCTAATTTGAGCGGTTTTTGGATCACAACCAACTCATTTTAATTTTTCACTTAGTAGTATGGCCATCGGTTATTTACTGAACATAAAATAGAACATAATACATAAAAAAATTCTGGTTCAACCATAAAAATGGTTTCATGACCAGATTGAAGGTATAAATGGAAGAAGAGAGCATGTTGTTTTTGAAGGTGATAAATTATCACCACATGAACAACGTTCTATTTAATAAAATAAAATGAATATGAAAGGGTTTGGGTGATATAATATAACATTAGAATCATAATATTATAGTATATATATAATACTAGATTTACAGAACAATTTGGATGAAGATAGGTAGGGAGAGATCAAGAAAGGAACTTGAACTTGAAAGGAAATTAAAGGAGAAGAGAGATAGAAATTACCTTTAGAATCATTCTCTTGAGATCCTATTTAAGGAAGCTAGGCTTGGTCTTTTGATGAGACCAGAAGATTTTGGACGTGAGGGATGAGCTAGGGAAGGTGTTTGGGAATAATTTAGAGTAGGCTTGGAGCTTGAGAGGTGTGAGGAAAAGAGGGAGTGAGGGGTGGCCTTTATAGTGGAGGGGTGAGGGGTTTCCTTAATATAAAATTGATTAGTTTATTAATTTCACCTAAGACAAGGAATAGTGATTCTTGGATGACTAAGAATAGTAAATAAGACTTTTTAATTCGGGATTAGGGTGCTTAAATAACTTGTGATGTCAAAAATAGTGGGTTTTAATTAAAATGTATTTATATGATAAATTAATGTATTCTATTATTCATCAAAAATTCAAGTATCTCAGAAAAATCCCAAAATTTTACCCCAACCATTTTTTTACGTGTAGAATCCAAAAATGAATTCCATTTTTCAAAAATAATTTTCTAAATATTATTAATTTAATATTTAATTAAAATCATAATTTACTTAAAAAAACAGTTTTTAAAATTAAAACTGATTTTGCAGTTCTTTCAAAAATTACATAGGGTCTTATAAAATTATCTAAAAACTATTAGACATTAATTCAATAATTTATGAATATATATCAGTAAAATAAATATTCTTTTAAATTAATTATAATTAATCATTTATGACTTATAAAATACCAAAAATGTTTACTAAGGTCAAATTGTCACTTTCTAAGATGTCTAAATTTTATTTTATTATTCATAGGTAATGTTACTCTTATTTACTATTCCTAAGGGTCATATTACTATTCATAAGGGTAGGTTACTATTCATAAGGGTATGTTACTATTCACCAAAAAATATTTTTGTTTCATTGGACTCCAAGAACTATCTTGAACACAACCGTGAATGTTGGATTTTTAAAATTCCAAACATAGGGGTGACAAAATTATGTTTAAAGGTCACTTATCACTTAGTAGTTCAGGTTTTTATGTTGTTATGACATAGATATAAGAAGGGAATTTTCCATTGAAAAACTTTGGGTCGTTACATTCTTCCCTCCTTAAGAAATTTCGCCCCTGAAATTTCACTTTACACAAACAGGTGAGGGTACTTCTCCTTCATTTCCTCCTCTGGTTCCCAAGTTGCTTCCTCTAACTTTTGGTTCCTCCACAACACTTTGACAAGGCGGGTTGTCTTGTTGCGTAGAACCTTATCACTTCGGTCCATAATTTTTACCAGCTGCTCCTTATATGAGAGATCATCTTCCAACTGTACCACCTCTGAGTTTAGTACATGTGAGGGGTCTGGAATGTACTTCCTTAGTAGTGATACGTGAAACACATCATGAACTTGAGCCATATTCGGTGGAATTTCCAGACGATAGTCCACGTTACCTATACGATCAAGGATCTCAAAGGGGCCAATGTACCTTGGGCTTAGCTTCCCTTTCTTCCCGAATCGCATGACTCTCTTCCATGGAGATATTCTAAGGAAGACTTTATCTCCAACGTCGAACTCCAATTCCCTTCGACGATTGTCAGCATAGCTCTTTTGCCGACTATGAGCAGCTTTGATGTGTTTCTGGATGACTTGAACCTTCTCTGTCATCTCTTGAACAAGATCGGGACCAAGTAGCTTTCGTTCTCCAACTTCATCCCAACAGGTTGGAGTTCTACATCGCTTCCCATAAAGAGCTTCATACGGAGCCATCTGAATACTCGAGTGGAATCTATTGTTCTATGAGAACTTAACCAATGGGAGATGTTGATCCCAACAACCTTTGAATTCAAGAGAGAAGGATCTTAGCATAACTTCAAGTTTCTGAATAGTCTTTTCAGACTGGCCATCAGTTTGGGGGTGATAGGCCATGCTGAAATTTTATTCAGTACTCAAAGCATGTTGAAGGCTCCTCCAGAATTTAGAAGTGAACCTTGGATCACGGTCAGAGACAATCGAGTGTGGAACACCGTGCAATCTCACTACTTCCTTCACATATATCACTGCAAGTTGTTCAAGTGAGAGGTCTTCTCGAATTGCGATAAAATGGGCAGTATTGGTGAGTCGATCAACCACAACCCATATCGCATTATATACTCTTGACATATTCGGGAGACCCGTGACAAAGTCCATAGTAACATTTTCCCATTTCCACATGGGTATAGGCAATGGCTGCATCATACCTTTGGACTTTTTCCGCTCAGATTTAACTTGCTGACATACCAAGCACCTTGATATATATTCCGCAATCTCCTTCTTCATGTTATCCCACCAGAAGTGTTCTCGGAGATCACGATACATCTTGGTACTTCCAGGATGAATAGAGAAAGTTGAGCTATGTGCATTATCCAATAGTTCCTTCTTTATTCCGGGTGATGAAGGCACACAAAGCCGCGTTCCAAACCGAATCACACCATCATCGTCAATATGGAACTCTTGCAGCTTCCCTTCCTTTACTACATTCACCCTCTTTTGTATCTCCATATCATCTCTTTATGCTTCCTTAATCTTCTATTGGATGGATGGTTGCGCAATCATTTGGGAAAGGTAGGATGTATCCCCTGCCCTTATGATTCCCAAATCCATCCTTTTTATATCCAAGAAGATAGGGTCTTTCTCAATCTCAACATGGATAGAGTAGCAGGTTCTTTCCTTCTTAGAGCATCAGCTACCTTGTTCGCCTTTACAGGATGATAGTGAATAGAGAAATCGTAATCCTTGATTAGATCTAACCATCTCCTTTGACGCATGTTGAGCTCCTTTTGTGTGAATATATACTTTAGGCTCTTGTGGTCGGTGTATATGTCACACTTCTCACCATAAAGGTAATGCCGCCAGATTTTCAAGGCAAAAATCACAGCTTCCAGCTCTAGATCATGTGTCGGGTAGTTCTGCTCATGGATCTTCAACTGTCATGAGGCGTAGGCTATCACATTATCATTTTGCATGAGTACACAACCCAAGACTTTCTTTGAATCATCACTGTATATCACAAAACTTTCTCCACTTTTCGGTAGTGTGAGTACAGGTGAAGTGATAAGCCTTCTCTTTAGCTCCTTGAAGCTTCCCTCACATTCTTCCGTTCATACATATTTTACCCCTTTCCTTGTTAACTTAGTTAGTGGGCTTGAAAATCGTGGGAAGTTTCTCACAAAACATCGGTAGTACCCAGCTAATCCAAGAAAACTACGGATTTCTGTGACACTAGAGGGCCTGGGCCATTCTTCAATCGCCTTTTTCTTTGAAGGGTCCATAGAAATTCCCTCTCTTGTGATCACATGTCCCAAGAACGTGACTTGATTCATCCAAAAGTCACACTTGCTGAACTTGGCGTACAACTTCTCCTTTCTCAATGTCGCCAACACAAGTCTTAGATGTTCTTCATGTTCCTCCTTGCACTTGGAGTAGATGAGAATATCATCGATAAACACTACCACAAATTTGTCGAGGTAATGTCTAAAGACTATATTCATAAAATCCATGAAGATTTTAGGGGAATTAGTAAGTCCGAAGGGCATCACCAAAACTCATAGTTCCCATACCTTGTACGGAAGGCAGTCTTCTGAATATCTTCCTTCTTCACCTTTACTTGATGATATCCAGAATGAAGATCCACCTTTGAGATGTATTGAGCTCCTCTTAACTGGTTGAACAAGTCATCAATCCTTGGGATAGGATACTTGTTCTTTATGGTGATCTTGTTGAGTTCTCGATAATCGATACACAACCGCATGGTACCATCCTTCTTCTTCACAAAGAGCACTCGTGCACCCCAAGGTGATGCACTAGGGCGTATGAACCCTTTGTCCAGATTCTCTTGTAGCTGCTTCTTTGACTCCTCCAGTTCGATAGGAGCCATCCTATAGGGGCACTTCGAGATAGGAGTAGCTCCGGGTATGAGTTCAATTGAGAACTCTACCTCACGATCCGGGGGAATTCCGGGTAACTCTTCGGGAAATACATCGCCGTATTCCCTTACGATGGGCATTTCCTCAAGGTTGGAACTTTCCTTTGAATCAAACATTTGGGCGAGGTATGCTTCTTCATAGGGAATCATCACCCACACCATTAAAGGATTTTTCAAAGGACATTAATGATCTTCTTTGCATTTGTAGAGGAGCATGGGATGGTTCGGAATATGAAAATATATTTCCTTTTCCCGATAGTTGATATGTGCTCTATATAACAAGAGCCAATCCATTCCCATTATAGCGTCGAATTCCACCAAGGGAAGTATTACGAGATTTTTTGAAAGAATCTTCCCACATACGTCAACAGGAGAAGAATCAAACACTTGGGTTGCAATGATTGCACCACTTGGTGTTTTTACAGATATCTCTACTTAAAGGTTTCAGGGCTTCGATTCTATAGTTCTAGAAAACATTCAAGATATAAAGGAATGCGTAGAACTAGAATAAAATAAGACTTTTGCCATTCTTGAATGAATAGGATGTGTACCTTGTACGACTTCATTATCATGTTCCACCTCCACAGTAGTGATGGCATAAGCCTTCCCTTGTTCCTTTGGATTTGGTGGTTGTTGGCACTGATTAACCTCGAGAGCTCGAGGTTTAGTGAACTGGTTTGAATAGTGCCCTAGCTCCTTACAGTTGTAGCATTGAACCACGAGTGGTTATCTCCTTTCATCGGCTACATTATCCTTCCTTTTCATGACTCTTCGACACTCGTGAGCTAGGTTTCCTTCTTTACCACACTTGAAGCATTTCCCCGTCCCTTTGAGGTAGTTCCCATTGTGCAACTTCCCACATTTTTGGCAAGTGGGTCGTTGTGTTTTCGTCCCATCTTTATCACTAGATCCACCAGCTTGAAACTCCATCTTTCTTTTCTTATCACCATAGGCATGGGACCATTCTCCAAACTCCATATCCACTTTGAGAGCACACCGAACAACTTCTTCATAACTCCCAAATTCTCGAATTGCAAGAGCTTTTCGAAGATGTGGTTTTAACCCACTAAAGAATCTATCAATTTTGCTATCATTGTTGATAACAAAACCCGAATCATACCTTGCGAGCCTTGTGAAATTTTCTTTATAGGTTGTGACAGATTCTCCTTCTTTTTGCTTGATCTCTATGAATTCTCTCTCCATCTTCGTGCGAAGTGTTCTTGGGAAGTACATATTAAGAAACATTATCTTAAAGTCTTCCCATTCCATCTCTTCATTTTCATCCCTTGGCTTGGTGTTCTTAATCAAATCCCACCATTGATCAGCTTCTCCATCTAGATGATAAACGGTTAGAGTCACCTTCTCTGTCTCGGAATAGTGAAGAACAGAAAAGATATTCTCCATGGAGTTGACCCACTGTTCCGCAACTAGTGGATCAGAAGATCCACAAAACGTCGGTGGTCGTTGCCGCATAAAACATTCGATAGCTAGCTGCTCCCTCTTTAGTGAAGGAGGAAGTTACCCATTATTATGGTTATTATTCATAACCTTGGATAATTGGGTAAGCATCGCCATGATGTTTTGAACTCCACCTCCAAAATCATTGGGGATGTCGTTCGGGCAATCGTTGCATTGGCCTTCGCAAGAGTTGTTGGCCTGATTTCTCCTGGTTCCCACCATTTTCTAAAATAGAAAAGGTTAGAACAAAACATAAGTAAATAATTCATGAATAACTTATTCATTTAAACAATTATACCAAAAACATAACATATGGGATCCCTAGGTAAATATCCTTGTGTGCATATTTGTACTTAGTCTCATGCTAGAGGTTTTCTTTAGGGTTCACTAATCCTAATTCCCAAATTAACTAAACCTTTCCTTTGATACCAACTATAGCGACCCAGCCTTTTCATACATTACCATTACATCATTTCAAGGATAAAAACATAATTGTAATTACACATGGAGGATCCAGAGGTTTAGTGTCTTGGGAAAACTAGGACTACACATAACAAGTACAACATCAAGCATAAAAATTCATTTAACCTCTTCTTCTATAGCTTCTTAGTAGTACTTGTCCTCTCCTTAGTAAATGTAGCCACCTGAGGATATATATCAAAAGGGGTGAGATAAATGCCCAGTAATAGTATATATAAGAACAATATAGCATGGGGTGAGCATAATCATGACATAGGAAAAAGATCTTGAACATGAGAGGAGCATAAACAATAAACTTGAAATGTGGCAAAGCATAAAAATGAAACATCATGTCTTAGTGGTTAACTACCAAACATACTTGTGAACAAATCTAGCATCATGTTCATGCATCATTTCAAATTTACTCATGAGATTAATCACTTTACTCAATGCATTGGAGCACTATATAATTCTGGGCGCACCCGTCACATTTAAACATTCATATTGCGCTATATAATTCCGGGCGCACCCGTCACATCATAACATTATCATTATCATTCTTTCCACATAGAACACATATCAAACATGTACATAAATAACCCAAGGAAAGGAATGGGTTTCATCTCATAATAACACATTCATAATCTTTGGGTTCCCAAAAGAAAGAGGGAACAACATACTTGATATAAGAACCATCAACCTTGAATGAGATGTAAAAGATGAGATCTTGAAAGAAGTGTTCTTTTGGAAAACATTTTGATGGACATAAAAACCAGTTACAGACATGTATATCCCAGAAAAGTAAAGGAAATGATGAACAAAAGACCTTTGTGGAGTAACCATATCAAAAATGGAGTGAAAGAGGGAGAACCCGAAGGAAGAAAATTGGGTTCGAGATTTCCCCTTACCTTGAACTCAAATGCCTCCTTCTCTTTAATGTCCTGTATAATGACATTATATTCATTTATTAGAAATTCCAGAACCTTTTATACATTAATAGGGTTCATTCTGGTTTCATTATTTCATATTATGTTCCTTTGGATGACTTATAGAGTTTAAAAACATTGATTGGGGATGTTTGTTTTCATGGTTTTCTTGAGCGGTCCACATGTATTCTTAATTAGATGTTTGGGTAGATCATGGGTAAACATCCAGAACTGATATTACATGTAATTAATGATATTAAAGAAGCTTGAATGATTTTATAATGAGTTATATTAGATCCATGTGGATGAATCATTAGATAAGAATTAAATGAAGATTATTTGGGCTAATTTGAGCGGATTTTGGATCACAACCAACTCATTTTAATTTTTCACTTAGTAGTATGGCCATAGGTTATTTCCAGAACTTAAAATAGAAAAAAATACATACAAAACATTCTGGTTCAACAATAAAAATGGTTTCATGACCAGATTGAAGGTATAAATGGAAGAAGAGAGCATGTTGTTTTTGAAGGTGATAAATTATCACCACATGAACAACGTTCTCTTTAATAAAATAAAAGGAAGATGAAAGGGTGTGGGGTGATATAATATAACATTATAATCATAATATTATAGTATATATATAATACTGGATTTACAGAACAATTTGGATGAAGATAGGTAGGGAGAGATCAAGAAAGGAACTTGAACTTGAAAGGAAATTAAAGGAGAAGAGAGAGAGAAATTACCTTTAGAATCCTTCTCTTGAGATCCTCTTTAAGGATGATAGGCTTGGTCTTTTGATGAGTCCAGTAGCTTTTGGACGTGGGGGATGATCTAGGGAAGGTGTTTGGCAAGAATTTAGAGTAGGCTTGGAGCTTGAGAGGTGTGAGGAAAAGAGGGAGTGAGGGGTGGCTTTTATAGTGGAGG
Source organism: Viscum album (assembly GCA_963277665.1). NCBI lineage: Eukaryota > Viridiplantae > Streptophyta > Magnoliopsida > Santalales > Viscaceae > Viscum > Viscum album. Next base: position 1,786,778,153 of record OY728128.1, read on the forward strand.
GGTGAGGGGTTTCCTTAATATAAAATTGATTAGTTTATTAATTTCACCTAAGACAAGGAATAGTGAGTCTTGGATGACTAAGAATAGTAAATAAGACTTTTGAATTCGGGATTAGGGTGCTTACATCACTTGTGATTTCAAGAATAGTGGGTTTTAATTAAAATGTATTTATATGATAAATTAATGTATTCTACTATTCATCAAAAATTCAAGTATCTCAGAAAAATCCCAAAATTTTACCCCAACCATTTTTCAATGTGTAGAATCCAAAAAATGAAGTCCATTTTTCAAAAATAATTTTCTAAATATTATTAATTTAATATTTAATTAAAATCATAATTTACTTAAAAAACAGTTTTTAAAATTAAAACTGATTTTGGAGTTCTTTCAAAAATTACTTAGGGTCTTATAAAATTATCTAAAAACTATTAGACATTGATTCAATAATTTATGAATATATTTCAGGAAAATAAATATTCTTTTAAATTAATTATAATTAATCATTTATGACTTATAAAATACCAAAAATGTTTACTAAGGTCAAATTGTCACTTTCTAAGATGTCTAAATTTTATTTTATTATTCATAGGTAATGTTACTATTATTTACTATTCCTAAGGGTCATATTACTATTCATAAGGGTAGGTTACTATTCATAAGGGTAGGTTACTATTCACCAAAAATTATTTTTGTTTCATTGGACTCCAAGAACTATCTTGAACACAACCGTGAATGTTGGATTTTTAAAATTCCAAAAATAGGGGTGACAAAATTATGTTTAATGGTCACTTATCACTTAGTACTTCATTGTTTTGTGTTTTTATGACATAGATATAAGAAGGGAATTTTCCATTGAAAAACTTTGGGTCGTTACAGGCATTATTCCATTTCCACTCGGTAAAGGGTAACTACTGTAAAATAACTATCATTAACCGATTCCCCGCCTTTACCTACTGATAGGTGGAAAATATCATGAAAAAATAGCTACATACCTCTTTACACCTAACCACCAATACTAACAGTATAGATCATGACACATCTTGGTGACGCCAGGATTAAATACCCAAACTGAGGAATGAAAACCACACATTAACTCCTCATGTATGACTTATAACACCCTTACATGTCCATGAAAGCACAATCCCTCATCATTTCCTACCATCCACCCAGGATTAGGGTCCTCTACTGACACACTCTCCCATTGGACAAGGCCTTTGGAATCTGATAGCTTCCTTATTCACACTTGATCCAGTAGTGTAGATGTAACAACTATAGAAGAAAGGAATGTCTGCCCCTATCTATCATGGACCTCCAAATATATCTCAGATAAGAGAGTAATAAGATGCCACTCACTACTATCCTCTTTAGTTTCCCATATATGAGTTCTTTTTCTCAATGCATCAGTCATTGTTTTTCCTTTCCCATGCGTGTAGGCAAGTTCAAAGATAAAAGACTAATGTTACTCAACCCACCTTCTCTATCTCAAATTTAGATCACACTATGTAAGATATACTTGAGGGTTTTTGGCCAGTGTATACCACAATGTGCTCATAATGTTTCGAACAATGTAGGGCATGCACAACTGCAGCCAACTAGAAATCGTGTGTTGGGTAATTCCTTTCATGTGGCCTCAATTGTGGAGACCCATATGAAACTAATCCATCCCCATGAAGATGCACTACTCCCAGACTGATATCTGATTCATAAAATTAAATAGTGTAATTATTTCCTAGCTCCACCAAAATTAGTATCAGTGATGAACTGAATCTCCCTTTGAGATCCTAAAAGGTTGGATTGCTAGAATCTGTCCACAATTACATTGCTCTCTTCTTAGTTAGGCCTATTATTTGTGCTAATAAGTAGGAAAAGTCCTTTATAAAGAGACTGTAGTAACCATACTGCACCAGAAAACTCCATAACTCAAATAAATTCTTCATTTTCTCCCAAGAAACTACTGATCTCACTTTCTTGGGGTCTACTAATACTTCAGTCACTGAGATAACATGACCCAAGAAGTGTATCTCTTCCATCCTAAAATGGTATTTTTAGATCATGTCCTATAACCGAGGCTCTATCAGTGTACTCAATATGATATCACGATGTTTGGTATGGTCATGTCATGTTTTGGAGTACACCAAGATATTTCCCATGAAGACTACCACAAAAGAATCCAATTAAGGATGGAACTATCAATTCATTAGTGCCATGAAAACTATGGGCGCATTCGTGAGACCGAACGACATATCCAAATACTCGTATAGACCGTACCTACTCCGAAAGGCTGTAAGAGGTATATATGATTGTCTAACACACCACTGATGATAATTTTATCTCAAGTCTATATTCAAAAAAACCCTGGCCCCTCGAAGCATATTAAAGAGATCATCAATCCTCAGAAAGGGAAATTGATTCTTGACCATCAACTGATTTAGCTTATGATAATACACACAATATTTGAGGGTACCATCCTCTTTCTTCACAAAAAGTATAGGAAAATCCTAAGGATAAGTATTGGGTAAGATGAAACCATTTTCCTTTAACCCGTATAACTACTTCTTGTGATCATCTATCTCTGGTGTAGCCATCCTATAAGGAGTAATGGACACCAATACCACTCCTGGAACAATCTCAATAGAGAAATGTACCTCTCGCTCCGGAGGTAATTCTAAAAATTCATCTAGAAAGGCATCTTTGAAGCAATCCACCACTAAAAGAAATTCCCTTTGTGAAGTGCCCTAGTCATCAATATATAAACGAGAATTATGGGATAAATTACTCCTAACCCATGATGCATAGGTCCAGCTCTGCTCACCAGGACAACTCATTTTCTCTTGTGTAGAAAAGAACCATCCTTCTGTGATGTAAAACTCACCCAGTGGTGATAGTAGTCAACAAAGGCATGTAAAGAGACCAACCTGTCTATTTAGAGAATGAGATAAAATCTTGTAATCTATAAGACATAGAGGTCCTATATGACGTGAAACCCACCAACCTCAAGAGGGAACTCCTGTCACTAACGTACACCAGCCGTCCTAAGCCCCAACAGAGTGTCTAGAATCATAATATCCTCAGATGTAATGATACAGATCCCAAGTCTCTCCACAATGGAAAAAAATATAAAACTATGGGAATCCCAAGTTTCCAAAAGGTAAGAAGCTAAAAATGAGGAAACTAGAATCATACCTCTAAGCATATAGTGTCTGAGATCCCTCTCTTATTGGTTATGCTCTACTACAAAAGTATGACCAGTATCGCGACCCTATGACCCTTCCTGACCACCCTGAGCTAATCCAACTTGATATATTTGAAAACCTATATCCTAACCACAATTTCCACAACCACCTCCTCATGTTGAACGGATTGACGAAATCTAGTTCCCTGGCTGATGAGAAACTGGTGGTCCTGCTCCGAAATGTGGAGTCATAATAGAACCCCTATCACTTGCTACTGATGAGAACATCCTGTAAAAATTTGAATGATTGTCTATCTTGTCGTAGGATCAGTACTCGACTGGGTCCCTCAGAAAATGTGGTCTCATATTCCCACTCTTCCCACACTGGTATAATACTAACTGAAAACCTAATGAAACATCACATGAAAACTCCCTACAATTCTTACTACCATCTGTCGAAGGAGTACTATCCTTGGATGTTGAAACGCCCTAGGTCACAGATCCCAACTCCCTTAGATTATGCTTGGTAATTAGTTCGTGGTTCACTATAGCCATCAATAAAGTCATCTAGAATAAATTCTCATGTGATCAAATGTCATACTTGAGAATATCCTCAAATATCATATCCAAAGATAACTCATCACCTCCCAGAATAGGTTCGAAGTGCTGAAGCACTGTAAAATGTAAAGAGTAATGCATCACTACAAGAGAGCCCTACTGCAAATACCTAAACTCTCGGGCTTGATCATCCCTCAATGTCTTGGGGTAGAATTAATCACAGAGAGTCCTCTAAAACTCTTCCCAAGATATATACCGATGATGTCCCGCTTGTGAGATAACATCCCATAAACTCTTGGCAGAATCACATAGAATTTACGTCATGAGATTCACCCTCTACACCGAAGGTGTCTGTAGATGATCAAAGATAGAATGAATTGCCTCCAACCTTGAATTTTTATCCTGTTGTCCTCCATCCACTAAAAATGTGGGCTGCTGCTACTGTTAGAATACTATTTTCAACTATTCTATAGTCGGGGAAAGATGTACTGCTCCATAAAAATTTTTGAACATCCTCATAAAGTCTTTACAAAACTCTGCATAAAAACCTCTGTATAGTAAAATAGTTGGTGCCAAAACGGTCTTGATGTGAGTATCTTCTAGTGGTCCTCAATCTACCATTTCACGTGTCTGGCTATTTCCCTATATTTGGCGTACAACCGAAGGACGTCTTGGGTGCATGACTTTTCAAGGTCAAGCACACACCTCAATTCAAGATTATCAAGGACCAAAACATAGAAGTGCATGAAAAAAATAAAAGAAGGAAAAAATTCATGTTTTAATAAATATGTTTATACAACAAGTATAAATATCACACAAAATGTTCCCTTTAAGACTTTCATGGTCATGTACCTCTTCCAAACACTGTCGGGTAACACCCCATACACAAGACGTGTTCATCCTGAGACACTACATGTACTTGAATTTTACCTCCTTCCTAGGTTCTTCTACATGACTAGAACTACATGGTTCCCACATAGGTAACACTAAACAATGTGTTCAACCAAGACATGGTGGGTACCACTTAATTTTCATCCACTCGTGTCATTGGTTATATGGCCATATACAGGGTTGATAACTATACGGAGTGCATAAATGAGAAATAGGGTGTACAACCTATGTTCCATCCACCTGTTTCATTGGTAACATGGCTGGATACACTGTTGATAACTACATAGTGTGCATAAAAGAGAAATGACATCTATAACCTATATTCCCTCCACCCGCGTCATTGGTCACTTGACTGGATACACGGTTCCTTACAACATGACATGTACTTACAATACACGGTGTGATCTACCAAACATTTCTCAACCATGTGTTTCTGTACACACAGTTAGTCACATGGTCAAGGACTACACAGAGTGTACATACTGTACATGGTTTGTACTTATGAAATGTTGTTTCTTCCATAACATAAAAACCCATGGCGTTTGTTCATAACCTCACACGCCATGTTGTATGGGTTTATAGATATTAAGCCTCTCAAACTTTTCATGAACCCATATAAACATAATTTTTTTTCCAAGGATTGATAAATTCAGACCCATGGGAGTCCATACTCCCCAAAAAACAATGTTGGGATTCCTTTTTCACATGAAAAGTTGAAAATATTCGATTCAAGTTCAACATGATCCACTAAATTCTGATCTATGAGAACCCATAACACCTCAGGGATAGAAGATTGGCATCCAACCAAAAGAAAATATACAATTACCAATATCCTATAAATATAAGAGGAATTTGATCACAACATCTATAAAAATTCCATTCATATCTAGCAAAATGTCTATCACAACAAAATGCAATAAGTAATGCACCCTAAATGGCATAACAAGAATGAATGACATGTGATCTCTAAAAAGTGTCTATATGATGCATGAGATGGAATACCCTCATCTCATCAAGTTTCAATAGAATTGAACCTCAATAATATCAATGTTAATAGGATAAAACAAGTGAATCACCCAACTGTGAAATCAAATAAACTGTAATAATTGAAAAAGCTAGAAAAAATTTAAACATTCGAGGTAACATGGATTTTCCCTGACACGGGTTAGCAACTCTAGGGAAAAACTTATTACCAAATACCTATTCCTTTTTATCCATATCTATAACCTCCAAATATTAAGACAAAGAATAAAATAACTCATCTGATACCACATTGTAATGTCCCAGATCCAGGTAAGACCAAATGGTTACCTAAACCAAGTTGGTCAAATAACCTCAAATGCATTTCCCCAAAAACCAAAGGTTGTCGACTAGAAGCGAGGGACAGTGTAAGACATTGGGAAAAGTATTCCTTATTAGAATAGTATACATACTATAATGTAAACTATAAATAACTGAAGATGCAGTAATACCATAAAAAAGGAAACAGCGGATGATAGATAGTAATATAACAACATGAGAAAATATAAATGATGCATGTCATATATATCTAGGAAAGCGTCCAAACAAGTCACAATACATAAAAAAAATACTGAAACCATTGTAAAGAACAACAATAAACTCTAATAGCATTTCTAGCCTCATCTTGGTCCCATGCTCTCTAGCTCCAGCAGCAATCAAGTACCTAATGAAGAAGGTCACTTTCCATTATCTATACCTGCAACCATATAATCTTTTTGGGTCCAAAATCATTACCCAAATAGGGTGTGAGATGAATCCCAGTAGGAAACCAAAAAAATATTAGTGCCTAACTATCAGTGAATATATATATATAGAGAATATAATATGAATAAATAAAGTAATAAACTATGAAGTACTCAAAAGTAAACAATCATATGGTTTTCAATTACATCCATTTACTTTTATTATTTGATCCGTTGAATCATGTAAACCTCTAGATCCATCCTAATATCTATATCCCCTATATAATAGTAACAAAATACCTCTCACAAGACCATATAAAGAAACAAGTAAGACGTAGTCCCATCCTATGCTTTATCTTGGAAGGATCATCACAAACCTTCAATCATTCAAAAGAAACCATCTAGGAATGTTCTCACAGTATAACCCCTATGGTTTAACATATCATCAATTCAATAAATAATGACCCTCTGGGAGTTCTCACACAGTCTAACCCTTTGGTCCCACATATCACTTATAATTTACAAACAACCACCTCAGTAGCTCTCAAAGTCAATACACCCTTGGTCTGTATAGAAACAATAAAATATAATGATCACCAGGAAGCTCTCAATGTCAATTCCCTGGGGTCCAACATTCTTTTAACAAAGACCCTCTTGGAATCTTTCACGGTCTAACCCCTCTAGTCTATAACCACCTGATAGCTCTCACAGTCAATACCATTGGGCCAACATAACTGTAATTTATACATAAAAGACCCAACCTCAAGAAGCTCTCACAGTCAAATTCCACATGGTCATACTTTCAAAAAGTTAATCACATGTATTTCATATAATCAGTAACTCCATCCTAACAACAAGAGGTATGGAAAACAAAACACTCCTAACATGAATTCTAGACCAAATAGGTATAACCGATTAAACAAGGGGAACACACCCATATCAAAGGTATAAAACCTTATGCAGAAGAAATAACCCTTTCTCAATCAAAAAAACCATAGAAGGTATTAAACAGGGTTATATTCCAAAACTTTCAATACCCCAAGCATGGTTATTCAACACATTAAGTATATATAATCTAAATAAAATCAAGGAAAGGAACAAACCACCAGCCTTGAAACCATATAATCAACACTCTTGAATGTCAACCCCTGAATCGGACTCGACCAACTTATAAATATACAGATGTAAAAAATAGAATCCTTGAAATACTCATGAGAGAGAGGAAATCTAGAAGAAAGGGTATAGGGAATGATAGGACTAACTTTTGGGAGTACAATGCACCAGAAAATGTCTCAATTGGATCTTGGATGAAGAATCGAAAGGAGAATGAAGTTCTTTAGCATTTTGCCGCTCTCTGGTACAAAACACCGGAAGAATAACAGTGTTCTAGATGTGAGATGTGACCCTGTAATTATTTATCAAATAAAAATAAAAGTAAACTGCATGTTCAATTAATGTACATGTTGTGTACTAACCTTAACTGGCCCCCACTTTAGGTGGTGTACCAGGTCACTTACACAACCATGTACTCAGAGGATACACCGCCAGTACACAGCTCTATGCAGCATCCCGGTACATGGTGTGTACTCAAAATTACATGGTGTGTTCTTATAAAATTTTCACTTCTTATTTTTTCCTCAAAAGACTGAAAATCAAGATCCATACCTGAAATAGAGATCTGGGTTGTAAAAGGTGCCCCAAACACGGTTGGTCAAATAACCTAAAGCGCATTTCCCCAAACACCAGAGGCTACCAACCAGCATTGAGGTCCATGGTAAGACATTGGGTATGCTATTCCCTCATTGTTAGAGGATACACAATGTAACAGCCCAAGATTTTATAAAAAATATTCTTTTTAATTTTATTAATGTCTTGTGTTGTACGCTACACCAAAAGGAGCTTGCACAACACGCATCCTTGACTTTCCTTGCATTACACGCAATCACGACCTTCCTCGATAGCGTGTGTAATACACAATACCGAGTTTCACTAAACAACGATATGCTATTAAAATATTATTAAAACTAGCCGGTATGAATATTAATAACCACTTTTTAAAATTCTGTAAATCTTATTTTTCAAAATGAACTTCATTTTTGGATTCGGAGTATCGAATTTAGCCTAAGGTGAAATTTTGGTACATTTCGGATAACTTTCATATTCTGATGAATAGTGAAAATTACTAAAAAACAACTTTTTTAATCGAAATAATTAATAGTGATAAATTATTAATTGGATTAGTTTTAAAGTATATTTAGAATATATTTTTACAAATTAATACAATGTGGGTCATTGGATGTAATTGCACATTTAAACCAGACATAAACAAGTGTCAATCTTTTGATAGATATTGTTTCTTAAAAACACGCTATTTGTTTTAACAGCGGGATTTAATTATAAAATTAATTAATGCAACTTCTATGTTATGAATTTGGTAAAATAGACTTCATTTTTGAATTCGGAATATGAAATATAGCTTAGGATGAAATTTTGGCATTTTTCTGAAAACCTTCATTTTTTGATGAATAGTGAAACTACTAAGTGATAGTTAAAAAACCGAATTTTTCATAAAACTTAATTTTACCGCTTCTGTGAATGGAATTTCAAAAATCCGAGAGACACGGTTGATGTCAGTAAGTAAAATGTGGTTCAATGAGATGAAAATAATTTTTGGTGAATAGTAACTTTTTACTTTTATTTACCACGGTTAAAAGTAAATAGGGTAATTAAGGGTAAGAATGATATTAATATTACCCTAACACATGTCCTAATTCTATTGGACAAGTGTATCTCGACCAAAAACAACCTTAAGTGTAAAATATTATCATTTAGGCCCACTTGGATTAGATTAGGACATTTATTATTATTTAATTCAAAGAAGAGTTAAAATAGTTAAAATCAAAGTTTATTCACTAAAACATTTTTAATATGGGGTTATACATAAGATAAATTCGACTATAAATATTCATTAGAAAGCTAAAAAGATTTCCTACATAACGATATTTTATTTATAATTTTTAGACATTAAATAAATTAATTTATTTATGACACAACGATGATGCAGTAATTACCCTTTTAAGGAAATATTAACATAATTGATGTTATAAATACTCAAATGAATGTAATTTGAGACTTTTTATGAATTCCACTAATTTTCTAGGTTACTATGATATATTAGTGTTGATTTAATCAAATTGGTTCGAACATATAATTCTGTTATGACTTTCACAAAAATCATATATCAAATAGTGTCAAAATTGACACAAAATAGTTTTTAAATCAAATATTATATTATTAATTGTTATTTTATTCCTAAAAATCTAAGGTTCGGCCAAATGACTTATATAAGGATATATATATTAATAATAAACAATTTGAGGTTCGTTTGGCATGTTATAGTAAGTGTATTAACCATATAGTGAAAGAAAACAAAAAAGACACGGTAAAAGTTAAATTATTTAACTTAGAGTTAAATCTAATTGATAAGGTTAAAATAATAACCTAAACTTGTCTAAATCCTATTGGTTGATATTATTTAGACCCATCCCCACTTTAGCTTCGAAATAAGACCCTTTGGAACCATTATAAACCGATTTTTACTTTAATATAAAATAATATTTTGAGATATTCCTAAGGTGCCCCTCTCCTCCCTTATAAAAGGGCACCTCCTCCCCCTCCTCCTCACACCAATTTGAGAACTCAAGCTCGGCCAACCCCTGAAAAAATCTCTTCTCCACTTCCCTAGAAACATCCTAGAGGTTCTGGTCTTCCTCAAAGACCAATTTTAGTTCCCTAAGAGGAGGTCTCCAAAAGGCGCTTCAAAGAAGAGGTAATTACCGTTACCAATTCTTTCATCTTTATTTCTTCTTCCACTTCTTCTTCTTAGGTTGTTTCATTATGAAGTAATAACATCAGTATCACTCATATACTGATATGTTATTATAAGTATGAAACAACCCTATTTCACCATCTATCTATCCTACGGAAAAAGAAATCACCGCGCGTGCGTACGTACGGAATACCGTCTCCACGCCGTGGTGTAATCTATTTTCCACCACCACCTTACATGGATGGGTATAATGGTGTAAAGAATAACTATACATAGTTATTAAAACATCATATTGATTCTGATATATTTTATAATCCACTCCAATTCAATTCAATATTTATGGAAATGATATCATCGCTCGTGCGTACGTACGGACTACCGTCTCCACGACGCGATGAGATTCATTCTCCATGTTAACCATTTAAGAATGATTATAAAGTATATATAAGAAATAATAATGAAATATATGACATTATAAAGCTACTGGATTTATGTATATATATATATGTATGTCATCTACTTACTTCCATTCAAGACAATAGGGAAAGGAAAACAGCGTTCATGCGTACGTACGGACTACCGTCTCCATGAACGGTGTTTTTCATTTCATTTATCTATCTATTATATATATATATATACTGAATATATATGATATATAAATCATATTTTATATTCTTTAAGTAAGTAAATCATGATATAAGTAATAATAATGTCAAGAACAACAAGTCAAAACACCTACGATAAAAGAAATGATTTTACCCAAAACGCTTCTTTAACATGGAATTTACAAAAGAACGGGTAATATAATGTCATAAGTGAACCATATATGATATCATAACAATGAATATGATTCTTTAATAAGTCAATGACATTATTTAAACCATTATACAGGAGCTTCGGACACGTACAAAGCAAATCGGACCTAAGGTAAGGGAAATATCACAATCTCATTTTTATCCGAGATTGTTTATTCGTATGTATTTACTGGGGTGTATTTTATCATCCACATACATGTTTCATCAATATGTAATATTATTTCCATCCACCTACAATTGTTTAAATCCATTTTTATCCTTTGGTGAGTTTTTAGTAAAGAATATGAAAGTAATCTTTTGTCGTTTTTTCGTACGAGGTACTTTTTGACTTTCCGACAAAAGTACGAAGAATGTTTTTTTTAACTTATACGGCATGAAGGGATTTTTTAAAACATGATTTCCAAGAAGCTTCCTTTACAAGTTTTCAAGTTTATTTTTAATCAACTTCTTTTAGTTTATAATTTTATGACAGGTTAAGAAAAGAAAAGTTTTTTTTAAGAAGAAATGATATTTTCCTCAAGAATGGAGTTCAAGTGTTTTATCAAAATTATTTTCCATCTAAGATAATAAAAGGGTTCTGTTTCTATCCCTATTATTACATTTATTTGATTATGTTTTGAGGGAATTATTTTTATGAAGTCATTTACCTTATATGATTTGTTTTATGATGTCATGATGTTTCAAGAATCCCATTTTTGTTACATGTGTTATGCGATGATGTATGATTTATGATTATGTGGCACACATAAGAAAGGATTCATTATAAGATGGGTGGGACCTATATCTCCCTCCAATGCATTGGGTAATGATTTTATATCTCATGAGATAGACAGGGCTGGAACGGTAGGTTATACCGGTTCAGTGAAACAGGACTGAAACGAGGGTTACTCGATTCAGAAAGGGACTTTGTCCACTAAGATAGTCTTGGCAATTAGTCTTGACTAACAAGAAATGATTCTCTATGATTATGTGTGTATGCCACAAAGTTTCATGTTTTAAGTTATGATTATTGGGATTACTTTTTCACTGCCATGATTTATCCCATGATTATGAAATTATGCTCTCTTTTGAAGGCTATGATCTCCAAAATGTTATGTTCTTATGAATATGATGTGATTGATATTTATTTTGTTTACCCTTACTGAGCATTTGAGCTCACCCTTTTATGTTTTATTTTCCCCAGGATATAAAGAAAGGTTTTAGGTAAAAAAAGGAAGATCTTTATGGGAGATTTTGAAGATCTTTCACCACGATTAGAAGATTATAGTCCGAGTTTCCAAAGACACTAAACTATTACGGTCCTTGTGTGTGTGTTTTTGTAATGTACTAAGTATTCCGCAAAAGTAATGTAATGTAAATGTACGTTAAGCTTCGGGTATCTACAGTTGGTATCAGAGGAAAAGTTTAGTCAACCTTTGGAAACTAGGATGATCCCTAGAGATATTTCTAAGGTATGTCTAGGGATGTCCCTAAGGTTAAGTATACGTATAGGTTATAGTAATAGAATTATGATAACGATCATAGAATTAAACCTAAGATGTTAGATATTGAAGGTACTCCCCCTTTATTATGTTGTTTTCCCTAGCATGATTTTTGCCTCTCACACTATTCTTTTTGGGTTTTAGACGATGGCTGTAACCCGAAGGAACCGTGTTGATCAATGCAATGGACAATGCAATGATTGCCCTCCTGAACAAACAAATGTTATGGGAGATGGAGTGCAAAATCTTATTGCTATACTTACACAAGCTATGAATCATTATTGACTTCCAAATGAGCAGAGAAGGGAACAATATTCTATTGAGTCCTTCATGAGGCAACGTCCACCTTCTTTCAGTGGGACTTCCGATCCACTTGTTGCTGAACAATGGATCAGTACCACTGAAAAGATATTTTCAGTTCTTCAATGTTCTGAACATGATAAAGTCATCTTAGCAGTATATCGTTTGGAAGGTGAAGCTGATCAATGGTGGAATCTTATCAAGAATACGAGGCCAAGAGATGAAATTGAGTCCATGGAATGGGACGAGTTCAAGAACTTGTTTTTCAGTAAGTACTTCCCTCGTATTCTTCGAACGAAGATGGAGAAGGAGTTTCTTGAACTAAAGCAAAAGGATGATGAATCTGTTGGTATATACGAAGCGAATTTTACAAGACTAGCAAGGTATGCATCTGGCATTATCATCCAACCTGAAAGTAAAGTTGATCGATTTTTCAGTGGCTTAAAACCAAGTCTTCGAAGGGCATTAGATATAAGAGACTTCAGTAGCTATGAAGAAATTGTGCGTTGTGCTATCAAGGTAGAAATGGAAGTTGGTGTTACATATCCATCTCATGGTTTTGACAAGAAACGAAAGATGGAGTTCAAGGAGAAATCTCAGAATAATGGTGAAAAGAAGATGAATGTTTCCTTATGCACAAAGTGTGGAAAGAAGCATGGCGGAGATTGTCTTAAAGGGACTAGAAAATGTTTTAAGTGTGGAAAAGAAGGTCATCGAGCAGCTGAGTGTCGAAGTAATGGAAAAAGGGATTCTAATGAAGTGAATAAAGAAAACACTGCAGAGAACGCACAACCAACACTTCAATGCTTCAAGTGCAAGGAGATGGGACATTATGCCAATAAATGCCCTAATCCAAGGGTTAGTGATGATCGACATGAGCAACCGCTTAAGGCAAAGGACAAAGGGAAGTCACATGCGATCACTATTGGCAATGTTGAATATGACAACGATGTGGTGGAATGATTAAGTTTTTATGTAATGGGATTCCAAAATAATGTTGTATCATGGAATATTGGAATATTTATGTATTGGTCTAATGTGGTATTCAAAGTGATTGAGATATTATGCGCATAATGAAGGGAAAACGAGAAAATGAAATGTTTAACAGTATTCATGAGCTCATGATTGATATAAGGACTAAGTGATATCATGGTTTGAGTATATAGAATTTTGAGGATTTTGGTATGTGGAAAGTAACTGCATTCAAGTTTTCACTAAGGTTCAATGGGTATTCAAGAGAGTACAAGATTAAGGCCTTTGAATGTTTGGAATGTGTCCAACAAGATATATCTTATGATATATGGGGATCAACGATGGTATTAAATCTCTGGTAATCGTTTTCACTATGTTATGAGAATGGACTGCAGTATTATGGATAGGACTAAAGATTGAAATGGATTATGTTGGACATAAGTTAGTATTGTTTAAGGATAGAAGTTTTTTCGATATTATTTATGGGATGTTATAGTAATATAGTTTTAGAAAAAGGACAACCTGCAGGACGGACGACAGCCCATCGCTTCGGACAAGGCTGTGGGAATCGAACCCACAACCGAAGTGCGACTGGCCTTTATCGCCTACCACTGGCCTACAGGAAGTCCCTGTTTAGTAGAAACTAGTTTTATTATATTAAGCAGTATGATATATGAAGTATAAGCCCATTTTAGGAACTATATATGATTAATCTCACTATAGATCGACTTATGTATATAATTTTTGCTAACCTTTTGTTTGAGATAGATGGAATGACCCGTCATTCTATCACATGATCTGCTAACACTTCACGAATAACAAATTCAACTTCATTTATTTAAGAGATGAAGTGGAAATTGTTCTAGGCACGAACAATAGTGAGATTGTACCAAAATAAAGAAAGTATTTATTCCAATTCAAATTTTCAACTTTAGGGAAATGATCTTGAAAACCAAAAATGGTTTCCTAGTGATCTTATACCTGATGAATCAGATGGTACATTAGATTGTCACAAATTTATGGATTTGTGATTATTGGCTTTTCCATAGCCATGTTCTCTACCACTCTCCATCATAACATGATGGTTAGATTTCTCTTCCATATCCATATTTTCACCTATGTGGAAACCCAATGATTAGTTTATTTGGGTAACCGTTACGTTTCATACTTTTGTTTTTAAAGATTGGTTTTGATATTCCTTTTTACGATGTGGGTTTCTATTAAAGAAACTTTCAAATAGTAAACCATTTATAACCCTGACGAATTTCGAGGGCGAAATTCATTTTAAGGGGGGTAGAATGTAACAGCCCAAGATTTTATAAAAAATATTCTTTTTAATTTTATTAATGTCTTGTGTTGTACGCTACACCAAAAGGAGCTTGCACAACACGCATCCTTGACTTGCCTTGCATTACACGCAATCGCGACCTTCCTCGATAGCGTGTGTAATACGCAATACCGAGTTTCACTAAACAACGATATGCTATTAAAATATTATTAAAACTAGCCGGTATGAATAGTAATAACCACTTTTTAAAATTCTGTAAATCTTATTTTTCAAAATGAACTTCATTTTTGGATTCGGAGTATCGAATTTATCCTAAGGTGAAATTTTGGTACATTTTGGATAACTTTCATATTCTGATGAATAGTGAAAATTACTAAAAAACAACTTTTTTAATCGAAATAATTAATAGTGATAAATTATTAATTGGAGTAGTTTTAAAGTATATTTAAAATATATTTTTACAAATTAATACAATGTTGGTCATTGGATGTAATTGCACATTTAAACCAGACATAAACAAGTGTCAATCTTTTGATAGATATTGTTTCTTAAAAACACGCTATTTGTTTTAACAGCGGGATTTAATTATAAAATTAATTAATGCAACTTCTATGTTATGAATTTGGTAAAATAGACTTCATTTTTGAATTCGGAATATGAAATATATCTTAGGATGAAATTTTGGCATTTTTCTGAAAACCTTCATTTTTTGATGAATAGTGAAACTACTAAGTGATAGTTAAAAAACTGAATTTTTCATAAAACATAATTTTTCCGCTTCTGTGAATGGAATTTCAAAAATCCGAGAGACACGGTTGATGTCAGTAAGTAAAATGTGGTTCAATGAGATGAAAATAATTTTTGGTGAATAATAACTTTTTACTTTTATTTACCACGGTTAAAAGTAAATAGGGTAATTAAGGGTAAGAATGATATTAATATTACCCTAAAACATGTACTAATTCTATTGGACAAGTGTATCTCGACCAGAAAAAACCTTAAGTGTAAAATATTATCATTTAGGCGCACTTGGATTAGATTAGAACATTTATTATTATTTAATTCAAAGAAGAGTTAAAAGAGTTAAAATCAAAGTTTATTCACTAAAACATTTTTAATATGGGGTTATACATAAGATAAATTCGACTATAAATATTAATTAGAAAGATAAAAAGATTCCCTACATAATGATATTTTATTTATAATTTTTAGACTTTAAATAAATTAATTTATTTATGACACAACGATGATGCAGTAATTACCCTTTTAAGGAAATATTAACATAATTGATGTTATAAATACTCAAATGAATGTAATTTGAGAATGTTTATGAATTCCACTAATTTTATAGGTTACTATGATATATTAGTGTTGATTTAATCAACTTGGTTCGAACATATAATTCTGTTATGACTTTCACAAAAATCATATATCAAATAGTGTCAAAATTGACACAAAATAGTTTTTAAATCAAATATTATATTATTAATTGTTATTTTATTCCTAAAAATCTAAGGTTCGGCCAAATGACTTAGATAAGGATATATATATTAATAATAAAAAATTTGGGGTTCGTTTGGCATGGTATAGTAACTTTATTAACCATATAGTGAAAGAAAACAAAAAAGACACGGTAAAAGTTAAATTATTTAACTTAGAGTTAAATCTAATTGATAAGGTTAAAATAATAACCTAAACTTTTCTAAATCCTATTGGTTGATAGTATTTCGACCCCTCCCCACTTTATCTTCTAAATAAGACCCTTTGGAACCATTATAAACCGATTTTTACTTTAATATAAAATAATATTTTGAGATATTCCTAAGGTGCCACTCTCCTCCCTTATAAAAGGGCACCTCCTCCCCCTCCTCCTCACACCAATTTGAGAACTCAAGCTCGGCCAAACCCTGAAAAAATCTCTTCTCCACTTCCCTAGAAACATCCTAGAGGTTCTGGTCTTCCTCAAAGACCAATTTTAGTTCCCTAAGAGGAGGTCTCCAAAAGGCGCTTCAAAGAAGAGGTAATTACCGTTACCAATTCTTTCATCTTTATTTCTTCTTCCACTTCTTCTTCTTAGGTTGTTTCATTATGAAGTAATAACATCAGTATCACTCATATACTTATATGTTATTATAATTATGAAACAACCCTATTTCACCATCTATCTATCCTACGGAAAAAGAAATCACCGCGCGTGCGTACGTACGGAATACCGTCTCCACGCCGTGGTGTAATCTATTTTCCACCACCACCTTACATGGATGGGTATAATGGTGTAAAGAATAACTATACATAGTTATTAAAACATCATATTTATTCTGATATATTGTATAATCCACTCCAATTCAATTCAATATTTATGGAAATGATATCATCGCTCGTGCGTACGTACGGACTACCGTCTCCACGACGCGATGAGATTCATTCTCCATGTTAACCATTTAAGAATGATTATAAAGTATATATAAGAAATAATAATGAAATATATGACATTATAAAGCTACTGGATTTATGTATATATATATATGTATGTCATCTACTTACTTCCATTCAAGACAATAGGGAAAGGAAAACAACGTTCATGCGTACGTATGGACTACCGTCTCCATGAACGGTGTTTTTCATTTCATTTATCTATCTATTATATATATATATATATACTGAATATATATGATATATAAATCATATTTTATATTCTGGAAGTAAGTAAATCATGATATAAGTAATAATAATGTCAAGAACAACAAGTCAAAACACCTACGATAAAAGAAACGATTTTACCCAAAACGCTTCTTTAACATGGAATTTACAAAAGAACGGGTAATATAATGTCATAAGTGAACCATATATGATATCATAACAATGAATATGATTCTGTAATAAGTCAATGACATTATTTAAACCATTATACAGGAGCTTCGGACATGTACAAAGCAAATCGGACCTAAGGTAAGAGAAATATCACAATCTCATTTTTATCCGAGATTGTGTATTCGTATGTATTTACTGGGGTGTATTTTATCATCCAAATCCATGTTTCATCAATATGTAATATTATTTCCATCCACCTACAATTGTTTAAATCCATTTTTATCCTTTGGTGAGTTTTTATTAAATAATATGAAAGGAATCTTTTGTCGTTTTTTCGTACGAGGTACTTTTTGACTTTCCGACAAAAGTACGAAGAATGTTTTTTTTAACTTATACGGCATGAAGGGATTTTTTAAAACATGATTTCCAAGAAGCTTCCTTTACAAGTTTTCAAGTTTAATTTTAATCAACTTCTTTTAGTTTATAATTGTATGACATGTTAAGAAAAGAAAAGTTTTTTTTAAGAAGAAATGATATTTTCCTCAAGAATGGAGTTCAAGTGTTTTATCAAAATTATTTTCCATCTAAGATAATAAAAGGGTTCTGTTTCTATCCCTATTATTACATTGATTTGATTATGTTTTGAGGGAATTATTTTTATGAAGTCATTTACCTTATATGATTTGTTTTATGATGTCATGATGTTTCAAGAATCCCATTTTTGTTACATGTGTTATGCGATGATGTATGATTTATGATTATGTGGCACACATAAGAAAGGATTCATTATAAGATGGGTGGGACCTATATCTCCCTCCAATGCATTGGGTAAAGATTTTATATCTCATGAGATAGACAGGGCTGGAACGGTAGGTTATACCAGTTCAGTGAAACAGGACTGAAACGAGGGTTACTCGATTCAGAAAGGGACTTTGTCCACTAAGATAGTCTTGGCAATTAGTCTTGACTAACAAGAAATGATTCTCTATGATTATGCGTGTATGCCAAAAAGTTTCATGTTTTAAGTTATGATTATTGGGATTACTTTTTCACTGCCATGATTTATCCCATGATTATGAAATTATGCTCTCTTTTGCAGGTTATGATTTCCAAAATGTTATGTTCTTATGAATATGATGTGATTGATATTTATTTTGTTTACCCTTACTGAGAATTTGAGCTCACCCTTTTATGTTTTATTTTCCCCAGGATATAAAGAAAGGTTTTAGGTAAAAAAAAGGAAGATCTTTATGGGAGATTTTGAAGATCTTTCACCACGATTAGAAGATTATAGTCCGAGTTTCCAAAGACACTAAACTATTACGGTCCTTGTGTGTGTGTTTTTGTAATGTACTAAATATTCTGCAAAAGTAATGTAATGTCAATGTACGTTAATCTTCGGGTCTCTACACACAATGGAAGGTAAATAGTAATCAAAAGAGAAAACAGTAATATTATACAATTAAAGTAAACAATGGAATACAAATAGTAATATAACAACTGGGTCATATATAAAGGAGGCATGCCACATATATCTAGGAATGAAACTAAACAAGTCACAATGCTTAAATACAATACTAAAACCAAAGTACAGAAATACAGTAAACTCAAATAGCATCATAAGACTCATCTTGGTCCCATACTCTCCATCTCCAATTGCAATCAAGTACAAGATGAAGAAGGACGCTTTCCCTTATCTATACCTGAAACCATATAATATGTTTGGGTCCAAAATCATGACCTAAAAAGGGTGTAAGATGAATATTACTGGGAAACCACCAAAATATCTAAGCTTAACTGTCAGTGAATATATAAATATAGCAGGTAATATGAAGAAATGATGTAATAAACTAGGAAATACTAAAATGTAAACAATCCTATATTTTTCAATTAAATTCATTTATTTTATTATTAGATTAGTTAAATCATGTAAACCTTGGGATCTATCCTAAGCTCCATATCCCCTATGTAATAGTAACAATAGACGTCTTAGAAGACCATATAAGAAAACAAGTAAGACTGAGTCTAAGCCTATGATCTGTCTTAGAAGACTCTTAAAAACATTCAATCATTATAAAACACCTCTTAGAAAGTTATCACAATCTATCCCATCTATTTTAACACATCATCAATTAAATACACAATGACCATGTGGGAAAGCTTACACAGTCTATCCCCTTTGATCCCACATAACACTAATCATTCAAAAATGACCACACTGGCATCTCTCTCAATCAATACCCCCTTCGTCTTTATAGAAAAAATAAAATATAATGACCATGTGGATGATATAATATCCAATTACCTACGTCCCAACATTCATTTAATAACAACCCTATGGGTAGCTCTCACAATATACCCCTTTGTTCTATATCCACCATACATCTCTTATAGGAAATACCTTTGGGCCAACATACCTAAAATATATACATAAAATACCCTACCCCGAGAAGCTCCCACAATCAAATTCTCCTTGTTCATAATTTCACAATGTGAATCACATGCATTTCATATAATCATAAACTACATCCTAACAACCAGAGTCATGGAAAAAAAATTAAGCCTAACAGACATTCAATACCAAACAACCATAATTGATTAAACAAAGGAAACACACCCATAATCAAGGTATAAAAACTTATGCATAATAAATAATAGTTTCAAAATCAAAATAACCATAGAAGTATTAAATATAGTTAAATTCCAAAACACGCAATACCCAAAACATGGGTATTTGGAACTTTAATCATATAAAATTCAAAGACAATCAAAGAAAGTCACAAACCACCTACCTTGACGTCGTATGATCAACAATCTTGAACTTCAGCCCTTGAATTAGCGTAGAATGATGTAGATCTATAAAAAGGTAAAAAATATCATCCTTGAAATACTCAGAAGAGAGAGGGAATCAAGATGAAAGGCTCTAGGGAAAGAGATAACTCACCTCTGGGAATCCACCTCTGGGAATCCAACTCACCCGACAATGTCTCAATCGAAGCTCGAACGAAGAACCAAGAGGTACTTGAAGTTATTCAACATTTTGTCACTGAAATGTACAAAACCCGGGGAGAAGAAGGGTGTTGTTGATATGAGATGTGACCTTGCACTGATTTATCAAATTAAAATAAAATTACATAACGTTTTCATTTAATGTACATTCCATGAACTAGCATTAATCGGCTCCCTATTTAGGTGGTCTTCCAGGTCACCTACACGGCCGTGTACTTAGCTATTATACGACCATTACACGACTATACTCGACAACTGATTACACGATGTTTTCTCAAAATTACACAACTTAGAAATTGAAAATATCTATTTTTCCCTTTCCCTAAAAAACACCTAAAATCTAGATCGATACATGAAATGAAGATACATTTTCTTACATGAAGCATTCTAAATTATTATGTTAATCTATATTAATTTATATATTTTATTTTGATTAACCATGAAATTAAATTTGTTTATACTGTTTTTAAAAACATGAACATATTATTTTTGTGGAATTTTTTATAAATCATTTTTATTTTCTAGTCATTATTAATAGAATACGATTTATGCGATTCTTCTTATTTAGAATAGATAATTTTATACTAGATTCATTTATTGTTATTTATTCATGGGATATTTTTTATGGTTTTTTATTATTGTAGTTATCATGAAAATTCAGTTCCTTTAATTTTATAGTTTTCTAGTAATTGAAATCTGTTTTTTAATATTTGAAAATTCTTTATTTCACATTTTTGAAAATATTGTGATCGTTATTATTTTATTTAATTTCTAAATAAATTTGTTACCAAAAACCCTTCCAAACCTATTATTATCTTTTATTTTATTAATCAAGACACAACTCCAATTTTAGTTTTTTGAGTCCCAATAACCCCCTGTAGGAAAAACATTAAATTTACCCTTACGTATTACCACCCAAAACCTAAATGATTATTCTACTTATCATGGGTTGTGGAGTTTACCATTGGGGTTATCCAACAAGTAATTAACGGAATTGAAGAGTCTCAAGAATAATATACTTACTATAATATATTATTTTTAATTTGAATTAAATTAATTATATTAATTGATTTATACCCCCAAGGGGAAAAACATAAGGACACTATTGTGAACTAAAATAATATCATTGATAGGGAAAGAAATTATTTGAAATGTAACCATGGTCTCAGATTTTCTATTTTATGTTATTTTTAAGATAAAAAATCATTCATATGGAAATGCATGTAAAAAATAAAAATAATATATTATAATAAATATATTATATTTCAGGCTCTTCACTTATCGCAATTCTATATAGGCTTAGGACATGGGTAAACACCACACCCAGATATCAATGAAACAATCCAAAAAAATTGAGGTCGTATACATGGTTAATGTTAGTGAAATTTATTATTTATTTAATATTTTTAACATCTAATGGAGATGTTTCTATAAACATCCTCAAAATATAGTAATACATTATATTAATTTTTTTAAAGGTTAATATGATGTAAATAAATATTGAATTTTATATTATAAATTGAATTCTTTTTATATGTGAATTCTATTTTGTAAAATAATTATATAGAAATTGTTTTATTTATTTAACATCCCTTATTTTATAGAAGTACATATATTACCTATTTAAATTTATCATGTAATTAAAAATATAATTTTTATGTTATTTTATAATTTTAGTTAGAATTGTAAAATCTAAAAATTCATTTATTTACTTCATGAATTCGTTATTTTAATATGCAATGTGTTATATAATTGAAAATATAAATTTCATTGCATATTTATTCCATAAATTGTTGTATAAATTTCACACCCACTATGGGTATGATATCTATACCACTTAAATGTGACATATATGGGATAAGGTTTCTCTTTATGTACTTTTTATACCTCAACTGGGGATACGTATAGCTATGGTTCTACCACCTCGATATGCCACTATGGTTATTCCAACACATCATAATGCTATTTTGCTATTGATTCCTCATACAACTAACGAGGTGATTTCTCAATTCAAAACATATTGAACTCCCAACAATAATATGTGAATCCATATTTCAACATGTATGTTTTCACTATAGGACTGCATGAAGATGATGAAAATGGAAAAGAAACATCAAAGATGTCATCAAAAGTAACGTCTCTAGAGTCATTCAGAAATTACAATAGTGTATCGATGTCCCAACCCAATTAATCTATAGGGATATTGATTATAGGATGTTTTTGTGATAATATGGAATATTTTATTCATGATTAAATGTGTATGGTGTAGGATCCTCCCTATGTGGTGTATGATCCTCTCCCTTCTACGTAGGATCGTTTATTTATGGTATATAAGACACTCTCACACATCGATGTACCTATTCATGCCTCCACCTTCACCTATATTCACATACTAATAGTGGAAGTGGTATTGAATTATTATCAATTAGAATAGAAGAAAAATCAACTTCACTAACTGTTGTAGTGGGTGCATGTGGATCAAGAAACACCCTCATATATGAAACATAAAGGAGCTCTAAGTGCCACTAGATCTCTGTGAAATACATCATGACTGAAACCTTCCCTTTATTAAAGAAAAAATATGTACACAATCTACAATAAAACGTCAAACTAAAAATTTAATAACATTAATGATAATATGAAATATTACGTAAAAATATATAAAAAAAGGTTGTAATCATACCACTTGGTGGACACATATCCCAGGGAATGTAATGTACATAATATTGTGACTTCGACACCACTACATGTACTCTCTCAGATCTGATATTTGGAGTCATTCTATAGGATATGTGTTCTAGATGATACTATAATATGTACACACTTACCAATTCTATATTCAATGTGCATGATGGTATGACTAATCAACTGCTTTCCTACCTATAAGTATAACTATGAGAAATATAGTAACATATCGTGGGGCTATGGGGAAGTGTTGTAAGAACCCAAGCTATCACTTGAATTGATATGGATGGAACCACTCTACCCCATGTAATTAGATTATTGGAATGGATACCACATGGTCTCTACATACATATAATATATGTTTCACATTAATTTTGTTATTAATGTTATTATATATTATAATGAAAATATACATATATTGATTTTATAGTTTATATATACATTTTAGAGTTATCATTTTAGGTTTACTATATTTAAGGAGTGATGTGTCAAAAATTATCCCATGACTACATCTATAGTAGGACAACACACTATTTAATATGGTGATACTCTACTAGACATTTTATATTGAGTTGTATATATTGATATGAAAATGAAACTCCTCCATAAATATTTTCAATTTTCCTATCCATATCGCTAAGTAACAACTACGACATAATTTATACAAAAGTATTAGAGTAGTTTATACACTATGTGATATTGATTAGTGGAATAATATATGATTTTTGTGTCAAATAATTATCAACTCAATAACACAATCAAGTATCATTAATAAGTGATCATCTAGAAAACCCATATAAAATGAGGCACTGTGAAAGGAATGTGGTCAACCAAAAACCCAAACTTCTTGAAAATTATGCACAATATCTGACCAGTTTCATAATGTCCAACCCATAACCACTAGACATAGATAGGTAAACCCATCATGTATACTACATGATCTAAAGTAACTATCATCTACCCCTCGGGAAAATGGAAAGCATGTTTCTATGGTTTTATTGATCAATAAAATAATAAAACAATGATTAATGGACTTGAATTCATACATTATGAATCCATAAAATCAAATACATTAGTGGTATAAAAAATGGAACTTTTAGATCCATCAGGCATGAAATGATGTCTTATATGTATAATAAGATGTTGAACAGGACCCCACTCTATCACATCATGTGATACATGATAATGATGGGTAGTTAAGAGAGACAAATCTATCTAAATGTATTACATTCACATAAACTTTTTCAGAAATTTAGTAGTTAAAATTATTTAATTGAATATAAATATTATATTTTTTCCAAAGAATTATGTTACTAACAATGTAATTTGGTTGTAAATTCAATAATAAATGAACTTGAAGTTTTCATTTATAACAATAATCAATTAATTTCCCATAAATACATTCAAATTAATAAATAAAGTAAAATATCAATCTCATAGATTGCTTGATGATTTCCCTATATATTTTGGGAAATGTTATTGGGAGTGACCATCCTTGATAGATAAACCACACCTCTCTTAAGGTGTTCCTTCAAAGGGAAAATCCAATTCATTATAAATATGGGTTTACTTCAAATTCCCTCTTACTCACAAACTTTTTATGTTCTATAGAATAATAGGTTTAACAAAAGATATATTTATGTTCTCATATTCACCTATAGACATCTAAAAAAATTATAGTAGTAATTAATACACTTCAATCGATAGAATGGATCAAAATATTTCTCCCATGTAATGTGTGTAGAACAACATGATGTGGTCCAAAGTTCATGAAGACACTTTAATTATTATAATTTATCATAATCATAGTGACACTAATACATTAAAACCACAAAAACATGATTGTTGTTACTATTCAAAAGATCATGAAACTCAGTAAACTCAAATATAACCTAACATGGTCAAATGAATTAAAAAAGTGTGGTAGCCTCTTATATAATTTAATAAATATCATATTAATAATATTTATTATATATTATCCCTCTATGAAAAACCTCTTTGGCATACTTCTATCTTTACCCAAAATAATTCACTGTGTGATGGAGCATTTTGTACAAAAAACCTATAATTTAATAAAAAAATTTGTTATTAAAACATTATTTTATCTATGAGCCTTCTAATTAATAATATCTAAATATATTACTCAATTTGAGTCTATTAGAGTAATAACTATAAATCCTATAAGTATTAGGCATAGAAAATCCCCAAAATCACATATTAAGAGGTATGAATTGATTCCCTATTACTAAGAGTTATAAAACTAAAATTTTTTAATAAACCACTTATTAAAAGAATTTTCACTTTAACCAAAACTCATTTAATTGAAAATCTCAAAAAAATTACCGAGTGGGAGTCTAGGAAAGTAAGAAATATACTTACCACTAGTATTTATCTTGAAAAATCACCTAGATCACCCAAAATGAGATCCAATTTGATGTTTCTCTACCTCGCGTTCTTACACAATATAAAACTAATTAAATTATTAATTTAAATAATGATTTAAATTTGGTGTTTTATTTTCCAAAGTATATTTTTTTACATTCCTAATTAACTATAATGGGTAGATTCTAGACTCCCTAGAATACTTCATTAATGAATTCGATGATATTAGTCTTCATGTGTCCATATATTCTCCCATAATCATATGTTAGTGACCATTTATCAAGAGTAATTTGCATCATATAGTCATATAACACTTGATTGTCTTTATGAATGACTTTAAAATTATCCTTCATCCTCTATTGTTAAGGATTGCATGATAAAACAAAAAAAACTAATGATAATTTATATATTAAATTCTATATATTAAATGTATTTCCTGAATAAAAATAATCATATGAGGACTAATTATTTTGATTTGATCTTTATGGGATTATCCTCATACTTCTTCCACATGTTTCATGGAATGGGTGTAATATAATATCAATGTTAAACATATGGTGGTCTTTATAAAAGACCATATGACTCTAATATGTACCTGATATCTCTATTCCAATCATAAATTATTTATATTCCTTTAATGTACATCACAAAATCTTTGAGGCAATCTTGTAACCAACCCGAATAACAGATGTTATTCTTCTCAACAATATTAAATTTCAAGGGAAAAGGGGTATAATTTCTTTATGGAATGACATAAATCACCAAAGTTACAATATAAATTATTTATAAAAAAGATCCACAAATCTATATAAACAACTTATAATTTTTGAGTGATACCACACCCGGTTAGAATGTTCAAATAAATATATCAGTCACTACCTTTGACTGGTCAACATGGTTCCATTGGATCACATATTCTACTATATTTAAACAGTAGGTAACCTGATTATTATGGAATAAAAACTATATAATATATATTAAAACATGAAAGGAGTCATCATAGTCACCATACACATTACCATATATCATGAATTCCATGCCTTTCTATATGTAGTATCCTAAATAAAATTTTGGTTGATTATCTCCACCACCAAAACTATTGGAACAACTTGAAATGATTTTTCCCTTTCAATAATAATTTTTGAAATGAATTCAGAATATATGACTGTGTGACCTTGTGATACTATTGGGTTCACACATATATTTATAGTAAATCTATGATTCATTAATAGTCAAATGTTTTACAAACTATATCTATAAAACAAATTTTAAAATCTATAACAAAATTCCAACACCAATTAATATAACAAGCTATTTTTATTCATCTATGAAATAACAATAATTTCACTTAATGTGATATTATTTTATTATATTCTTCACTACTTATTTTCTACCAAACTCTCTCCAAATATATAGAACACTTTAATTCAACACATTATTCACACCGCCAATCATTCATTGCAATTATTGAGTAGGAGTAATGATTGACTAATAAAACTATCTAGTAATTGTTCCATAGATTTCTTCAACTAGGATACAAATGGTGGAAGATGAATAAAAGGTCATTTTTATGCCACAAGGGTCAGGTTGGAATATTATTTGAAATTTTCTTCCAATTTTCATCATCATCATCTTATTCTTATTCTAAACTTTCATATTATATAAAAATTTCCACCATCAAATATTAATTATATAGAAAAGTATCTCTTAAATATCCATTCAATATATGATATATCATCATCTAATGATTAAGAATGGTATTCTATGGTTGTAGTGGACCCACTACCATTATAGAAAGAATATATTCGTTAGTAGATATAGTAAAAAATTACTCCATATTTTGGCCTTAGAACTAGTTCTTAACTAGAGAAAATATTATTTTCTTATCCTCATCAATGATTCTTTGACGATATATATGCCACAACCTATATTTAGATTATTGATGTATTTATATGATGTATTGTATCACCTGGTTAACCATGAGTTTTATCATTTATTGAATTTTTCTCTTAATGTCTTCTAAAGTTGTACAATCCCTAAAAATTACAATTCATTATAGTTTTCTACTATAAATAACTTATTATTCAGTATTAATTATTTATTGTTAGAGCCAAAAGATTGTACGAAAAGAAGAGCCAAAAAAGAAGCCCCGGACGCTACCTCGTGAAGCTCTGACGCTAAGCACCCCCGAGCACCACAGCCGCTGCGAAGCACCCAAGGTGGTAACGCTCCGTGAATGGCCTGACGTTCGCGGGCCCGACCTGAGGCACCTGAGGCGGTAACGCTCTGCGAATGGCCTGACGTTCGCATGCCCTCCGCGAAGCCCCCGAGGTGGTAACGCTCTGCGAACCGCCTGACGTTTGTGCGCCCTCCGCGAAGCACCCAAGGCGGTAACGATCCGCGAACGACCTGACGTTCACGTGCCCGCCGCGAAGCGGCCACCGCCCCTTCGCTCCGCGTGACTTCTGCTTTGCGGCTCCACTGGCCTATAAATACTGGGCTCCCCCTGAGTCCAGGGGATAGAAAATATGACCTTTCGGCTTCTCCACTCCCGAATCGGGAAGCACCCTTTTGCACTGGGAATCCTGGGCTCCGCGAGGTACTTCTACTTCGCGTGACGCCTTCGCTTTGTTTCTTTTTGAGCCCCTATTCCGAGAGGGATGCCCTTCATGAAGCTCAAGGGAATTTGTGAAGAAATGGGATTCAAATGGGAACTTAGGAAGCCACGGAGCGTTTATGCTTCGCGAAACACCCATCCTATACTAGTGATCCCCATGCTAAGGCAGGATCGCTACACATCGCGAAGTGCACTGCTTCGCAGTACCTTTCTTTGCGAGGCACCTCCTCTTCTCAAGGAAGTGCTCCGCGAGTACCATTCCACTTCGCGATGCACTCTCCATTCACACCTCTGCCCCAGGCTAAGGCCAAGGCACCCCACATCGCAAAGCACACTCCTCTGCTTGGGAATCCCTCTCCTCGTGTGACCCTCTAGGTTTGCACGATGTAATTACAAAGTCCCACAGACAACACCACTCATTGCATTGCATCGCCTAAATGCTTCTTCACATAGGCACGCTAACGGCTATTGCTTCTTCGCATAGCCACGCTATCGTGGACCCCTTGATGGTTCACTCTACGACCCCCCTTGACCATGGCCTTATTGGTACCTTCCCTCCCCCAAGGAGAAAAGGGTTCCGGTCATGTAAGTCCTAGGGGTAAGGAGTAAACCCACCACTTCCAAGATGCAGGACATTAAACTACCAAGCACCATGTCTTCAACACATGACGTTAAACTGTGACCAGACCCCGTACCCCACATGCAGGGTCCCCCCAGTTCGGACATTCTTTACGCCACTCATCTCCATGGGAATGGAATCACCCCCCAACAAGGGATGATATCCTTTTTATCGGAACGACGTGTTTCCGTGGGAGAAGGAAAACCACCTTGGTGTAAGCCCCCGGCCACTAGCCCCTCTTGTGGAATGTATCACTCATGCACCTCCATACTTCCCCACTACCAAGGTCAGTGGAGGGCCCGATAGGGAACGAGGCACCTCCCATCATTGGTCCCAAATACCTCTTTTGATGTGCTTTTCCGCACTTCAGGCCTCCATCCTGGAGTAAGTCCAAGCACCAAGGGCCGCCTAACGCGTAAGCCCCTCTTCGATTCTCACGGACTCACCCTTCGCGACATGACTATCAGGTTCTTAATGCCTCTTGTTTCTCACACTGATCATGACTCACGTGGGCTTAGAGTAAGCATTGGCCATGACAACATCTTCGTCTAGAATGACGTTAAACCGCATTCCGGTGCCGCGGTAAGCCATTGAGACCATCCTGAACTATGAGGACTTTGATCCATGTCAAGGCATGGTACGTAGGAAGCCTTTCTGAGGTTCAAGACCATCATTCATTGGACCAAGGACATTTTTAACGTCTGTTCGCTGACACCCACCACCCGTCATTTCTTCACTTCGAGTTCCATCTTCGTCTAGCATGATGATAAACTGCATTCCAGTCCAGCGGTAAGCCGTTGTGACCATCCCGAACTATGATTAAATTGATCCACGTCAAGTCAGGGTATGTAGGAAGCCTCCACAAGGTGCAATCCCATCTCCCGTCGTTTATTCACGTCAGGGTTCATCTTTCTCCAGCATGACGTAAAACTGCATTCTGGTCCAGCGGTAAGCTATTGTGACCATCCTGAACTATGAGGTATTTGATCCATGTCACGACATGGTATGTAGGAAGCCTTCACGAGGTTCAAGCCCACCACTAGTGAACCCCTGAGTCTGCTTTCACGTCGGTTCGCCAACGCAGCCCCTTTGAACTATGAGGTCTTTGATCCATGTCAAGGCATGGTACGTAGGAAGCCTCCCAAAGGTTCAATCCCACCACCTGTTGGTCACTCCGACCTTCTTCATGTCGATTCATCAACACTTGGGCAGCCTAGTGCGTAAGCCCCACACCATCTGGACCAAGGTCCTTGCTCGCGTTGGTTCACCGACACACCATCCCAAACTACGAGGTCTTTGATCCATGTCAAGGCATGGTATGTAGGAAGCCTCCATGAGGCTCAAACACATCACCCAATCGTTCCGACCTCACTCGCGTCGGTTCACCCCCGTCCGGCATGACGTTAAACTGTATTCCACATTCCACCCGAACTACGAGGACTTTGATACATGTTAAGGCATGGTACGTAGGAAACCTCATGAGGTTTAAGACCACCACTAGTGGACCCAAAGGTCCACCTTCACATCGGTTTGCTGACGACACCCATCGGACCAAGGTCCATATTCTTGTCAGTCCTCTGGCGTATCCACCCAAACTATGAGGACTTTGATCCATGTCAAGGCATGGTACGTAGGAAACCTCACGAGGTTCAAGATGAACATTTATCGCCCATTGTGGAGTGTTCTCTCCCTGATCTGCCCTCAGTGGTGTTCAGATCTACCATTATGGTGTGACATTTCACCTCCATGGGGCGCACCACCTCAGATCCGTCCTCATTGGGCGTTCTAATCCATCCCCTTGGTAAACCTTCAAGTTGTTATCTCTTAGGGATATACCAATATGATCCGTCTCTATGGGACGTTCTGATCACCCTCATTCCGTCTCCACAAAACATTAAACGTGCGACATTCCCCGTGATAAACATGTGAAGCTGAGGAAAACCTCAGATGGAATATAATTCCCCACGCTCGATGTGGGATGCCTCAGGCCTCCACGCCCTCAAGAAGCCCTATAACAAGGGACAAAAGACAGAAACACCAGTTGCCCAGTGTTCAGACACACTACTGATGCCTCGATGTAACTACTCCCCCGATTGAAGGTTGCTGCCCTGACCGGACCCTTCAGAATGTCCTGAAAGAAGCAGTGTAATTAACCGACATCCATGAAAACATGGCACTGGGAAGAGTTTTAGGAACAACGTATTAAGTCTATGAGGGAGACCCGGACTAGGTGACGAGTTACGAGGAGGAATACATGGAAGTAAGAACCGACATACCATCATCCCGTTTCGATCAAGGAGCAGACGTCCCTGAACAAGGAGCGAATGTCGCCCGCCTTTGGAAAGTGGGAATGCAGGGCCACAAGTTGCGTGTCCCTCACAGACGGATGCGTGCGCCCCGACGAGAGCATTGGAAACAGAAATGGTGAACCCGACGTGAATTTATTCTCCTTAATGTGGAGATTAGTAGTGTTAGAGACACCAGTAGATTGACGTTGCGTTAGATCCAGATATCCGGCGCCGGGCCCCGCCAAGCAAATAGTGGGCCTGGCATGAAACTCACCTGAAGTTGGGGTAGTAGAACATGGGGCATTCCGTTCGGCAGCGTGTTGGCGTGGATCCCTATTTCTGATATGGAGGATGGAAAAATGCTGGGGCACTGGTTGTCAATCCTTTTCCTTGTAGTGCTGATGAGTTAATCTCTCCGTTTCCTAGGAACCAGGTTGCTGCTATGGAGACATGATCACCGCCCGCTCGCCTACATAGGGGTAGGGGCAATACCAACACAGCCACCCCACATGGCTCCACTGCCGCCATGACAGCCCCCACATCCGTGAATATGGGGCGCCGAGGTCCCCTCTCCCCATCAGAGATCATCCAGCGAAGGGTGATCAACAACCATTTATGTAGGTACGAGGAGGAAGGGGTCATCCCAACTTGAGATATGGCCCGCCTGGACCTAGAGGAAATTTGGGCCCTATCGTCAATGCCGCCCTCAAAGGCTGCGCAGGGAGCCCCTGCTCCCCACCCCAACATTTAATCATTTTGGGAGCCTATCCCTGGAATGCCTAGACAACTCCTCGCCTTATGCTGATGAGGCGAGTGGTGTCCGGCTTGGCCCGCTCAGAGTCCCAACCCAAGGGATCCAGGAAAGGGATCCCGTTTGACCACGACAGTGTCACAGTCCGGCTTCGCAGGAGGAGAAGTTAGGCTATGCTCCTACACCACCTGGGCCAGCTCGTCTGACCTGACGTCAGCACCGGGCCCAGGCTGAAGATGCACTCAATGATATGTCGACGTCAACAACTATTGTGGCCCGAGCCACCACTGATGTACATCATGGAGTCCCTGCATACACTGAGCAGGGGCACTTCTTCACCCAACCGGGATCGAGGTCTCAGCCGCCCCATGGGTAGACTGGGTTGACTCTCGGGATCGTAGGCCTAGGCAATGATTGCCGTAAGCCAATCCGTGGTGACGTCACTCCCTACGGAGGCCCTCTCCGTACCACCATTCCACAGAGCGTGGGTCTTCCTCGCTCCGAAGCTTGTCACAGAGGTATCCCTCGTACTACCCCCATCCCGAGGGAAGACCTTCCCCACAGTAGTGACGCTTGGAGCAGAAACCTCTCCCGCGCCCACCATACTGGGTACGAAGTCCCTCTTCCTGCCCCAAACCATCGCTATGGAGGCACCGTCCATCCGGTCTATCTCCAATGTGGGGGACCTCCCTACGTTCTCTCTGCAACTGGCGAAGGTCCTCCTCGTCCCGACAACTCGAGGAGTGAAGGTCAGCCTTGCTCTGCATGCACTGACCATGGAGGCCCTCCCCATGCTCCTTTCGGTTCCAACAGAGGTTCCTCCCACATGGGTGTTGTCCATAAGGTCCTCTCCATGTACCCTTCAACATTTTCCCTGGTGCTCCTCACACCCCAGCTACCTATAGCGGGGGCCCTGTCCGCCATGGCGCCATCTCCACCCCAGGACTACATGTTGAGAATCAACCTTGTCTCGAAGAGACATCTAGGGGCAGGAGAGTGGGTCATCACCGCCATAAGAAGAGTCCCGGGAAGGCCCGGGTGGAGGTCAAACCAGCCCGATTCTCGGATTCTGATGCAGAGTGATACTTAGCGAAGGAAACCTTCTCCCCGCTCCTCCGCATTAAGGACTGGGGAAGGAACCAGGCGTGTCGGCCTCATTGTCCAAGAATGCGAGGTCCACCGGATTCCCTCCTCTCTTCGCAGGTACATCCATGAGGAAGAAATCGCGGAAATTCCGCAGGTCCCGACCGTGTAATCACCACCGATGTCACCAGAAGTGACCTCTACGTCTATCAGAGATCACAGAGATCTATTTTGGGGAACAACAGCGGTAGAGAAACGACATGACCTATCGCTATCAACCGAAATTCCTGCGCCTAAAGCTGTGGTTATCAGCCCATCGTATCGTGATATTGTGGTCAGGTCACATCACTCTTCAGAGGATGGCCCGGAATTCAGCGGCCAGTTAGCTTGTTCACCGTATTCTCCACCACCAAGTTTACTATCCCAACAGTCCGCCTCGGTACCGCTACTGGTCCCTCAGCCGCCTCCGGTTGATGAGTGGGGAAATACGGGGCCAGACCCTGAGTCCGAGCCCAGGACCTTCTGGAGCATTCTCACAGTGGATCACTTCTTGGAAAAGTTCTGGCCAACGGCAGCACCGAACTTTTGCGCACCGGAGTCCCTTACCCCAGAGGAAGTGGGGTGCTTCTGCCAAACCCTATGGGCGACACACTTCCTCCTTCATTACGAATGGGTGATGTACCCCAGGAGTTGAGAGCACTTTGAAGAAATCAGCGAGAAATGCCACCTGATTGATTTAGACGCACTCCCTATGGCCCAACACCCTGAGTCACCAGGCCATCAGAGCACCCTTCAATGGAAATGTGTTCAGAGATACAAAGTACTCCACAGAGTCATCAGGGAAGCTACCCCCCATGTGCATGTCCGTGGATAGAGACACTATGCCACTCTCCTCTTCAGCCCTATCTGACGGCAGCCCGATTCGTTATGCGACATTGAGGAAATTCTCTCAAGAGGGGTCGCGGTCCACATGGCTGACGTAGTGGGCAAGGAAGACGAGCTTGAATTTCTCGATGGAGACATACCCCCTGAGGGGGTACCGCCACTGCTGGACCGATCAGGGAGGGTTACCCATTAGCAGAGGAACCTTCTAGGCCTCCCTGTACCCACCGAGTCGCTGGTACTCAGTCGAAATACCGGTAAGGGTAAGGGGCATATCAGGACTATCAAGCACTCTGACCTGTCTACCACTGTACAGAAGATGGACGAAGACCCCAAAAAGGCCGCGTTGCACTAGCAGCTTGCTGAGCAGAAGAGGCTGGTTGATGAACTCTTGGCCGAGCACGATGCAGAGCGGCGACCCGACTATGGTAATCCTAAGCCAGGGCAGGAACAATTCCCCCCGGTGAGATGTCTCTGGGCAACCCTGATCATGCTACCTCCACAGACAGGGCAGAAGCCGGAACTTACGGCAAGAGGGCACAATACGTCTCAAAAAACCCTCTTGAACGACGGGGCAATCTGAGGAATCTAGTCCGGGTTCCCCCAGTCACCCCACAGGCCGTTCCGCCAGTCGCTCCATGATCCGCCGGAGCCATCTACCATGTCGAAGAACCTAAAAACGCACTTGTGATTAGGGATCCCTGTCAAGACAGGGACCCCAACCTGGATGATCTTATAGCGGCACTCATGGCCCACCTCGAAGCGTTGGAAACGCGGCAGGTGGCGGTCCCACCAGATGGCGAGCCATATCCCGCGTGGGTGGATGATATTCCCGCACCCCCGGGTTTTGGGAACCCCACTTTCTCGCCCTTCAACGGGACAGTAGACCCACTGTAGCACTTGGTCCATTTTTCTTCCAGGTGTGGCCCCATGATGGGGACTCCGGCCCAGCAAGAAGCCGCCAAGCTCCGATGATTCGTGCAGACATTGGAGGGTCCCACATTCGTCTGGTATAGCCATCTCCCTATCGGGTTGGTGACCGGTTGGGAGGATCTGCACCGGTAGTTCCTATAATAGTTCATCTCCACCACACGGAAGACCAACATCACAAACCTCTTCAAGTGCAAGCAAAGGCCTGATGAGCGAGTCGCAGACTTCATCGCCCGGTGGAAGGGACTTACATATTCCCTCGACACGCCACTGACTCAGGAGAAATTGCTGAAAATGTGTGTAGGGAACGTTAAAACAGAGCTGGTACCTTCCCTGATCACCCAGAACTACCTAGGAGGGTTCTGAGATTTCTCAGATAAGGCCCAGTGCCTTGAGGAAGCTCTGCAGCAGCAAGTCAGGCACGTTCGTTGCCCCCTGTGATCCCAGCCAGGAGGGATGCCAGAGCCGAACCCACCGTGGTGGCCCAAATAGAAGCCCCCATATAGATGGAATTATTTCCAGCGGCACCAGCCCCGCAACCCCATAGAGGTCCTCCACCTCAAGCGCAGGCTCCTTCCCAGCAGCGGCCGCCTCAGAATCGACAGGCCCGCCTGCGCAATGCGCTACTACCACCTAGGTGAGACAATCAGGCACTGACTCCTCGGCAGGCCCCTCTGGCCCCTCATCAGGGCCAGGCCCCCAGGGCCCCTTATCCGGAAGGAAGGCACCAGACTTATTTGTTCGATGAGAATCAGGTCCCTAGCTACTTCCAAAGTGCTCTACAACAAGGGATTGTGCGCCTACCTGAGTGCAGAAGGCCGGCGGAGGCGAATCTTACCGATCACCCAAACTAATGTCCTTATCATCGGATGCTGGGGCACACCCTCAAGTAATTCTATGTGTTTAAAGACTGGCTGCAAGACCAGGTCAATAACAACATAGGCAGGTTGGGCCTGGCACCAACACAAGTAGCGGGTGTCTTTGTAGGGTCAGTGATCGGTAGCGACAACAAAGGCGAGTGGCAGTAGGTTCCCAGCCACAGGTCCCAGAAATACGACGACTGGATGGATCAAAAAATCGTCTCCCATTCCCACGGTATCATCCGGGCATGCTTTAATCAACCGGAGACTTTGGAGGAAGTAGTCGGTACCTCTGCATCGCCATTACAGCAGACCTCTTCCCAAAAGGGAAAGTAGCGACGACGCCAGAAAGGGAAACGCGCTTCACCACTGCCATCGTCATCCCAAAATCTTGGAGACTTTATGCCCCCTGAAATGGGGATTCCTCCCAGAATCTACCCGGTGGTGGGTGACTCATCGAGCGACAGCCAGGGGTACGCTTCAGTTAACATCGTGGAGCTGATAAAACCCTATATGACTCCCGACGAGGGGGAACGCCAAGAGAACCTCCCCAACGTCTCCGGCTGACGTCAATGTCAGTAGAATCGCAACCACGCCGGTCGCCGAGGCACATCAACGGCCACTTTCAGTCAGGCCGTGCACACTGCTGAAACCAGACAGCAGGCTCAACACAGAGCTCAGCATTAGCAACCCCATCTGACACCCTCAGCTCTACCTCCACTGCCATTTGTGCTACTGGATCAGGCAGAGCCACCTCGTCCCTATCACAGCCAGTCATTCTCGACTAAAGGATAGTCTTCGCTATTCGATCCTAGTCCGGCGACTACTCTCCAGGCTTCAACTAGTAGGCAGCGGGACATACCCAGCACTAGCCAACCGATGGTTCAACCGGTAGGACCCACTGTGCCTCCAACTGCGGAATGAACTCCTGTAAGTTGAGGCTCGCACTTAGCACAAAATTATAGTGTCCTGAAGCACTTGGCCAACATTCCAGCAAGGCTTTCCATACATGAGGCCCTTCGCCTATCATCTGAAATGCGAGAGGCACTAGCCGAGGCCCTAAAAATCCCCCTCTAGTTTGAGACATAGGTGGCAGCTGCAGATTCCTTCCACGCCGAGGAAATTGAGAACGCCGAATGTCAGGCGATTATCTCGTTATCTGGTGAAGATGAGGACCCTCCCATACAGGGGCATATTCTCCCGCTGTACATCACTGGCCACTTCAATGGCATGGAAGTCCGCCACTGCCTCATTGACACGGGTTCCAGGATCAACCTAATCCCGAATCGAACACTGCGAAAGCTGGGTCTATCTAAGGATTATATAACTCCCTCCGACCTCAGAATCCAGGGATATGATAGGACCGAGCAATCCCTAGTTGGCAATATCCGCCTGAAGACTCAGTTCAGTGGCCTAATTTTCGGCACCGAGTTCATGGTTGTCTCCCAAAACACCGCCTACAACACATTGATAGGTAGGCCATGGCTCCATCTGCATGTAGCGGTCCCTTCATTGTATCACCAATGCCTCAAATACTCCCTCAATGGTCGAGTAGGCGTGCTCCAAGGATATGCATCTCCCTTCTTCTCTTGTGAATCCTGCTATCTGGATGAAAACTATTACAAGAGAAAGGATAAGAAAACGCTAGTAAGTGAGGACGAACTCGCCCTGGTCACCAGTGATCCCTGGGAAAGCATGGATGATGCCTACATCCTCCCGATCCACTGATTGGAAGCAACGACCCCAACATGGGGCAATGTTTTTTTGTTTCAAGTGCGAAAGGAAGGAATATTCCCACGTCCAAGCAAAAATGGAAAATCACCTCGTACTCCTACACCGACCAGGCTCGGGTGATCCCGGAGTCTCCTACCCCTGTGCGGTACCAGGATGTCAAGATTATGACAACGGAAGTACGTCATACGTGTCTCTTCTATCGGGCTGGAATCAACCAACTCAGGCCAACACATCACCACTGCTTTGACATCATCAAACATGGCCCCTTAGGCCAAAGGCCAGATGGGATAGGATCGACCACCTTCATTGCTATGGTCTCAGTGGCGATTGGGCCTCCTGATATGATGAACACCACTGCCCAAGCCGGTACCAGCTGCCTGGCAGGGTTTGATAACTCAGAAGAATCTCCCTTTGAGGGAGACCCTCCACGGGTGGAGAGGAAGATCTGGAGGATGCTCCCCCTGCCTTTGAGGAAGGAATATCTACCACAGTTGATGAATTGGTACAAGTGAACCTTGGTAGTGAGGCAGATCTGAGGCCCACGTTGATCAGTGCATCCATGTCCCCCGAGGATCAGCAGAAGTACACAGACTTTCTCAAGAGACGCCATGATGTGTTTTCTTGGAGTTACGACGAGATTCTAGGACTGGATCCCCAGGTAGTCGTTCACCGTCTGGGCCTCCCGCCAAACCATTGTGGGTTTAAACAGTCTCCCATAAGGATGCACCCTTCTCATGGTGCTATGGTTGAGGATGAAGTTGACAAGCTTATCAAATCCAACTTTGTCAAGGAAGTCTAGTACCCAAAGTGGCTTGCCAACATCATGCCAGTCATGAAGAAGAATGGGAAGATCAGAGTCTACATCGACTTCCACGACCTTAATCGCCACTGCCTAAAGGATGACTTTCCCCTCCCAGTGACCGTGTTATTTTTTGATGCCACGACCGAGTTCCAAGCTCTCTCTTTTATGGATGGGTATTCCGGGTACAACCAGATCCGGATGGCCCCTAAGGACAAGGAGTCCACTGCTTTCAGGGCTCCCCAAGGTACCTTTTTCTACCAGGTTATGCCCTTTGGAATAAAAAATATAGGTTCCACTTATCAGAGGGTCATGCATCGCATATTCAAGCTGATTCTAGGGACGCTGGTAGAATGTTTCATGGATGACCTAGTGGTCAAATCGTGCCAGTGCCAGGACCATCTCAAAGACCATGAGAAAGTTTTCGGTTTCCTCCATTCTCGTTACCTGAAGATGAACCCGCTGAAGTGTGCCTTCGGGGTCACCTCGGGGAAGTTTCTTGGCTTTGTTGTTAGATACCGAGGCATTGAAATCGACCCAAAGAAGTTTAAGGCCATCAGCCAAGTTCCTCCCCCGAGCAATATTCGTGAACTTAGAGGTCTTCAAGGACATATAGCCTATATACGTCGATTCATCATGAATCTGGCTGGAAAGTGTAAGCCCTTTTCCCGGCTCATGAAGAAGGGCGCCGCCTAAGAATGGGATGAGGAGTGTCAAACCGCCTTTGGGGAAATCAAGCAGCACTTTCTCCAACCTCCGGTTTTGATGACACCCGTCTCCGGAAGGCCATTGGTCCTTTACGTGACCTGCATAGAACGGTCCCTTGGAAAACTTCTTGCCCAGAAGAATAACGAAGGTACGGAGAACAATCTCTACTATCTCACCCGCATTCTTCTCGATACGGAGATC
The DNA here is from genome assembly GCA_963277665.1 of Viscum album. Classification (NCBI taxonomy): domain Eukaryota; kingdom Viridiplantae; phylum Streptophyta; class Magnoliopsida; order Santalales; family Viscaceae; genus Viscum; species Viscum album. The sequence continues at coordinate 1,786,817,521 of OY728128.1, forward strand.
AGATACTCCCCAATTGAAAAGAGCTGCCTTGCACTCGTCTTTGCCGTACAGAAGTTGCGGCATTACCTGTAGCTCCATGAGGTACAACTGGTCTCTCGGGTAGACCCACTGAAATACATCCTAAACCACCCCATGTTGACTGGACGACTAGTACGATGGGCAGTGATCCTCCAGCAGTTTGACATCAGGTTCATGCCTTAGAAGTCCATTAAGGGACAAGTGTTGGCATACTTTTTAGACGCCCATCCAACCTCCGCGGATCAGTCCCCAGACCTAGATTTTCTTGAAGAGGTGATCCTATCAGTCGATCATGTCATCTTATGTTGGAAAATGCACTTCGATGGTGCTTCCCGGAGACCCACTGGTAGGAGGATCAACGATCCTAAGCTTAACAAAGTGGGTCTGGGTATTGTTTTAATTACCCCGGCGCAAGACTTCATACCATACTCATTGCTGTTGTCAGCAGGCTGTATCAACAACGAGGAAGAGTATCAGGATCTCATCACCGGCATCGAGTTGGCCCTTGAGAACGATATACCACGTCTACATGTGAAAGGAGATTCTGAGCTGGTAATCAAACATGTCAATGGCGACTATGTCGTCAGGAATCCAGAGCTTGTACCATTGCTGGAGTGCACCCTTTGTCTAATGGCCCAATTCTCTCCTCGACTAGAGGTTACCCATGTCCCTCGCTCACAGAACGGTCGAGAAGATGCCTTGGCTAGCCTAGCTGCGGCGCTCGTAGAACCCAAGAAAGATGATTTGATTATACATGTGGCACATCGGAGAGTCATCGCCCCCATCACCCAAGAGGATAATGACGGCACGCGGGTAAGTCATCTCACTGCCAGACCTGCTACGCCAGCAGTCCCGGGTCCATCAGAAATAGTGGCCAAGGATGCTCACGCTTCCGACTGGAGGGATCCTTTTGTCGAGTATCTCCAGAATGGTTGCATCCCAAATGATCGGGCCGAGCTCGAGTGAATTCGACGATGTGCGCCGCAATTTACCCTCGAGAGTGGTCCCATCTTTGAGCATATCCTTTATAAGTGGAGCTTCGATGGCGTCCTCCTCCGTTGCGTTCAAGGAGTAGAGATTTCTCAGGTTATGCAAGAGGTCCACGCCGGTTCCTGTGGCGCCCACCAAGATGGGTCAAAGCTGTCCCATCAAATCCGCAGGTTGGGGTACTTCTGGCCCTCCATGGTCCATGATTGTATCGAGTTTTCCAAGAGATGCCACGTGTGCCAAGTTCATGCCAACATCCTGCATCGGCCGCCAGAGCCTCTCCATTCCACCAAGTATTCTTGGCCATTTGCGGTGTGGGGACTTGATATAGTGGGACCGTATCCACCAACGACAGCTCACCAGTGTCTGTTCATCCTAACAGCTATAGATTTCTTCTCCAAGTGGGCAGAGGTAGTTCCACTCAAAGAGGTCAAGGCCCGTTCCATCATCGACTTTGTGAGCTCCAACATCATCCACCGGTTTGGGGTCCCTCACGCTGTCCTCAGTGATAACGGTACCAACTTCTGAGCAGCTGAGCTGAAGAAATTGTACGCCAAATACAATATCAGTTCAAACCATACCTCTCGTTATCACGCATAGGCAAATGGAAAGATCGAGGCATTCAACAAAACCCTCTCAAACATTCTGCAGAAAATGGTTGGTCAGAACAAGAAATGTTGGCCGGACAAGCTCCCCATCGCCCTCTGGGCTTATCAGACGACGACTCGCAACTCTACCCAGGTAACCCCATACTCCCTAGTATATAGGGCTGAGGCCGTCCTACCCATTGTGATCCGGCTGCCATCGTTACTTACTACGGTCTATGACCAGAAGGTGCTATATGAGGTGGATGAAATCCATCTAGCTGAATTAGAAGCACTGGATTAGAACAGGATTTGTGCCCTGCACAACCTGGAAAGGCATCAGAATAAGATAGTGAGGGCCTTCAACAAGAAGGTTCTCCTTCGTTATTTTCTGCAGGGTAACCTAGTGTTGACCCTTTGAGTGCCAATGATCCCCGGTAGAAAACCGCCCAAGCTGGAGCCCAAATGAGAAGGACCTTATATCATCCATAAGGTTTACCCCAACGGGGCGTACTCCTTGGTGACCACAGATGGTGACCGCGTAACTCCTCCCGACAATGCTAAGTTCCTCAAGTAGTACTTCGTCTGATCCCCAATGGTCCAACACAGCCTTAAACTGTATGGTCCTACACAACCTTAAACTGCACCGCCGTCCTGCAGGACGATAAACTGCAAAATGGTCTGAGCTCTATGACCTTAAACTATGATCTCCCCACGTCCTCACCGCAAGACGTTAAACTGCAAGCCAGTCAGGCCTTCCTGACCGAAGCTCAGCCTCAGGCCCCTTGGCCTCCTCGGGCCCCCGACCCCGTCCTTATTGCAAGATGTTAAAATGTAAGCCATGCAGGCCTCCCTGACCATTGCGCATCCTCGGGCCCCTTGACCTTCGTCGACTCGGACTCTCTTATTGGATTGTACTATGTGGTGTGGGACTACATCCTCATTCACGTCGGGTTACCCGCCATACCGTACATATACCCAGTTGAGACACATTTCTCATCCAAAACAACGTTCAACTGTGCTTCAAGAATTACGTGTTGCTTGATTCCCATCTTAATGGGATACGTAGGAACGCTCGGACGCCTCATCTTCAGCCCAACCCCAAGCTCTTCTCTCCCACTATTCCCCCTGGGAATAGTTTCCTTGGAGGGTCCTTGCATAGTGAGGAGTATGCTTTCTTAGCCCCGCTCATATAGCCCCACTCGTACAGCCCCGCTCATACAAGGATTTTAAGGGTTTCACCATGCGCCCACTCCCGTTCATCTATCCTCCCACATCCTCACGACATGACGTAAAACTGCATGGCCTTCAAGAACTACATATGGATTGATTCCCATCCTAATGGGATACGTAGGAATGCCCAGAAATTTCGTCAGTTGGTCCAGCCCAAAAACCAATACCTTCCCCTTGGGTCAAGACATATGGCAGGGTGCACACTTTTTCCCCAACTCACATCGAGTAAGCCTCGACGCGGCTTCACGTCCCCCCAAGAGATGTTTGCCTCTTACAAGGATGGATACAACTATGCTTTACCCACTCCTTGACTGGGATTCCATCATTTTTTTCACACCCAGAGGGACCCCCAAGAACGGCCTGAATTATACGCCCAAGGGCTCTCCTACCATTATGGGCCAACACCCCCTAGGGTTTCCAAGAAACAAGCCGATACAAGTCCCGCGTTGCGAATTTTTTCATCGATCGATGCTCATTTGTTGCTCCCATATCAGGTCACCATAGGAACGCTGTGTTTAGAACTTGGTCAATAGTGTCCTGGATCCTCGAGTCCACCCCGAGATGGCCCAAACATCGAGTGTAGTAACTCGTTCTGCCCCATCCTAAAGTGACAAACTTCCCTCTGGGTGGTGCCAGCGGCCGGGCCCACGACCCCGATTCTCTTATAAGGAATGTACAACATGGTGTAGGATTACATACTCTTTCACATCAGGTTACTTTCCATACCGCGCACATCCCCAGACAAGATACAATTATCTCTTTCCCTGTCCTTGCTGCAAGATGTTAAACTGCAAGTTAGGCAGGCCGTCCTGGCCGAGGCCCAGCCTCATGCCTCCATCACCGAGGCCTAGCCCCAGGCCCCTTGGCCTTTTCGGGCCCTAGCCTAAGCTCTTTCCTAGAGTGTATGGTGTGGTGAAGGATTATTCCCTCATTGAAGTTGGTCATGTAATGACCACACCATGTACCTCTCCCTCCTGATCTATTCCATCGACCGTTTTCAGTGATTCACCAATGTGTCTAGGGGTACTCTTGTTTATTACATAGAATGCCAAACTTTACTCGGACACGTCTGCACCCGCTTTTCCAGATTTTTGTATCCCTTCATTAGGGCTTCCATCATATTTCACACCCGGAGGGACCCCATGAACGGCCTGGATACTACGCCCAAGGGCTCTCCTATTATTATGGGCCAAAACCCCCGAGGGTTTCAGACAACAAATCTATAAAATCCCGCGTTGAGAATATGGTCAGCAGTCGATGCTCATTTGTTGTTCCCACCTCAGGATAATGCAATATGGAGACTATTTTTCCGCCATAGTTAACGGTTATCCTCCATCGCCATGCCAACCCCATTAAGCACAAAATGTTGGCTACACGATTCACACCCTTCTCTAGTCTCATCATGTCCATGTAGAGTTTCTGAACTCTTGGTGTTATTCCTCCATGCATGCCTGCGCATTGGGGGGACAAGCCGTGTCAAAGGTGTCCTTTGGGGCTCTCTACCAACTCCCCTCTGATGGACACCCCAAGTATTGCAATAAGGATTCCCCCCTTGTTTCCCACATCGAGTTTAACTCACGTGGGATTAGGGATCGGGTTGACGTATGCGCTTACTCAGGAAGTTGTCTCCATTCATGGTCCAAGCTCTAAGACCATAAACTATGATCCATCTAGAACTAAATTCAGCTTGATTCCCATCCTCATGGGATACGTAGGACCGCCCGGATGCCTTGTCTTCGGGTCCAACCCATTTAGGGAGCTAGTCTCTCCCCCCCTCTTTTCACCTCTTACCACTATATAGGCCAAGAGGCCTGAGGTCTCCCTCTCGGAGTGGCGTACAATGTGATGTGGGATCATGTCTCCATCAATTGTGTTTCATGACACTGCACACATTCCCCGCCTAGTATCTTCTCTGCTACGTCTGCACAACATGACGTTAAAATGCATGCTTGGTACTGCCACACGACCCTAAACTGCGACATTATCATCCTGGCCACACGACAAAAAATGGAACTGCATTGTGATGAACTCACTGTAGAGGACATCACGTTGGGTATTGGTCATGTGCCATGCCATTTGTCAATGCCTATCATGACTTGATTATTGTGGCGACACCATGACCTGCTACCTTAGGAGGTCTTTGATCAACACTCAGGCAACCTAGTGCGTAAGCCCCACACCATCTAGACCAAGGTCCTAGCTCACGTCGGTTCGCCGACACACCATCCCGAACTACGAGGTCTTTGATCCATGTGAAGGCATGGTACGTAGGAAGCCTCCATGAGGCTCAAGCCCATCACTCGGTCGTTCCAACCTCACTCACATCGGTTCACCCCTGTCCCACATGGCGTTAAACTGTATTCCAAATTCCACCCGAGCTACGAGGACATTGATCCATGTCAAGGCATGGTTCGTAGGAAACCTCATGAGGTTAAAGCCCACCACCAGTGGACCCCAAGGTCCACCTTCACATTGTTTCGCTGACGACACCCATTGGACCGAGGTCCATATTCACGTCGGTCCTCCAGCGCATCCACCCGAACTACAAGGACTTTGATCCATGTCAAGGCGTGGTACGTAGGAAACCTCACAAGGTTCAAGCTCAACATTTATCCCCCATTTTGGGGTGTAATCCCCCTGATCCTCCCTTAGTGGTGTTCAGATCTACCATTACGGTGTGACATCTCCCCTCTATGGGGCACACCACCTCAGATCCGTCCTCATTGGGCGTTCTGATCCATCCCCTTGGTAAAACTTCTAGGTGTTATCTCTTATGGATATACCAATCTGATCTATCTCTATGGGATTTTCTGATTGCCCTCATTCTGTCTCCGCAAGACATTAAACTCACGGCATTCCCTGTGATAAACATGAGAATTTGAGGAAAACCACATATGACATATAATTCCCCGTGATCGATGTGGGGTGCCTCGAGCCTCCACGCCCTCGAGAAGCCCTATAACAAGGGAAAAAAGATAGACACGCCAGTTACCCAGTTTTCAGACATGCTACTGATGCCTCGACGTGACTACTCCCCCGACTGAAGGTTGCTGCCCTGACTGGACCCTTTGGAATGTCCTGAAAGAAGCAGTGTAATTAACCGGCATCCAGGAAATCATGGCACTAGGAAGAGTTTCCTGAACAACGTATTAAGTCTATGAGGGAGACCCAGACTAGGTGATGAGTTCCGAGGAGGAATCCACGGATGTAAGAACCAACATCCCATCATCCCGTTTCGATCAAGGAGCAGACGTCCCGGAACAAGGAGTGAATGTCGCCCGCCTTTGGAAAGTGGGAATGCGGGACCACAAGCTACGCGTCCCTCACAGAAGGATGCGCGCGCCCCGGAGAAAGAATCGGAAACATTTATATATTAAAATAAATATATATAGACATGGTTTTATTTACAATAAGTCTTCATGTAAGAGTTACTATTTATTTTTTGACGAGGAAACACAATATGGCTTTAATGTTTTTTAATATTTGAATTTAACTATGATTCTTTTAATTTAGAATCTCTAATGATATTAATCAATGTGTGTCTAGTCCATTAACCACTATTTGTACCACTATACATAGTCTGGTCGAAGTTCCTAGATCTCTATGTAAGATGTCTTTTGTGATTCCCCACACCCTAGAGTTTTCCCACTATATACATCTAAAGAAACTATTAATTAAAATAACATTTCTTATATCTATATTGGCATCTATTTAAACATGTTTTTATGTGGTGTTTACTTTTATTATTAGTATTAACATATTATTATGAAATGCTATAATTTTTTTTACTAATATTTAAATTAAATTTTTATTTAATATTAAATATTATATTAATCATTAAAAATAAAATTTAATAATACTCATAAAAATTAATACATTCCATAAATATCCTAATAATAAACATGTAATTTAAAAATATTTCTAATAATTAAACAATTATACTAATAATTATAACATCATATTATCAATTAAACATTTAATTTAATATTCCAAGATTATATAAGATATTAAATTTAATATTAAACATGAGATTTAATAATATTACAGATTATTAAAGCATTATATTAATAACCCTATTAACCAAAACCACATACTAATAATTAAAAATGAAATTTAATAAAAAAAAATCATTTAATTATGAAGAAAATTATTATTCTAAAGTAATATAACATAATTTTAAAATATTATTCTAGTAACAAATATATTATATTAAAAATTAATTATTTGTAAATAAAATATTATACTAATATTTAACTATATACTAAAAAATAAGAATGCCTTCAATTATTCAAGACTGGGTAAGATGAACCACCAAAGGAGTTCAATGAAAAAATTTAGACTATTTGTGAGAGAAGTGGAGAGGAATGAAAGTGGAAAATTTATGGGGGTATCAAATTTATATGTATCAACATGGATATCCTAAAACAATTTACACTCTTCATCCATCCTTTGATTAAAGGGGGTGAAATCACCTGAAACCCTACATATCCCTATAATATTAATAGAATCAAATGATTTCATGTTATTCCTTTTAAAACCAACAATACTAAATGATTTAATTTTATTTTACATCACATAAAGAGAATAAAATAGTTTAAATATTTTTTCCAGAATGAAAAATATTTAAATAATTTAATGCTTCTATGATCAAGGTCTATATATTAATTAAACATGGCCCAAAAAAGCAAAAAAATATAATTAATAATTTTTTCACTAACATGATATCAACCGTAATACTATATATACAAATAACCCACTACAATGACTTGATTTATTGATAAACACGTGTTGTAAATGTTCATTTTCATTAAATAAATTTAGTAACGATAACTTCTTATAAAATTAGGTTTCCTTCTAATGTGTGATCATAAATACTCACTAGGGAACCACTGATGGTTTCTTTAACTCAAAATGTAAATAAATAGTTGAATTCATGAAAATGTCTATTAATTTACTAAAAATATTAACAAGTAGGTTTTTTAGACAATTCATTTATCATATAAGTAATATAGAAGTGGAAACTACCAAGTAATTACTATCTATAACAACTAACTCCCTATACCAAAAGGGTCCACACCTTTATACCCTTCTTTATGCCCATCCTATAACTAATTTCATGGATATATGTTGAGAAATATTTTATAAAATCCCATATAGAGTAAAATATATTAGAATTAGGTAAATCAAAAACATATTTCTTAGCCAGGGCGTAATTCCCATCATATGAGGATAGAGAATGGTTTTTACTATATATAGGAAATCATTCAACCCATCTCTTCAAGGAAGGGGGAAGGCATATACAAGATTCAAGGAATTATAAGCCCATCAAAATTTTCAAATCCAAAAAGAAATTCTTGATTAGAGTTTATATTACATGAATATACCTCTTCTACAATTGTCATATTTATATATATAACAAATAAGTAGTCATGCCATGGTAAACATTATGACCAAAGCGAAAAAAATGTCTAATATAACAAAAGATATCCATTCCAACATTTAAAACATCAACCAACAAATCAAATTTTCTCAATTTTGAATAATCTTATGCATAACATCAATAATCAGTAATCCATATTAATTATTTTAGGGAAAAAAATAACAAATCATAAAAAATTCCAAACATGTCATAAATAATGGTAGAGATAATTACTATATACACTCTAATAGAAATTGAAAAGACCCCAAATCTAGTATCCAAGAGTCAGTAGTTACATTATTACAGTGGTTCTTGAAATAATAGATAACATCCCAAAATATTGAATAGTTCAGTATTGTTGAGAGAATTGATACATACTTTAATTTGAAAAATATTTTTGAAAACATAAAATAAAACAAATAATTTTCATTGAGAACACTGTTATTATCTTTTCCATGTCCCTTCATATCAATCATAATGAACACCCTAACATTCTAGGGAAAGAAAACATAATAAAGGGGTGATATCTAATTATCAGTAAGGGTTTATTTCCATATAATATATCAAAAATAATGTTCATGTTTTAAAATCATAGGGTGTTTCATTACCCCCACATTTAATAAATTTTTTCCTCAGAATTTAAACATGATCTCATCAATTAATGGTTTGTTATTTGAAAATAACTATGTTCAAAACCCATATCATTAATAGGGATAAAAAAATCCTCTTGATAAGAGAGAAAGGAAAGTAGCTGGGTAAACTATAACAACACATAACAAGGATTCAAAATAAGAAAATATTTATGGTATGTGAAGATATAGATATAAAATAAATGTGTAAATAATTACAGAGATTGATTGATATCTTTGGTGAAAAGATTGTGAATGATCAAGAGAAATTCAACAAACACAAAACCATAAACCGATATTTGATTAATCATAAATGATGTTATATGTATAACACTTTCATTTAAATACTATTTTCCTAAAGTTGAGGTATTCTTTTACTATTAATATATATAAAAACATAAAGTACAATTATATGGTTTCTTTTTATTTTTTTAAGAAACATTTCATCCTTTGGTTGTGATGGATTTTTAATTTCATTATCATAATTTAGTAAATGAATATACAAGATGAAATTTGTATTCTTATAAAACTAAAACTATCATTTAATGGATCATAAGATCCTTAAAAGAGTGAAATTCCTTATATATATGTCCAAATATATACCAAAATCCTGATTGTTAGAAGAATATATATAACATATTATATTAATTTATTGAACCTTAATAATGCACCCAATGTTATACATAATCCATTTCAAAAATAGTTAACCATAAGATTCCTCCAAAATATGAATAAACAAATTCATTGTTCAAAAATTTAGGAGGAAGTTCACTAATATCCAAAATAAATATAAAATTACATTCCCCAAACAAGATAATTTAGTTTTTAATTTCATATACCAAATAAGTGAATACCATGATCCCCATAAAAACATAATGAAAAAATGAACACTTATTAAATATATTTACAAATTTTTTACTTATATAAAATCATTGATTATTGAATAAATGGCCAAATTCAGTAAATGATGTAATCTCTAGAAAATATACCATAAACAACAAAATAAATAACCAATTACATGGTCAACAAAACTATATCATAAAAATATCATTATCATTATTATCTCAGTATTAGATGCATATTAAGTGGTATTTTCCCACAATAATTTTTTTCCTAAAAGATCAACATTCCATTGAATCGCTATTCTTGGCCATCTATATAATAAAACAGATGTTTTGAAATCCATATAATAAAACTAATATAACAAAATCCGTGTATTATTCATGATTCATATAAATATAAAATCATTGATAAAATATATCTACAATATAATTCTTGAATCAAAATACACAAAAACTAAAACTATTCCACTTCCCCTATACTAATAATATAATATTGACCATGATCCATTAGATTATTCAAAGGTATATTCCCTTGACACTAAGGTAATTTGTTTTTGTAGATCCATATCTTCTTATATTTGAAACAATATACATTCATGATTTTTGTATTAACGATACACTCACACACCATATGGATATTCTCTTGCCACAAGAAGAAATGTTTGATTCCATTCATGCAACTACTAGGTAATTTCATTCCAAAACTATCCCATGTATGAAAATCCTTCTTTCCTTTCCCCCCATATCAATTTTCCCTCATCCATCCTCTTCTTAAATTTTTAAACTTTGAATCCACAAGACATAGATAATTATTTATGTACGTCTTGATAGAACATATTATTATGTCCTCATTAAATGAGATAGTTTGAGATATTAGTGGCCTTGGAAGGATTGTCTTAATCCCATTAAAGAAAATGTTAATGTATATATTGGTATTACATTCATTATCCCCAAAAAGCTTTGTTAACCTTTTAAATTTTACTTTATACTTAAAAACATTTTCCTCTTCCAACTCTCATTGAATAACGAATTGTCCCTCCATTTCTTCTCATTTCCATAGAAGAATTTTTTTTCAACGTAGATCACATTAAAATCTTTCTACATCATGTTTTCCATTTTCTCTTCACCCTTTGCATTTTAAATCAATGATCACCACTAAACCAAATCTCATGATAGAAGAAAAATTTCCATGGAATTCTTATCCATTTTGTTACATACCAAATCAAGAAATAGATTCTCTAAAAAAATTATTTATTTTTCATATACAAATGAATTAGTCTAGTTAAAAAAAGAAGGTTTTTGAAGCATTAATTTTTTTAAAATCATTACAACACATTATAGATATGTGGGTTCTCCATATAGGCAAGGTTATTGGTTATAACTTGAGTCATATACAAAAATATAGTTATAATTTGATCATTTCCAACTAAAACTCCATCTCAAACTTCATTATCTTACCCAAGAGGAAAATCCCTACATAGATTACACGATTTTTTTTTTGATTTTTATTCCTTCAACTAGGATAAATTTATAAATAGTTCCATATACTAGATTAGATAATTATATTGTGAATCAGAATGTATATATTTAATACTATTGAAACAAAAAATATAAATTAGATAATTTAGGCATAAATAATATTATATTCATAAATTTTGTATCTTTGGAAATATTCTCCAAAACAATTTCGAAATAATTCATAACTATCTCTAAATAAATTGTTATTTACCCATACATATCCCCTCATAGTGTAAAATATGGTGTGTATCTAGGATTTTTGTCATGCACCATGTGAAGATCAATTCAAGTTCAAATTCTCTCTTTTTAACATTATTACCCATTGGTAAAACAATTATAGAGCCACATGAACATGTATTATCTAAATAGGGATGTATTTCTATGAAATAAATATAATACATAACTTATCAATACAATATAATATTGTAATATGCATTGAATTTTATTCAATATCATTCATAGGTAAATGTTCTCTAATCTATTTTTTCCTAAATATAGTTCCAAAGGTTTCTATTAATCAAGATCATATAACAAATGTAAAGACCCCAAAACTATGTATCCTATAGTTGATAGTGTCTTTATTACATTGGATATAGATACAAGTGATTACATTCTTTAATACCCAGTTACTATTTTTTGGTATTCCTAAACACCTATTTAAATGATTATTTGGTTTGGATTCATTTGGGGTTTGTTTTATGTTAAATTTTGAATGGATTTTGGACTGTGCATGGTTGGTGTATAGGGATTCCCAAACTCTACATCCTACTAATTCAAACCATGAAAAATAAGGTAGTGGGGGGTTTTATACTTGGAACATGGGTTTTCATGTTGTTCCCCCACATAGGAAAAATCATTCAACTAATTAAAAGGTTCGTATGTTTAGGGGGAACATTTTTTCTAAACAGCACATCCCTATAAATATACCACTGAGTATGAGATTTTTTAATCCCATAATTATATTTAAAATACCTGAAAATAATATTTAAGGTTCTTAGAAGACCTATTTTTTCCAATTAATATTTCTTCTTCCAAGAGTGCTACCAAGATGTAATTTTAACCCCTATAAACCCATTCTAAAGTGGATCCAAGATTGGGAATAAATGTTCAATCTCTACTAGGTATGTTTCCTCTTTTCATTCTCTTTCTATCATATTTTCTACCTAGGGTTCAATAGATCTCTATGTGTTTTTGGATGATCTAATATCTACTATTTTATATCTTCAATATTGGGATGATTCTTGGATCTTCATTGATGGATTTCATCATTAATGTTTCTCAATTAAGGATTTACAAATTGATATCTAGTGATCCCATGGTACATGGTTACATTATGATGGACAATCTTTATTAACATTAAATTACTTGATTTAAATTAAATTATTTTATTTAAATTCAATTACTTGATATAAATTAAATTGAATTCATTTGGTTGATTAAAAATATAATTCCATTTAATTAGGGTTTTAAAATTTTATATTGGCATTCATTTTGGGAAAACCCTCAATTAAATTAAATTGGACTACATTTTTCAAATTGATGGGATTTTGTGAAAATTAAATTTCCTAATTTCAATGGTGAAAATGATTATGATGGAATTTATTTCAAATTGTTATTTAATGAAAATGGTTTAAAATTATTTTGATATAAACCCATTGGTTTTATATTCAAAAGTCATGTTTTGATTAAAAACACGTTTTGGTTTTTAAATGAAAAATCGGAATATTTGAAATGGGAGAATGGGATGAATTATATTTAAATAAATTAAATAAATTTTTCATCATTTATTTTTATTAGGTCACATAAAACCCTAGGTAGTTATTATTTTATTCAGACACCACTCTATGATTAATAACGATAACAAAACATAAAAGTGGAAGGTCACACCTTCGATGGGGTGGTGAAGTGTCTTCATTGTTCAGTATCATGGAGGGTGTGTGTATACACATATTTCCAAAACAACTATTTTATTGTGAGGGAGTCCCATGGATTTGAATTATCATAAATTTTGGCACATGACCATGGTTCTAGATTAATTTTTTTGAAATATATACTATTATTTTTGTAAACTATTTTACATAAATTATGAATTTATATAAACTATTTATCAAAAATATTAAGTAATCCATTTGTTTAATGTATTTCCATCAATTTAAATGTAATGAATAATTTGTTTTAAATATTTTTTTTTTCATCCCTTTTTATTTAAAATTGAATGATTTATTTGGTTAATTAAATGTTTTCATCATATTATGGAATCCATTGTGAGATCCTATAGGTATTTTCTATCACACCCAACCTATGCCTTTGGGTAATTGTATATTACCTTCTTCCAGGATTGTTCAAGGTTAAGGCACTACATGGATGCGTTAGTAGCTATTTATCCTTGACCTTAGTGAGTTGTGTCCATGGGGAATTGGGAAGTTATCCTATTTTATGGAATATTACAGTGGTACATTAGGTTTTTATACATGTTTTACCTCTAGTACACTTCTCCATGTAGAGTTTCTCATGTATTCATACTGACCCATTTTTTTTGGTTCCATTGTGTTTGTGAAAAAATCATTCCCACGGTCAAAATATATGATATAAGGTGATTATATCCAACACATGGGGATTAGAAATTCCCTTTAGGATATGTGACTACTGGCTTGGTTATCAGGATACCAGGATTCACAGGCTAGTTTGTGAGAGAGTGGTATCAAAGATTTACATTTTCATCTTACCTTTGTAACACCCCAGAATGATAAAGGGTTAAATGAGTAAATGATTTGACTCATGTAAACAAGGTACAAATTCTTTTTTGGGAGCCTACATGATTAAAACTCCATAGTTAATCATGATTGTCTTAAAGTTGTGATCAGGATGGGTGACCTTTTGGGAAGATTCCCAAGGTGTGTGTGAGTGAGGACAAAGCACACAGGAAAGGAGATATGTTGACATGTAGGGATAGCCATTAGTCAGATGACCCGTTTGAGCACGTGGGTGGGCCCCAGGGTGGGGTCCGCAAGTCTGTGGGGTAATTGTTGGTACCATGTCATACCTAGACCTGGCGACCTTGTTAAGGTGGGATGTCATTATTGTCTCTGGTACCCACTTGTTACATTCTATATCAGAGGTGGTACCCAGCCTCAAGTGTGGTGCATGGTATTGGATGAGATGTAGGGTTCATATTGAAGTCGTTGTACTCTAGGGGGGGGGTGAATATAACACCACAACATGATAAAGGGTTAAATGATTAAATTATATGAATCATGTCAACAAGGTGGATCTTCCTTTTCAAGAGCCTAACTAATTAGAAGTCCACAGTTATGAATGCTTGGCCTAGAGTAGTGATCGAGATGAGAGACCTTTTGAGAAGTTTCAAAGGGTGTGTTTATTTGAGGAGAAAGAACACGGTAAAGAAGATGTGTTGGCCTGTGGGGATATTCATTAGTCAGATATCCCATTTGGGGATGTTGGTGGGCCCTAGGGTGGGGACCATGTGTCTGTGGGGCAACTACTGGTACCTGGAAGATGAGGAACCAACGACCATGTTAAGGTGGTGTTTCTGTGTTGTCACATGGACCCAATTGTTATAACCTTGATGTTAGTGTATATTTTTGTAAAGTTTTTTAGACATAAGGAGTAGTTTTCATTGAGTCTCTAGCTAGATCTTACCACAATGATCCTTATGCCACCAGTAGTTTTTTTTGGGAAATTTTCCTTAAGGATTAGTTATAGCCTTTCCCATGATTTTTATTTGGATAATTTAAAATAAAAATCATGTTTTTATATCTGTTGGGATTAATTCACCATTATTTCTTTTTTTAGTGTTAATCTTATTTCTTCAATGTTGTCTCTTAATGTTATTTGGCATCAGTTCTCTGTGAAGATATGAAAATCAGATCTAGGAGGAAGTTGATAATGCACCCCAGTGAGTGAATCCTCTTATGTACCTAAGTATGGTTGAGGTGATTGTGTGTATTTCCCAAGCACCCATATAAGGATCACCACCAAATCCCTTTTAGGATCCAGCTACAGAACATCAACATGGTGTTATCCATAATCATTCTTAGGAGTTTCCTGTCCATCATGAAACAATGTTAAAAGTATCCAATGATACTCCATTGTTTGATTAATGGGTTACTAGGATGTGGCTTTTATTTGAGATCTTGGATACACTTGATGAAATAAAGGTAAAATATTCCACCTTCATGCTGGAAGGATTAAGAAGTAGATGGTGGGAAATAATGGTTAGGGTGAATAAGCATGAAGTCATAGAGTGGAATGACATAAAAGTTATTTCCACTTACCAGTTCTATCTCGAATCAATGTTGTGCCAATTCTATTAAGTTTTTTAAACTCAAGAATACTGACAGAAACATGATAGAGTATACAAATCGCTTCGCTTAGCTTGTGCAGTTTTCACCAAATATTGTGTGGAATGAAAAGATGATGACTCGATTGTTCGATCTGGGACTTAATATGTTATTAATTATTTGGTTTTAATGATGAATCTTAATTCTCATTTAGATGTTTTGGATATAGAATTAATTGTTGAAATAAACCTGGAAGTTTAGTTATTGTTTTTGGGTGTTTTATTTTCTCCAACTGGTGGTGTGAATTATTCTAACAGGTAAAAGTAGTTTGATGCTTCTTTTGGTAGGTATCAACAGTAGGGTTTCTCTAGACCTCCTTCATTTCCTGGTAGAGGCCCTTTGAATTGATTCCAATGTAAAAAAATTTAGAATTCAAAGAGGGTTTTTCAGAGAGGCATCTTAGTTATGTGGCCCCAATGGATGATCTGGTCACCTATAGAAGTTATTCCATGTTTATTACACTCCACATAATGAAAAACAATAATAAAAACCTAATAAAACTATTAATAAATCAGAAAATTCAAGGGAAAAAGGTTCTAACCATAGGAATCTTGATCATAGAATCTTTATACAGTGGGAGAGTCTTCAGATAAATCAAATTGAGGTCCAACAACAATGAGATGTACCATCACTATAACTTCATCATTAGTAACTAATTTATTTGACACTAGTTCATCTCACTTATTTATTTCAACCCTTATTGTAAATTTGAAAAATATTAATATGAAGCTTTTTTCTTATGTAATGTATATTGCTACACCCCTTGAAACAAAGAGAGAGTAGGGTCTTTGTAGTCCCACTTGTGTTTTATCATTTTCATACATTATGATTTGTTGGAGTTTTCTCATAATCTACATAAATACTCTTGATTTCATATTTGTGAAAAATTATATCATTTCCAATAATGCCCGGATTTTATTGTTATCTTCGACAAGTCTCTTTTACTGCACATGATATAGATTGCTGAATTTTTCATGGATAATGGGGCTCGAGGTCGAGTAGAACTGGACCTTATTATCCAAATTTGGTGATTGTGATGTTATTTTTTTTCTGTTAATATATAGATATAATATTTTGTGGTGATCTTTGATCAATATTTCATCAATTTACCCAACATATTTTCTTATGAATTATCTGGTTTGACACTGGTAAGGGAGGTAGATTTTTCTGTCAATTTTGTACCTGGTACACAAACAGTTTATATTCCTTCTTATATCTTGGTGCCAGCTGAAATGAAGGATCTAATGAAATATTTGGATGATATTCTAGATAATTGATTTATAAGCCTGAGTATGTCACCATGGGTGATTCCATTTCTCTTTACTAATAAAGTTGTCATGTCACTTTGCCATTGTGTGGTTTACTGAAATCTTAATTTTGTCATGGTAGAAGACATATATAAGTTTCGTTGGATTGATGATATTTTTTACTAGTTTAAATGGAAGAAGTGTTTTTAGAAGATCAATATTTGATCCGGTTACCATCGTCTAATGATAAAAAAATCTGACATTCTGAAAACATCTTTTTTGAATAGGTATGAACATTGTAAGTACATGTTCATTCCTTTTCGTTTAACTAGCGCTCCTGTAGTATTTATGAATTTAAGGAAAACTATATTACAAGAGTATCTTGAAAATTTAATGGTTGTATTTATTTATGATATCCTTGTTTACTATAGGTTTTAATAAGATAATGTTCATCATCTAAGAGAGGATTTTGAATTTTTGAGATCTCCATGACTTTATTCCAGGCTTTTGAAATGGGATTTCTAGATTCCATAAGTGATGTTATTGAGACATGTGGTGTCAAAACATGGTATTTTAGTTGATCCAGATAATGTGAAAGCTTTAATCACATGGGAAAAACCATAATATTTTTTCTAGATCCTGATATTCTCAGTCTTAAATTCATATTTTCACTAGTTCATAAATATCTTTCAAATATTGTATTATCATATGACTATTATAACTTGTAAGGGAGTTAATTTTTAATGGGATGAAAAGTTAAAGAGTTATTTAGTTGATTTGAATCATCTTTTAACTACTATGACTGTGTTGACTTTTCTAGAGGTCAGTAATGGCTATGTGGTCTTCTTTAATGCATTAGGTTCAAGTTTGGGTTGTTTTATTATATTGTGTGATAATGTTTTTCCTTAGGGATATTGTATTCTTTGACCTCAAAAGAAATAATTATCTAACCTGTGATCGTGAAATGGATGTTTTGATACATGCACTAAAGAGTTGGAAAATTTGCGTTTATGAATATTGGTTTACCATGTATTTTAACTACCATATTTTCCGTAATATATTCTTGAAAATATTAGAATCTCAATAAGAGTAATTGGGTATAATACCTAAAATCATTTGAATTTGATATCACATATATCCCCATGAAACATAATTTAATTTTATATTAATTGAGAAGGAAACCAATGTCCCATGTAGTAAAATAATCATTGTAAGTGTGTAATTTTATGGGAATCCTTGAATAGTTTCATAGTAGAGTCTGATAAAAAGGGTAAATGATTTCCTTGACTGTTGTTCAGTTGACATCTTCAATTATCGAGATGATTCATTAGAAATAGAATCTTTATCATGACTTGTGCACCATTAGAGGCAATCTTTATGGTGGATAGACTATTCCTAGATGATTATTCTCCACTGAGGTAATTATATACTATAGGGATCGCTTTTTTGTTCAATTAGTAGTAAACAAAGTTGTTATGGGGAGTTTTCAAATGTCCTAGTGGTCAGTGAAACCATTAACCATGATATATTCAATGAGATGCGACATAGATTCTGGTTTCTAGGTATGAGATGGAGAGTTGGTAAATTTTTCTCACTTTTTTATATATTCTATTAGTTTGATACTGAGTACTAGAAGCCTTTAGTTTTCATTCATCAACTTGTAGCAACAACATTGATGTTTTATCAGATCTATATTAAATTTGTGGATTGATTTCTATGTACACAGAGAAATATGAATGTGATAGGGGTTGTGATTGATTAGATGACTAAAATAGCTCATTTTATACCCATTCATGATGAAACCAATATTGATGAGTTGGTAAATAACTATATAAAATATACTATTCAATTTCAAGTAGTCACATAATCTACAGTTTTTTGATGTGTATCCCCAGTATACTTCACTATTTGGGAGAGGCCTTCTGGAGGCACTGGGATCTTGGGTCCATTTTAGTATGGCATACCATCCACAATCTAATGGATAAATTGAATGAGATATATATATTCTTGGGGACATGCTTCACACTTTAATTCCTTACTTTGGTGGAGATTGGGATGATCAATTAGGGTTGGAAATGTATCCGTATAACAATAGTTGACAGTCTATTATTAGAATGGATCTTTTGAGGCCATGTATGGGTGCCCTTATAGATCTCTATTTTGTTGGTCAAATATTGGTTAATGTTCCTTGGTTGGACCAAGCTTTTTTCAAGAGATGACAACAATGATTTAGTAGATTCTTTACATAATGTTGAATGAATATAGCTGGTAGAAATCTTATAATGATCATTATCATAGACCATTAGATTTTTTAGTAAGTGACCTCATGTTCTTGAATGTTTCACCTTGAATGAGTTATCGACAACATGATAGGAAAGGGAAACCTACTCCACGTTTTGTGGAACTTTTTTGAGGTTTTTGTGTTGGTGGGGAAAGTTTCATATTATTTCAAATGTCCACTATAGATTATGTCAATAAACAATGTGTTCCATGTATGGAAACTATTAAAGTATATATTTTATCTATCTCTTGAACCTGAATTATCTATTTCTAAGTATCTAGTCAGGATAATTGCTTCTTAAACCAAGGTACATCATGGGAGGATGATAACATTGGTTCATGTTCTATGGAAAATTGTTCTAATTCTCGTGAAATGTGGTAGAGGTAGGAACTGATGAAATAATGGTGTTATTATACTTTTGACAAGGGGGCATCCAAGTATGATTTTTGGGGACATAAAAAATCTATGGTGGGGAGGTTTTAACATCATGTTACTATTTTCAATTATTCCTAACCCCCACCTATGTTCATGATTTTTTTGGTTTCATTTGGGAGAAATTTTAAAAAATTAGAATGAAATTTATTATATGAACTTTGGGCGCACGAGTTTCCCAAACATTGCACCATGCTAGTGAAAACCTTGAAAACCAAGGTACTCATGTTTTTTATAGTTTTAACATTTGTTTTCATTTCATGTACACACCTAGGAGAATCTATGAAAATTCATTAAAAGGGGTGCCCAATTTTTCTAAATAGTGGGGTTCTTACCATCTAACCATTAATACTTTAATTATTTAAGAAAAAAATTATTTATAAATGTCTTTAAACCCTTGATTATAGTTCTTGAAAAACTTATTTCAACCTATTATGATTTTTAAATTTAGGGATTATCCTAATAGGTTATTTTTTCACCAGTACACCCTTTTGGAAGGGGATCAAATCTTGGAAAACAACATTCGATCTCTAATAGGTAGGTTTCTTCTTCTCATTCTCTATCTCCCATTCTCTCTTCTTTTCTCCCCAGGTATTTACAGATCTCTAATTGTTGTTGGAGGATCTAATATCCACTATTTTAGATCTTGAATCTAGGCTTGATTCAGGGATCTTCTTTATTGGCGTTCTTCATCAATGTTTCTCGATTATGGATTTGTGATTCAGGATCAAGTGATCATGAGGTTGGTGGTTCCATTATGATAACTACTTTTTATTAACCCTAAATTTCTTGATTTAAATTCAATTTGTTGATATAAATTCAGTTACATGATATAAATAAAATTTTATTCATTTTTTTGATTAAAATTTCTATTCCACTTAATTGGGGATTTGGGATTGGATTTTTGCATTAATTTAGAGACCTGTCCCCCAATTCCATTGAAATGAATTGTATTTTTTATATTAGTTTAATTTTAAGAAATTTATGTTTTTGAATTTAAATTATGATATTTATTTAGATGGAATTGATTTTAAATTTTCACATAGTAAAATTATATTTAAATTATTTTGATAGAAACCCATTGGGTTTATTTAGAAAAATCATGATTTTTTAAAAAAACCCATTTAGTTTTTTAAGTAGAAAATTGTCATATTTGTAATAGGAGGATGGGTTCAATTTTATTTTTAGAATCCTTAAAATAAATTTCCCATCGTTGATTTGTATTAGGGAATATGAAATCCACGGAATTTAGTGAGTTTTTTAGATAACAATATATGATTGACAAGACTGAGAAACATAAATTCAGCAGGTCATATACCTAATGGGATAGTGATGTATTGTCCTTGTTCATAATTGAGAAGGATGACTGTATACAAATATTTCAATGAAAAATACTTGAGCATGAGTGAGTACAATAGAATGTAACTATAATACCTTTTTACATAAACATATTTCTCATTTGATTGTATTTGAAATATATTTTATTGTTGTTGTAAACTATTTTACATGACTTATGAATTTATATAAACTATTTATATAATATTTTTACTAATACATTTTTTTATATTATTTACATCACATGAAATGTATAACATTATTTGATTTACATATGATTTTGACTTCCATACTTATTTATTTAAAATTGAAATTTTCATTTGTTCAATTAATTGTTGGCATCTTATTATGGAAGCTTTGGTGACGCTATAGTGGGATTTTAGCTCGCAACCTACCAGTTACTTCAGGTGTTTGTAGATTACCTTATTCTAGTTTCGAGCAAGGGTGAGGTGACTCATGGTGGGGGTGGTAGTTTTTGATTCTTGGGCTTGGTGAGTTGTGTTTGATCAGAGATGTAAAGTTATACTATTTTTGGGAACATTCATATAGTACATTCAGTTGTTAATACCTATTTTACATTAGTTAAACTTCTTCCTATGCATTTTCTCTTGTATTCATACTGATTTATTTGTCTTGATTTCATTGTGTTTGTACAAAATCCATTCCCACTTTTTTATTGTACGATGTCAGGTTCTTTTTGCAAACCCATGGGGATTAGGACCACCCCTCATACTATGTCAGAATTGGCTTGGTTATTATGTTATGAGGGTACCCAGGCTAGTTTGTGACACATCCCAAAGGTCCAAATAGTTTAGCATTCCTTAAAAACTAGATATATAGTTGAAACTTTCATTTATTTTGAAAACATAAAACAAAACATATAAATTTATTTAAGAATTCCATTATTCCCTTTTTTATATCCCTACATATTAATTGTATTACACTTCCTGGTATCTTAGGGATTGAAAACATAGTGAAGATGTTATCTCTCATGCTAGGTAAGGGTATGCGTATAACATAATCTATCTTGAAATAAATAATCCATAATGAATATGGAATATCAAATAACTAAAACACAATCGATTTAATCAATAATGTAAACGTGAAGAATAATATTATGAGAATAAATGGGGATCAAAATAATTCCTTATAATTAATCAATTAAGAGTGGAACTTATCCATGAATATTATAACTAATTTAATAATGACATGGTTATGAATTACTTATCCCATAATGAGGGAATTCATAATTCGATAAATCCGGAACATAACATCAAGGCCTCATTCCAAGACATCTTATATAATTAGGAAATTCCTATTTAAAAAAACCAGGATATTTTGTCTCATGAGACCTATCAATTCATTGAGATGCTATAGAAGGTCCCTCCCATCACATACTAAGTCCAATACATTCCTCATATAAAAGGGGATAAACCAAATCAACAAAAACATTCACATTTAAAAATTAGAATATTAAATGTTAATAATTTCAAAAGCCAATAAAAATAGTCAACATAAACATTTTTATTGAAAAAATGGAATAAAAATGATAATACTGTCCTCAATTAATAAACATTATCATAAACCATCCAGAGTAATATTGAGAATAATATCAAAATAGTACATCTCAATGAAAATTATCATAAATTGTATTGATAATTAATAATTATTGAATTATTAAAATATATTACCAATGAATCATAATTTAAAATGTTGTTTTTGTAATTTATGAAAGAAAATACTAAATAAAATCTATTTAGAAATTCTTCAAGAAAATATAATGTTAACTTTGAAAATCACATTCATAAACTAAAAAGATTCATAATATTATGGGAAAATTTTCATTGAAATGAACCCTGTATACTTGTAAAGTAAGCATCAAAACAATTATTGGTCATGTAGGTGGGTAATTTTGTACATACAATATAAGTTAAGAAGGAAACATTCATTTGAAACTATATTAAAGAGGTTAAAAAGTACCTTGTTTGGAAATCAACATGAATATTCCATCCAAATAATTTTAAAAAAATTAAACATTGGTAAAAATTTATTTAATAAATAATTTATATAATTTTAATTTTTTTAATTAGTTATTAAAAATAAGGATATGGAATAATAATTATTTTTAAAAAAAAGAAAGAATAATGTATGTTTTCCCTAAAATAATTTTCTTAATATTTTTAATTACCGAAGAGATACAATGGTATTAGTACATGAAAATGTCTTGAATTAAATTATTTGAATAAAATAAATTGGTTTTAATATATATATTTTAAAAAATTCCCCTAAGAGAGGCATACATGTAACTAAGCATGAATAGTGATGAGGTCATGAAATAATATTAACCAATTTGGTATCTTTGGAATAGTAAAACCCATAAAAAATAGATTAAAATTAAATTCATAAATACCATTAAAGAAGATTGATTCTTGATATAACATAAAAAGTTGGAATTTTATATGTTGGGAATATAAAATATGTCTCACTGAAATAAGTGAGACAAGAAGCCCTTACTCCAGGTCTGATTTCCATCAAATGTTTTAAAACATCATAGAAAATAAATATGGATTTAATATTAATATAATAAATAAATATGCTAATATATATTATATAATATATTATTTTCTTATAACTTTTTATCACTATTTTATGAAAAAATATTTTTTAAAATCACTATTTAGGGTGATAACTACTTCAATTTTTAATGTATATTTTAGTTCGATTGTTTTTTCCACTATATATTAATCATGGTTAAATAATAAGTAGATTATTACCCATGATATTAATATCACATATATATATTTTATAACTATTTATAACAATCCATAAAAGTTAGACGTAGAAAAATATGACACATTGTTCTTGAAAATGGTAGGTCGTACATACTCTTAAACATGAATTTAATTTTTTTAATAGATGAAATGAAATAATGGTAAATAATGTTTTAACTTTATAAAATCATTATTATATAATATAAATCATTTAAAGCCTACTAGGTGTCGATAATTCCTATAAGGCTCAATAAATTTAGTAATTTATTAAATAGTAAAAACATAAATATAAATGTATCATTTGGTAAGTCTGAGTATTGAACCCACATATGCAGTACATTTGTTCTAAATTAATTAATAAAATAAAATTTCTATTGTTTTATTTGGTCATAAGAAATTAAAAAGATAGCAGAAATGATTGGGATTGATATTAGTTTGAGAGGTATGCTAGGTTTAGTGTTTTTTTGGTTCGTGTACTAGGGATTTAATTGATATGGTTTTATTCAATTTTTGTGTCATAATTGGGTTAGTAGGGCTCCTTTGATTTGGTATCCCACCCAAATATTGTGATTTCACCTTGGGAATGGCCATCTACTTAATTCAATAATAGAAATTGGTGAACAAAAAAAATATATTAACATAACTAAGATAAGTTGAAAAAATGGTCCTACCCAAAATAGATTAATCAATTTATGAAATTATAATAAACAACCTCAGAAAGTAGTAATGGTCATTCGTTATGGAATGAAGGATATTTGTAATTGAATAAAAATATTTTCACCAATCCAAAAAAATGAATAATGAAAAGAAATAATACCTAGCATCATATCTCTCTAAAATCACATCACCCAACGCAAAGATAACTTCTCTCTCATCCTAATCATGATGAGTACGACCATCATGGATACCTAAAGAAGAAAAGTGATGAAGAACAGTGGAAAAGTGAGACCCCTAATCATCACTCCATGTTCTACAGCCTTTGTTGGAGTCTCCCTTGCTCATTCTGGTCACAAAATTCCTTGAAAGGGTTGCCGATGGATATATTTATAGAAAAATTCATCAAGTCCTTGACCCGCATTGCCTTTATTTTTATGATCACTGATACTTACATGACATTTAATTAAGTTTCACGTTGTGTAATCTTTTATCTTTTGGCCATCATGAACCTCGACAAAATATTCTAAATTTTTTTTCGTAAACTATTAGATCATGTAATCTAGTTACATGGCATGTAATGCTCTTCCACATCTTGAAATCATGTCACAACATGTAAAATATAGAAAATTCATTTACAAACAAAGTCACGACATGTAATGCCATTACACGTCATGTAATCATTCTGCTTTAGTTTTCTAGCTCTTCTTCATCTTCAAAAATATGGGGTCGTTCTACTTCGCTTCACATACATCGCAAAGGGTCTTTTGGCTTATATTTTTCCAATTTTCAGTCCCTTTTAATAAATTCATCATTTTCGGCCAATAATCATTAAACAATTCAATTCATTCTGAAATTGGAAAAAAATTTCAATTAAATAAAAATTCATGAAAATAAAATATTATAAAATATTTGCATTTCATACACCTATCAATCATATATATGAATTAAACAAAACCTTATTACTATATATGTCAAAATAAAACGGTAAAAAGTTTCACATCACATCATGGAGGTCGTAGTCCATAAGTATGCATGGTCGACATTCTAATTTTCCAGTGGATTAGATTGTAAGAAGGTAAATGTGATATTATAATTTAGGTGAAAAAAATATTTCATAAATAAAATATATATTCATTAAATACATCATTATATCTATCCTTGAGAGGTGGGGATTGAATAATAATTTCATCACTTTGTGTGACGGTAGTCTTCCGTACACTGGATCAATAGTTTCATTTCCCATTTAATGGAAGTGGATATGTATATACACTATTATATTAATATAATAACATATAATTATATAGAATATTCTGGTGATACTATATTATCTTATTTAATGGATAAATTAAGTTGTTAAAGGATTAATTAAATGGTAAACATGTGGTTAAGTACCATACGTCATCTTTAGACAACCTCATTAGTATTATAACTAAAGATATCCTAGAGTAGTTTTATGATCAATATAATAATTATAGGTAATAAAGAGAGATTTATGGATGGGATATTGGAATTTATTAGACAAATTAAATGTTTTTCATAAGTGTGAAGATGAGTAGAGAGGGGGTTCCCATTTACAATTGTTGGAGAGGACAAACATCAATTTTTTTGGGAAATAATAAATTGTACCAACCTTTTATACATGATACAAGTCTATAAAATGGATCATTTTCAAACATATATGGAATAATGATTCAATATATAGTAAAAATTAAAATTGGAATAGTTTTTAGTATATTTTAACCCTTACCTTCTTTGTATGTCCCCCACCAAAAAACTTGTTTGAACCTTAATTAGTGTCATTAAGTTTTACTATTTATACAATTAATTATGAAAAAAATTAAGTTGTAATTATTATATTATATTGATTATAATTATTCCAAATATGGAATACCTTTTTATTAATTAAATACATATAATTAGAATAATTAAGTTTGAAATTAAACAAGTAGATATGACAAAAAAAAAAGTTTTCCAAAGCAAATGCTTTCAAAATTATAAAACATTTCTATATCCAAATTGATCATATAATAGGTTCAAATAACCGAAATTAAATTTATGATAATAAAATTGAACCAATTTTATATTTAAAATATTTTTAAACCAAAACAAAACTTCTAAATTTTTAAAAAAAAGGTAGTTTTCAATAAAAGTCAATATTTTTTCACAATTCATCAAAGATATAATATTTTCATAAAATTCTCAAAAATTAATTCTTAGATAATTTTTTAATTATTATATAAACAGTTATTTTATTTTTTCCAAATAAATTTTCTAGAATTGTTATTTGTTTTAAAATTAGTGCATAAATGACAATGAAATAATTTTTTTATAAAGATATTGTTTTATGCATAAAACTAGATTAATTCTTTTACCATGAACAAAAATATATTAAATGAATGAAAAAACATTTGATTTAAAATTCATCAAAGTAAAACATCAATGATGAAAAGATTAATTTATTAATATAAATATACATTGCACATATAAAAACATTTTTTATGAATAAATTGTTTTACTTTAAAATGGTTTTTATATTCATATCTAATCGATTGACGACCAATGAATTTATTTAATAAAATTGTAATTCATATAATTTTAATAACTTAGTTACATTTATTCATACATGAAAATTCATCAACTATTTCATAATGATAATATATAAATAACCTATATCATGAGATGTTTATGCTTGATGTTGAGTGTCATATATGTTATTGATCAAAATGGTCTTCTTTTAAAATCACGGTGTGATACAATAATTAATCAAAATAACACTTAAAGGAATAATATATTTTTTTAGGTTTTATAAATTTATTCCAAACAATGAACTATATATTCCTTGGGAAATAAGTATTGCATACAAGTGGGAATTCATGGGAATTTCTAAATTTGGAATTGTCCAGAGATAGTGAATTATTCATTCAACTCAAGAATTTTAAAACCCAAAAATGATAATTTAAGTCACTATTTTAGGGATGTTAGTGATCTCATTTTATAATTTTTTTTAATAATACTTTAGGAAAACATTCTTATATAATTAATAGCGTCTATACCAATATAAAATCTATTATATTAAATAAAATTTTACATTTTTAGATATAAAAAATTCAAACCTCGTGATTATGTTGAAAACATTCTATTTAATTATTGAAGAGAGAAAAAAGTAAATTTTAAAGATATCATTGTCTTATAATGACCATATTTCATGTATAATGATTTTATATAAAACCATTTTTTTTAAAACTAGTTCACTTCTACTATAAGTCTTAAGAGGATATGATATAAGTTTGAACCAAATAATTAACACATTTCATATCCTAATATCCAATAAAAATTAAATTGTAATATTAATTTATCAATGTAAAATTTTGAGACATAATCCAAACACATAAACACAATGTCTCGTTATAGATTCTTGGACTTATTTTAACATTATAACATTTAAAAACCTAATCTTTTAAAAATTATGACATGTAAACTATTAAGGAAACAAAAAACCACACTTTATGTTCCTGGGATATAATTTTCTAAAATAATAATATATACTTAATATATTTTTCACATGTAAGAATTAATAACTATTTTATCACCATATTCAAATGTCAAGAATATATAACTAAATGATAAATTTCAAAAAAGTGCATGTGATGTTGAAGTAAAGAATCACTAAAATAAAAAATTCTAAAAACCTATCAAACATCATTCATTATATTAAATCATCTATATAAATGAAAAATACTTTACTATAACCATATTTTCACAATTTGAACTCATGGTTTCTAAATAAAACAAGTACTAAGAGAATAATTTCATAAGTAAAAAGTTAAATGACATAAAAAAATATATAATGATATGTCAAAATACAATAGAAACCCATATATCATAATTCTAATAATATTTTTATGTATTTAAATTGATTTAAAAACAAGTGGAAGAATTATTCAAAGAATATCCCAATAAATCATATTGAGGGTTTAGAACTTACTACCATAACAAATGAAAATCTCATGTTGACCCTAAATGCTCACTAACGCTACATAAAAATAAATAAACCATTTAAAATTGATACTATAATTCAATAAATTAAATTAAAAAAAAAGAACAGAAAAATTGTAAAAACTACTTATCGAAAACACTTAGAAGTGATAATTAAAATAAAAAATTTCCACTTAAAAATCATATTTTTTAAAAGAAATGACGAAGGAAATTTTAGGTTAGTGTTTGATGTGACAACAATTCTTTGAGGAGGTATTATAGACATGAATTAGAACAATAAGTACCTCCCAATAAAAATTTTCATTGATTATCAGGGGGTTTCTAAAGCTCTAGTGTAGTACTAACACCTAAAATATAGAAACTCAATAATCCTACAAGACAACGTATGGTTTCTTGTAAAATAGTGAAATCAATGGAAAAATTATGATTAATGAATATTCTTATACTCCCATTGTTCTAACCCAAATAAATGTGCAAGAAACCGTAATCCTACACATGATTTATCTATGATTTTGATGAAATAAAATATCAACCCATAACATGAAGAAAAAATGAGGAATGAAAATGGATATTTCATTACTTTCACAATTATCAGCTTATATAAACACCTTAAATACTAGTAAATAATAGGAATTAGAGGTAGAATTTTATTACGTTTCCCCCTTGTTGAACAATTCAATGATTTTCCATTTAATCCCCTTGGTTTATTTTCTACCTATTTTTTTGTTTTCAATCTAATTCTCCTCTTCATAAATTTGTATTTAATTAAATATCACATGAGTACTTGTATGGAATGAATAAATGGAACATTAATTATCTATTATTAAGCTTATTTACATTATGTAATTGATCAAATAATCTATATAATATGCATAATAGTTAATCAAATTTCATTTTACTCATTCCACACATGTACTCAGGTGAAATACCATTCCATTCTCCTTATTTTGGGATAATCCAAATGTAAAAAGGACAAGATATTAAATAACATACATAAATAAAAGAGTGATTCCATTATATATATCAATTTAAAAATATTACCTAAAAAAGTATTAGAATTTAAAGAAATATTTCTAAAAAAACCATAATCAGAGTCTAATGAACCATCTACAACATGACTAAAAGTAGGATCTCCAAAATCATTTCTTTTTCCAGTAACAGGACATGTAAAAGGAACTGGAGGTACAGGAGACTGAAACACTATATAAAGGGTCACATTCCTAAGATTCCACATTTATTCAATAGGAGTAAGTCCAATGGAACCAACCAAAATAGATGCAGTCAGAAATGTTGTATATATAGGTATGTAAATGGAAGCAATCATAGGCATAGTAGGTGGTACATTAATACATGTCCTGGTCATTTAAAAAAAGGGTTCCATCAATTCTGAAAAAATGAGTGATTAATCAACCAATATTCTCCATCTACTTCAATAAATCATACTTATTTTCCATAAACATATTTTCCAAGGGATCCAAGGTCTTCACATAGGACACATGATCAATTTAGGCCCTAGTTACCGGAGGAATTCTCAAATTTTCACCCAATATCACAAAATTAAAATTAAGGTCTTTATTTGTATAAAAATTTAATAGATAATACATAATAGCTTTAGTGATAGTATCTCAATCACTTCTAGCCTCATTTAATTATTTTGTAACAAATTTATTAATGTGCTCACTAGGAGTTCTGATCAAGAGAATCTCATCTTGATGAGAGGATGAGATACCATCCATCATAGCATGCTTCTCTTCTCTAATTATAGATTGGATCAAATCAACATATACTAAAATTGGAGAAATATTGGGTGGGGATCTGGAAGATGTATCTCTTGCCTTAAATAATGAATCAATCCTCCCCAAAATATATAAATATCTCTTAGTAAAAATGACACTCATATTCACCATAGTGGTCTAGATATCATTCATCCACTATACCAACCTATTATTTTATATTTCAAGACGTTACATATTTATGAACATTACAAGTTGAATATAAGAAATAAAAATGTGACTATAATCATTATATCAGCTTTAATAATATCAGATTCCTAAAAGAATGATGATCATAGCATCTAACCAATATTTAATACCAAACATTTCTTAAAGGAATACAGATCATTTGTTGCCACATAGTTGGAATGCGGAGAAGGATTAAAAGGCTTTTTGTATTATATATTAATCACAACATTCTTATATCTTGTCTCCATATTAGGAATGTCAGAACAAAAAGTTCCAAAATGACCTTCTACATCAATTCTATCTAATAATGATCAATTATGATCTCTATGGTCTACCAAAATAGTAGGTCCACCATGACCTAGTGGAATTACCCGATCTTCACCATCTTCATCTTCTGAATCAAAATACTATAAAACATGCTAAGTTTATCTATGGGATTTATTCCCTTTTTATAATTATATATACTTATCTCTATTTTAGGAATTATGGTTAAGAAAATCATGTAAATCTTGAGAATCACTGTCACTAGAGTCCTTGGTGGTTAATGTAGAAGGATATCTTCCCTACATCTCACCACTAGATGATTTTTTAGATGTAGTAATAGTCTCACAATGGTGGGGATTTTTATCCTCATAACCTCAATCATCATCATACTCCAAATCATATGAAAGTACAACCACATTCTTTGGAGTTTATAAAAAATTATTCTCAATATTGTCAAAATCAGAGACCTCAATCTATTTTGATTCACTTCATCAAAAATACTTTTCTGGGAAGAAAGTGGAAGTGGAGGAATAAATGATCTATCATATATCATGATGCTATTATCCACATCAGGGTCACTACCTACTTCCACTTAACTATCAAATGATACCCCTTCCTCATCTTTACCTTCTTCAACTTCTAACTCATCATCATTTTCTAACTAAAATACTAAAACCTCATCTATCTCCATTCCAGGGTCATCCATATCTATCGGTAAGGTCAGATTCTATGTAGGATTAAACTTCTCATAACGATTATCACTATCAACCACCCTATTCCTCAACATATTTTTCTATTTAACCCACATCATCTTAAAGGATACCTGACATAGAAATAAAACTCCACTTTTAGTCACTTTATCTTATCCTTTAGGTATAATAATTTTATCTTCAAACATATTAGATATCCCTATAAGGTAGCCCAAAGATTTTGACTTAGATGAATCCTTTCATAACTCTATCATATAAACAATTATATATCTACAAAAATTAATCTTATATCCTATTTAAATAATAATTAAGAAAAATATATCCTTGTACATCATGATTTTAAAATCCCCCTTCCTTGGACAAAGAATGTGCGGTATAAACTTTGTTAGTAAATGTAACTCTCCATCAATACATATAGTCATTGGCCTCTTTATATTTTCATTTCCAATTCACTTAAACAGTCTATCCTAAAATACAAATATACTCACTGTTAATAGGGATAAAACCATGGTAGACCATATATATACCATTGTGATAAACATTCAATCATATCTCCCAGTTCATTAATGAAATTAAAATCTCTTTTCCATCTAATATAGTTATAATAAAATCCTTATTTCCTATGAACCCATACTCTGAAAAACTATAGAACTTGTGGACAAACCTTGGGTAGAATGGCAGATCATTCCTCCAGAACCATTCAACCCTTCCTTGGTCATAGATCACATTCTACATGAGTGACTTATTCAAATCCAACAACATGACATATATTTCATTCCTAGTGAAAACATAAAGAGATGAAATATGGGGATTCATCATTTCTACAACTATCTAACTCAATTCACCCCTATCTTTCTTCAATTGGTACAAATAATATTAAGATGCAGCAGGATGTTTCAGTTGCACCATTTTCACAGTGGTTTGAAGTGCGAATGGAGGAGATGGATGGTCATGGGTCAAGAAATAATGAGATAAAGGCTTTAAAGGAGGCACACAAGAAATGGTTCTCAGATTCTATTTTTAGTAACATTTTATCATTTATGGATTTTTATTTCTGAAAATAATATAATTATAAAATAAATAAGCATAATTTAATTTGTTAATAAATTTTAATTATAGAAAATAAAAATAGTATCATTGGGAATGGTTGGATGAAAAATAAATTCTCATGGTTTCATATAATAGTAGTTTTTCATTGTCACAATTGAATTCTAGAACATTGTGGTACCATGTCAAAGTAGTATGTAATGGGACTATGTCCCTGGATGGATGCTTAGTAATGTTAGTATGAAAAATTTGATCATCATGGTACCATGAATAATGGTTGATTCTAATAGTAAAGCATCCCTGGTAGATACCAATGGTAGATCATCCACATTAGATACCACTCTTATGATTTTTCTTTCATATATACAAAATTAATCTAAGAAATAGAGACTAATATTAAAATATCATTCCAAGTTCATGTATGATATAGCTCAATCTATCAAAATTCAACGTCTTTATGAGTATTTTAGTAATCTAATGTTAAATTCTATTGATTTAAATAGTTATATAATCCTTTTGAAAATGGTCTCTCAATTAGTGATATCTTATGTCAATATTTTTTGTTTTGGAATGAGGAAAATGATTCTTGGAAATGTTTATAGAATTTTTATTATCAAAATTTAAAGTTACATGTAAAAATTGATATCCGTAGTATATTAAATTTTGTTTCATCCATTGAATCATTTCACATCAACATCTTGTAGCTATATATGCATATTTAGAAGTAGATAATGAAACAAAATTCTATTTCTTACTACACCTAGATTATAGAGACTTTCCCTAAATGTGACATTTTATTGAGGTTATTTATTCAATCAAACATTCTACAAAAAATGTAAGCATCCAAAAAACACACTAAATGAAATGATTATACTATATAATAGAACAAAATTATATTTGTTTTCCTTTTGTGGTATTTGAAAATTATTTTGAAAACTAGTAGATTTATATCATTTGAGTTTTCATGAAAATGTGAACACATACACGCACTAAACATTATATCAGGATGAATTGACATTAAGTATAGTAAACTTCCAATCATACCTCTGTAAGTTGGTTGATAGACTTGTTTTCAAGTTCCAACAAGACTGAGTTTATAGAATGTACTAATTGGAGTATCACTACCTGTAGTAATACCAACAAAAAAAATAATTTTATAAGATAATTATTATACTTTCTATGATTTAAAATAAGACGATATTTATTTTGAAAAATCAGGAAACCATGATTGAATTTATGTTCACTCATTAAACTCATTTCAAATTCACTTTTCATAATTTCTGAAAATCTAATACAAAAAAATTTCTTGAAGATCCAATTTAATATCATCAAAATAGATTTGTGCAACTAAAAAATACATTGAAATTATTTCGCAAAATAAGGTAGGGTCAACCATTTCCTTATTTAATACACTGGAAATCAATATTGAGAAGATCCTATCATACAAATCATTAGAATCTTGTTTTAACCATATTTTTTTAATTAATTTTTTTTTTATAATGTGAGGGATTTTAAATCCATGTGGGTTTCTAACAAAAACATCTTCAACTATATAACCATTTTGGAATGCACTGTTCAGATTAATTTGATAATAATTGAAATTAATGTGTCTTGTATATTAAGGAAACATTTTGATGTCTTAATGTTTTAATATTGGAGAAAACGGTTCCTCATATTTAATACCCTCATCATGAATATATAATTGTGCAACCAGTCTTTCTTAATTTCTAATTATAATTCCAGACTCATCAACTTTGTTTATAAAAACCCATTTTGTTAAAATAGTTAGGTAGTCATTTTTTCTTTCAACTAGTTCTCATTATATATTTATTTGAATCAAATTAAACTCTTATTGTATTTCCATTACCTAGGATTTATAATTACTTTCTTTATTTATGTTCTTAAATTCAACCCGTGATAATAGATATTGATGTTCATCTAGGTTTCTAAGAGAATATCTAGTATGAATTCCATTATGTAGGTCACAAATAAGATAATATAAATGATGAAATTTATGATTCCTAATACATAGAGGAATAGAATATTTTGAAATTTTACTTTAATCTACATGTTTGAGTTCATGATATTAAATAGAACCCTGATATTTATCTATAAGAGTTCTTGTAGAATTTTCACTAGGTTAATTATTAATTTGTATATTTTAAAGGCCATCCTCCAAAATTTCAAAAGAGGTATCAGGTTTATATATATATTTCTCATATAACATTATATATTTCCCCCCCAATAATAGTCCATTTATTATATACCCTATATTAATTATTGGTTGTAGAATAACCAAGGAAAAATATTTCATCACTTTTGGAATTAAACTTTTCTAAATCTTCCTTTGTATTTAATATAAAGAATTTACATAAAAAACTAAAATGTAATTAACTTTCAATTTTCGACCATTCAAAAATTCATATGGGGTATTCATTAAAAGTTATCTAATTAGAATTATATTAATTATATATATTTTTATTTTATAGATCCTACCAAAAAATTAAAAAAGCTAAATCATACTCATTTATCATGGTCAAGGAAATTCCTTGAATGGTTTTGTTTCTTATATCTACTATTCCATTCTTCTATGGGGTCCTAGAAGTAGAAAATTTCTAACTATAACCATGTAATAAGAATATGATTGAAATTTTTGATATTAATACCCACTGAATACCTAGGTATATCCTAAATAGTCTTCCCCTACAACATATAAATAATATTTTCCTAAAACAATAGTGACTCAATAAGGTTTAAAAAATACATGTTAAAAAACTCTAATTTTTGAAAAGTTGATATGTATTTCTTTATCTTGAAATATATTTTTTGAATCATTACCTTGTGAAAGGGATTAAAAAAAATTTTGTGGAAAATTCTAGTTTTGATAGATATTTTACTAATTCCTTCCTAGTCAGTTTTCATTGTGATTTTCCATTACAATTGCCTAATATCCAATTAAAAATACAAGATTCTTTGTGAATGGATGTAACGACCCGCCTTCTTCATGATTAGGGAAGGGGAAGCCAAGTGCCACACCCTTCCTTCTTCAAGATAAAGGAGAGATAATGAACCCCGGGGCCCAACTTCAATAGGCCCAGAAGTGGTAACAATCACCAATGGTATAGAATATCACACAAAATTTAAGGCATTTCCCTTTTTTTGAAAATTGGATCAGGAGATTAGATGATAAACATCCCAAAAACACCAAACAAAAGTTGAAAGTAAATCCAAAAACCATTCCCATATTCATGATCAAATGTAAATATTGAAAAAAGTACAACCAATTTACTAAAATAAGTAACAAAAGAAGAGATAATAAGCAGTAGCACAACACCTATCCTGATGCCTGAGTATGTAAAGTCCAACATGGTCCTCAAAGTCCTCCTAGAAACATAGAAATAGTTTTACTAACGTAGGGTGAGTATACAAGTATAACCTATAGGAAAACTAAAGAAACATGTGCCCAATGGGGGGAAACATACTACTTCCCCTGTTATAAAATAGTATAACTTCAAATCACCTACCAAGGAGAACTAACTATAAAGCCCTCACCGAGGTAGACTCACAAAATAACACATGTCAAGTAATACAGTAATATAAGAACATCGACATTTGGGTACCCCGTACCACTTTCCCTCTGGTTAACTGTTATTCCTAATGGATTGAGTCTTGATGATACTACTCTTCCAAAATTCTGTCCCACTAATACATCCAGCCCATACACACCTAGGACCCAACCATTCCACACATATCACCCACAGACACCTAGGACACAACAACCATGCCACTCACCAGAAGACACATGTGCCTCATCCTGAAGACACTTCATAAAAAAAAACCCGTCCAAAGGATCATGGACTGTGGTAAGAATTAATCTATTACATCCTTCCCAAATACGCTTGAGGAGTAAGAACCCCATCGAGGGTGTGAGGAGGAATTTTAGTAACCAACCGTCCATCGTCCCCCGGGATGTTGGGAATTACACCCTCCTCCATGAAATGGGGGAGTTTGGAACATGGTGGTAAACAAGGGTGGGGTGCATATAGAGATTACAAGGATATACAATTATACATATAAGTAAAAAACACACTAATCCCAACCAAGTGGTCCCCAAAATAAATAACTAGACCACATGAAGAACTTTTTCTGCTACCACTATATGAACAATCACATAAACAAAAACAACCAAATAATAACACAACACTGTTTCCATTAAACTATTTTCCATTTATTTATTAAGGGGTTCAATTTAATTTGTTCCAAAACTACCTAAGGATACTACCAAGAAGAACACCTATGACTGCCTCAAAAGGAGAAGAGACCGAGAAACCGAACATATAATAACCAACCTGTTGTCCTACTGCACACCCTGTTTTTTACTAGACACCCATTAAATCATTTTTAACTATCATTATTCAATGTTATGCCACGAAATCCTGACCTTTCACCCAAACCTATACCCCACTACACAACCAACCCCCAGATGTTGTCCCACTCCATAACAAGAACACAACAAGATTTTATTCCCACTTCCCAATGTTTCTTGATGGACACAACAAAAAAAAGTAATTCCCAATACCTACAAGTCCTTCCATTCAACAGTCAATATATCTCTCAACCTAAGGTTCCAATACACCACTTGTACCTCCCCATACACAAATCCCAAAGAAACTACCATCTTAACGACAACCCCGCTGCACACACATATCTCCCCTTTCTCACAGAACTAACTCCCCTTTCACCCTTGTACCCATAATAGTTCTCCCAATAGAAGCATCACACAACCAAATAAAAGTCACAAAACCCAGAATAACATAGCACACAACCACACCTATCAAGCAGGATATATTCAGACTTGGTAAACACTATTCTTTAATCCACATTGATAAACATGGGTGATCACACAAGTGTTTTCATCCTGGTGAATCCATTTCAATTATCCAAGTATACATGATTAATCAGGTTTCATGTTACATCAATTTATCAAACATCATGATAAAAACACAACATCACTAGTGTAAAAGCATATACCACCAACGTCCATGACATTTATAAGTCAAACAATCACACCAAACATAAAATAATCAATAATAACAATTAAAACAGGCGATCAACATCAATCCACTCCCATCTAGTTATTTCATTGAACATGTTATCTTTTGATCATATTCCCTTATCAATTCTTTAAATTTTAAAGAAATTTATTCATTCATTCCTCACAAATATTCATTAGTACACCCACCATCCATGATGCATAATTAAATAGAGGTATAAGAATCCCTACTTGAAACCATAGGTGACCAAAGCTTCTATATGCGCAAAGAATTGGGGATCAAGCAAGTAGTAGGAAATAACTAATAGAAAATTGAGTAGGAGGGGGCTTTATTATAGGTTTAGGCCTCCTCTAGGGAGGAACACGTCAGGTTCACCAAGAGGGAATGAAAAATACATAGGTTTGGGAATATCCCGGCATTGAAGATCCAAAACCTATATTAAAGGAAGAAAGGTTTAAAATCCTTTAATTTGGGATCATGGACAATATCACATAGTTTGAGTATCTCAAAGCCCCCAAAAAATGATGATACTAAAAATATTCTTAATATCATTTGAAATTTTCTTAAAAATTCCCAAACAGTGCTTTAAACCCAGTTTACGTAAAATAAACTGTAAGAGGGTAGAAATTCGAAAACTAGGAAAAACTGGAAAAACTGGGAATGAGTCACCAACACTGAGCCACTGAAAGGTGAGATAATAATGTGACCTACCGATGTTGAGGCACTGACATTGAGCTATTGATGCAACGACTCACTGATGCCATGACTCACTAATGCCCAAAAACTGAAGCCCTGGAACTGGAACCCACTAATCACTGACATCGACTCCCTTGAATAACAGATACCCTGACCAACCAATTCCTTGAGTCACCGAAAATGATTCCCCTGACTTACCGATGCTAATACACCTAACTCACTATTACTGACACCCCTAAATCACTAATTTTGATGGTTCAAACTTGATTTTTTGTTAACTATTTGAACGAGCTACCATTGCTTCCCAGAACACCCTAAACACTAGATTATCAAAAAGTCATGGCCCATGGAAATCCAGGGCATTACATCAGATACCTCTCAAAATATCCTCATCCATAAGAATTTAAAACAAAACTAACGAAAAGCAAGGTATAAACAACCACTTCAAGATACCTCTCAGGGGAAAACAACCCTACAATGTTCGAATGCTGGAGTGAAAACCTTGACATCCAAGGACACCTCCTTGACATCTATCTCTAGAACAATTATACAAACACTAAGGCCCATCTACCCCCAAACAACCATAGAAATGGCAAATACCACACTGTCTAGACACCTGGATTGGGGAGTTCTTTCCTGCATGTCAAGATACAATCTACCTTGTACGTCACTAACTCGCCTTTACAGGATTAATCACATCCACAATAATGAATCTCTATTTGGGTTCTGGTCCTCACCTCCCCATAGTCATGATTTTTTCAGATAATTTAGTGAGTATGGAAATAAATCATCTGATAATGAACAAGTTCAAGCATTACATTATAAAACGAAGCACAAAACTAAAACATAAGAAATATAACATAGAAAAACATTGTGTAATGGGCACATATATGTGCCTCCTTCCTCCAATTACTCTCCTCATGGCCACCATGCCTCCACAACTCACAAACCAAAGGTATAGTCTATCCACAAAGTACCTTCTCTTCATGATCCCCAATTCAATGAATGTCGCATCGTCCTTGTTTTCTGAATCTCCCTAGTTAATGATTTGGGAGTCATCATGTATATATCGATGGAGATAAGAGTCATGGAGGATTTCATGAGTCCTCTCTAACTAATGTGGAAATGGTAGCTAATATTCCACCTTGCTAACTCTTCCCAATACCTCAAAAGTCTTGATGATCCTGGAGAAATATTTCTCCCTCTGCCAATTCTCTACTTCCCACATAGAGGGAAAAACTTCAAGAAAACATGGTACCCATCTTCGAACACTAAAGGGATCCTCTTATTATGGGAATACAACTTTTTTCATTCATGTGCTGCCCTCATCCTCTCACAAACAAGCTGAACCTTCTCTCTCTTACACATCACCTCGTTCGGACCAAGAGTGGTTGATTCTCCAATCTCTATCAAACACAAGGGTGAAACAACATGGTCTCCCTCATAGATCTTTGAATGGAGCCATTACAATGGAATAATGATATATATTATAGTAAGAAAAATCTAACAAGAGAAAATGCCTCACCCAAGACCCACTAAAGTCTAGAACAGAAGCCCAAAATATGTCCTACAAAGTCATGATGGTTCTCTCTGGATGCCCATTCGTCTGATGGTGGAAATTAGTGCAAATGCATAACTGAGTGCCAAAGGCATGCTGTAATCCCCTCTAGAATGATGAAATAAAATGTGTATCTCTATATAAGACAATGGATCTTGGTAATCTATGAAACCACACCACCTCATCCACCTACCCTTTTTCTATGTCATCCACTGCGCTCAATACCTTGATCGCTAATAAGTGATCCAATTTCATCAATCGATCCACAATTACCCAAAGAGAAACACATCCTCCCTGAGCCCTGGGAAATCCTGTGAATAAATCCATTGATATGTCATCCCACTTCCACTCTAGAATGTTTAAGGGCTACAACAAACCACTGAGAACACTATTCTCAGCCTTCACCTGCTATCACACTAGGCACTTTACCACAAACTCGACCACTGCCCGCTTCATCCCGGGCCACCAAAACTATTCCCTCATGCCATGATACATCTTATGAACTCCTGGATACACTGTCATGGGTGGGATATGGAATTCAGGATAACACTCTCACACATTGAAACTTGGACAAAAAGAATCCCCCAGAACAACATCAAATTCTGACTATCCTCTTCTCTTCCCTTCAGAGCATCACCTTAGATAGAGTGATCACACATCACTTCAGCTTTTGAGTTTCCCCACTAAGACTTCTCTACCTACTTAACTATAGAAGAATTCACTTTTATCTGAAATATATAGCTTCTATCATCATCCACTCTCACATCCAGCCACAAAGCCGTCAACTCTTCCATTTACTTCCATGCATCCCTATATTCTTGAACTACCTTCTTCTGTGGCTTCCTTATTAAGGAATTGGCCACCACATTCTCCTTTATTGAGGTGTACGAAATATAGAAGTCATCATCTTGGAGAAACACCATCCACCTTCACTACTATAATTTCATGTCTTGATGGTGGAAGATATGCCTCGAGATCATGTGATCTGTGAAGACCAAGAAGCACTACCCGATATGTTAATGTCTCCACAACATCAGCGCGAACATGACCATTGTAAGCTTCAGATCATGTATTTTTTAGTTACATTCATGAAGATGTAACTACCTAAACCCATAAGTGATCACTCCATACTACTACATTAGTACACATCCCAATCCTCAAAAATAACAATCATAAAACACATTGAATAATACCCCTTCTTATGTAAACCTATGAAATGGGGAACTAACTAATTTCATCTTCTTGTAGCTGAAATATTCCTAACACTGATCACTCTACAAGATGACCTAGTCTTTTTTGGTAAAATTTTTCAATGGAGTCACAAGATGAGAGAAGTCGAGCACAAATATCCAGTAAAATCCTGTTATAACAAGGAAGCTGAGAACCTCTACCACATTTTTGGGTGCTACCCAAGAAACAAATTCTTCGACCTTTGATGGGTCCACTGTTATCCCCCATTGAGACACCAAATGTCCAAGGATGTGTACCTATTGCATCTAGAACTTTCAGTTGGACAACTTTCCATAGAGATGGTGGTGTCGGAGTACCTCCAAGATAGTCCTCAGGGCATGGTCCCCATATTACTATGAGTAAATCAGAATTTATTTAATGAACACGATGAAGAACCGGTCCAAGAACTTATGGAAGATAGATTTCATGCTCCCCATGATCATGGATGGTGCATTAATGAAACCGAATGGCATGACTACAAAATCAATGTTCCCATACTTTCACCTAAAAGGAGTTTTTGGGATGTCACCCTCCTTCAACCTCAACTGGTGATATCCCAACTATAGATTGATCTTAGAGAACCAACCTTTCCCCTTTAAATGGTCGAGGATAAAATATATTCACAAAATAGGGTAATGGTTCTTGACCGTTACCTAATTCGGTCTCTGGTATTCTATGAATAGTCTTAGACCGTCATCTGTCTTATTCTCAAACAAGATTAGAGCACCCCACATTGACACAATTGGCAAGATAAAACCCTTCTTCTTGAGGTCGTCAACCAGAATTCTCAATTCCTGCAACATAAAAGGCACTATGTCTTGGTAGAGGTCCCTCAGGTCAGACTACTCTAGATTTGTCTACTCTCAGTGGAGTAGGATGTCACTACTGCTTATGCTGGAAAGGTTTATCTGGAAATATCTACTTCTAGGGTGAGAATCGAACCCACCCACCCCCACCATATTGTGTTCGAACTGGGAATTGGTTGTGAAGATGTTCACGAACTCTATAGACAATGATCTTCATTCCTAAAATCATGGGGAAAATGTGAGGACCAAGTGAGCAGAATCAAAATTATTGGGGCCTACTCCCCGCTAGCTAAATCCTGGAAGGCCCAGACCCTATAGACCTACTACTAACTTCCATACCCTTTGAAAAACTCAGAAAACTCCCTTCTCATGGAACACCTCCATGTGAGAACATCCTCTCCACCACATCGGCCATATTCTAAACTTCTATGTTTTTTGGAAGAGTAAAGGGAGTAAAGACATACATAAGAAAAGTTTAGAGTGCCTCCTCCAAGAATCTTGACCATGACTCCTTATTCAAAAAGAGATCTAGTGCGAAGAGTAGGAGATCCTTGAACTTGATCCCTAATTCCCTCGCTGACATACATCCCTGGTTGCGGGAGAGATGTTCCAGTATCTTCTCATCCTTCATCATCAAAGAAAGGAACTCTTCCTAAAAATCTTTCTAAAAGTCATCCCATGAGACATCGGTCTCATTCTTCTCCCCATTGTAAAGCATCCAACACTGACACGTCACTCCTCGCATCTGTATCACTACCAGAGGAACCCAATAATCCCTTGGAGCATAGATGAAGGTATTGGTGATCTTCAGATCCTCAAGCTATCCCTCCATCCATGGGTTAGAAATGCTACCATCGTACTTCCATGGGGTCTGACGCTACTGAGAACGAAGGTTCTTCTACCACAAGCCATTTTCCTCTTTTAGATTGGACCTATGCTGATCAATTTGGTTAGCCTAATGGGCCTCAACTTCTCATACCACACATGGGAGACATCCATGATCCATATCCAAAAAGGATAAATATTGAACTCCTAATCCTGAGTAGTATGAAACTATCCCTTTACTATTTCTTTTAACACTATATTTAAATTAAATTCCCAAAACTCACAAGACACACAAGAACACAAGT
The DNA here is from genome assembly GCA_963277665.1 of Viscum album. Classification (NCBI taxonomy): domain Eukaryota; kingdom Viridiplantae; phylum Streptophyta; class Magnoliopsida; order Santalales; family Viscaceae; genus Viscum; species Viscum album. The sequence goes on from OY728128.1 coordinate 1,786,860,287, forward strand.
CATTATGATTTATGTACCATTCCTAGGGTCTCAAGATTGTAATAAGTGTGGCCTCACTTAGTCATTCAGTAGGTTCAGAGCCCTTGCATCGGATCACAGGGGGCCTTACCAAAAAAATTTAAATTTCTATTAAGCCATTTTGAGGACAAATGGGAAACCATAGTTCACTGACAAGACCAGTAAGTACTAAAAGAGCTCATGGGGGGACCTAAAATCCACTATCCAAGATAGTCTTTCCTGGTGTATTTCAAACACCAATATTTCCTAAATCTATTTTCCTACCACCCCATGAAATCCTAATTATGCCTAACTCTGAACTCCATCATATCCCTCAACCTCCCTTTGAAACCATTCTGTCCCGACCCGCCTTTATTAGGATGAGGGAATGAGCATCCAAGTGTCACACCATTCCTTTTTAAAGTTGAAGGAGATATAATGACCCATGATACCCATATTCAATAGGCCCCGGAGTGGAGAAAATCCTAATGGGTATATAATATCACACAAAATAGAAGGAATTTCCCTTAATTTTGAAAATAGGTTTGGGTGATAAGACGGTAAACATCCCAAAACACCATACAAAATTTGAATGTAAAGCAAAAAAACAATTCCTACGTTATTGATCAAATGTATACTGGAAAAAATGTACAACCAATGTACTAAAGCATGTACCAAATGAATAGAGACCAAGTAGCAGCACAACAACTATCCCGAAGCCTGAGCAAGTAAAGTCCAAAATGGTCCTCAAAGTCCTCATGGAAACAAAAAATACTTTTACAGATGTCGGGTGAGTATACAAGTATACCTAGTAAGAAAACTAAATCCAACCATTCACAAGTGGTGGAAAAAATACTAATTCCCCTATGAGAAAACAATAGAACCATAAAGAACTTACCAAGGAGTACTAATCATCCCAGCCTCACCAAGGAACACTCAATAAATAACTCATGTCAAGAAATGTGGTAGTATAAGCACATCAAAATTTGGGTACCCTGCATCACATTCTTGCTGGTTAACTGATATTCATAACAGCTAACTTCACGATGCTACCACTCTTCCAAAATGTAGTCGCACTACCACAACCCTCCCGCACACACCTGGGCCTCAACCACACCACACATCTTTCCCACAGACACCTCGACCACAAAAACTAGGCCTCTCACCCAAAGACACCAGGGCCTCATCCCAAAGACACATGGGAACCACAAATCTTTCCGAATGATCTTAGACTATGGTAAGCCACAAGCCATTATACCCAGTCTGGATATGCTCGATCTATATGAACTCAAAACAAGGTGCAAGGAATAAAGTTAGAGACCAACCATCCATCCTCGCACCTGGATATTAGGAAAGACACCCTCCCCGATGAAATGGGTGTGTTCAGAACATGGTTCTCAACAAGGGTGTAATGTGTATATAAATCACAAGACACTAAAATTTATAAATATAAGTAAAAAAACACTCAGCTTATCTTATGGGTCCTTAAAACAAACTACCAGACCACTAGAACCACTTTTGATGCTACCCCTATATGAAAAACCACCCAAACAGCCCCAAACAAAGAATAACCCAACACATTTTTCATTTAAATATTTTTCATTTATTTTTTAGGGGATCACTTTAATTTGTTCTAGAAATACATAGGGAAACTAGCAAGAACTACATCTATGACTGCCTCAGAAGGCAAAGAGCCTATGGAACAGAACAAACATCTTCAAACCCACAGTTTTACTGCACACCCCTTTCCCTAGATACCCATTCAATCACTGTCAGCTATCATTATTCATAGATATACTACACAATCCTACCCTTGCACCCAAACCTATACCATGCTGAACAACCAGGCCCTAGATGCATTCCCACTGCATAACAAGACAATAATTTCATTATAGTCCCACTATACAACTTTTCTTGACTAGCACAACACAATAGAGGAATTCCCACTACCTATAAGTCCATCCATTCCACAATAAATAAGTCTCTCAACCTAAGGTTTCAACACACCACCCGTACCACCCCACACACAAAGCTCACAATAACTATCATTTTAACCACATCCCCTCTACACACACATACTACCCCATTCTCACAGAACTAACTCCCCATCTACACTTTTACCAATAACTATGCTCCCAATAGCATCATCTCACGACCCCCACAAAGTCACAAAACCCAATAGATCACATCACCCATCCACAACTATCAGGAATTTTATATTCAAAATTTGTAAACAATATTATTTAATCCCCTTTTATAAACATGAGTGATAACCCAAGGGTTTTTATCCTATGGAATTCATTTCAATTAGCCATGTATAAATGATTTAGTAGGTTTCTTGGTAAAACCATTTATCAATAATCATGAAAAAACATATCATCACTAGTGCGCAAGAAAATACCACCAACTACCATGATTTTCAGAAGGCAAAAAGCAATAACAACTTTAAATTTTTCAATGATTAAAATTTTAATAGGCGATCAACACCAAACCACTCCAAACCCATTATTTCATTAGCCTAAAAATATTTTGATCATATTACCTTCTTATTTATTTATTTTCTAAGAAAAGTATTCCTCTGTTCTGCACAAAGAATCATTAGTACACCCACCCCTCATGATGCACAACTAAAGAGAAGTAAAATAATCCCTAATTCAAACCACATGCGACCAAAGCTTCTCGTTGCACCAAGAATAGTGGATCACATGAGTATTAGGAAGGAACTCCAATAAAACTGAGAAGGAGCGGGCTCTAGCACTGATTCATGAATCTTATTGGGAGGAACACTTTTGGCACACTAAGAGGGAATGAAAAAAACATTAAGAAGGGAATAGCCCAGATTGAAAGAGTTGGATCCAATATTAAAGGAAGAATGGTTTCAAAATCCATTAACATGGGATCGTGGTGAAGATAACGTGATTTGAGTATATCAAATCCAACAAAGTGTCAAAATATTAATGATATACTAAAAATAATTCGAAATAAAATTAAAACTCTAAAAAATGCATTAAAATATTTTTATGTCCAATAAAGAATAAGAGGGGTGAAATTGGAAAATTGGATAATATTTGAAAAATTGGGAATCAGTCATCGATGGGTCAGTCACCGATACGAAGCCACTGATGTGTGAGCTACCGACGTGATCTACCGACACTAAACCACTGACGCTGAGCTACAAACACAATGACTCACCGACACCATGACTCATCGATGCCCTAACATCTACGCCTAGGAACCAATGCCCTTGACTCAATGACGCCCCAACGTACCAACACATCAAGTCACTAAAACCAACACCCCCACATTACCAATGCCTACTATCCTGACTCACCGATGTAGATACCCCTAACTCACTGATGTCGATGGTTTTTACTATATTTCTGGATAACTCTCAAAACGAGCTACTGCTACCTCCTAAAACACCCTAAACACTAGATTTTCACCAAGGAATGGCTTAGGAAAATCTGAGTCATTACAAAGGATCTCTAACAATAAACAAAATGAGCAAATAAGGAATTCAAATTAGCAATAAAAATGTTATCATTTTTCATAATGGTATAAAATAAATAATTTTTTCCCATAAAATAATATGAAGAATTTTTTTTAAACATAATGTGGTAACCATAATCATAAAAGTATAAAATTGTTATAAGGTTATATTTTAATTAGTCAAAAAATAATACTTTATAAATTAAGAAAGTACAACCATTATCGATTTGACCATATCCAATAATTTTTTATTTGGCATTATATGTAAAAGTGAAATGTCTCCCTTTCACCTTGATTAGGTTCATGAATCTCAAGTAGCCTCTAGGAATATTTTTGGAATATCTACATTAAAGATACCATAGGTTCTTACTGGAACTTTTCACGTAGGTATTAGAAAAAGAGATTTAAAATAAAAAATGATTTTGTTACCCATATTTTCATAGACCTAGATATGTTAGTAATAAGAGATTTATGAATCCACAATTGTTTTACTAGTTTTATATAATTAGAATTTAATCTTTCAGAAATGTAATATTTATTATGTCACATAGAATAAAGACCATTGATAGAACTAATAAATCTTGAACATGAGATAAATTTATTCATGTACATTTCCTCTATCCTAGTGGTAACCAAAGCACATAGTATACATTATATTATATTGTTTCCTAAGAAAACAGGTTAGGGTTTTCAATTTATAAATATTCTAGATATTTATTTATTTTCTCATTACATATTTTCAGCTTATTATTTTTCATAATATGTAGACAATTATTATCCTTTTATATAGAAAGATCTTTTTTAATGTAAGAAAACATAACATAATGATTATATAAAATTTAATATTTATACTTTAATTCACTAAAAATATCTTCTAGCATATTATAGTATTAAAATAGTTCATCACTTATCATTTCTTCAAAAAAATATTCGAATGAATATTATTATGTAAAAGAGATTGAAGAAAAAAGTTTAATACCTTAGATTTGTTTTCCATAATACTGATATTGGACCGGTCATTTTTGTCTTATATACTGGAATCCTAATCACATGAATTAACTTTACAGTTAATTCATGTTGATTTTATAGACTTTATATATATATATTTTTCTTTTTCCACAAATGTTTTTTAATAATTTACCACTGTAAAAATTTCCTTGATATATCCTTTCCTTTTCAACTCATAGAAGATAATTTCATATTTGTAATAATCTTTTATCCTCTTGTTCACTAATTTCATTTTCTAGTATATTTACCTACATTGTTCTATTTCTTGAGGAACTAATTATTCCTATAACATTTTATGAATGGTATAGAAAGTTGAAATATTTAGTCCTCACTATCAGATGGTGGTTCACCATCAAATGATCTTTAGAATATAATCTTATTATTTAGTTCTATTTGATAGGTCTAGAAGGCTACTGACTTCCTTTTTGGGTTCATTTTCATCTCCATGTTCACATGTAGATCATCTTAAAAGATCAAGAGTTTTACAAGGAGTTCCTTCACTAGTATAATACTAATTCCACATTATTACCTTATTTAAACATTGGTTACTCTCCATTTATCTGGTAGAAATATCATAATTCTCATTTCTTGATCCATTTCAGCAATTATCTCTATATGTGTGGGAATTAGGTTTAATATTACATTAAACTAGTGATACATTTCAGAAATAGATTTATCAAGATTCATCTTAAAAGTATCATACTTAATAGTATAAGTATTTAAATTTATTTCATTAATATTTGACGCTCCTCCATAATTATATGATAGTATATCTAATATTTCAATTGTTGAAGAACTAGTCGATATTCCATAGAATTAATCTTCAACTAAAATAGTATATATCATTCATATCTTTACATTTACAATAATAGTTAGCCTTAGAGTAATCACTCTATTATTTTCTAAGAGATTAAGATATTTCATATTTATCCTTAATAACATTCCAAAGATAAAACCCCATTATCTGCATATAAATTTTCATTTTAATATTCCATTTAGAATAGTTTGATTCGTTACAAAAATGGGTCTGATTAGTTATTGTTCCTTCAAGATTATTCTAATCCATAAATATATATATTTAGATAAAATAGAAATTGGAGATCTTCAGGTTAAACTATATCATAGTAAAAATAACTTTAGATGAGCTATGATACCAAATATTGGTTCTAGTGGACAACTTGAGAGGGGTGAATTGATTTTGCAAAAAAAATATGTTTAGAATAATTTTCAATATTGTATCCCATTATTATAATAAAAATTCCTAGTTAATAAATAATGTTGAAATATATAATTCAATCTTATAAAAATATTCCCCAAATCTCAATCAAAACTAAGTTAAAATAAATTAAAAAATACTAAAAAATTATATAAAAATATATTTATATCAAACATGATATATAAAACAAAAATTTAGGATAAATACGAAAGTAATGTTTAGTATATAATCATAGAAAACTAAAACTAGTTTTATTTAAAAAAATCAAAAAAATAGGTAAACAAGTTTTGTATAATTTTAAACAATGAGTTTAGTCTTAAAGAGAGACTTAATCCACTTTACTAGGAAAACACCCATTTTCAAATGGTTTATTATAAATTAAAATTATCTATAATCAAGATAAGGTTATACAAAAAAATACATAACGATTTCTAGGCATAATTTCTCTTCTAAATTTATGTGTGTGATAAAATAATTATTGGTGAAAAAACAATTCAAATAATTTACATGGGAATATAGATGAGAAAGAACAAGAGAGAGTGTTATTTACTCACTATTTTATCACATGAGACTATCTTTTATATATAATAAGAGTAAATAAAAACTACTTCTCAGGATTAAATAATAAAATAAATGAAAATGTGTTTAGATATGTGATTATGTAGTGCTTCTTAATATGAATAGATTCAGTTTTTCAGGAGACCATGAATCTATTTTTGGAATCAGCTCAAACAAGTTACACTAAATTGTAGAAAAATAGATGGTCATAGAAATATGGAGAATCATTCTATTTTCAATTTTTAATTGTTCAATGTTATTCTGCACACATATGTATCTTTGAATTCATTTTTGGTATAGTGTTTGAGATTCTATGATTGTGCATACATTCTTTTATATCAATACAAACTTCACTTGAGGGAGATTCTTTCGAATTTATTGCACTCCAAGTCCAATTATTCATTGCAGGAAAATAATAGAATAATCTGGATCCTCATACTGATAAAAAAGTCTATAAAGGAATGGATTTATCATAAAGATATCCATGAAGTTTTTTAAGAATAATCTGTCTATTAACTAGGATATTCTATGTATTACTAAGTTACAAAAATTGATATTGGGAATATAATTTTCATATTGATTCTGAATAGCTTTGGTTGCTTCACATATGTTAGTTTCGCTGGCAGTAGCTCTTCATTAGTGGTAACTATTCTAAATGGTATCTAATTTTACATAATATCTTTAGAATAGTAGAACCATGTGATTATGAATTCTTCTAAAGGTAGTGGTGTCTTATTCATGATGGTAGATCTACTGAAGGTAATCTCGGTTGTATTGGTTGTTATCACTATTGAACAAACGATACAATCGAGTGACAACATCATCTACTGAGGATATCTCTACTTTCTAGTGGTGGTAGATTTAATAAATGGTTGAACAAAATAATGGTTGATCCTAGTTGTATCATAGTATAGATAGTTTTATATTCTTGATCTTGTGATAGATTAGAGTGATAACATTCTACAACAAATGGTAGGTTATTATAATTAATAGTATATGGACATTGTTGATCTAAACATATCCAATGTTCTCAATTTTCAATAAAATGGTTTACTATCATTAAATACTAAACTCATTTGAAACATATCAAACATGAGTACTTATATTTAATAAATAAAATAAACTTTGATTAATTATTAGGAATATTATTTCCATTTTTAAAAACTATTAATGTATTTTCTATGTGGTTATAAACTCTATGATATTTGATGATGGAAATGGGGAGATTGTTGGATTAGTCTAGGAACTTCATTAATTTAATTCTAAAAAATCATGTTTCTTATATTTCTAATGACTTTAATATTTTATGATAATAAATTGTTTTGTTGAAAAATAGAGATCATTGGCTAAGTCTTTATATACCTTTTCCATCTACCTCTAGTTATAATGATCTACCATTATTTATATCATGATAATTATAAAAGGTATTGTATTGTAAATAAGCCTAGAAGAGATCAACTATGATGCCACTATGATGTACTGTTAGGTTTTTTTACTATCGAGTGGATCTACCACCACTACTAAGTAGAGATCTAGACAATAGATTCTACATTTTCTTAATGATATTGTTGGTTCAATGGTGCTACCAAGAGTACAACAAGGCTAATATTCAGCAATGGTACCTTCAAGGAAAAGAAACTAATACCGTTAAATGAATCTACCATAACATGGCTGTATCTTTGTTAATTTATACTATCTGATGATATATTGTTCAAGAGAGATACCATCAATGAAGAGGTACATCCAGTGAAGCTACTATTAGTGAAGCTACCTTTAGAGAGATACCATAGTTTTCTGAAATTAATTTTCCAAGGGATATTTTTTGAGTTTAATGCAATAAATAAGAACATTGATTTAGTTAATATTATTCTTAAAAAATATATGACTATCTTCAAGAAAAATTCAAACATTTTAAAAAAAATTGCTCAGTATGATGATCTATATTGTTATCTAATTATCCTTCAAGGGTTAATTGGATATGTTGTGTTATAAACTGAGAATGTGACATATCATACATTTATGTGAGTATAGAAAATACATGGAAAAATCATAGGCTCCCATAAAATGGAAAAAAGGAATACAAAGAGTCTTACATGTGTGGAAGAATACAGGAAAATTCTAGAATGAAAACTGGTGGATTTTTCAAACTTCCACAACCCACTATTTTTTGCAATATAAATGAAACTTATGCAAAACAATTTAATGAAAGATTAAAGGGATCATAAACATTTTATGTGATCTGGATAGAGTAGAACTATATACTCACATCGTTAAAAAATTGTTCTTTCTTTTTATTTATTATATTTCTAATGTATTTTTTACTTTTTTTATCAATAAAACATAGTATCATGTGATAAAATGGATAGTTCTTTACATAGTCTCTCATTTATTTTTATATATATTCTCATGGATGACTATTGTATAGGTTGGGATTGAACTATACTCATTTTATCCATCACATAACTATGGAAGCGACTCTATCGTAGGTAAATTTGTACTTTGTAGTTTGTATAACCCGGTCCAGGTTGTGGATCACTTTATTTAATAATAAACAACTTGGTAGTGGTTGATTTCCATGTGAAGGGGATTAAGTCTCATCTTTATACTAAATTACATGTTTAAAATTTGATTTTCCTTATTTTCTTATTTTTTTCATATAATTTATGACATTTTAAATTTTTTAATCTTCTAAACTAAACCATCCCCTAATGGTTAAATTAATTTAGTGTTTTATATGTAGTGATTGATATGAGTAGATTATTTTATTAAGAGATATTATTTTCAAAATATTTTTAACTATGTTATGATTCGGATTTTGATAACCTTTTTAAATTTTAAAATTATATAATTCAACTATTTCCATTAATTTGGCATTTTTATTAGAATTGGGGGATATAATTATAATTTTTTTTAAAAAATTATTATATACTCAATTAAACCACCCCTTGAGTTGCCTATTGGGACCAATATTCCATTTAGAAAAAATAATTATATGATAATTTAGTATATGATTATATAACAATAATAATAACACACTCACACATTTCTGTTTAGAAAAATAATAATATTAAGAATAATAATCATAAAACTTTTCATGTATCCAAATTTTATCATACTAACTATTATTTTATTATTACTAATACACATAAACATATATACGTATGTTCAATACATAGGATACTACTCATGATCAATCATATTGTAGTTTAGTTTCATAAAACAATCTCACTCAATCTTAGTTTTATATCAATATACCCAAACATCCCATGGTAACAAGAGATTTTTCTATAAATAAAGTGATCAATGCATTTATTAAGTAACATATCATGTCTTGATATCATATCCCATTTATATAAAAAAATCCAAAAAATATATAATAAACCACTTAACTTTCAAAAATAATGATTTTGAATTAGATTCCCAAATAATATAAAAATTATAAACATAGGTATCGTCCATGGTGATCCATGATCCCTAGAGGTAGCAGACTAGTTTCAAGGATCTATGTATTCTGTTGGGGAATTATTTACCAGATATGATAAAAGGAATTAGTCATGGTCCATTTATTTTGGAAAACTGATATGAATTTTTTGTAAGTTCAACATTCCTAAAAGTAAGACACAATTGAAACACTAAATAATGGAATAAAATAAATAAAACCTTCATATGTGTGTAATGAAATCCAAATAACATATTGTATAAAGCAAAAAATAAGTAAAAAGAGACTATTTTTCCAAATAAGGATTGACATACTAGAAAATAGAAATGAATAGGCTATGTAACAATCAATACATCCAACAAACACTCCACCCTATTCAACCCCATAGTGGAATCTAACCCACTCTAATGAAATTAATGAATGATAAGACATAGACAACCATCCACTATAAATGTAACTATATATAATAGAAGTGTTGTTAATAAAACTATATTTCCATTATGGTTTCTCATATGGTGTGTGAAAATTAATTCCTTATAAGGAACCACCATTTGGGTTTCCCCTAAAAAGATAATTTAAGAGGTGTATTCATGACAATTTATAATCATTTACATTAAAGTTCCTATGTGTTTGATAGTATTTATTGTCAACATATCAATATGTTTTTGGAAAGGTAATGTGGATTTTCTTAGTGGATTATTATGGATACATAATTGGTTGAATTTTTGAGGTATTTGGGATGTCCTAGAGTTGGTTTGAAGAATTTCTGAAGTCATTTGACACTTCTATAGAATTATGTATTTTGATATGAAATTTGGATAAATAGAAAATGATTTTATCCAATATTTATGAAATTTATCCTATGGATATTTTTTCTACACATATTGAAGGTTATAAACATGTTAAAGGAATTTAGATGATATTAAAGAGACTTGAACCATGTGGTGGTGATTTGAACTACATGAATGAAATTTCACCTATGTGTAAGAGAATTAAAGTATCATAAGAGATTTTTTCCACCACATATGATATTTTTAATGTGTAAGGTATTTTAGAGAAATTGAAAAGGGAATTATCTTATGTAAAGTAGATGTATTCAGAATATAAGAAAATGTTGCAGTATGGAAGAAATTTTATTCATCTCTTATGATATTTAATACACATAGGACAATTAAGTGAAATGATAAAGGAAATTTCATCTACATGATAGTGAATTGTGTTAAGAGGGATTTCTATTAGATATTCTTTGAATACCATATGACATTAAGTATGAAAATATTTTAAAAAGTGTAAATTCATACATATTATATCATTTAGATAGATAATAATAAACTTTATAAGGGTGTATGAAATTTTCAATGCCTGTTTGATATTTATTAACTCATATAATATTAGTACATAGATAAATATGATAAAAACTTCATTGTGAAGAATACTTTAAGTGGGTGAAATTTGGTGGAGAATACAGGGAATATTAATAATAATATTCTAAAATAAATGAATGAAATAATATGATTATTTTGAACTCAATATTAATGGATTCAAACATCTTTATCATTTACATTAATTATAATCTGAGTGGATATTAAAGGGAGACCGATCAGTGGAGAAACATGTATACTAAAATGAGTTTCACTCTGAAATCAGATGTTCTACATGGAAATGATGTATGATTCTCTACATGTTGATGTTTTAGATAAATTAAAATATTGTATTTCCTAGAAAATAAAATGGATGAATCAACCAAATCTTGGAGGGATTTGAATAAGGATATAGGCTAAGTATTATAATGTAGAAATTCATGGATAGATCAAGGAGTGTTTACATGAGATTTGAGATGAGAAGATAGGACATGTTTTGGTGTTTTTTTAAATAAGAGAGAAGACTGAGGGGATGAATTTACCTTACTTGAAAAATTTTATGAGATTTTATGGAAACCAATGTCCTTATAATCATAGAACTATTAGAAAATGAGGATATAAAGGAAACTAAAAGATAATATCATTTTTTTAACAAGTAATGAATTTCAATCAAGAATTATAGAGTTTATATAATTAGAATTTTGAGTATAGTATTCATATAATATTATGTTAATACATAAGATTTTTGTAAGACTAAAATGGTTGTGTTGAGTATTGTGGAAATATTTTGAGTGTCCTAATACACAACTGTATTAAAGGAAGATGAAGGTGTCAATGTTCAAGAGCATCTCAAGATAGGGGACCTAGTGTACATGAATATTTATGAAGGATCACGGAGAATCCAATAACACTGAATATATAGTGTGATTCAATACTGGAAGACCTATCCTAGACATTGTTCTTATTATTGATGTTGAACACATGAAGACCTTTTGATACAACATATTAATTGAGGGAGATTTATTTACATATCATGTAAAATAAACCTAAAACATATCAATATCCTTGTTTCATTAGAGAATCATTATAATGGATATCTAATATTGGGTTGATAAAAAAGTTTATGAAGGGGGGTTTTCAATTGGGATTCATAACTAGTTGTTAGGGGACTGTAGTTGGTGTGTCTAACCAACCGATGATTTAACCACTTGTGGATATAGTGAAGAATTTTTGATTAGGGAATCTAACCAATCATGGAACAAATTAATATTTTATGTTGAACCTTTTAAATAATTTTATATTGATTATATATTCATATCTATTTAATATGAGGTGAGTATTTGGGATAATGTTTTTAGAGTGGACTAAAAACATAACTAGTCACAGAGATTTGGTTAAAAAAGAGTAATACGTAAATGAAAATAGATCACTGATTCACCCTCTCAAACTCTCAATGATTCCACTAGTCATTGAGTAATTCAATTGGTATCACATATACAATATATATTAGTGATACAAAAAGTTACATTTAATAGATAATTTAAATTATATTAATAATAAGTGTTTCCTTATATTTAATGGTAGTAGGAATTATAGATAGAGGAATACGATGCTACCCTATATCCCATCTCTCATTCGGAAGGTGATAGATTTTACAACAGTATGTTTCCCACCAATAAATGATGAATCTATTATTACACATTAAGATATTAAAGAAATTTTTTTTGATGGTAATAATAAAGTTGACAAAATTTATGTATCTTTTATAAAGGTATATAAATAAATAATTGGACTTCAAAAAACTACAGAAATATATGAAATGTTGAGAAGAAATTATAAAGGTAAAATAAAAATTAGGGAAGCTATGTTATAATTCATGAAGAGCGCATTTGAAGATATTAAAATGATAAATGAGATAAATATTGATAACCATTTCACCAAGGATAATGAGATAGTTAGCAATAACCATTGATTTGGTGATAAGGTAGAAGATTCTACGGGAGTAAAAATCCAATGAGAAATTGCTTGGAAATATTTGATCTTAAGCATTCATATTTGGTACATATAAAAGATTTATTCATATATTATCATAATTATATTCATATATCATATGTAATGGGAAAGACACTAACATTTAATAAAATTAAAAAAATATGAGATGAACATTGAGGTCATGATAAAAGACAAATTTATATAAGAATAAGATTCAAAATCAAGTTATTTTGATGAGGATTATGATGATGTTTATACCTTAAATAATATTTTTTCTCTACCGTTAATAACGTTCATAAAATTAAAGGCAAATGTAAAACATAAAATATCACTAAAGTGATAGAATTATAATGGAATTGAAAAAATATTTATTATTAATGTTACTATGATAAGGACTCTAATTCCCAGTCATAAGAGGAATAAAAAATGTCTTAAAAATTAGAAAAATTATAAAAAAAGAAGAATTATAATAATAAGAAAATAATTTAAATGTAAAATAAATAAAAAGTCACCCATCGAGTAATAACACAGATGATTAAGTCAATTTCCTTATCCATTTTGTGAAAGGTTTTGATTCATCATGCTATGATGATGATGAAGAAATGATAGAACTTGAATGGATATTAAAAGTGAAATTAGAAGAAATACTAGAGAATAATAAAAATATCAATAAATATAACAAAATAACTTTTCAAAAGGAGGAATATGAGAGAAAAGAAATAGTTCTTATTGATGAGTCTAATATGAACGAATTGATATTAGCCAATATTGTGAAAATGGAAAATGATACAAAGGGTAAATTGGAACAAAAATATGAAAAACATTATGAGGCACAAACTATCTATATAAAAGAACAGTATGATAAAATAAGTGTAGATAGGACTTCACTAAATTCACACAAGTGAATGGAGAATATTCTCTTGTTTTTTCCAAAATAAATATTCAAGGGAAAAAGGTATATATTTAATTTCTAACATTGTGGGTGATAAAAGTAAAATATGGGGATGCATAATCCATGAAAGATAATAAGATTACTTTAACATAAATTTAAGGGAAGAAATTGATAAGGATACACTACTCCTTAGGTAAAAGAAGGATCAAATATATGGAATAAAATCTTAATAAAATTCTAGATATACTCACTATCATTATAGAGGGTCATAGTCTAGTGTTTATTACCATTTTTATAGGAAATATGGTCCAAAATTACTATTTCCTTTATTATAATATTTAACTTATAGGGATAATACATGGACAAAAGGGGAGATATAGTAGGTTTATGAGGAAAAATCAAATGTAATAAAATCCATTACTAAGAGTATAAAAGAATTTCTAAACTAATTGAATTTTTAGAAAGGTGGGTGGAAATTGTGGATTAAAACATAATAAGGAGGATATATGTATAAATAATATCCTTGGAGAAGTTCCCAAAACTATTAAATATTAATATGTTTATAATAAATATACCAGAATATATTTTTTGAGGATGTGTGAATGAATTGAGAGACTAAAATAGGATGATCATATAATAAAATAATTTCTAATGTGTGTACTGATTAGATAGAATTATCTAAATAAATATAGGATGTCGGGAAAATAAAAATTTATTGTGGATGAAAGTGAGTTCACATGATGAGACTAAAAATTGTGATAATTATTCAACAAATGATTACTAAAAATTTCAAGAAATATTATGTGAAATGTGTGGTTATTCTATTCATGACATGAATAAGTGTAAACATATTCTTCCATACCTAGAATAATTAATGATATTATCAATTAAAGCATATTTAAATTAAGAATCCTTGATCATATAGGTAGAAATGATATCCCAACATAATGATATATTTAATATGCTGAATGAAAATATACAACATAAAAAGGTTTATAATAAGAAAAAGAGGACTCCACCATCTGAATTTGAAAGGAAAGAGAAGACTAGGTTTATATAAAACTCTCAGAGTCCATGCTACTTTTAAAAATTAAGAGGTCCCTCCTTATTTTATAATACTTTTGTTTATTTTTCCTAACATGTGAGAAATTGAAAGATAATACTGAGTATTTTCACTCATGTTGAAAAATTAAGATGCCTTTCCTCATATATCTCAATTTCTATTAGGTGAAGGACACAAGTTCATCACATTAGGGGGATAAAACCTATTATTGAGTTTTCAAAACCTCACAAAATGTGTGAATTATGAAAATAAAAAATTTCAAGACCACCCCATTAAATTTTGATAATTACGTACTTAATAAAACTTATAACCCATATTTTTATTATTTATAATATACATACCAAGAGGGAATGTTGGTTGATGAAAAGGTAAGAAAAAGTGGGATTCATAGTTTTTTATAGAGAACCATGATTCATAAAAAGATATTACAACATTTATTCAACATACTTAATACATGAAACAAATAGTCTCTCAAAGACTATAGTAGTTTAGTGTCTTTTGAAACATGGAATCATATATATTGGTCCATAAGTGATCTATATCATCTCCCATTATAGTTTTTATAACTATAACCCTTCTTAGACACATCATACATAAAAAAAATATTCATAACCTATAGAATGGAAACAAAATAAAGGGTGGTCTCAGATGCTTAGTATGGGTAATTAGGGTGGATATGTAATAATAATCATGAGAATGACTTTATGATAATGTGATCATAATATTAAAAGATAAAACCTTTTAAATCAAATATCATAAATAAGAATCATGTTAAATGGGATAGCATTTCATAATACATGAATAATAAGGGAATCGAAAGCATAATTCATGAAAACATAACATAGGAATTGAGCATGGAATTATGAGAGACAAATAAACATAAAAAATTATCTCAATAGTAGTCAAGGATTAAATAAAAGTCCATATTAGTCGAATGGTTTAAATCTCTGAACTAAATTTGTTGCCAAGTTTCACTCCCAAGACCATCATAGTAGTCAATGCTCACTCCCAAGGACATCTTAGCGGAAAAGTCCATTAATGAACTAATTTAACTCCCCATTCCATCCACATTTATCTAATTATATATAAATATTTTCCCAATTTATTGAAGGTAGATATATGTACTAGTAGTATCTGAATTAATTCATAAATTGTTGTGGAATAAGATCATTAAAAACCATCATATCAAAACCCATAAAATGAAAAATATTTTTATCATCGTTATTTCAACATATCCTAACCTGTGGATAGGAGGAGGGGAGTGATGGGGGTGTGATTCATAGATATGTGAAGAAAAATCTAGGTGAAAATATCAACATGGAAACCCTCAATTTAATTGATCCTATTTTCGAAGAAGATGACTGACGTGGTCAATGAAGCACAAACACGAGTATCGCCATGGAAAGAAGTGGTGAATGAACTAATTTCTGCGAGTTACCCTGGTCCTAAGCCTCATAGATCGATTACTAGATTTTTCATGGAATCAATTGACGATTCATATTCTATTTTTAAAAGAATTACTCTCAATGGTTCCATTTCTTTTGTTGAATCCAATCCTACTTTACTAGAAGACAAAATCAAAATATGTTGGCACTCTCTACTGGTCAAAATTTTGTCGATGCGAAAAAAATGAACCATGGAAGCTTGATGACTTTAAGACTTAGCTTTTTCAACACTAGGGTTTCAATGATTTGTGCCTCATATCAGTAGGTAAGGGCATGTTCAATGCTGTTTTTTCGTCAGAAGAAAAACAATTCTTGGCTTGTGGTTGTGGCCCAATCCACTTGATGCTTTGATATCTCTCCCTATAAGAATGAGATCCTCTCACTTATCTTCACACATCCAAGAACATGTTTTTCAAGAATGGATTCACATATATGGTCTGAATTGGTTCTTCTGGAACCCTTCAATCTTGTATGATGTTTCTTCTATGGTGGGGAGACCGATCATGCTTGATAAGGAAACCGAGAGGGTGCGGTATGAACACTATTCCAGAGAAATTTTTGAAATTAATCTCTCATAGGAACTCATTGAAATGTGTTTTTTATCTTCTGGGGATTTCAAGCTTGACCTAAAAATTTAGTTTGAATGGCTACCATATTGCTATTCTTGATTTTTTGATGTTGCTCACTCCTTTTCATACTATCACAAGAATTTACAGTGCTCCATATCCCAAAAATTTGGCCATATTTCTGATGTTTGCAGATCAGCTGATAAAAACAATAAGAAATGGCGAGATACTATGAAGATCAAGCAAGTTTACAAGCATAAAAACACTGGTAATGTGTCACAAAATGCATGAATTCTCTCATCTGTATATATTCTCAGACAAGGAATTGGATCATCTTCCCTAGTATACATACTAACATAAGTGGTATTCATCATGATATTTATTCACATAGAATGCATGGGAAGGGAGTGGTCACCACTCTCCCTGGATAGAAGGTTGTAGAACAGAACAAAGGAACATATGGTTCCTCAATCCCTGATCTTGCTATATCATCTGTCACATCACTGGTGGGGGAAAAGAGTCAATCTGATTTAGAAGACAAAGTGAAAGATGTTGTGTACTATGACATGAGTCAGGAGATTTTGGTCCTGAGAAAAGGAAATACCAAGGTGATTGACAATGATGAGTTTCAAATGGGTTTGAAAAAAAAATCCAAAGTTATCAAACATTTGGCTGCTGGGTACTTCTCGGGTTTGCAAGGTTATTCATTTAATGTTAGTGGTTCTGAGCAGAATGCTGAAGTGGAAGCTACCAAATAGGTCATTCCCACTATTCAAGCACCATGCACGGACCTTCCCTCACTTTCTAATTTTCACTATGTATCAACTTGCAGTGATGAACAAGGTGAACCTATGAATGTTGGAGGATCTCCCTCATGCTACCATAGTGACATTGGTCAGCAGAATTTTGATGTAGTAGCTCTTATTTAGATCTTGTCGGTTGTTCAAGAACCTTGCAAGTACCTGTCCCCACCTTCCATTTTTCACTCTGCTGCACCTTGCTGTGAAGACCAATAGAATAAGGCAACACTTGTGAAGGTTCTTCCTCATTTTGGTATACTCAACACAATTTCATGTAGCTGCCTAAAAGGCTTTTCATGATCATGAAGTGGCCAATTTGTGGGACAAAGAGGTACATGCTTATAATATGCAAATTCTCTCTATGAATGAGGTCATTGAATTAGTAATGGAGGACTCGGAAGTTCCCCATATGCAATTCAAAACATGGAAGCAAGGTTTTCATCCATGAAGTCGCGGTTGGGGACATGGATGTGTGGATTGGACTACTTGAAATAAATAATTAAAACCATTGAATGACTCTGAATATGATGACACTGACATTTAAATCCTCCTACAATAGGCATGAAAATTAGAAGAGAGATATTTTGTAGGTCAGGGTTGGGGTCGTGGATTTGGACAATGTATAAATAGGAATGAATTTAGAGAATAAGACAAAAAGACTTGAGCTAAAATCAGGAAAAACATTGTCTTCAAGTGCTTCTATTAGGGCAGTAATGTCCTATATGACCCCATCCTTACTCATTTTTTCCTGTTTTTTTATAATTTAAGGGGAATTGACCCTACATATTGAGAAACACATGTCCTAACTTGTGTAAAAGAGACATGTTTCATAATTATTTCATTAAATAATTACCAATGCAAGAAAGTGCGTATCACAAATGCTTTGTCATGGTATACCCCTTGGATAGTAAAATAGTTTCATAAAACACTTTTCATCTTAAATATATACCATTCAAAGAAATAATAAGAATGTTTTCATGGGATCATATCCCCATTAAAGAATAAACTATATCAAAGGGTGACATGTTAGATGGAGAAGGGTTTTAAAATATCATCAGGATAATTTCATAAGGAAAATAAATATTCTTCAAAAATCGTTTTTATGATATAAATGAAAAGAAATTTAAAAAATTATGAAGTAATATTTAAAAATCATTAAAAAAATTCTTGGAGAAACTTTCCTTTTCTCATTGAAAATAAAATTTTAAAATATAAAAAATTTGGAAAACAGTTTTCTTTGAAAATATCTTTGAAAACATATAATAAAGGACATGAAATCAATGAAATTATTTTATTTTAAATTATCCATTGAATAAATATAAATTAATCTTTTAAAATCATTCTAGACATTTATTAAATATAATTTTTTTTATCCTTTTTCTTTAAAAGTAACTTTGATGACTTATAAAGGTTGCTTTGAAATCATTGAAGTTATATTATTTGAAAATAACTTTTGAAAACATTTAAAGTAAGATTTTAAAATCATTTAAGGGAATTTTAAATGGTAAATATATTTTAAAATATTTTTCATTGAAAATAACCTTGAATAAATATAATGTAATCTTTGAAAATCTTTTAAAAAACATCATGAACATAAAACTTTTTCGAAAAACATTTTATTTGAAACCCACATTAAAAACAATGATGTTTTAGAATACTAGGGAAAAAATTCATAAAAACATAAATTTTGTAAACAGGAGAAGGATGCTTTAAAAAAATGAGGCTCACGATGGATAATTAATCCATACATGTTGATCTTTCCATTTTCATGGTAAAACATTTAGAAAAGTACCTTGATTCAAAAAAAAAAAATTCATTTTTTAAAAACAATTTTTAAAAAATTTAAGACTTGGAAAGAAATTTCATGTGATGATCAAAGGATAATTGTAGAACATTTTTGAAAAGATTTTTATAAAACTTGGTTTTGAACGAAGATAGATTTCTGAGTGAATATAGAGAGAGGGATGAAGTCATATTTTGTTAAAAACATTTTCATAATTATATTATATAACAAAAGATTTTATTAATATTACCATTATTTAAATATATCTTGAATAACCATAGTATAATATAATTCATGAGTATTATTGAGAGATGGATTATAATATTTCATCAATGGAATCATAATAGTAAACAATCTTGATAACTTATGATATTGTAGCAATAGACTCTTACCACTTTAATAACATTGAATCATAATCCCTATGAGAGTATAAAAATAAATGAATAATTAATGTAATATAACTAAGTATATTCATGGTATAAAATTTCAATGTTTAGTATATACACATTGTAAAATAATTTAGGTTCATAACATAATATGTGCCTCCATGATGGAAAATTGAGGCAAAATTACATTACTAATTTGGTAACTTTTGAACTGTAAACATCATTAAATATATGTCATAAAATGTATAAGTAAATAAAAATAAATTTAATTATAGGAATAATATAATAAATTCCTCGGTATCATATACACCACACAAAAGAAACTTGTAGTTAATATGGCATAAGTCTCACATAAATAAAAGTGATACTAGAAATCCACTTATTACTTTAGTATTTTTTGTATCATTATCCTAATGAAATAATATCATATATTTAAAAATTTAATATCATTAAATAAATTAAATTAATTATATAACATATCATGTGTCATTATATATGAAACATAAAATAAATGAGTATCGAATGTGACATGTATATCATGGATATAAAAAGTGAGATGAAATTCCCTTAAATTAATTTTTGAATATAGTCATACCCATTCAAACCTCCAGTATTATAAATATATGTTTATTATAAATCTATTACATAACCCTATAAAATATTTAAAACCATATATGACTGACTTATGACTTTATATTAACTGTTTTGTTCCAATTCCACGATAATGATAGGTTTCAGGTTATAACTGCTTTGTTTTTCATACATGTTTCGACTTGTCATTCATAGTCCTCTTATAAATATCATGAGTTAATTAATTAAATAATTTAAACCATGATATTAAAATCATATATATTTAGTACATATATTTATTTTTAATTTTCTATAATATATAGAAATTTTAAATGAAATACACCGTTCATAGAGATGGTATATCGTACGTACACATGAACATTATTTCGATTTTTTTTTGTATTAAAACAATTAAAATAAAATAAAGTATATATATATATTATCATTATAATCTCATTATTATGAAATAAATATCACATATTTTTTATTAACTCAACCTTAATATATTCCATGAAAATCATGAATGAATCACGTTGCCTTCAGAAGGTTGTAGTCCACACGTCCACAAACGATGTTATCGTATTACAACAAAATGGAAAGATTGAAGGTATGTGTTATATAATAAAATTATAAGTATAAATAAATCTTAAATATTAAATATATAAATATAATATAAAATAAGTATTTATATAATTACTCCTAACTTTGATAGGTGGTAATGAAAGAATGAACGACATCGGTTCGTAAGGCAGTGGTATGTCATACACACAAACGATGATTGTGTATCCTGTTTAATGGAAGTGTGTGTAGTTTTAGGTCATAACATTAACAAAAAACATATCCTTATATTTAAGACACTGATTTTTTTATATAATCATTCAATAAGATTAATTTATTTGGTGGAGAATCAAATAATACAAAAGTGAACCTGGATGAATGTTACTTCTTCAGCAGGTAACCCCTTTTGTTTTCACCAAATGACTTACATGCGTTGATTTAAATACAAAGTGAGTCTTCTATGACGAGATTATGGATTTTGGGAGCTAATATTTTATGGTTTTTCATGATCCAAAATTCCTTATAGTTGTGATGAAGTGATGGGGTGAGTTCCTTTATATAGTGGGTAAAGAGTGACAATCTTGTAAATACAAAATGTTATAAAATATTGAGAGGTATCCCTTAAATAATATGGCACCAATAATGATAAAATTTATATACAAGAGGGTAAATGGTAAAAAAATGGATTGAAAATAGGGTTTTTACGTGTTTCGTGGTCATGTGTCCCCATAAGATTAAAGTTCAACAACTAAGTAAACTCGTTTTTACCTGAATCACAGTAATTAATTTTAAATACATTCACTAATATTTTTTTAAAAAATAAATTTATATTAATAGAAATTATAATTTATGATTATTTAAAATATGGAATCAATTTTTAAAAATTCCAATCAAATCAGTGGCATAAAATAATATTAAATAATCTCGATGATGGGATGAAACAATGAGTTTTTAGTGAGAAAATGATCAAAATATTGAAATGTTTTTATATTTATTTTTAATGTTAATTTTATTATAATGAATGAAATTGAGTTAAAATATGTATAATTTATCAAAATATTATTTAAAAACAATTTTAAATATAAATTATCTATATAAATAAATCATAAAAATTGCATTATTCTATTAAAATTTAATGTTTTTCACTATTCACCAAAAAATAAAACTTATTAAAACATACCAAAAATTCACCCTAAGATAATTTTTAGATTAATATTTTAAAAATTGTGTTTTTTTTCTAAAATATAGGTTCTATAAGATTTAAATTTATTCTTAAAATAAGACTTTAATTTAAAGGTGGTAACACTGCCTATTGGAATAATACAACTTTTTATGCCTAAAAATGGATTTGTTCTTATTTTATTCATATAAAACATGTTAGATGAATTTAAAAAAATTATAATAAATACAATTAATTAATATCTCTCACTAATAGTGATTAATTTAATTTATTATTATAAAACACCATTTTGGGAATAATTTTTTTTTCACAAAAACAGTTCTTTTGGTTTTGAATTGGTTTTTATTTTCATTTATAATTAATTAATATCCAATTAATTAATTTTAAAAACATTTGTAAACAATATTTTCATATTTTAGTTAATCTTATTCATATATTATATTCCAACGTATAGGTGATAAACATAATAAAATTTTAATATATATATTAATAGTATATTGTAGTTTGGTTAAACAGTTATTGCATGTCACAAAAGATATAAAAGAAACATGGTGTTGTGTGTAACATAAGATAAAAATAGTGTTTCATTTAATGAAATATAATATTGGTGTTTCTTGTAGCACAAATCGAACATGGTGTAGAGTATAAAAAATCATCACATAGTGTAGTGACCAATGAAAATAATAAATAAATATAATTTATTTAAAAAAAGGTTCATAGAAACTCAGGTTGTTACATTATTTCCCCCTTAATATGAATTTTCCACTATAAAATCATCTGGTTTATCAATGTATTAGTACTTTAATGTTTCTTCTATTGAAACCCACATTGTCAAAATCAATACTAAAACTTCTTTTAAAAAAGAAATTTATAAACATTACAGTCACCCAAAGTAACTCATCATAACTTTTTTATATTTTATAATATATGTAAAATTTGATGACTTGGACATTGAAGAGAAATTTCAATATCTAGTACAAATGGATATGATAGAGAACTTATTTAGGAGAAATGTAATTATTAAAAATCCATAAAGCAAAGATTCCTGAAGAAGGTCATTGATATCATCAGAAATAATAAAAATGGGACAACATTTTATTTCAAGACCCTTTTGTTAAAGTTGATTAATTTTTATAATTATACATACATACTTAGTTTTATTTAATTTCATTTAATTTCATTTTCACAATCTCACCCTTTAGATGCGCCTTGATTAATTTTCACTTCATCTCTTACTCTAAAAATGAAGGTGATTTTGTTATTCCATAAGAACTATTAAATCATATGATCCATATATAGAATGATATGTCATTCCATCCACCTTTTTTACAAAAATATTATAGCACAGATTATCAAATATGTATAAATACTCATATGTTGAGATAATTTTTATTCTCTAAAACCCCATCTAATGTTTAATTTTAACCATTTCATAAATTTTCGACTTTGTATCTCTTCTAAATGATGAAAATATTAAACAATAAAAATAATGTAACTAAATCAGATAAAAATTGACCCCCCTTATATAAAAAATTATCTATTTGTCGTCACACTAAAAACATGTGCATAAATTACTAATAAAATCTATTAAATCTTGGTAATAACCTGTATTACCATACAAACTTATTGAAAACATAAATTCTTTCTTATTCCAATGATCATTGGATATATTCCTTAAATCAAAAAAATTTTGTACTCTCCATCTATGATAACACAAACCACTTTGTAATAAATATTAAATATTAGTTTTGAGGTCATAAATATTATAAACTTTACTTTATACATATCATTATCTTTTTATCCATACCAAACATCAATTTCTTAGCATTCAGAACATACATAGGGTTACCTTAAGATAATCAATTTTTTCCAAGAAAATATAACATTCCCATTAAACCACTTTTCTAGGTCATTTGTACCATTAAAATTATTATTTAAAATCCATAACAAAAAAACTTATACCGAATAATCTTTATAATTTTTTTAAATGTTGAATCGAAATACATAAATAATTCAATTATTCCATTTTAATTATTATAATTGAATATGTACTTCCTTGGTTTAGAAATAATTTTGTGTGTAAATTAATTTTGTTGGGTAATTCCCATATTACTCATATATATGGAATTTAACTCATCAGCATTTTGTCACTCAATGAGACTTTTTTCCACAGAGATAACATATTCCCCATAATTTGAGGTGTTCTTTGAGGTTCTTCTTCCCATATTCTCGATATGTAACAATATAAATCATCATTAAATTATGTTCATTATAATGTGAAATTTAATAAAATCAAATATTTCTCATATTCTATGAGTTAGTAATCTCACCTAAGCTCGTGTTGGTAATCATATAATGTGATAGTTAATTAGGAATAATCACAATATCTTTATCTCTAGAAGTCATACACTTTAGTGTCCTATTATCACGAAAGTTTCCATAAGATTATATGTTAAAATGATTCTTTATTTTTCTATCCAATCACATAAACCAATATCAAAACCTGAAAAACCAATCATATTGTAAAAATGAAATATTCCTGAAAAATCACTTATTAGATGTAAATATCATGACAAATTTTTTAATCTATGAAACATTAGGCTTATCCATGGTTAGTTATAGTCATCTACAATTTATATCCTTATGTATAATTCATAAATAATTTTTAAATTTCAAAACCATATCCTCTAGTAGTGTAAAACAATGTGTGCAACAAGACACATTACCGTACAGCAGTTCTAGATTTAGACTTGCCCAATATGGTGTTTTCAAGGTCATTACCCCTAAGTTAATCTATTCCAATGTAAAATCTATTTTTAGTATCTCGAAAGGGATGTATTATTAGTAAAAAAAATTCTATATCCATTAACGAAATTCCATGACACTTTCTAATTAATTTACACATTCTTAGACTTATCTTAGATACATCACCAAGAATATCCTTAGAAACATCACTAGGGATCTAACTAATATTTAATTATCATATTTTTATAATATTAGATAATATTTTTCTATTATAAAAAATATATAGAATTTTTCTTCAGATATATACATTATATAATTTTTAATGAAATACTTAATACATTACACAAATAGGTGGCCAATGACCGTATTATTTTTGTGCCTTTGGAATCAGGGAAACATAAACATTGGTCCATAAGTTGAAAACATCATCTCATACTATGTTCTTTATAACATTCACCCTTCTTATACACATCACATATAGTAAACATTTCCATAACATGGGGAATAAAAACACCAGAAAGGGTGAGCTCAAATGACTAATATGCGTAAATAAGGGAGATATGTAATCATTATCATTAGAATAAGTGTACAAGAATGTGATCATAACACTATACCCTTCATATCAAACATCATAAAGAAGAATCATGAAATAATGGTTGGTAGTATATAAGACATGAAGAATAATGGAATAATGTGTATAAGTAATGAAATCAAGACTTTGGATTAATACATGTAATTTGGTGAAACACATAAATATATAAAATAATCTAAATGAAAGTCATTGATTATAACCAAAGATATCCTAGTGGAATGGGTTCACTCGTCAAACAATCTTAGTATTCATGGTTCACTCCCAATAAAATCTTAGGAAAAAAAATTCTTTACTAAACCTAGTTCACTCCCAATTCTATCCATGTTTATCTCATGATATATAAAACATTACCAAATGAATTAGAGTGAGATATAAGTCCCACCCATCTCATAATAAAATTATACATGTGTGTTCCACAAGATCATAAACAATAATAATATCATTACACTGTAAATGAAAAATATGGTAATAAAAGTCATTTCACCATATCTTAACCTACAAAAAGTGACAGGTTTCATAGTCATTTAATCATAAAATAAACTGTGAAAAGTTGTGTGGTTCATATGTGTTTTATCATGGTATAAACCATGTAATGGAAAAGGTTTAGATAAATAATTTTTCAACTTATTTATTATCCATTAAAATAAATAATTTGAAATGTTTACATGGATCATATCTCTAGTAAAACATAAAGTATATCAAATGATGCAATCTTATATGTAGAAAGGGTTTGGAAGATCAGATGAATCATTTCTTAATGAAAATATCCTTTTATTGAATTTAATTTTTTAAAAACAAATTAATTTTTTAATACTTTATTTTAAAACCGCATTCAAAACTTATGATTCATGATTTAAAAACCTTTAAAAAATTTCATAAGAAAAATATCCTTTTCACTTTAAAAAAAGATTTTTAAATCCAAATCAGTTTTGAAATCCTGTTTCTTTCAAAAAATCATTGAAATATTATATTAAAAGATTTAAAATCATTGAAATCAATTTATTTAATAATATAAATTGAAATCATATAAATGAAGATTTTAAATCGTTCAAATCATTTTCTCTGAAAATACCCTTTAAAACATATAAAGGAATATTTTAAAATCATTTAATACAATTTTTAAACATAAAACATTTTGAAAACCATTTTAGATTAAATATCCTTCAAAACATATAAAGGATGATTTTAAAATCATTTCAAAAACTTATTTAGTGTAAACACTTTTTTAGTATAAAATATATGTGAAACACATTTCAATGATAACCATGTAAAAAGTAAAAAAAATCCAAATTTTATGAAATAAAATTCCTAAAAATTAATATTTTAAACTTTCAATGAAATATTCAAGGAAATTATTTTCATGACAATGGATAAATTCTAATATTATGAATATTCCTTTTGCACCATAAACTATTTATAAAAGTTCCTCGATAGGAAAATGACAAGAATATTATTTTTTTAAAAAACTTTTTTATGTTAAAATATTAGATAAAATTTCATTTAATTATTTCAGAATAATTTTATAACATTTTTGAATATATTTTTAGTAAATTGGTTTTTGAAAGAACCTCGATTTCTGATCGAAGAGAGAGATAAATTCATATTTTCATAAAAAAATACATAATTATATGGGTATGAATGATTGTAAAAGTCATTCAATTACTTGAAGATATCTTAAAAAGTCATAGGATAATAAAATAAAAAATTATTCTTGATATATGGATCCTAATATTTCATCAATTGAAGCATGATCATAAACAATGCCGATAAACGAGGTGATTGTAACAAAAAATTATTACAAATATGGAAACAATGAATCATAATCCCCATGAGTGGTGTATTTTAATGAAGATTAAAATATCATAATAAGAAGGATATTCATGACAAATCATATAGAAAATTAGTATATATATCTTGTAAAAGAATATAAGTGCATAAAATAACATGTGTCTCAAAAATGGAAAATCACGACAAAATTACATTGACGATTTGTTAACATTTTAACCACAAACATCATGAAATAGAGTTCATAAAATAGATATGTAAATACCACTAAATTTGTGGATAAGAATAATATAATACATTAAGGTGAATTATATACACCACTCAAAAGAAATGACTAGTGAATATGACATATGTCTTATAGAAATGAAAGTGAGATTATAAATCCACTTACAAAGTGAGTAAATTTTGAATCCTTATCCCCATTAAGGAATAAAATAAATTGAAACATAATATATCATAAAATCAAGAAAATTTATGAAATAAAATTTCAAATGAAATTATTTACAACACATTAAAAACTATTGGTGAATATGGAATGTATCTCACAGATATAAAAAGTAAGATGAAATTCAATTACCTTAGTTCTTGACTCTCATTATACATGTTCAAAACTCATTTATAATAAATATATGTTTTTTATATATTTATAGTTGAAAAATATTCATTTATATAATACCATATATAGTTTAATTATGTCTTTATATTCCCCATTTATTAAAAATTCATTTTTAATATTATGTTTCATGTAATAACCGCTTTTTTTTCAAACACGTTTTGAATTATTTTCTTAGTCGTCTTAAATAGAATATTATTTATTTATTTTAAGAATGAAAAGAATTATAGTAATATATTATATATTAATAATATATGTAATTATAATATTCTATAAAATATATAAATAAGAAATTAAACACACCGTTCAAGGAGATGGAAGGTCGTACATTCTTAAAGCAATTGTTCCATTTTATATTCCATTGAAAAAGGGGAAAATAAATTTTATATATTTATATATATCCGTATTATCATTAAAGTATAATTACTACTTCTTAAAAATCACATATTTTTAATAATAATTTCCTTAATATATTATTTTTAAACTATGAATGAATCACATCACTTTGAAGAGATAGTAGTCCACATATCCATAAACAATGTTCTCATATTCCAAAAAATGGAAATCATGGAAGGTATGTGTTATATTATAATTATAAAATCAATAATAAATAATAAATTTCAGATATATATAATATTAAAAATATTAATTCCATCTTTATTTCCAAACTTGATAAGGGGTAATGGAGTAATGAATGACATCAGTTCACGAGGCAATAGTATGTTGTACATAAAAATAGTGATTGGATATGCCATTTTATAGAAGTCTATGTAGGTGTAGGACAAAATAATAACATAAAAATGTTATTATATTTTTTATAATTATTTTATAATATAATCATATAATAATAAGTATTTTAAGGTATGGATGGTGAAATAAAACAAAAGTGCTTGTTGAAGAATGTTACCTCTGCTTTGAGTAACTTCTTTTCGATCACAAAAGGACTTACTTGGATTGATTTCTATCCAAAGTGTGTATTATATGATGAGATTAGGGATTTTAAGTGATATTTTTTTCTATTTTATGATGATCTAACATGATTTATATTAATGAATAAGTTAGGGGGTGAGTGCCTTTATATAGTGTAGGAGGAGTGACATTCTTATAAATTTAATAAGGAAAACACAATTTAGATGTATTATTTCATAATATTCCACAAATAATGATTAATATTCAATTGAAAATGATAAATAGGTCTAATGTTGATATAAATATGGTTTTATAAATGTTTATAGGTTATTTGGTCCCTTAATATTAATTTTTATCAACTATGTAACTCATTTTTACCTTAATCGTTGTAATTAATTATAATTTCTTTTAGTACTATTTAAAAAGAATTTACCATTAAATAAATTATAAAATATAATTATTAAAAATATGGAAATTTTTTTTCCAAATTTTAATAACATTAGGGGATGAAATTAATTTAAAATAATCTCATTGATGGGATTAAACAATATGTTTTTAATGTGGAAATGTTTAAAAGGTTGAAATGTTTTTATATCCAGTTTCAATGTGAAATTGATTAAAATAACCTAAATTTTATTATGAGATTTTTAGTTTAATTAAATATAATTTAAAATAAATCTATTTTATAATTTAACTATAAAAAAAATTAGAAAAAAATTTAATTTTTAATTAAAATATTGGTTTTTTCACTATTCCACAAAAAATTAAACTTCTTAAGAAAACACAAAGAAATCACACTAAGAAAATATTTATATTATTATATATAAAATTATATTTATTTTCATAAATATAAATTATAAAATTTTGGGAAAATATATTTTAAAAATGTCTTCTATTAAAAGGAAGTAAAACTATATTATAGAATAATACAGTTTTTATGCCAAAAAGAGGGTTTGTTCTTGTTTCATGACTGTAAAACTTATTGGATGTATGTAAAAATAATACTCAAATTTATAACATATAATATTCATTAAAATCTATCCAAAATTATGTTTAATTTAATTTATTATGATAACACTCCTTTGTGAGTATAGAAAATTCATTTCATGAAAACACATCCTTTATATTTAATTTTTTTAAATTTCATTTATAATTTATTTATGACTAGTTAATTCACTTTATAAACATGTTTGAACCATTGTATAACATTTTGATCATATCCTCCTTTCAAATTACTCAGTGATAACTATAATAACATTTTAATAATAATATTAATAGTATATTGTTGTTCAATAAAACTTAGTCTGGCATGTAACACATGTTGTTGAAGGAACAAGGTATTGTGTGTAGCATAATAAAAACATTTCTTTATGTGTAATGGAAGGAATTATTGGTTCTATGTGTAGAAAAAAATTAACTTTTTGAAGAAAAAAACCAAATTTTATCTTTTTGTAACGTGCAACAGAATACATCAAAGAAATTTATTTTATTCAAAAAAAGATTCATAAAAAATCATGGTGTCACATATTTCACATGAACTTTTTCATGTTTTTTTAAATATGAGAAGGATTAAAAGTTTCTTAATTTTTTTTTCAAATGAAGCCTAATGTTATAAGTGAGAATCTTTAGGAATGATACCACATATTATGTTGTTTATGGTTATTATTGGCAACCTTGGTAATGAACACCTATTTTAATCAAGGTTTATCCCATATAGACATATAATTTCTATACAAAAGTATCATTGGTAAGAAATAAATATGGTATAACACATATCTCCAGTGGAAGAAGTTATCATTCATATTTTGAAAAGGGATAATATGTTTTCAAAAAATTAATTATAAAAATAAGAGCTGAGAATACATCCCCATTTATTCATTATATTTATTTTCAATAAGTGAGATAGTATGATCAGATATATATCCATGACAATTTTATAGAGTTATTGAAAACAAAAAAGTAGGATATTTATGTTCACGGTCTATTGGATTGTATTTTTTTTCGATATCTCAATATGTTTTTTAGGGAGGAGGGTAGTTATTCTAAGAGGATTGTTATCGATCCATCATTGGAAGATGTTTGGAGCGATTAGAAGGATTGGAGTTTTTTAGGAAAATTTAAATAAATTTTAAGCTTTTTGTGGAATGTATGGTTTTGGATCTCGGATTTGGATAAATAAAAATAGAATATATACTATGAATTCGATATTTATGATACGAAAAATAGATTTCTTCTACATATATTGTATTTTTTTAATATGACAAAATAATTTTCCTATGTATAAGATACAAATGAAACATATAGGATATTTGAGTTACCTTTAAGATATATCACCAAAAAATAAGAGATTTTAAGACTTGCAATAGATTTTCACTAGAATATATGATATATGACACATGTAAGATATTTTACCAGAAATTAAGAAGAGAATTATCAAATACTAAGGAGATGTTGTAATATTATAAGTAAATTAATTTATATGGAAGTAATTTTGGTCAAAATCTATGAAAAAATGATACATAAAAGGAAAGTAAAAAAAATAAAATAAATTTCATCCTAGAAGATGTGAATTCAGATATGTGGGATGATTCTAGGATATTTTATGAATCCTATATGACCTTTGAGTATGATTTGTTTTTTAAAATAGACAACTCAAATGGTTTATGAAATTTTAACTAGGTTTAAGTCATTTGAGAAGGGTATAAGACTTTTTAATATCCATTTATATTTTTATGCTCACATGATATTAACACATAGAGAAATATCAAGAAAAACTACAGACTAGAGTAGACTACATGTGGTTAAATATTTAGTGGAGAAAATGAGCTATATTTAGAATAAAATGAATTAAATCAGAAGATGATTTTATGAATATATTTTTTGGATTCAAACATCATGACCATTTTCATTGATCATGATCCATGTTTGAATTAAAGGATGACTAATCATAGGAGACGGTGTTATAAGAAGAAGTGTGCACATTGTATGAAGAAGTTCTACGTGTCAAGAATTAATGATTTTATGCACATATATATTTCATTTAATGTAAATAATATATTTCTTCATGAATAAAAAAGATAAATCACCTGATTCTTTTGGGTGGTTTGAATAAAGATGTTTAATGAGTTTTATAATGTAGAAATCATGGAGATCATAAAGTGGTTTGACTTGAGATTTAAGATGACATGGAAGGATAAGATTTTGTGGCTATTTTAATATAGTTAGAATATTTAAGAGATAATATAACTTTAAATAGAAACGTATAGAGGATCTTGTGGAAAACAATATTCCCTTAATAATGTAGACTTAAATGGATGTGGGAGATTTAAGAAAATAATATGATAATATTATTTATTTAAATAAGGACTCAATTGATTCACGATTTATGAATTTTCCATAAATAGAATTTTTATAAGACTATTTATTTAATATTATATGAGTAAATAATATTTATGTGTTAATAAAGATATTATTTTGACCATTCAAAGATTATTTTAGAATCCATATGAAAACTGTATCAATGTAAAGATTCCATTCTAGGGAGGTTCTCCATAGAAGGATACCTCATTCACTTGAGTATTAATGATGGATGAGGTAGAACTATATCACACTATATATAAAGTGAGGTTCATGAATAAAGAACTATTCAACCATATCTTGATATTCTTAAAGCTATGAATTGGGTGGGCCTATTGATCTCGTCTATTTCCAGATGTAGATCTATTTAGAATTGGTGTAGAATAAAGCTATAGCATATTTAGATATTCCATTAATTAGGCCATCATTGGATTGCATAACTTTGATTTTGGTTTCTAACATATCATTAAGATGTTTTTTAAATTGGGGTGTATAAAAAGTTTCTAGAGGAATATAGTTAGTTTTTCTAACCAACTACTATTGTAACAACATGTCAATATAGCCGAGAAATCAATAATTAGGGTGTCTAACAAACAATTAAAATGAGTATTATTTTATAACTACCATTATAAATTCTAGTTTAATTATTCTTTCTTTATACCTATTGAATATGAGGTGAGACCATGAGATAATTATTTAAAAATATTATGGGACACATTAACAGTGAAAATGT
Organism: Viscum album; assembly: GCA_963277665.1. Lineage (NCBI taxonomy): Eukaryota > Viridiplantae > Streptophyta > Magnoliopsida > Santalales > Viscaceae > Viscum > Viscum album. Next base: position 1,786,893,324 of record OY728128.1, read on the forward strand.
TTTGGTTAAAAGGTAGTAACCCATAAAAGGAAATATATCTCTAATATTCCCCCTACACCCTTATATACAACAAATCATTAGGTACATAATAGATAAATATATAATTAAATTATTTTTGAAAAAATTCTCACGATTTAGAAGAAATATCGAATTAAACCGTACAAATTAATTATTTACTCTAAAAAATAACAGCCTGTATCAGGTGGGTTTATAGCTTTACATATCTACTATAATCCCATATCAAAATAGATGTTGTGGTTGGAGTTAAGGAAATAATACAATCCATCTAATAAGATGAGAAATAAAATACTTTCAAGAAATTCATTTATCCCATCATTGTTCATTGAAAAATTTCATTCCCATGGAAAAAATTAAATTTATATTCTAGAGTTTAGGAAATCTATCTTCTCATCCCTTTAGGAATGAGTAACGGTAATATTATAGTCATAGAATTATAATTCCATTCCATTAATCCACTCCAAAACAATCATTACATTCTAATAATTTATATAAAAACCTTATACCCCTTTTAGAATGATAGCATTTGTTTGAAAGTAGTATCAATGCCCACATAAAAATTATTACCAAAGAAACATCATTTTTAATAGATTAATAGATAGAAATTATTTCACTTAAACCATTAAATACTATATCGGATTATCTGAATTTTGAACTAACATAGAGATGATATCAATTGAGAGTAATTCATATTAATTCGATTTGGAAAAACATTCAACTATACTAGAATAATTCCAATCATGTCACAAATAATGGAAAAATCATTACATTAAAACATTCTAATTGTAATCCACTAAAATAAAACATAAATCCATTATTATCAATTTTATATTTTCAATGGTAATTCCAAAAAATAAACTAAATAAGTTCAATAAAAAAATGAGTCCATAATATTGGGAATGTATGTGAATTACTAAATATTGAATTGGATATAGAAAAATAATTTACATTTCTACCCCTACAACATGTAAGTCTAAAACACTGTTTTGAGGAATATTGTTTGAAAGGTGAGTGTTTTATTTTATAGGATATATAAATTATGAACACTTTAGAAAAACATGAACCTTTAATTATGATATACCATCTAAGAATAATTTTTTTATATTTTAGAGAAATTTTTTCATTTTTTAATCCTTATAAAAGAAATGTGAAACATTTGGTTTGTGTTGAAAACATTCACTTTATTAAACCAAGAAAAAGAGTGGGGCTTTAAATAGATTTAATCTTTATAATGTTTATATTTCAATTTTAATGTTCATATATAAAAATTCATCTTTTTAAAACCCAATTCACTTATTCTATAAGTATTAAGAAGATATAAAATAACTACAAACCAAATATTAACTATATTTCTTAACTTGAAGTCCAAAAATATTTAAGATTCGATAAAATACCACGATAAATAAGCCATCTAAAAAAATTAAAAACATTATACATTCAATTAAATTATTCATATAAATAATAAATTATTTACTAAAAACATATTTAAATGTTATGAAATCCGTTTTTTGAGTAAAAAATAATGAAGTAACTCATTTTATATAATTATGTGAAATCAAACTAAAACTTTTTATCTTAATTTGTCAAAATATTATTCAAAATCATATATCTTAATTCTGAATTTATTTTTAGTTGTATAAATGTTTAAGTTAAATCTTAAGAAAACACTTAAATTTTTGAGAACTACAAATATTAACAATTGTAAATATAATGAATACTCAACAATATCAAAAAAAATGAATTTTTTCTTGTGTGGTTTTAGATGTGGGGAACTACCATTTGACAGTCTCTATAGGTAGTTTTAGGGACACCCATATAGTATTCTCCAATACCCAGATAAAATTCTCCGTCATGTTTATTCTCATTTATTCCATATTACTCTTCCCCGCTACTCCTCTTTACCCCTTCATCCCACACATTATCCATTGACTTCATTCCATTATTACTCTAGTGAACTCAATGTAGCTTCTTGGACCAGATTCACTCATAAATAACCGAACATTATCATCCACCTTCCCTCAAGAATTCCCTAATATTATAGAGGCTGGTGAAATGGAGCGAGGGTGTATGGTGTATTAGTGGGGAGACTATTTTTTAGGTTAATGTGTACTTTAGTGGTATATAATAATGATAAACAATAGAAACCATAATAAATAACCAGTATCAGGATAATAAACCATCAAGATAAAATCAATAGGTTGAAAACATATATCATATATAAAATGATTCTAATATCATGTGATATACAAAAAGTGTATCATGGGTATAGTAACATACATCATACATTAAAAAATACTAAAAAAAAGAAAAAATATCTCCACTATCATCATGAGCGTAATATTAGTCCTCTATTTTTATGCTCTATCCTAAGAGGACAACCAAGAATCCACAGTCAGACTCTTACCTTTGTCCCTACCTACATCTGTAAGTACTATTCTGGTATAAACCAATAGCCTATACAGGGAGTCAGATATAATCTATAGGCCACCACCAAATGTGAATAATAATATTCAATTGGATAATTTAAAATTATTTGTTTGGATGTATAACATTGAAAAAATAAAGTATAAATGGGTTTGATTTGGTTCCCAAAAAAACCAGACTGATACTACCTGCTTCAGCCTAAGCCAGGATATCTATGAAAATGAGACCATATGTACTGATATATATATAGATAAATATGTTAATATATATATATTATAAATATGTTTTGAGGTTTATATCCATATATATATATACTACTAATTGCTAGGGCCCGAGGCATTACTCTTGTATCCATGGATAGTAATAAGAGTCTCATTGAAGGTCAAGGGATTCCATGCTTAGGTGTCATGAATCATATGGGTCCCCATGCCCATTTTTCACAAGATGGGATTCCATGAACATTTAGCACATTTAATTAGGGATTCCAATCATGTATATCACATTTGTTTGGGGACATCATGCTCATTCATCACATTACATTATTTATTCTGTGCCCATAAATCATATTTCATTGGGGATTCCATGATCGGTTATCAAAATTAATTCTTATTCCATTCCATTATATCACATTTTATTAGAAACTCCACGTTTTTTCATCACATTTAAATATCGACCACATTTCCGTAAATCTTATTTTATTGCATACGTCAAACTCATCGATCAAAAATAGATGGGTTTCCATGCCAAGTATCATAAATATAAGGAATGTCATGACTATAAATTAAATTTATATTATAACGGCTGGTAAGGATTTAATAAAATCCAAATAAAGTAATAATATTTTTTAATAATACCATTTAACAAAGGCTCATAACACTTATTTAAATGGAAGTCATGTAAAGTTGTCATACCACTCAATCTCATTTATTTCAAGGTTTCAATTTCATTTAGGTATCAATCCATGACCATATAAAACATTTATTAGCCATATAAAAAATTTATAATTAAAGGGGAATTTCAAAAGCATTCCCTATGGGGTGTCACTTATCTAGGTGGGTGACATTAGTCCATAACAATGGTGTGTTGGGAATTTTGAACATTGAGAAGAATTATATAAATAAAAAATTTAATTTTATGGAAAAACATAGAAATTAATATGTGTGGCATGATGAAACATTTTATAAAACAACAAGGATATTGGGAAATAGTACTATACAACATTCCTTAGGTTAGTAGAAAAAAAAATCATCTTTTATCAGCTTTAGAATTGAAGTAGAATTAGAGAAATCAAAAAAATTGAAAAATGACAAAAAGAAAGGGCATAATATAACACAAAAAATAGCACTAAAGATGGGGGAATAAATGAATAATGGAAAGAAGAGGACTAAATATCTTATCGATATGCATTAAATGTGACTTAATTTGAACGAATCAGATATCAGACAAATAACATAACTCAAATCCTATGGTAGAGGATGGGAGAATATTCCCATGCTGATGTGAGATGTTTCACACGAGTGAGGGGGAAATTTGGGGAGAAGAAATAAATGAAGATATGGTAAAAAATTTATTTTCACACATATTTAAGAGGCACTTGGTTATGCCACATTATTTTTTAAACTGTGCACCAAAAACCTACATCACCACTAGTTAAGTGGCACCATGATTGTGGACCTAGTTTAATGGTTTAAGCACACCGTGTGGACCCTTGTAATCAAATGGAATGCCCAATGTGATTATGTGGCCGAAGGTTAATAGTTGAAACATATCGTTCAACTCTATTTAGATTGTAGAAGCACCTGCATGGTTGAGTCACATGTCTAGAACTAACCAGGAACTAACCATGAAGCTCAGTATTTCTATCCAAAATTTGGAGCTCCAAGATTCAAATGATCCTCGGTCTCTCCCAAAACAATACTTATTCAATTAAGAACATTTCTAGCATAAAAAAGAGAGGTTTTTTTATAATAAACTATATATCTATACCTCTCCAAAAAATTAGGTTTGTTTGACCCTACCCACCTAAAATAAATATTCCTTGTTTTTCCCATCATAGGGTTGTAAAACATAATCTGAGAAAATCTCGTTCGATTAAGAACATAGGTTAGTCTGTTTCTCCCATGTATTTTCATGTACAATGTCTTGATTCCATACCAGTCTTTCCAGAGGAACAAACCATCCTCATAGAGCCTTCGTGATACGATTAATGATATTCATATGATGATCTTTAAATACATGTATACCAGCCTATCAAATCCTAAGGATCAAACAAATAAGGAAGGTAAGAATAATAATGGAAAATATGTGATATATGGAAGAGTTCAAGCATATAACTATAACTATTAGGTAATTTGAACTCATACTACACAATCCTGACTCTCACTGGGATCTCAAAGGTTCCAACATAATTGGGTGATAACTTTACCTATGTCCCAATCTATCAATGATCATATCTATGATAAGCTCACTGAAAGAATCAATATCCCAAAAAATACTCTAGAGTTAATCTATAATGATTGGTAAGATATTTTTTAGTAGACTCAGTTATAGAAATATTTTTCTAAACATGATGAACCAATTCATAAGTATCCTCAATGAGATAAGGTACTAGTAACACTGCTTGTCCTACCTCAAACCATCACATGGAAAAACAAAACAACCTACCACATAGGGGATTATAGGGATCCATATGAATAATTTCCTTATTTTTTTATTATATTAAAACTCAATGAGTAGTAGATGTTTTCCCAAGAACCTCTAAAATAATGGATGCATGCCTGATGTATTTCCTCTAGAAGCTATAATGTATGATCATAAAGAATTTCAGTACACGGGTGTTATATTTTACTCAGAAGCACCTTTGAACCAGGTACTTTCTTCATACCATTCTAGAAACTTGATGTAAATAGAGTGTGTCACTTATAAATTATAAAACATGGAATACAATAAATCAGTTCTATATCCCAAATATAAATCCTCCATATATCATCTACGAAAAAGTATGCACTAACTAAAATAATGTCTGAGACATTGTCCTTCCTATAAAAGATCACCAATATTGCACCTCTAACTCAAGGTAATCTCAAAAATAATATCAGAAAATGTATGGTGACATCATCCCATTTCCAATCTAGAATGGATAGATGATTTTGATGTTCAACATGCCTCTTGTTTTCTACCCTCATTTGCAAGGAGGTGGAAGACTGTGTGATAAAACCTACAATCTGCCTCTTTATACCTTTCCACTAATACTAATGATGTATTTATTGGGACTTATTTTTAAAAAAATGGTTTAATGATAAAATAAAGGCATGATAATCCCACATCAATTCTCGTTGTATGTCTACAAGCACCCAAAAACACCCATGAAAGGGTAGGATATCCTCCTCATCGATTACCCAACCTAGTGGTGGGTCTTCACCTGATACACTCTCTAAAAGAATATGAACTTTAGATAGTAATGTTTTCTCATACCTACCAATTATATAAGGGATGATTTCACTACCATAAATGCTAAAATAGGCTTCCCATGATGTTCCTAAACCTCTAGGTACATCACAAAGGAAAGGTACATAAACTACCACTCACTACTAGAATGCTATAAAGCCTATTTCATAGTCTTCCAGATCAACATGTCAACTACTTAGTTTCAATTACCTAGAGTATAATTGAGATCAATGTTGGATGACTGTATGCATTCAATCCATTTACACTTCTTGAGATTCATGTTACACTATATGGAAATATATTTCATACTTTTTTGGTATGTGTAAACAACATTCCACTCCCCCAATATATAATTCCTCCAATAACATAAATCATTAACCAAAACTTCTATTTTTATGACATGGGTAGGGTAATTCTACACATAGGATCATATCTAGGGGGACCTATACTCTACTAATCGATCTCCCTACCCTGAACTGCTCTGTGCCCAATTCCTGATGTGTGATTGTAAACTGTATAGATTCTTCCAAAGTATGGCACAATCTGGATCAGTGCTAAAGATAACCTCGCTTTCGACTCTTTTAAACCATCCACAGTGGATTCAGACCTCAATATTGTCACACCCTTCTTTGTTAATCCTATTATAATAACTACTAGAAATGATGGGTCCTAAATGAAACCCTTGTAATAGATAGCTAGACCTATGAAACTATTTATGTAAAATACATTTGAGTGATTCTTCTATAAAACTAAAATTACACCTTCTCTAGGTCAATATATGCCCCTACAACTAAAATTATGTGATTCTAGAAGTAAAATTTATCAATATGAAAATGGAATTTAGAGATCATAACATAGGGTTAGATCTTTTTTATTACATTAATCAATATCTCAAATGTTTGGCATGGTCATGTCAAGTATGAGAACACACCAAGATATCATCCATGAAGACTACCACAAAATAATCCCAATACAGGAAAAACCCTATTCAGCAGGACCATGAAAAGTGGTTTCATGATCATAAAACCAGACGACATAACTAGATACTCAAACAAGCAATATCTACCATGGAATTTCATACATGGAATTTTTTATGGCCTCACACACACCTTATAGTAGATCAATGTAAAATCAATCTTATAGAAACCCGTCTATACCTAGAGGTAGTCAAAGAGGTTAACTATATGAGGTAGAGTATGCAACTCCTAACACCAGCTCAGAGGTTAACTCCACCTCCCTCATGAGAGGTAATCTAGAAAATTCATTAAAGAATATGTCCTAGAAAAAATCCAAAAGAAGATGGAATTCCATATTTATCATTCCCTTGTCACTCATAAATATAATAGCGATGTCACTGCACATAGACCATGATGATTGGGTCCAGCTCAACTCACTTGGACATTCTATTCGCCCTTTTGGACATAGGTACTTCCCTTGGGTGATGAGAAAGATACCCTACAGTGATAAAAATAAATGTGAGCATGATATGTAACTAACCATTCCATTAGATGTATAACCTCAAAATGTACTATCTTAAGGAAAATAGGTTCCATAATAATTGATACCCACTATTCATTAGGGGTAACCCCTTGCACTAGAATACACTCCCTAATTGTATCATCAATAGAGTGTCAAGAGTCATTACACTATATAATTACTCTAATTCTAATCCAATACATTCCATAATTTCAACAGATGTGATGGAATTTTAAAAAAACTTTATCAAATAAACTAGATACTAATAAAGAGGCAAATGGAATAATATATCTAACTATAGAAGTTCTAAAAAATTTTTCCTTAAGAGTAGGCTTCATATCGTAGATATACCCAGATCCAAGAACCTAACACACATCCTAGATACACTAAGAATGTCTTATCTACAAGAATTTAATTTCTTGAGCCTAACTCACTCATCCACATTAATATTCTTAGCTTGAGCGGTAGTACTACTATAGAAATCTTCCGAGATAGGTGCTACAAATCTTGTTCCTGAAGGTGGATCTATTATAGATCCTCTCCCACTTGGAATAGTTGAAATTTTCTTGTAGAACTATTGAAGATGCCCGAACCTACTATAATCTAACTATTAAATGGTATCTAAATCTCATTGGGGATTCTTATTCCTTGGATCTTCGAACTGTCAGATCACTGCATAACTATTATCAGCTTTCATCTAGCTATTGATCCTCCCATGTGAAGACTCTAAGTAATTGTTCCTTCAAATAAAAAAACTACTAACCTATCTCAAAATAGAACCAATATGTCCCACAATAATAGTTTCTATCGGTATCCACTTGGTGAGGAAGGCCCCATTCACTACATTAGAAATTTTGGTCCATTTAAAGTCATTCACCCATGATTGGATAGAATATACAAGGCCATTCTTGAATCACCTTATTGGTGTCCAATCATCACCTATAGATTTGGATGTGAAGTGTTGTTGTTCGGTTAAATGATAGGAATATTTCATTAAAGACATTACATTCTACATTAGATACCTAAAATCCATAGCATGGTCCACTCTCAATATCTGAGGAATGAAGAAATCATATACATATTCTCAGAAGTCCACCCAGACAATACCCTAATAATGACCAACCTGATTAATTACATCCCCCCAATTCATGGTGAAATATCTTAGCAGATAAGTTGGAAGCTTGGACATCCTCTCCAAAGGAATATCCATATTCTAATATCTGGATAACATGGCCTCGATCCCTGACTCAAAATAATGGGGACCACCATCCCTTAAGAATATAGGCAAATGATACAAAAAATTCTCATTTTAACTATTCCATTGTAGGGGAAGGTCACATTTCTCCTTGAATAAACTACATAAACTAAAGAATGATCTCTCATATCTATGAATCAATACCCAGATTAGTAATAATGGTAGGTTCCCCAACTATCTCCACAAGATATAATCCTATTGGATCAAGGTCCACCACCTCTGCACCATTTTTATTTCCACCTTGACTGTGTATGACTTGAGGATTTCACGGTGAAATAATTCTACAATTTTCAAATTCTCACCACAAATAAGATTCATCAAAATATAGGATCAAGAATAACATACATGGACAAGTACATATAATTCATATAAATTATTCCCAACTATATAACTTCTCCTAAATCTAATTCAATATGATAAGAAAGATCAAGTAGGTCATAAGAGACACTTACCACTACTAAGGTTGGGTCAGGGTTAAGGTCTCGCATCAGAATATATATTTCCTGATATACAGAGCATCAATTTTATGTATATAATAAAGCTCTATTTAATTATTAATTATCATCCCCATTTAATGGTAACCAATTTATTTTTCATAGATTAAATTAATTTATTTTCATGCTCACATACATATATATATATCATGGTCTAGAAAGATGCATCACCATTACCAATTTATAATGGAACATACTCTCTTATAAACTACAAATGACATGTCTTGTAACTACCACCTGACAGTAACATTTGGTATGAAGATATAACAAGTCATATAAAATTATTTGATCAAATTAATTACCATGACTAATTCATTGATGTACAATCTTAATTCAATATATGTTACATTCATGTAATAAAATCAACTAAAATTTCATCCCATAAAACCAGTGGTCTATTGTTAAAACAAGGGATATGTGGTTAATTCAGGTTTCACCATCAAGATATCTAGTAAAACACCATTTAGGTTGATGCAAACACATTAACTAAACCAATTATTTTATCCTTGTTCGAAATCTGAACACATTTCTATTTATAACATTCAAGGAACGTACAATAATCACAAGTAATACAGGAAATGAAACTAATAAGGTACACTTATATGGAATGAAATAATAAATGACCTAATAATTCACATGTGTTGATAATGATAAATGAGATGACACCACCTTGTCATACCGAGCCAACAAAAATAAGGTGCAGAATAATAATATCAATAATATGAAGAAAAAAACATGCACCACCCAATAAAAAAAATCAGTAAACCTTTAACAAGAAAAAACCAGAAAACAAAATATCATAACCCATGTAATTTGGATATCCCCTATATGTGGGTTAGGTACTCCCATGAACAAAATTATTACCAAATTCTATTGCATATTTATTCTCATATCTAAAACCCAAATAATAACAAAGAGAAAACAGATCCCTGATACAACTATGTATTGTTCTGGACCCAGTTCACATATAATTAACAAAACTTGATTCACTGCATGGACTCAATGATTCCTCCCCAAATTCTAGGGGCTTGCAACTAACAGTGATATACAAGAGTGTGTTATTGGGGAGAATATTCTCTTAGGAATAGGGTATCAAAATGCTACACAATAAATATATATAGTGTAAACTTTAATAAATAACCAACAATGGAATAATAAGCCATCCAGATAAAATCAACAGGATGGAAGAGAATAAATCTTATATTCAAAATGTTTCTCAAGTCATTTGATATAAACAAGGTAATAGAGGTACAGAAATATAAAAAAATCTATAAAAAAAGAAAAAAATGAAAAAAATTATATCCACTATCATCACACGCATAAGTTTGGTCCTCTTCTCTTGTATTATATACTAATTATAAAATCAAGAATCCATAACTAAATGCTTCCCTCTATTCCAATATACATCTCTATGATCTATTCCGGTACCAATATGTGGCCCAAGTAGGGTGTGAAATATACATTGTTGTCCACCACCAATGGTGTCTAATATAATCAATTTAGTGCTTATAAAATGAGTAGTGTGTATGTTTTATAATGAAAAGTAAAAAATTGTAAACAGTTCAACACTAGATATTAAAGGAAACTAGGTTGACACTACCTACTTCATCCTAAGATGAGATATATATAAAACTATGATCATTTTAACAGATATATATATATATATGGTCTATATCTGTAGTGACGCTAAGAGCCATATATATTGACACTACAACTATCCATGACACTATGCACAACTCAAACGTTCATGGATAATCATAAGAGTCTCATAGAATGTCAATGGATTGCATGCCTTGGTGTTAGGAATCATATGGTTCACCATTCCTATTTTTTACAATGTGGGACTCCATTCCCATTTTTTGCATTTGATTATGGATTCCATTCCCTTATAACACATTCCATTAATGATTCCATGAAATCATCACATTTAATGTAAAACCATTAAAATTCCTTTATGGTATTGATAGAATATATATTTTATAATTATCTTTTTGTTACGATCTAATATAAATATCTTAAATTTCCATAAGTTCTTGTAACATCATGTGTTTTTATGATCTAGTATAACTATTAATAGTAAAAAACTAATTCTAGGAACAATAAAGACTTTAATCCATTATTTATGTATGTTATATTCCATATAAAATAATTTATATTATGCTACCAAATATTTCAATAAGAATACAAACCATGAAAAATTAAATTTACATATAATTATTTTCAGTTCAATCCCATAGAATCATCTTTCCCATGAACAATGCTATTGTAATGAAATAGTGTGTTAGTAATACAATATTCAGTTTGTAAATGATATTGAAACTTAAATATAATTAAAGAGAATGATGAAGTGTAAGAATGATGGTGTATTTATATGTAAATATACTTATCATCATTTTTGTTTTGCATATAATATAGTTGATAAACATTATACCCATTAGTCAATAAATAAGTTGCTCATTATTATTTTTTGTTTTGTAGACTCATTATAATAATCATCAAGATTATTTAATAAATACAATTTTATTACTTTCAAGGACTCAAAACATATATTATTAAAATATGATTTATGAGGATGTTTTAAAAAACATTTATTCCATGAAATAATCTTATAAAATATTTTTAAAATGATTAAATATATTAATGATGTCTAAAGAAGTTTTTATAATACCCTGGATGTTATTTTTTATAATAATTTGATAGTTTTCATTAAAATAATTATTTTTTAAATAATAAATTCTCATAATTATAAGATGGTTTAGATGAAATAAATTTCATTTTTGGACTCAAAGCCTCAAAATTTTCTTTGGGTCAATTATTCTAATTTTTTTGAGAAATTTTAATTTTTTGAAAAAATTGAAAATTTCTACTTTAAAAGCACTACGAATTTAAGACATCTTGATTAAAAATATTATAAAAATTTATCAATCAAAATTATATTTAAAAAATATAAAAATTAATTTAGAAATATAAATATTAGTTTATAAATTAATTCTTCTCCAAAATAAAAAATTGGATAATATAAAATAAAATTAATTTGTTTGATTCTATTCATTTATTAGGCATGCTAAAATGGGTGGTTCAGTTTTTAATGAAATTTAACATCCTACCAAATTCTCGAAATCATAAATATTCCATAAAAATGGTTTTAATTGATTGATCATTTAATGAAATGAACAATTATAATTAAAATTCCCTTGTTATTTAATGTTTTATTATGTAATATGGTTATAGAAATCACATGAAATTGTTTTTATATATCAAATTCGATTCAAAATACTGTTAAGAATATTTAACATTGATAATATAGTCGTTAAATAGTGATTACATGACTTGAAAAAAAGACTTTAACAAATCTAATTTACATAGATAAGGAAGGGATGGCCTCATCCAATAGGATTATACCCTATGAATCCCATTTATTGAATATTATGAGGGAGATGGAATCTATGGAATTTTCAGTTGACTAAGAAAATTTCGAGAACCAATAACATAATCATTATGAAAAACATTTTCGGGAGAAGTTCAAGCTCATTAAGATCATGTCCCAAACCATGTTTGTTGAATGACCCCCTGGAAGCCCCACTATCATCCACATTACTCTTAGGGCGTATGCTAGTGTATAAAAGGTATTTGTATCAATATCTATGAAAATTTATTATGGACATTACTTTTATTAATAATGAATGTATATTCAACCTATTACTGTTACTTTTTAAATGATTTTTATTTTGATACAATTATTAAAAAAATTGTATATTTTTGGTTAATATTTACATTGAATAAAAGAATTTATGAATTAATGGATTTTTGAAATAAATATTATTTTAATAAAATATAATTATTAAATATATTTTATCAAATATAGATGAAAATATTATGTTTATTAAGCCAAATGTAATGTTTTATTAGCGTTCAAAAACTGTTATTTCCAAAAACCATTCATTTTCAATAAATGTAAATAATTGTTTTAATTGTGAAAATTAACATAATTATATATTAAATTCGATAAAATGAATATTTTTTTAACTAGAATGTCAAAATTATCCAACAGTAAATTTTACATAATTTTCTCAAATAGTTCATTTTTTTAGTAAAAATTAAATACCATATAAATATACTGTGTATTTAATCACGTCATAATGACCAAAATTGGTGTAATAAATTATATAATGGGTATCCAAAAAAATATATGTTTTCCATTAAAATAATTTGATTTAATTTTATTTGAATAATTTTATAAATCATTTATGAATACTCTAAGACATATGATATATTTTATGATTTTATATTCATTTTCATAAAAGTGTGACTCTCCTCCACATAAGCAAGTGTAATAATTTAAAAAAATTGGCCCTTTTACTAATAAAATAATAATAATCACTTCAATTTGGATGAAACAATGGGCATAAACTATAGTAAGGTTTTTGGATTTGAATATTTTTTTATATAGAGTCCAAAACCTATTTTTTTAAAATATTAAAGAATTTCCCTATCATTTACTATATTAACCCACCCAATATCCCATTTATCTTCACTAAGATAACTAGAAGAACATCCTTACACTAACTCTTTTCTTCATAATTCTACCAAGGTTCTTCCAAGTTCTCAATAAGACCCTTTCAAGATTTTGGTTTCATACTCTTAAGGTAAGGGATCCTGTCATTCTCACTTTTATTAAAAAAATATCTGCTACTTTATGTCCTTTTATTTTTAATTAAAAATTATGGGGTATGTTTTTTCACCTTACCCATATTTTTATTATTATGTATAAATGATTTGAGATCCATTTCTCTCTCATTAATCCTTCTTAAGTAGACACACTAGCATACCCAAATTTATTAAGGGTTCATTCTTATCTCCTATTACTTATTGTTTCATAATTATGTGACGCTATCTATTTTCAATTAATTTTTTTGGGATATGTATTTACATTTAACTATTACTATCAAATTTATATCCAAATTATGAGAGACCCATTTCTCTCTCATCAACCAATTTCATGATATTTTAAGAGACATCATTAGGCTGCCAAAATTTCACCGTGATTTTCTATTCCAAATCAATTGTGTAATGAATACCATACCCATTTCCAATAAAGGGTATTAAAATTTATAAACATACACCTCTTTGATTTCAGGATTACATGTATTTATTCATCAATCCATGATTTTTGAATAAAATATGATTATGAATGAATCCATTTTGTATGTTCTATATGGTACACAAAGGTGTGATGTTAAAATGAAATGGATTGGTGTTCCCATAATTATATAGCACACTAATTCATTGGGTAATATTTAGTATCATGATACATCATGTTGGTATAGTTAGTGAAAAATATTCCATTATGGTACTTTTCCCATTATGTTTTCTTGGTAGTTATTCATGACCTATGATGTAATTTTTTAAGTTTTTGCGACATTTATCGTGTTTTTGTTATGTTATAATGATATATCATGCATTATCATATATGTTTATGATTATTAGTATTTTTTCCCCTATATAGTCTTATTTTCTATAATTTTTTTACCTTATTTAATTCTTATTACCTTATTGGTATTTATAGCTCACCCCTTTATTATATATTTCATCCGGATATCCCATCTAGTTTTAAGTGAAATCATGTTAAATAAGTGTTCAATAATGATATTTCATTCCATGTTTTAAGTTGTAATGTAATATACCTAATTCCAAAAGACACTAGACATTTTGATCTTCCAGGTTGCATTAAGTGTAATCTTTTGTAATGAATCATGGATTAATGTCTATTTAAGGGATGGGTTCTTATAGTTGGTATCAAAGGAATGGTTTATTTCCTTTTGGGATTAGGATTATAAAACTCAAGAGAAATTCTAAGGTATAAGATTAAGTATAATAAAACATCCCTAAATTTTGGTAAGTATATAGCAAGTAGTTTATAAATAAAATATATCTCTATCTGGATATTACAAGTGGACATGGTTTTGGCACAAATGTACCTAGGGGTAACAACTCCAAAAAGGTGTTTCGAGCAAAAATCAGGGGAATCTAGTGCCTGAAAACAGTCCTCACATTGCACCTGGTTTGACACTCCCAAGGTATATGATTCCGTAAATTCATAATATCATTATGAACCATTATTAATGGAATAAGAAAATTCCCATAGGAATATATGTTAAGTAATAGATCATGGATAACATAAGTTGAATACAATAAATTAATAAGTTAAGAATTTTTTTTATAAATTATAAGTTATCAATTAATGACATTAAGTTCACATTTATGTGTTTAAATGTTTAAATATTATCATCTCTATATTTAGTTTTATTAATGCCAATGGATGAAAAAAAGAGCCATCAGGTAAATAATAAATTTGGAGCGAAATATGATAACTACCCCCAACAAAATTCCCAACATTATTGGATATAGAATCACACACATCATAATGATAATATCTCAGTTAAATCATGTTCTAAATTGAAACCTAGATCAGGAGGATCATCTAAATCCCCCTAAGAGAAAACATTATGTAATCAAATGATTTATGCCACAAATTTCTCTAACTTTTAATGGGACATCTGATCCCTTAATCATTGAATTATGGATCAACTAAATTGAAATGATAGTCTTTGTCCTTTAATGTTATAATCTAGAGAATGTTCTGTTGGTTTTTTATCGTATGGAAGGTAAATTTGATCAATGGTGGACATTGATAAAAAAATATGAAGCCTGAGGAATCAATCAAATTAATGGGGAGGAATTATTTCTAGGATTTTTTTGATAAATATTTTTCTTGCACTATCCATCTAATAATGGAATGGTATTTATTTTTCCTTAAATAGAATAATGATTAATCTATATAGGAATATAAGGAAAACTTCACAAGACATGAACAATATGCCTCTGGGATTGTCATTACCCCTGAATGCAAGGTTGACCACTTCTTTGGTGGGCCAAATACTAGTATAGGAAAATCCCTATAGATATAAGACATTGATATTTATGAGGAAATTGTCTAATATGATCTCAATGTCTAAATAGAGATTAGAGAATCTTAGGGACATCACAGGGATAAAAAACGTCAAGTGGAGATTAATTCTGGAAGTCAAATAGAAAGATATAATAGTGAAGAGAAATTTCAACACCCCACATATCAAAGGTGCCGAAAAAACCACCCTAGAAAATTATTAAAGGGGATGAGGAAATTATTAATTTTTGGGAAGGAATAGAACATAACATGAGATTGTTGAAAGGAGAAACCCACCAATGTGAATGAGGAAGGTAATGCTCCATTAAACCCTCAATGCACTCTTCATTGCTACAATTTCAAGGAACCATGGAACTTTGAAAATCAATTCCCTAATCCCAGGGTTTTTTAAGAGAACCAACATCCATTGTGGAAAAAATGGGAGGCCGTTTCCATCACAACCATCGAGGTGGATCCTAAATATGATGTAGTGATAGGTACCATTGTTATTCATTCATTAATAGTGAGTGTAATTTCTATTCTAGTTCTACTCATTCCTTCATATCATGAATGTTTATTAGAACTATTCGAATAGAAAAACAATTCATGTAAGTAGATAGGTTGATGAAAGCATCAAATGGGGAAATTATTGCGTCTCAAGTTTATAACTCATCCAATGTAAAAGTTTTTGGGATAAACATCACAATGAACCATTTCATACTCCCTTTGTATGAATATGATTCAATTATGGGAATATATTGGCTTTCCCTATATTGGAACAATATAAATTTCCACTATAAGGAAATCACTCTTGGTATCACAAATCACGCTATGATTCTATAAAAGTGCAAGGAGTAGGATGAATCTTCTTTAGCACCATCATATCAAGAATGGATAATATTTTCCCATGAGAAAGTGTGTATTTATCACATGATTGATTTTAAAGAATGAAACAACCTTGAATACATGTATATTATGATTTAATACATTGATGTGTTTCCTGAGAAATTTATCGATCTTCCTCCTAGCCAGGATGTTGAATTTTCAATCAAGATTTTACCAAGGTAATTTCCATTATCCAAGACTCTATATAGAATGGATGGTGTGTAACTTGAGGAGATGAATAAAAAAAATATTGGATAATTTAGAAAAAGGGTTCACATTCCCAAGTGGTTCACCATGGGGTGCAGCAGTCCTATTCATTAATAAGAAGGATGTGTCAATGTGCCTTTACATTTATTATCCTGAGCACAACAAGAACATGATAAAGAAAAAGTATCCTCTTACATGGATTTATGACTTGTTAAATCAGCTATGTGGATAACAATACTTATAAAAGGTCGATCTATGCTTGGGATATTACCATTTATGGTGAAGAAGGAGTATATCCCCAATACTGCTTTTTGTACAAGGTACGAGAACTATGAGTTCATAGAGATTCCATTCAGACTCACTAATGCTCTAATATTCTTTAGGGACTTGATAAATAGAGGCTTTAGAGATTACTTCAAAATATTTTTAGTATTCTTATAGTTGATATTATAATATACTTCAAAAGAAACGAGTAGCATGAGGGGCATTTGTGTACTATGCTAAATATTTTATGAAAGGATAATATTTTTTACAAGTATAGAAAATATGAATTATGGTTGAAGGAAGTATCTTTAATAGGACATATCATTACATGAAATGAGATATTTTTGGAATATTCAAAGATGGATGTAATTTATGGATATATTAGGCCAACATATGTGATAGATATCCATAGTTTCCTTGGGTTAGCTAGGTATTATCCCCAATTTGGGAGGAATGTTTTCCCAGTTTTCAAACCCTATTAAATAGATAACTCGTAAGGGAGTCAATATTTCTTAGAGTGATCAATGTTAATAGATCATTGAGGTGTATAAAATGCGGCTTATCACTACCTATGTCCTTACAAAACCACCATGTAGAGAAAATTTCATGGTATTCAATGAGGCTTAGAAAATGGGACTGGGTTGTGTGTTAATGAAGAAAGAAAATTTCATCGCCAATGGTTCAAGGAAATTGAATGTTCAAGAATATAACTACCCAAATCATGATCTAGAGTTTTTTCTATTATCTTCACTTTGAAAATCTAGTACGATTATATCATTAGTGATAATTTTGAAATATATACGGATCACAAAATCCTCAAGTTTACATTCACATAAAAAGAGATGAATATGAACCAATGAATATAGTTAGGGATAATCAATGACTATGAATACTCAATCCATAACCATACTGGGAATGTAAATATGGTGTTAGATGATATAATTAAAAAGGACCCATCAATTATATAATTGATGAGAATTGAGAAGGATCCTATCTTCTTAGATTTTAAAAGTATAGACATGGGAATCATAAAGGAAGGAAAATCATCCATAGTTTCACAAATTATTTCTCAAACATCTCTTATGGAGAGTTTAATGGATTCATGAAGAATTCACATGGGAATTCATATGAAAGTGGAATCTATAAGAAATGGAAATCTTCCAAGTTCAATGTTAATGATGAAGGTTTTGTGAGATTTTGGTCTGAACTATGTGTACCACAAAATCCTGAGTTAAAGAAGGGGATGTTGGATAATGCACATAGCTCAACATTCTCTATCCACCCAGGAAGAACAAAGATGCTTTGAGATCTATATGAATAATATTTGTGGGAAACCATGATCAACGAGATCATGGAATATAGATCAAGATCTATTATTTTTATCAATTGAAAGTGGAATGAAAAATATCATGGGGGATGATGAAACAATTACCTATACCTACATGGAAATGTGAAAACTTGACCATGTACATTGTCACTAGTCTCCCAAATATATAAGGAATAATTCTATATTGGTTGTGGTGGATCATAATATAAAGACTACACACATCATTGTGATATGAGAGTAATTCTCCCTGGATTTACATGCACTGATATACATCAAGGATGTTGTTAGACTACATGAAGTACCACTATAAATTATATCTAATCGAGATCCAATATTCATATCTATGTTATGGAAGAGTCCAAAATATAATCAGAATAGTGATTTAAACTACCTCAAAACATATCACTGCCAAACTGATGTCCAATTTGAGTGGACTTTCTAGAAACATGGGGATAGGTGGAGAGCATGATAAATTGACTTCAAAATGGGATGGGATCAACATCATCCTATGGTAGATTCCTCCTACAAAAACAATTTCCAATCGAGTATCCATATATCTCCCTTTGAAGGCCTTTATGTGAAGTGGTTAAGGACACCTGTTGGTTGGGATGATGTTGGGGAGTGAAAATTTCCAGTTCTTGAAGTGGTCGAGGAAATGATGCAAAAGGATAAGACCATTCAATAGCACATCAAAGCTGATCAGATAAGGCAGAAGAACTACAATGAAAATAATTGATGAGACCCATAGTTTGATGTTGGAGACATGGTATTCCTCTCTATATCTCCATGTAATAAATTGATAAGATTCTTTAAGAAGGGAAATATTATTCCTATATACATTATATTCATTGATATCACTGATCACATCAGAGCTCCTGCATATCGAATTGATCTCCCACCTAATATATCCTATGTTAATGTTGTATTCCATGTATTAATTTTGACAAAGTACATAATTTACCCCTCCCAAGTACTAAATCCAGATGTGGTACCATTGGTGAATGATCTTTGTTATGAGGAGTTTCTAGTGAAGATCTTAGCTCATATAGACAAAGTTACACAAAATAATACAATTCACCATAAAAAAGGTATATAGAGAAACCAAAAGTTTAAAGAAGTAAAATGTGAACAAGATGAAGTGATGAATTTTTTTTCCCACATTTGTTTTATGTGGGTGAAATGAACATTCTCAGGGTGAAATTTCTTAATGGGGATGATTTTAAAGAAACAAAATGTTATAATTAAAATTCAATTATGATTTATTGTTTCATTATGTATTATGTTTATAGAAAACACAAAAACTTCTTTTTTATATCAAAATGGATTAAAAATACCACTAATAGTTTTTAAAATTTATAATATAGCCATTAAACAGTGATCACATGATTAGTATAAATATAGGGTTTTATAAAATCCAATTGAATCAGATAAAGGAAGTGATTGCCTCATCTAGTAGGATTGTACCCAATTAATCCCATTTAATAGAGAATATATGGGAGATAGAATCTCTGGGATTTCCCCTCAACCAATACCAAGTGGATATCCATTAACTTAATCATGAGATAAACCGTTTACTTTAGATTTTTAAGATCTTCGAGATCATGACCCAAATCATGTTCGTCAAATGTCCCCAAGAGAACCCTAAAATCGCACACCTTAATCTTAGAGAGTACCATGATGTAATAACATGATATGTATCAAGACACTAGAAAATTGTTAGGGAAATTATTTTCTATATAATAATTAATAATATTTTTATTTTTTTATTTTTACTAGATAAATGATTTTTAGTTTGATACAATAAAGAAAAAATTGTATTTTTTAGTCAATATTCAAATTAAATTAATGAATATATCAATTAACAAATTTTTTAAATAATTAATGTTTTATTAAGATATCAATAATTTTTTTTATCAACTATAAATGACCATATTATTTTTATGAGGTCATAAGTAATATTTTATAAGGGTTCAAAAACTATTATTAACAAAAACATGTATTTTTCATTGAACGTGGGTTATTATTTTTATAAAATGAAAATGAAAATATTTAGAAATTAATTTAGGTAAAATGAATAATATTTTTGAAATTAGAATGTAGAAATTCTCAAATGCAAAATTTTTTATAATTTTTTGAATTAGTCTAACTTTTTGATAAAAATTAAATATTGTATAAATATACAGTGTGTTTTACGACATAATAATGACCCAAAAATGTTTTAATAAATATTATAATTGGTATAATTGGACTAACATATGAATTACCCTTAAATTTATTTAATTTTAAGATAATTTTATTTATTTTAAAAATCCTTTTGGGATCCTCCTAATCATATAATATATTTTATGATTTTAAATTCATTTATTTAAATGTGTGACTCACCACCACATAAGCAAGGTTAATATTATAAGAATTTCCACCCTTTTTCAAATTAAATATTTAAAAAAACGTCTATTTATCTGAAACCATTGGAAAAAAATATTAGTGTTTTTGGTTTTGAATATTTTTTTATATAGAGTCAAAACCTATGTTTGTGAAATATTAAATAATACCCCTCTTATTTATGATATAACCCACCTATGCTCTCATCTGTCTTTACGCAAAATCTTTTTGCACATCCTTAATCTTCCCTCCTATGTCTATAAACCTACAAAGGTTCCTCCAAGATCTCAATACTCCCCTTTAATGCTTTTGGTGTCGAACTCTTCAGGTAGGGGAACCTCTCTTTATCACTTTTATTCTAGAATGTCCTCTATGTTTTTATGTTTTATTAATTACTATGAATGGGGTATATTTTGAAACTTTAACCATAATACCCTTATGATTTATAAATTATTAGAAACCCATTTATCTCTCTTTAAGACCACGCAAGTATACCCGTTACCATTCAAAAATTTCTGAAGGTTTCTTTCCTTTCTCCTCCTTGTTAATGTTTCTTTACTATGTTACACAATAGATTTTCTATTCCTTATATTGATATATGTATTTACATATCCCTATTATAATAAAATTTATGTAAAAATGATGAGAGTACCATTTATCCCTCAACAACCATTTATTTATAACTTTAAGCGATGTCGTTAGACTACCGAAATTTCATAATAATTTTCCATTCCAAAGCAATTGTGTAGTGAATACCATACCCATTTCCTATAAAGGGTATTCATATATTTACATTTATAACTATTTTATTTTTTATTACATATATATATATATATATATTCCACACTCTATTATTGTGGAATAAAATATGATGATGAATGAATTCATGTTGTGTAATCTATGTGGTACAATTAACTATGAGATTGAAATAAAAAGTGATTGGTGCACCCAGAATTATATATCACTCTAATGCATTAGTTAATGTTTAGTATCATGATATCCTATGTTGCGATAGGGAGTTAACCATATTCATATATGGTAATTTTTTCATTATGAAATCCCAGTAGATTTTTATGACCTATGATTCAACATTTTATATTGTTGCAACATTTCCTGTGTTGGCATTATGTTATCAGGTTAAATCATGTCTTATCATTCGTGTTTATAATTCCTAATCTTTTTATTACCACATATATGCCTAATATCAAACATGTTTTTCCTTGTTCTATGTTTATTCACATACTAGGATTTATATCTCACCCCTTTCTTATGTATTTTTTAGGTTATCCCATGCAGTTTTAAGTGAAAGAATAGACGAGAAGTTTTCAATAAAGATATTTTATTACTTTTTTTGTAATGTAATGTACCTAATTCAAAATGGCAGTAGACTTATCGATCTTCCATGTTTTATTATGTGTAATATTTTTGTAATGAATCATGTATTACTATTTATTTAAGGGAAGGGTTGTCATAGATCTCAAAATTTGTTGGCTTATATAGTAAACTAATCAATATTAAACCCTTTAAAACCCACCTCTCCTCAAGTATAAATACCACCCATTATCTATTCTTATCCACTATAATATATTAATCCATGAATTTATACTATTTAACCTCACTAAATATCATTCATGTTCTCCTCATGTTGTATACAATGTCAAATGGTTTTCCGCTCCATGATTGTGGATGGAAATCTACAGGGTAATTGACCACTTTCTCTTATTTTCCTTTCAATATTCTTATTTTTATTTATCATTTTGAATGTAAATTTGTTATTCTACAATGAAATTATATATATACCTATATATTCTAATTTATTTTATAATAGTTAAATATAATGTATCCCCTCTCATTATATAATTTATCTAATTTGTTACAATGCTGAAAATTTTTAAGGGATCTCTTTCTCTTCTTTTACATTAAGTTTATTCTTTGTATTTTACCTTTTTATTCTAAATTTTCAATTTTTTCATTAATTTGTTAATTCAAAATTATTGTAAAATTTATTTTATTATAATTATATATAATTTACTTAGTCTCATTATAACCTTTTACTATGAATTTTCTAGGACTAAATTTTATAAGGGACCACTTTCTCTTATTTTCCATTCAAGATTATTCATTGTATTTATCCATTTGAATATAAATTAGTTATTTAGTCCTGAAATTATAATGATGCATATACCATCCAGTGGATCTACTAATAGTGAGAGGTAATTTCTTCTATATAATTATAGAAATTACTTATGATGTTACTATGGTAAAATTTAGTTAATGGTCTTCATTCTATTTTTTCCATTAAAGCTTCTTTATTATATTTATCCATTTCAATCTCAATTGGATTTGTTTTGTAGAATTCATAAATTTCTCTTTATATTCATATTTATAGTCTTATAATAGGAGAAAATTTATCCCCTCTAATTCTAACCTCTACCTAGGCCATTTCTATTAAAAAATATATTAAGGGGCCTCTCCCTATTATTTTATATTCAAGAATATTCTTTATTTTATGCATTTTAATTCCAAATCCTATTTTTTTTGTATTTTTTTACACACCCATAATAATAGAATATTTATGTCCAAATTATAGGATTCCCATTTATATCTCATTGAAAAAATTTATGAATATTAGGTATGGTCTCCATGCTCCCAAAATTTTACTACAATTTTTCAGGTCAAACGTTTATTCAAATACACTTTTTTCCTTATGAATTTTAATTTTTAATTTTTCTTGTTTTATTATGATATTAAATATACCTATTTCTTCCATTACTATGAAAAAATTACGAGATGCCCATTTCAATCTCATTTATCCCTCCCATGAACATTTATATTTCCCCACTCTGCTGCTGAAATTGTCCAAATATTTTCAATTTCAATCATTGGAAGTTTATACCAATACCCTTTTCCAATAAATGTGATTAACCTAGTTGTGAATATACTTATTTGATTTTTTAATTATATGTATGTAACCCATAATACTTAATTTCATGATTAAATGTTATGAAATATGTTCTTACATTATATGGTCTATGTTGTTCACTTATGCACTCAGAAGATATGATTATGATGGGTGCACCAAGATTAAGATCCTATACGTCTTGTAATGTTTTAAACTCGTGAGATTTAATGTATTGTTCATAAATGGTTATCCTAAGAACATTATGTTATGAGTTCGTGCTGAATAACCATAAATTATGCTCATGATTTCATATTTAATTTATAGTAATATTCCCATGCTACCCTTATGTTATCATGCTATATCATGCCGCATTATTCAATATTATGACTCTAAAATTTTCCATGTCTTTTTTATATTTTTATTGACTAACATTGGATTCTTTCATCATATTATAATTTTTTTAACCCATTACATGGCTTTATAGCTCACCCCTTTCTTATGTATGTCCCCAGGTTATCCCATGTATTTTTAAAATCTATGGAATTTTAAAAGCATGTTAAGGATGCTTTCAATAATGTATTCATATCTATATATAATTTTGATGTGTTATGTACCTAATTAGTAAATAAAATAGTCTTTATAATATTATGGTTTGTACTAAGTTTTTTATATGTAATAATTAATTAATTAATGTGTATTAAAGACAAGGTTTAATCATAGTTGGTATTAGAGGATTTTTTGGATTATGATTAAAAAATATAATATAATTTATTAGGGAAATTACTAAATATAAAAATAACATACCAACATTTTTTTATAATGTATAGATTAAGTGTTTCCATTAAAATATATCACATTGAAGATACTAAAAGGGGATGAAAATCTAGCACAGATATACTTAGGGGTATAAACCTTAAAACCTAGTTTTTAAAAACACTCAATTGAGAACTGGTGTATGAAAGTGTGAATTTTTGCACACCCAATTTGATATTCATAGGGGACATTCATTGGTTATAATAATATTTTTACATAATAATTAGAGAGGATTTATAAAAAATGTTACATTTTCAATTAAAAAATATATATTAATGTGTATGATCATAGATGCCCAATGTTTGCAAAACCATAGGATTGAACTCTCAATTATAATTTCATTTTAGGAATCAAGTATTTCTCAAGATATAACCTGATAAATGATTTATAAGATCCATAATGAAGGGGAAATGGATCCTAATGTATATTGGATCATTTTAGGGTAGACACAAATTTTGAGAATGGATTTTTTATTTTGGAGGGAATAATGTAATTCCCAAAAAAATTCCGTTATGTAATTAATAGAACTATTATTTTATAATGAATGTTTTATAATGAGCAGATAGAAATACATTTTATTTCTATAATAACATTGAAAATCATGTGTTGATATGTAAAAGAAAAACTAAGAACAATAAAAACTCATATTATAATCCATCAATAGATAATTCCATTATTTAATATCATTAAATTTAGTCGACAATAATTCCTAAAATGATACATAATTTTACAACAAGATAAATAAGAGAGAATAAATATACTAAAATTAAAAAATTTGGGACACCTTGATCCCCTATAATCATCCTACCTAGGAACATCACTATAAAAAAAATAGTTAGTAATATAATGTTAATTTTGGAAAGGATATTGAACCTTGATTCTAATCTAAGAGAATGATAAAGGAAAATAATTTTGGAACATTTATAGGAACATGTGATCATTAGTATTAATGTTTATCAACTAATAATAATGATCATAATTATGACCATTAGTCAATAAAATAGTTGGAAATTTTTATTATTGGTAGCATACATGAATTTAAATGATTGTCAGGATTATTTAATAAAACAATTTGTATTATTTTCAGAGACTGAAAACATATTATATTAAAACAAAATTATGTGGAAGTTTAAAATCAAAATCTACGGATGTAATAATATAAAAAAATTATTTTAAAATAGTGAAATAATTTAATAAATTCAAAGGAAATATTATAATGGTCAGATTCTGGATTTTTCAATTAAATTAAAAATTTTAGTAAATATAATTATTTATTTTAAAGTTACAATTTTCCTACATTGAGGATGATTTTAAAGAAATAAATTTAATTTTTTGAATCAACATATCAAAATTTTCTTAGGGTAATTTTTTTTAGAGTTATCATAAAATATTTAATCATTGAAAAATGGTAAAAATATCCTCCTTATGAGTAAAGTGATTTTATGAAAATGGATATGGAAGTACCAATTTTAATATAAATATTTACTCTTATTAATCCCAAAATATGATTTTATGAAATAAAATAGATTTTCTTGATTATAAAAATTTATTAGGTTTTATATAAAGGATTTTTTCAGTTTTTGATTTCCTTAAATGCCAATTCACACTCTCCCACTATTAATTACTCTATAGTAATTGTTGAAATTGAATGATCTCACAAGTGGTTGGCTTATATAATATAAAACCATTGATTAATATATTAAACCCCACCAATTCTCATGTGTAAATACAAACCATCAGTCATTCCACCCCACTCCAGAATCACAAGACACAAATTTATTCTCTTTTATCCTCTATAATTATCAAATATGTTGTCCCTAATGTGTTTTGAAAGTCTTATGGTTGACCCCACCATGATTTAGGAAGAAAAATATTAATGTTAAGGGGCCTATTTATCTTCTTTTCCATTCAATCTTATTATTTGTATTTATCATTTTTCATATAAAATATTTATGTTCTCAAGACTTTATAAATATCCCTATACTATCTAATTGAAGTACTAATATAGATAGACCATTTATTACCTCTCATTATAGATTTTTACAAAGTATTTAAAATGATAAAATTTGAAAATGGATTTTATTCTATTCTTTCACATTCAAGCGTCTTCATTGTATTTAGCCATTTGAATCTCAATTGGATATGTTATCAATAATTTATAAATTTCACTTTAATATAAAATTTATGTAATTACAATGAGTGATCATTATTCCCACTCGTTATAACCTTTACCCAAGTTGTTGTTATGCAAAAAAATTAGTAAGGGACCTTTTTCTTTTCTTTTTCATTCTAGTTTCTTCTTTGTATTTAGCCTTTTGAATATCATTTGGTTTTTATGAAATTAAATTATAAATATATCCCTTTTTTCAAATTTATTTCCAAATAATTAGAGATATATTATTCCTTCTCAATATATAATCTACCAAAGATATTACTATAATGAAATTTTGTAATTGATCTATTTCTCTTCTTTTATATTCATTCATTTTCTTTTTATTAATTATTTTGAATCTCAATTTTAATTGTTTTAAAGAATTTATAAATTTATCTTAAATATAAAATTTATGTTCTTAGAATGATAGATCATTTATCTCATCTCATTATAATTGTTACCTAAGGTGTTGATATGTCAAAATTTAGTATAGGACCTCCCACTATTCATTTCCATTCAGGAACCTTCTTTATTTTATCTCATTGATTTCAAGTTCATATGGTTTGGAAATGATTTCATTGATCCATAATACATTAATATTTATATCCAAATGATTATAGAACCCTTTATCTCACATTAAACCTTTCTATGAATTATTATGTATAGTCTTCATGCTGCCAAATTTTCACAACAACTGTCCAAGATGAAATTTTAATCATATTCAATTTATTGCCTTATGTTTCTTAATTCCCAATTTTTCATGTTTTATCATTTTTTTAAATATCCTTATTTCTTCCTACACTATTAACAAGTGATGATATACCCCTTAAACTTTGTTTAATTCCTCCCATGAACATTTTTATGCCCCTGTTATGCCGCTGAAAGTTTCTAATGATTCTCTATGCGAAAAATTGTTAAGTGTGTACCCAAACATTTTTCCACTCAAGGGTATTCACCTAAGTGTAACTATAGGTCATTGATTATGGTATTACACATTTTTAAATCACAATCCGTAATCATAGGATTAATTGTTATGAAATATTTTCTTATCTTATATGATTTATATGGCACATGTATGCACATAAAAGATATAATTATGATGGGTGCACCTAGATAGAACTCTAATGAATTGGGTAATGTTTTAATCTCATGAGATTATATGTATAGTTCATGGTAGGTTATAATACTCACATAATTGTATGAGGTCAGGGTGGTTTACCTTAATTTGTTCATATGATTACATTTTTAATTTTGTTTCCACATTACCATGTTGCCTTTATTTTATCAGGATATACCAGACATCATTGTTCAAGATTATTATTATAACACTTTTCATTTCTTTTTGATATGTTTCTTGACTCATGTGTGTAAATTTTTTCAGGTTAATCAATTCATATCCCCCACTGTCATTTATAGAACACCCCTTTAATATTTTTTTCTCTATCTTATCCCATGCTGTTTCAAATTTTATGCAATTATCAGGCATGTTCTTAAATTTTTCAATAATGTTATTGAATCCCTATATGAAGTTGATGTGCTTTATACATAATTATCAAAGAAACCAGACTTTCCAATCTCCTAGGTTGTACTATGTGGTTTTTTATGCAACAATTAATGAATTAATGTGTAATAAAGTTGAGGGTGTTCATATTCTATTAGGGATTTTATACACATAAATCATATTTCATTTGGGATTCCATGCTAGGTTATCAAATTTTTTATGGATTCCATGAATTGATATCTCATTTCATTAGAGACACCATACCCAGTCATCACATTTAATTAGGTATTCCATGCTTCTAAATTATATTTCATTGGGGGATCCATGACCATAGGTCATAAATAGAAGGACAACCATGCCCGAATGCCGAAAAAAATTGGAACACCATCCTTGTAAATCTTGTTTATTTTACAAAGGATGTTCATTATTTAATAAAATTTAAATGCTGAACTATAACTCATTAATCATTCCATTTAACTATGAGGCATAACCTATATTCATCTGGAAGTCACGTGAAGTGGTCATACCAATCACTCCCATTAAATTCAAGTTTGGTATTTCATTTATACATCAAGACAAGACCAAATTGAAGGTGGTATGGCCATATAAACATTAATAGTTAATGGGTATTTCAAAAGAACACCTATTGGGTGGAACATGACAAGTTGGGGGGACCTCCAACCATAAACAAGGGTATATGGTGAATTTACAACATGGATAAACAATTAGATTAAGGAAAATTATTATTTTAATGTAAAACATGAAAATTATGGTGCGTATATTGAAAACGTATTTTATAAATCAACTTATATTTAGGTAAAACATACTAGAACACCATAGTTATATTTGTTAGAAAAATCTCACCTATGATCAGCTTTATATTCAAATTAGAATATGAGATATGGGTTAAATAGAAAAATTATTTTAAAATAGTGGATATTATAATTAACCAAAATATCTCCAAATATGGAGTAAAAAAAGAAAGTAAAGAAGGGGAATATAGTTATTAATGATACGCATCCTATACAACCAAGGATTAAGGAATCAGAGATAGAATGAAGAACCTAGATGAAATCCTATGTTAGATGAAGGAAGAATAATTCCACTCCTTAGAGAGGTGTTACACGCTAGTGAAGGGAAAAAATAGGGGAGAAAGTTTAAATGAAGGAAAGGGGAAATGGTATTTTCATATAAATTTAATAAGAACGTTGTTCGAACACATAGTTCTCTAAACTATGTGTCACTATTGAATAAATGGCCCTATGGTTGTAGACATGGGTGCATGGTTTGGAAAAAAATTGCAGCCACTTTGAAAACGATGGAAATTCTTACACAAGAACGTGTCTTGAGGTGCATGTTTAGAACTAACTGTGTTCTCCTCTATAATTTTCTATATCAACTGCATGGTTGAGTATCATAGTTATCACTAAACATGTGTTGACTCTACATCCCGATCAATCTTTTAGAAATTTGGATCCCTGGGCATCAATTAATCCCCTAACTGTTCGAAAAAACTACATAGCCTCTTAGAAAAATCTTTAACATAAAATAAAAGGTTTTATATAGTAAAGTAAGTACGTATAACACTCTAATAAAACTAGGGTGTTATACCAGATGCTTATTCACCCTGAAAAAACCATCTCTAGAAATCCACATTCCATCCCATGCTGTTCCCAGGTTCATGTCACATATTTGAACAATATCTTACAAAAGTGGGTCCTCCAAGGTCATTGACTCAACATTATAGTGAAACCTTTAGGTACCTTACGATACCTAACACCAGAAATAATGAATTTAAACACATTTTATGGTGTGACATTTCATGACCATCCATAAGAGACTACTAAAATCACCCACTAGGAATGTGTTGATGACCTTTAATGGCCACTTTCGGAAGATGCTAAAGGATAATTGTAAAGAATATACACATATACTTTATAAAAACATATAAACAATGAAAAGAGGTACTTTTATCTATAAAATTCTAAAAAAAAAATTAATAATAAAATTAAATAAAAACATTACAAACATTCAACAGAATAATTCTAACAATCAGACAATTAAAAACCATAATCATTACAACCTAGAAATTTCAAATTAAAATAAATTCGTATTTACTATTAGGGAAGTGTGAAATGTGTCCAAAAATATTCCAACGAGGTGATATATTCTTGAATATTCACCCTTAGTCACCCATGAGGAGAATCTTCTTCAATTTACATGAGTTTCTTTATGTTAGAGAATAAAATAACCTTGGAAACCTATAAATTAGATAATTCAATAAGATGTTCTGAATTTTTAAAAAATACTAAAATAAAAAAAATACAGTTAGTGAAGTTCGATAGACAATCCATGATTGATAGAGTTCATACTATAAACCTACCCATGATTTCTCCATGATTTTTTTAAAATATAATCTCAACCTTGACTTGATGAAATAGAAATGAAGAATTGGAAAAGGTATTAACTTTAATTCACTATTCACAACTCATATGGATTCCTTGAATCAATGTTAGGAAGAGGAATTAAAAGAATGAATCGATGAAGGAGGATATGATCGGGATGGACCCCATGTTTCTTCAGGCCATAGCTAGCTTTTGAACTTCCTTAGAGTATTTTCTTCACATTATTTGTGTTCTACAATTAATTTCAATCTATATTAATTTCATTTAATAATTATTATTATATATTTTTACACATGTATTCATACATAATTAAAATTTATAATAATATCCATACTAATAACACACATACATATGTGAGTATAATAAAAATAATATGAATAATATGATTATAGTCCTATATCATAATAATAATAAATAAATATTGAGTCCTTAACCAACTCATTCAATACCCCTTTATTTAAAATATAAATAAAGGATTAGTTGAGACTATAATAAGAAGATTTATAATTCTGTCATACATTAATATATGTAAAATATGATAAAATTACATCAGGGAAAAAATAATTAAAATTAATTCCTTATCAAGAAAATCTGGTTAAGTATTTTACTTTTGAAAAATGTGGGTGATGATCAAATTATCAGAGGAATGGAATTCCAAAAAACTAAACAACCATTATGTTAGACTCCATGATAGATGCATAACATTTATTTAAATTAATTGAGAAATAATTCTATAATCACACTCTATCCAAATGTTATACATGATCCATTGTTTTAGATAAAATCCATTCATTGATGACAATAATA
Organism: Viscum album; assembly: GCA_963277665.1. Lineage (NCBI taxonomy): Eukaryota > Viridiplantae > Streptophyta > Magnoliopsida > Santalales > Viscaceae > Viscum > Viscum album. The sequence goes on from OY728128.1 coordinate 1,786,925,029, forward strand.
ATTTCACGTTTAATAGAATGTGATGATCCACAAGGCATATAAAATCACCCAATAAAATTCACAATGTGACCTCTGTAGACATGACCATATCCCAAAAGGGACTAGATTATTATTTGATTAATTATTCATATTAATGTTGATTCATCATGGAAAAGGAGGTTACTAGATAAATTCAGTTATACTAGTATGAGATTTGTACCTACTAACAATTCCATGTTTCTTCAATACTGATAAGTCATAAAGATTATTATATTACCAATAAATTTATAGTGATTTAGACTCATTATAATTAAAAATCAACATTCATAAAGTAAAACCTAGTTATAAAGGATTATAATTATATATGAGGGAATTAAGGGAAGTCTAAAATAGGTTTGAAATATCCACAACTGTATCTTGAAATAGATTAACGATCTATGGGGAATTTGTACTAGTTAAAATAGGATTGATACGTGGCAGTGAGATTAAAATATTATAGTCTAAAAGACTTGAATAGATGAAAAAGGCCTTAGATATAGTTAAATCTAGAAAACAAAACAAGAATATAAGATCAAAATCATCCATATAGTGATTATAAAGAACAGACTTGGATAAAATTGATATGTCAAAAATCTATAAAACATATATGTCTGGACCCTATGATATGTAATTATCCAAATCAGTGTTATATTAGAATGAAAGATCTATTTATTATTGAATATCCACATCCATGAAATGTATATCAATTAGAGTCTAGAAAATAAATAATAATATATTGGATATCAGCATTCAATTACTATTAGGATCCCAAAGAATCATGTCATCATGTGGAGATAAATTATAAGTAAAAATGATATTTCCAATGTTTTTAGGAAGACTATCAGTTTTACTAGTCAAATTTTCGTTAATTATAATAAGAGGATCCAAAGATGAATTATCATTATCAAAATAATTAATGAAGCAGCATAATATTTTATAGAATATTTTTTTTCAAAAACATTGAATTTCATTTTTAGCTTGCGCTATACACAACCCTGGGTTTATATGAAACACATCATACTATTAAAATAATATTATTTAATATGATAATTATTTACCATGATTTGGAATGGTGGTTTTGAATATTTTTAACTACCTTATTAAATTATATGATTTACATTTAATTCAAGATTAAATATTATGGGATTAATAAATAAGAAATAAAAAGCATAACCATTTAAAAATAAAGAAAATATTTCTATAAAAAATTAAATTTCTTTGTAGAAACATGCTTTAACTCAGAAAATAAAATAATGAATTATGATGAATGGTTTTAATAAAATTTAGATAATATGTGTTCAGTAATTTTTTTAAAATTTATATTATGTATTTTCATGGAAATATATAATAATAAATATTTTTTTATGCTTAAAAATTGTATTTTTCTAAAAAACACATTCGTTTCATTTTGTGAACTTATCTAAAAAATAATTTTCTCCTATTTTATAAATTTTAATTAAAAAGTTAATTTATTTTTTAAATCATCATTTCATAATTTTATTTGGGGTAATTTTATTTAATTTTTTGAAGAGATAATTTTTTCATTGAATAGTGAAATATAGTGGTATTTATTAAATGTATTAATTTTATGTCAAAGAATTTAAAAGAAAAATTTTATTTTAAAATGTATATTAAAGTAAATTTAGTTTTTGTAAATATATATTAATCCCATTTAGGTCATCTTAATTAATTTCATATTGAATTTTAATATACAAAAATTTGAATCTTTTGATACTTTTTTCTTTGGAAGCCCGCATTTTCATTACATATATAAGATTAATTTTAAATTAATATTTAAAACTTATGTGAAATGAATTTGGGAAAAAAATATTCTATATTTAGAATCATAAAAATTAATATTATCTAATATATTCAACTAAATTTTTTACCATAAGTAATAGTAAAAATGTAGAATTGAATTATCATAGTTACGGTTAAAACCGGCTTACCTGGGGTGTTATGCAAAAAAGATAATGGGGAAACTAATCAGGAAATGTGTACAACATGATTTTTATAGAAATATTTTTACCATATAGCCTCTATTTTTTCATAATAACCCATTTTGGATAATTATGAGTAATGAAGCATTTTGGTACACCTTTTTCTTTTCAAAAATACTTTAGTTTTCTACTCACCTCACTTATAAATGGCCAACCCATCCACTCTCCTCTTCATAATTACCAAAACATTTCGATAGGACCACACATTCCTAAATATATTCCTTAATTTCAATAAAACATACTAGATTAATTGATGAGATCAAAAAATCAATCTTTTAAGGCATTAGGTTAATCTAAAGAGGTTGTGTGAAGAAGAATGAATGTTTCTAACTTTGCGTTTTTATTTTATATATTCTAATAAATCCATAAATTATTTTACAACTATTCAAAAATGAAAAAGTATATAATATATAATGATAATTTATTATATTAATTTAACATCTTATATCATTCTAAAAATTCATCAAATGTGATATGAAGTAATTATTCGTGTGTACGGCGAACTAATGCCTCATGAACCCATGTTATTTATTTTCCATCACCACCTCTAAAAACTATATATAATAAATAATTTAAATTTTATATGAGTTATTTATAAAATTATTATATTTCTATAAATATAATGTCACATCTACCTTATTACCTTCAAACCCAATGGAAAACAATAACGTCACTCGTGTGTACATAGGACTACCGCCTCAGAAACTATTGTGATGTGTTTGTAATTTATATTTTACATGGATGGTAATAAGGATAGATAAAATGAATATATATTATATTTTTAACATAATCATTCCTATTTAATTATGATATGACATATAATTTATTTTCTTTCCATTCATTGGGGGATATGGTTACATATTTCATGTGTATAATGGACTATCATGTCACAAAACGATTTTACTTGTTTTTCACTAATGCTTTCCATAGAAGGTAATTATGGTAAATTTAATGAGTATATGTGATATATTTGATTAGACAATTATTATTAATTATTAATATATTATTTCCCTTTCTTTCCATTCATTATTTAGGGAAATTGAAATTGAGTTCATGGGTACGTATGACCTACCATCTCTATGGACAGTGTATTTCATTTTTATATCTAAATTTTAAGCATTAATATATTTAAATATATATTGATTATATTTAATATTTATATCATGGTAAATATTATATATTTAATGGTAACATTATAAATTTAATATGGCCCAAAATAACAAATCAAAAGTTATATGAGAAACAACTCAGTTATAACCTGAAACACTATTTTAACAAAGAATTCTTAAAAATAAGTAATAAAAAAACATAAGTAAATCATATATTGTATGATATATATATATATATATCTATATTTAGGTTTTTATGGATTTATACTATATTTATAATAAATTTATATTTATTAAAAATGAGTTTTGAATGCAATTGAAGGAAGTTGAGACCTAAGATAAGGGATTTCTATCACACTTTTAATATCTGTGAGAAAAGTACCATATTCAGTAAGTTTTTCGATTATTTGGTTTATATATTTCTAGTGAATTTATTTTATAATAATTATCTTGAAAATTATGTGTATTTACATGACTATTTAAATATTTTTCATTCATTGGATTTACAGTTTTAATGTTACCAAAGATGGAAGGGAGTTTTGTCCCAATTTTCCTTCTTTGGGACATACATTATATATTTTTTACTTATAATTATTTATATGGTGTATTTAAAGACCCTTTGGTATATAATATCATTAATATAAGTATTCTCATGATATTTTATGTTTCCTTTAATGTTATTCATACATGTGTATTATGATTCAAAGTCATCAAATTGGTGAGGGTGTCAAGATACAATCGCATTGTTTCTAAAAATTGTTTATGTTTATGCTTATAATGATGTAATATTGTATTATATCTCTAACTAAACTCATTAATTTTATTTTAATATGGTTATTACGTCAGAATAAATCTTTTTATTTCACTTCACCTCTTTATGTTCTCAAGATTCTAGATGAATGTATTTTTCAGAAAATAGATTTTATTTATTTCTTCAGTAAGAATAATTTTTCCCACATCCATGTTTTCCAAATATTCATTAATTTTTTTTAAGGTTCTTTAAATGTTGTATTTAAGACTTTTTACCCATGTGTTAATTTTTTATAAGGTGTTTTAAAAGGAATGTTTGTGATTTTTTAAACTAGTTCTATTTCACTTATACTAAAAATGTGAAAGTAATTTTTTTAATGGGTACGAAGTGAATAGAATTTTCTTCCATAAAGAACATTATTTTCATCATATATTTCATTATATATTTTGAAGTTTATTTATAAATAAATAAATTTTAAAAATGATTTAGTTTTTAAAAATCATTTTTCAATGTGACGATTTTATCCTTCGGAAGAAATGTTTTTAATACATTTTAAATATTCCTTTATTATTTTCCAAAGTTTTTTTTAAAGAAAATAATTTTGAAAATGTTTTCTATTTTAAAATATTTTTTTCAAATAAGAAATTATATTTTATTCTGAAATTATTTAAGTAACCTTTCTAAATGAATTTCCATCTACGATGACGTCCTTTGATTTTAAGTTTTAATTGCTGAGGATAAGATACAAGGATAAATTTTTTTTATTTTCTCTAGATTGTTTATGTTTATGATGATTATAGTTTTGTGAAACTAATTTATTTTCCAGGAATTATTCAATGATAAAAAAATCACAATTTCTTTTCATTTTACAGTCTTTGATATGATTAATGATTTATGAGGCCAATTTAATTTCAAGGAGTTTGATTTGAAAATTGTGTTATTAAGCCCATTTATTTTCATGGATACAGATATAATGAATGATTTATTTTATTTTGGTACACAAATATATGATTTTCATTATTTTATTATTGTTACATTTTAATAGAGGATGGTGGTTACATTATAAACAATGATGGATGGGGCCTATATATCCTTTTAAAGAATTTGGTAATGATTTATGTTCTATAAACTCACAGGGTACATTGAATTTTTAACTAATCTATAAAATAGGGTACATAAGTGGTTTTCCCAAACCAAACATGGTATACTAATTGTTATCCCAAACACATATGTTATGAATATCTTGGTGGATAGCCATGATCTATAGTATTCTATGTTTATGTGTATTCCATTATCTCATATATTATATAAATGTTATTCTCTTATAGATCATGTTATTTGATTACCTTGTGATTTATATCTTATAAACATAAAATTATTATGCTTAGGACAAATATTTAGATCTTTTATATGCCGGGTTTGGTTTTTATATTTTATTCTCATGTTCTCATACCATTATATTCATGTTATTTTTATATATTTACCATTTTTATCCTTACAAATCATATAATATCACCCTTTATGTTGTTTACATTTACTAGTATACAAGGAATGATTTAATCTATGGTATGTTTATGAAGAGTAAAAAAGGGAAATATCTTTATGGGATATGTTAAAGATTATTCACTAAATACGAATATTTACTTCTTATTCTACAAATTAATTAAACCTTTAAGGTCATTAAGTGTGTATTTATGTAATTTATTGAATATTAACTTAAAAAGATGTGATATTTAAGTTTCAAAATCCAAGGTTTCTATGGTTGGAATCAGAGGCAACATAAAGAATCTGATCCTTAGGAACTGTCACGTGTGAGCTTTGTATGAACCATGGATCTCCACCTAAGGGATTCAAGAGTTAATGGGTTCAACTATGGATGGTGATGTATCCTTATAAGGGGGTGTATCCTCCCATGGATTGAACTGATTGGTTTTAATTACAGTTCACTAGAAATATTTCTAAACAAATTCTTTTGGTATCATAGGGATGGTTTAGTTATAATTATAAAACTTGGATGAGAATTTTTTTTAGATCCCTAAAGATATGTCTAATAATATTCTAGGGATATACGACAGGGCACATATAAGTGTAATTATAAGTATAGTTAAATATTCTATAATCTTAAATAATGATGGAAAATGAAGATTCCTTACAATTGATCCATGTCAATATACTACAAGTTTAATTGATTCTAACATAGATGTACAGAGGGGTAACAACTTTGAATAAGTAATTTTTGTCTTGACATGGGAGTTTCTTGGCATATAATAATAGGTCTTACCATGTACCTGGTATGACAGTCTTATGATATTTGTGTTTAAAATTCACAAAGTATTTTCAGACCACCAAAAAGGATTTGAGTAATTACAAAAAATGTCTTAGTTTAAGACTAATCTATAATAAATTCAAAATACGGTGTCATGGTATAATTATCCTATAATTTATTTTTCTACATTATATTTTTCCCCACTATGACTATATTTACTCACACTATATGTTTTAGTTTTAGTCAATGACGTGAAACAAGGTGAATTGGGTTATCATTGAATGTGTTGAATAGAATCCAAATGGGATGATAGATAGAGTAAATAATACCGTTATTATTCATAATTATTTATCATAATATATGATTAACAAGATACACCTTGACCAACTCTAGAACTCACCAAAAAAGAGAAATATAGTGTTCATTGGGTATTCATGTTGTGACCTCAACCATAGTAGCATAGTTCCAATTTATGGTTTTTACATTGGAATCTGATACAAAGAATCTCATCCTAGAGAAAAAAATAGTTTACCAGTCTTGGAAAACATGATGTATATTTGATTCCAATATTACATTCGAAAACACAAATTACAACATATTTTTTAGAATATCATTATTTCCTCTCTCTTGTCATTGAATATCATTCATAATAAACTCCATGGATTTTTTGGAAAGGAAAATAAATAAGGGTGAGCACAAATTATTAGTAAGGGTTATGTAAAGCTGAAGCTATCATGAATCAGTAAACATAATCAAAATGCTAAGGTAAAAAACTCAACATACATTCCATTAAATCTACAAGATGAGATTGAAATACCTCAAGAGAAAATATCATAGGAAAAAACTCACAGATAATAATAAAATGCATAATCAATATGGAATAGTAAATAAATGAAAAAACATGTTATTTAATATAATAGATGAATATCATAATTGAATAAGGAATAATCAACATGGAAAGATAAATAATTAAAAACACATGCCATTCAATAATCTAAAAATGAAATGAATCAAGAGTTAATATTGTTGTGTAAATCTCATGTATATTGTTAACTAAATTCACAATAAAGGAAATTATTAATTATTAGACATCTAGTCTTAGGCCTATGATACCTCTACCATCATTATCTATCCTCAAAATATTCTAAAACTGTTTGGAAAACCCCATATGATGTTTTTGATTTATTTGTTTAATGAGACATGTTGATGCATCACATGGCTACCAATAATAGGGTCCCAACTACGGATTCATGTCCATTTTTTTTTTCATATTTCAAATGATTGATTTAATTTTTGAACAATGTGTCATATCATCAAATATATTTATTTAGTAAAGGATATTGATTAATTAATATTTCCCTCTTAATATAATAAATTTCAAATAAAAAACTATCTAAAAATGGGAAAAAGATTAATAAATCACCATAGCCATTATAAATTAAATGTATATTTACTATATAATTTATTGAAAATTAAAAATGATTACATGGAACTGATTTCTTCAAGATAATGTTAACAATTATAAAGGAAATAAAGATTGTACAATAACATTTAGCACTTGGTAATATTCAAGTAATATCTCCTAAGATGAAATAATTCAAATTGAAACATAAAATGAAATTACTTATTAAGGAATCGCGATATTTTATTTTTAGTGAAATTATATGGACTATATAAAATAAAATAGGTGTATAAAATCCCAAAATTAATATATGAGGGGAAATTGAGATAATGTCCCTTACCTCATGCTTCCTTTTTGTTGAACATGATATAAACTCATGTATAGTGGTTTTAAACATATTATCTACTTATAAATAAACCATATTAATATTTATGATATCATATATGTTCTTTTTATAACATGTTATCACACTTTTATTAGTAATTATTCATTATTTTTATTGTTTCAGGTGTTAATTATCTTGTTTTTTAGTGCATTTATTATCATGAAGGATCTAGTTTCTGAACATATTATATAGTTCCATAATCTATAGAAAAATAATCATGAAATAATTATAATATTTAAATATTAATTTTTGAGACCCATCATGAGATATGGTTTTGATAAATTATGTGCATTATGATCATGAAGAAGGAAGATTGTACTTACACATGAGTAACATTTCCAATTTTCAATGACCATTATAGAAAGTAGGTATGTGATATTTTAACATAAAAAATTGATCAAAAAATAAAAAATTACATATTATTTATTTATATGTATTTAAATATATAATCCACATAGATTGATAATAAAAATATAGTCACATTTCTTTTTTAAGGTAGTTGTCCATAGGTACATGAAGGATGTAATCATCTTTTAGCGAGTGACAAGGTTAAAAAATTATTTATCATCTTTTCATAATAATAATTAATCCAATAAAATCATAATTATTTCATTTATATCACTTATAATTATTAACATTTTATTTATAACCATTTATGATAAGAGGTAGTGAATGATGAATCACATCCCTTCACATGGTGGTAGTCCATTATACAGACGAACAATGTTATTGTATCCCCTACAGAATGGAAAGTAAAATAGGTATATTTGATAAATTTACTAAAGAGGTATATTTATGTTATAAAAACATATATATAATTTATAACCATCATCATACCCAATAATGAATTGTGGTAATCGAAGAACAAATCACATCAGTTTGCGAGGTGGTAGTCTACCATACACGCGATTGATGATTTCATAACCCATTTTATGGAAGTTGAAATGTCAGTAGGTTATGCCATTATTATAAAAACATCTCAATATATGAAATATATTTATGCTATTATATCACCATTTTCCATATATAAATTAAAGTATGTGTATTAAGAATTAAAATTAATTTTCTCAATGAAGAAGGTTACATCTTCTGCAGACATCATCCATAGTTTAACAAAAAAATCCTTTAGAGGTAGGATTTCATCCCAATATAAGGATTATAAGATGAGGGTAGGGAATTTATTTGGGTATTTCTTTTCCTATCCACACAGGTGTGATGTTGGAAAGAAAAGTGGAGAGATGTATCCTTTTATAAGTGAGGTGAGTTGAATAATTGTAATTTTTGGAAAGAAAAAGGTATACCCATGTTTTTCAAAAGGAAAAAGGGTCGAAAATGGATTATTATCTAAATTAAAGAATTATAGGGTATAAATATTACGGTAAAATAAATTTTATACATGATTTTAGGTAAATTTAACCATTAAATATTTAGTATAAACCCTCATAAAATGCATATTTACATTAACCGCACTAAATATTTTATATTGTTTTTACTAATCATTATGGTAAAAATTTAGGTTTAAATTATTAGAAATTAATCTTATTAAAATTATTGAATCCATTTTTTATAATTTTAATCACATAAGTGGAAATTTATAATTTATGAATAATCCTACAGATGTGATGTGAAATTGGGTTTTTAAAAAGATAAAATGTTCAAAAGTTCAAAAAGTATATTTATATCAATAGTCAATATGAAAATTATAAAAATGACCTAAATTGGATTAATTGATATAAAATTGAAATAATTTTACTTTAAACCCAACTAAATATATTAATTAACATTATATTATATTTAAACTAAAAGGTAATTTTTAATTAAAATTTAACAGTTTTCACTATTCATTAAAAATTGAAAAAGATTAGAAAAATTCAAAAATTTCACCCTAAGAAAATTTTGATATGTTTATTTCAAAAATGTTTTTTATTTTTCCAAACAAAAATATAAATTCTTAAAAAAATTAATTTGAAATTATGTGCACTAAGCCTGAATAACTGTTTTTTATATAAATACAGTTTTTCAAAAAACATTTCTTTTTATATCCAATGATTCTTATTTTATTTATAATAAATAATTAACCAATTTTTTCATAATTAAGTTTTTAATATTCTTGTAAACTGAATTAATTCCTAGGTTATTATATTAAGGTTTCCTTTAACTTGAGGTTTTATGTTTTTCAAGCAATTATAGGGATTAAATTTTAAGAAATATATTTTGGGGGTTGTTTAAGCTTAGTGTTGTGTGTAGCATAAGCTATCATATAAAATGCTATTATTTTAGAATTTAGGGTTGTTAAATTCTACATAAATAAAATAATTTGAATAAATACAATTTATACTTGTTCTCATCAATAAATGGATTGATATTTTAAAATACAGTTGTTGAAGAACCTAGATATTTAAATGTTTAATAAAATATCCTCTTAATAATATAAGGATGTGAAATAAAAAGGCCATATGGAGCACAAAATAACCTGTTTTCCAAGTAGATGAAAATTAGTGGAATAAGAAAATGTTTACATAGAATAAAAGTGTAAATAATTATATAAAATGATAATGTTTATTTATCTCAAAATAATTGAATATTCTATGTAAAGTTATGGATCTCAAAACTATAACCCAAATAAGTGTGAAAAAATGTCATTAATATCACCAGAAATGATGGTAAAAGGATAAAAGTTTATTTAAATATCCTTTTTCTTAAAGTTGAGGAACTATTTTTATCACTAATAATGTATGTAAATATACTTAGTTTATACATATCAATATCAAAATTACAATTTCATACTTTGGTCATGGTTTGATCAATTTATAATTAATCACTTATTCCAAGAAATAAATGTCTAGAAATTATTTTTTTATTATTTAAGAACTAAAATTAAATTTTAATGGATTTTAAGATCCATAAATGAGAAAAATTAATTTCTTTATATCTCTAACTATTTCCCAAATTCAATATGTTTAGTACATGTTAATTAATGTAATACACAAATCTTTAAACATCAAAAGGTACACTATTGGTTCATCACTAATATAAAATTTTCTAATCAATTAAATAACACAAATGATGTAATAACTAACACATCACATGGGACAGTGGTAGTAGAAAAACCATTATTGTCTATCATTCATGGGTTCAAGCCTTGAGGCCTTTCCATGTCGGATGGGTTGTCACCCATCATGTTGGTTTCCTTTTTCCAAAACTATATTAATATAGTTCCTATAACATTCCCAAGTTTTTATGACCCATAATTAAATTAGCATCAATATACGATAAAACCTAATGGTTTTCAATATCATTAAACATATTCCTATAAAATTTATGTTCATTATTCCTTAAAAAACTTGTCCCTAAAAAATATACTAAACGATTGGTTTGTATTTCCATAAATGTCTCCCAAAATATCAATAATGAAGGTATAATTTAATCAAAAAAACCTACAAATGTGTGTTTAAGGCTTTTAACATAGGATATATATTAAACTCATAAACCCATGATGGTATCAATAACTATTAAGTTTATTAAGAAACACATGATTATAAAATTTAACATAATCCATAGATGTTTCCTAATTCTTATTATAGAAATACCATTCTTAAAATACATTTAAAATTTAGCTCACTAATCAAAAATAGATAATACTTTATCAAATTTATTTTAATATAGTCAATTACTTGGTCTAGGGGTTAACCTTTATAGTAGGGAATTGTCTCAGATAATTCCCAGGTTCTCCACTTATAAGACAACAAACTATAAATGGATCCCAAGGGTGATATTTATTTCTTCCAATCATACTCTTCATTTTTACTTGGAAAATATATTAATTATTCCCTTCCATTCAATATATAATTCTTTTTATTATTACCTTGAGAACCTTTAATGGGTTACTCTTTACAAATCGATTATATGATGGGAATCAATCGTACATTCTTATATGGTATCCATCACTCGAGCTCTTAGTTAAATTCATCCTTCTCTTATTTTTTGATTGTATGAGTTTGTTAAGGTGTATATTTTAATCGAATTTCTGGAAAATTATTTATTCACAATCTTGATATCTTTTACTCATGTCATCATCCTATTTTGTTTCTTATATTGACAATATTTTCTTTCTTGTTCTATGTTAACTTAATTATTTTAGGATATATCCACTAACAAAAATGAAATAGAATACAGTGAGAAACAATAATCATATTGGGAAACTATATATTAATATATAGGATTTATAAATCATGAAATATTATTTTCAATATAATATATGTTCGTTTTATCCTTATTCATTCATTTTCATCATATATTAAAATCCATCACAATTTATTATAATGAAAATGTGAATTGTCCAAAACATATCCCATTGGAGTGCCAAAACTATTGCGTGGTAAGTCCCATTATCATGCACCTATTGATTATCAGGTCAATCTTAATGTACCATTTTTCGAGTTATTCCCCCTAGGAACATCAGTGCCAAAACCAAATAGACATGTATTATCTTGAAATGGATGTATTTTCTGGAAAAACCACATAATATATACATTAACAGAAAATTAATATTTTAATCTATAATTATCCTAAAATAATATCTTAGGGTTACATTCCCTAATTTTATTTTTCCTAAATCTTTTTCCAATGTATTCAATGAAACAACATCTCATAAAAACTATATTAACACTGACCCCAATATCCCAAAGATTGTGTTTGATTTATTAGATAGGCATAAAATACGGGGTATCACATCTAAAAAACCAAATAATTTTGCAGCATTGGTAAACTAGATACATACATGATTCCCATAATATATATAAAAATAAAAAATAAAAAATTATTTTTTATGAATATCATTATCTTATATAGAATATCATTTCAGATCATTCACAGTACACTTTTTGTATTCCTATGAAAATAAACAAAATAAGTGTGGGCTCGGATGCTCCGTAAGGGTTAAGTATAGTGGAAGCTATCATGAATCAATGATCATAATCAACATGTCAAGGTAACTAATTGAACATGCATTATATTAAATCAATAGATTGAGAATGAAATTAATCAATAGATAATATCACAGATAAAAAATCATGGATAATATGAAAATAAATAATTAATATGTAATGGTTAATAACTAAAAACAAAATCTATTTTATCAATAACATGAATATCTAGATTGGATAACGCATAATAATTATGGAATTGTAAACAACAGAAAGCACATTCCATTTAATTAATTGAGATTTAAAGGCATCAAGATATAATATCATTTTTTGGAAATATAAAGGGTAATAATAGAAAAAATTATTAATGTTGAAAATGATTAATTATTGGATGTCCTATCTCAAGAACATGATACCTTTACCATCAATATCTATCCTCTAGATAGTTTAAAACTACTAGGTAAAAACCCATATAATTTGGCCAACTAATTTTTCTCATGAGACATGTCGATGGATCGAGGGTCTATTTATAACCATTCCACACAAATTTCATCATTTCCCAAACCTTCCACATATATCAAATAATTGTTTTAATTCCTGAAATATATTTCATATCATAAAATATCCATATTGTGTAAATGATATGTATTTATAAATATTTACCTCGTTAATCAAATAATTGTAAAATTAAACACCATATGTGATAATTTTATACAATTTATGAGATAAAATATCCATTATAAAAGAATATGTATATTTAAGATAAATTTAATTTAAAATGAAAAATTATTTTAAGGAAGTTATTTTTTCAATATGAAGTTAATAATCACAAAGGAAAGTGAGATTGTACAATAAGATTCACCACTTTGTAATTTTCAGGTCAAATCCCCTTAGATGAAATAATTATAATTGAAATGTAAAATATCATTAATGAATTATTAAATTAAATTTTAATTGTAATTATATACATTATATAAATAAAATGGTTTATAACATTACCAAATGCATCAATGAATGGAAATTGAGACGAAGTCCTATACCTCATAAATTTTTGGGCTTTAACCTACTATATATTGTGTTTAAACATATTATAAACTATTTATAGAACCATATTAATATTTATAATATCCTATATGATCCATTTACAACCTATTATCACACTGTCTATATAGATCTTTCATTATTTTCATAGTTTCAAGTGTTAGTTTTCTCAATTTCCTATGCATGTTTTTTATGATGGTTCTATTTCTTTCACATATTATATAGTTATTTCATATCCATAATAATACTAATGAAGTAATAATAATTTTTAAATATCAATTTTTGATACCAATAATGAAACTAGGTTTTGATAACTGAATTATGTTTCGATTATGGAAACGGTAGGTTGTACGTACACATGAGTAATGTTTCTATTTTTCAATGATCGTAATTAAAGTATGTAAGTAATATTTTATTTTTATATAATGGTCATAGTATCCTAAACACCATATTAAATCTTTCAATATTATTATATATAATCCATTTTATGTGGGGATAAAAAGAGAGTCACATTGCTTTGTGAAGGCAGTAGTCCACACATAAACAAATGATGTAATATTTTTTCAGTGACCAAAAATGATGAAAAATAAAATTTTTTATCATCTTTTCATAATGGAAAATATTTGATTAATATCATAATTATTTCATATGTATCAAAAATAATTTTTAAATTTATCTTTATATCCTTTCTAGTAAATCATTAATGATATATGAATCATATCACTTTTTGAGGTGGTAGTCTATTGTACACATGAGTGATGTCATCATATCCCCTACATAATGAAATTTAAAATTGGTATACATAATATTATGACTCTAGATATATAATTATGTGGTGAATATCATATATATGTACTATATATCCATCATTATTCCCAACTATGAATGGTGGGAATGAAAAAATGAATAACAGTGGTTTGGGAGGTGGTAGTCCTCCATACACACAAATGATGATTTTGTAACCAATTTGATGGAAGTGGAAATGTTTGTAGGTAATTTGATTTTTATAACAAGATCTAAGTGTAAGAAAAATTCTTGTTTAATTATATCAAGACACATTAATAAGAATTTAAGTAGTTGGAGGAAGTAGTAAAATAATGGAACACATTGAAGAACATTGCATCTTCTTCAGGCATCCTCTATAGTTTGTACCAAAACCCTCTTAGGTTGGATTTCTGCCCAAACATTGGATTCTAGGATGATGGAAAGGGATTTGTAAAATCATTTGAATGGGTACTAGAAAAAACAATTGTGTCTGAATGTGTGAAAAATATTGGAGTTGGGGGGGACCTTTAATAAGTGAGGTTAGTAGAATTGTTTTGATTGTTTGAAAGAAAAATGAGTACCCACGTTTTTCAAATGAAAAAGTAGACAATATAGTTTATTAGGAATCCATTAAAATTATATAGTCCAAATATGGAAATAAAATATATTTTTTCATTTTTTGGTCATTTCAATCCTTATATTTTTAGTATAATGCCATAGTAAATCCTTTTTTACCTTAAACACAACAAATAATTTTTTCTTGTTTTTACTATACATTATGGAAAAATTTATTTTTAAATTATAATAAATAATAATATTTCCAAATATGTACCCCATTTTTCCAAATTAAATTCACATATTTTGAAAAAAAATTCTTTAAAATTAATCATGCAGACACGACATGAAAGAATTTTTTAAAGAGAAAATGATAAAAATGATTACATAGATATTAAATCAAAATTTAATATTAAAATTATTCAAACGACCTATATTAGAATAATTGATTTAAAATTTAATTAATTTTACCTTAAAACCAATTCAAAATATAATTTATCACTGTAAATTATTTAACGTAAAAGGTAGTCTTTAATTAAAATTCAATATTTTTCACTATTCATAAAAATGAATCTTTTTAGAAAAATCACAAAAATTCACCTGATGATAACTGTGATATGGCGATTAAAAAAATTAATTTAATTTTTTAAAATCAATTACATAAAATTTTTAAAAATTAATTTTATATTTTGTGTACAAAACGTGACTATACTGTCCATTAGAAAAATACAATTTTTCAAAAAACATTATTTTTCTTTTAAATGATTGTAATTTTATATATAATAAATAGGTAACCAAAATTTTCATAATATATTTATTACTATTCATTCCCTCCAAATTAATGGTTATGATACTTTATTATGGATCACTTTGACTCGGGGTTCCATATTCATCAAGCTATCAATGAAATTATATTTAAAGAAATATATTACCTGAGTTGTTTATGTCCGGTGTTGCATGTGACATACACGACCAAAATTTTTTTTATTATTTTATTATTTCTTTTTGTTATTGTTAGGGAGGTGTAAACCTTGGAAGAAAGAAAATTTAGTTCCTCATATGTTAATAATGTGGGGTGAAGCACACCAAGGAATGTCTCAAATGAATGATAAGCTGATTTGTTTGTGGAAAATAAGGAAACAAAGTAAGCAATTTCCAAGGAAATATGAAATTTTCAATTAATGAAATAGATGATTATAATTGTGTCCCTAAGGCATCATTAATTTTTAAATGTAATAAATATTAAATGTATGTTCATTATAAAAATCAATGTCCTAGGGGGAAATACCAATAAGGGAAAAAGAAAGATGTTACAAGTAAAGGTTTTGTTGTTGATGTTGAAGAAAATAAAAATAAAATATGAAAGGAAGAATGTATTAAGTAATATTATGATAAATAATAATAATTTAGTATATTGATTTATGTAATTATGTATTGGAAGTCAATAATTATTAAATGTATAATGAATTTTTTATAAAATTATTCCTTTAAAGAGGTTCAAGAATATGTTTAATTCTATTGATGTACTTGAAATTTGATTTAATGAAAGGGAAATATTTAATGGAAACCACATGATTAAGGAAAGATAAACCTTAATATGTTCCTAATGTTATAAAACTAGTATGAATTTTGATAAATGGATAATAATTATAGATTTTAACAACCCATTTTTTTTAAAAGGTATGGATTGTTTGTTTTGAATTTTAAAACATGGGGATAATTTTGGTAAACATGCACTATGGACTAAAAAAGGTCCCTAGAGGTCTAGTTCTTGTTCACTGATCAAAGTTCTAGAAGGTGATCTAAATAACTATGTTACATGGTTAATAGAAGCCATGCCTCCTCAGCAGTATGGTTTCTTCAACCCATTTAGGAAAAAAAGAGTTGTTGAATGAGGTACACAGTTTGTCAGATATTGTTTGAATCTAGGTGAAAGGCCATGGGTGAAACTACATATTTTTTATAGTGGAATTCTACAACATTTTCACACTATTAAGGAAATTGTGAACCTTAACCATGTTGGTAAAATCCTTAAGTATCCCCTTCCAAATAGTTCAGTAAACAATGATCCATAACGATGTGTCCATTGTATTTTGAGGTGAAATGACATTCCCCCCACATAAACTTATAACACTATTTCTCTTTTCTCAATTCTTCTTCCAGCATTTTAAATTGATTACTCTCT
Organism: Viscum album; assembly: GCA_963277665.1. Lineage (NCBI taxonomy): Eukaryota > Viridiplantae > Streptophyta > Magnoliopsida > Santalales > Viscaceae > Viscum > Viscum album. Next base: position 1,786,942,431 of record OY728128.1, read on the forward strand.
CCTATAACCTTCCAAACTCCTCAATCTAGGCATTGAGTTATCTTATACTTCTAATGAAAGACTCAAGATCTGTTGAAGGGATTGGATTCCTAAAGGTGAGTTCTCAAATACTCTACCATCCTATCTAAGTTTATATTTGAACCCTTCATGTTATTTAGGTGGAATAATTTTTCCACAATTTTTATGGTATTGGACCTTTTTATATATCTCTTATATCCTAATATTAATCTGAGGAATATATTGAGTGAGGATTCACATATGGACTTGATGTTGTTGGTCTCATCATTTCCCCCTGATTTTTGATGTCACATAACTATGTCGTTGCGCTGCATGTTATCTTTTGCTGAGTGTAACATTTTAATTGATTCCTTTATATAAAATTTATCCTCAAACATTGATACATTCAAGTTGATCTATAATTATTGTATTATTGGTTTTTGATCTCATTAATGGAAACCCCTTGGGTGTGCTTAGTTGATTTTCCATTAATGGTTAATTTATCCAATGCTCCATAATTGAGGTTTAGATTTTTTCTTAGGAGTTAATATAAATTTCCCTCAATTTCATAATTTTAATAGAGCTTAAGGAACCTCTTATGTTCTTAGCCCACCGATACTTTTAACTGACCATGTAGGAAATTCTTGTAGTGACCATTTAACCTTCTAAAAGACCCATAGATCCTTATAAATTAAATTTTTTGACTTTAGAAAATTGAATGGGTTTGAAATATACGGAATGAATTTTACATAGTGGATTGATTTAAATTAAATGAAATAAATTAATGTAATGAAATGAATAATAAATTGTGGCAATTTCATTCCATTTATAGCATGTTATAGTAAATTCTACTTTTAAATTGAATTTCATTTATTGAAATTGAACATGAATAATGGGACATACGAGAGGTTTTGTATCATGTGTTATATTATAAACATTAATATAATTTATTTATCTATATGCGATTAGTGAGCATGACACATTATTGGTATTTCATCATGATAAAATTTGTAAATGAAATTATAACTTTATAGAGGTTGTGGTATGATGGTAAGCGATCAATTGAGAATCAACATATCGTGTTCCCTAAAAACATGTGTTGAGTAGGATGCCTCACACCATTGTAACTAGTTTGACATTGGGATTCATGTGACACACCCCATGTTGGAGTGTTGAAATGATGAAACACTCTCCATATTATGTGATGAGAATGAAATTTCCCACTCAGTATGACAATTAGTGAATGCATCATGTTTTTTGAGCTTATAGGATCATTATAATTGTGATGGATGTCAAAGTTTCACCGTGATTCAACTACCACTGGATTTCATGGTATATGGAAACCTTCACATGCACATATTTGGTTCATATTGGTGGATAATATATATATGTGTGTGTTTACTGATTTAATATATATATATATATATATATATATTATTACTATATATATATATATATATACTGACTGATCAGACTTCCTCTGAGCCATGAGATGAAGTGGGTAGAACTGCCAGTTTCTTTTCAAAACCTGAGCAGATGGTTAATTGTTTGTTGAGAATTATTAATTAATTACTTATGACCACACATAAATAAGTTATAATCACTTATTGGGATATATGTAGACACTGTTGGTGATAGACAAGTAAGATTTTTATTTCACACCATGATCAGGTTTCCTTTGAAACATGAGAAGATTATCTATTTATAGGTACTTATAAGGTCAGGCGCCCAGCTTTTGGTCTATGATATGTTTACATATAGATGGATCTTAGGATAAGAGGATCAGGTAGAGGCTCAAGATTCTAAAGGTGAGGTTTTTCTCTTTTTTATCTTTTTTTACCATGAATAGAATGTTTGTATATTCATGTTATCCTTTTTTATATCATCATGACATGAATCCATGTATATGATATAGTGTAGTGGTTTTTTATTATTATTTTATTATTCAGTTGTTTACTCTTCCACTGATAATTATTCTATATTCTTATTTATATAATTACGTTGTTGTATGTTTATTGTTGTATCTGTTGTTCCACTCTGATAATAGGGTATTGTCTCCCCAACATACGACCTTTTCACCCTCGCTCCAATAGTCAGTAGCCTTTGGCATATGGGGTGGCATTCTTGAGGCCATGTGACCCACATGCTAAAGTCATGGGTTACGTACATCTCAGGTTAAGACATTACAATGTGGTATCAAAGGTGACAATTTTAATTTGTCTTTCTACTGGGGTGTTTGACAGGGGATTAGGAGTTAACAGAATTTAAAATTAACCTTGTTCCTGGATGTAGAATACCCGTGTATAAGGGAAACCCAAATTAATTGGCTAGGAAAACAGTATTAATAATTATTTAATTTATGTTTGATATGACTTCACCATTTGGTAACACACTTTTTATGGTGTAATTTCTATTATTATGATTGAAATTATGATTTATTCCTCTTGGGCCTGATGAAATGAGGGTGTTACATTAGACCATGCATCATTATTAGGCACTATAAGAATGATATTCAATGAATTTTTCCTTATCATATTTATTTTAAACATTCATTTTAGGTTTATTTTGATAGATCCTTGAATATGTATTGAATTTGGCTGACACTTATTGCAGGTATTGGAAAACATAAATCAAACATAAATTATATTCAATAACCTAATAATATTTTTTTCAATAGCATTAAGAAGACACCTTAAGAATTCAATTATTTAATCCTGAGTTATGGAACATTGGTTGCAGGGGAAAGAACATTTTATGGTGTGGGTTAAGTGGATTCCACATTCCGGTTCAAAAGGAGTATTACCCCTTATGGATCAAAAAAAGGTAGTTCATCAAATTAAACCATTACAAAGTGATTTAATTATTGAAACAAGAACATGTTTAAAATTAATATGACATCTAAAGTAAAATTAGATATCCTATTCATGTGAAACAAAGACTTAGACCCACGCCTAGTCTTTTTAGTGGGTATTGGGGCAACTATTATGTTTTTATAGCCTTTTGGTATTTGTATAATCTCGAACTGGATTTTAGATCATGACGAGTGGAATGATCATTTCTATAGGATGTCTTTATACATATCCAAGTTTTCTATATTCAAATATATTAATTTCTTAAATATCTTCTAATGCATTAATTTGGGATTGTAGTATCATGCCACCACGACGTCTACTAGTCACATGCCTTGAAGGAAGTGAAAACCAGGCTCTTGAGGTGGCGGTTATTGAAATAAAATTGATCCCTCTTGCATTACCACCTATGGAACATCTTCCCATACCAAATTTGGGAACTAACGCCTAGATATAAGAGGGTTTTCTCCATATTCTTCTGAATATAAAAGGTGTAGTTCAACCTACCCCTACTATGATAGAGTTAACTTAGGAATTCGGGAAACATAATCCTCCCACCTTTTTAGGGGATGGAAAACCACACGCTGCTAAGTCATGGATCGAATTTATCCTTTCTATATTGAAGCATCATGAGACACCTATAGAGTATAGCATGAAGAATGCATCAAATATGTTTCATGAGGTGGTGGTGGGATGTAATCACCCATGGAGATGGATGTCCTAATTTTTTCTAGGAATTTTTCTTGAAAATCTTCTATAACTGCATCCTTCCCCAGACTCCGAGGGATGATCAATGTAGAGAATTTATAAACCTGCAGCTGGGGGAATGTCTATTATATAATAAAAAACTATTTTATTTATGTTATAGTGGTCCCCTCTTACTCAGTCGAGAGATGATATTTTTACCATTAAAAAATTCAATGACAAGATCATATATGTCACTATGTTATAGGTCAATGTGTTCAGGTTGACCAATATTTCTGAATCTTTAACTAAACCCTTATCATAAAGTCAATTTTTAGGTAAGATAAGGGTGAAAGTCATAGAGGATCAGATCCTAGTACTACCATTAGATTATATTCATGGAGAAAGAGGCATTTAGAGGCTACTCGCTGAAGTAGTAGCTTTTAGGTTCCCTAAACAGACAGATTTATAATATGTCCCCAATGAATGAATTTGGGGCATATGAAACCTCAACACTTGTGGGATCTAGTTGAGTGCATAGGTTGTGGTAGGATGGTACATAGTCAACATTTCTATAGAATGTTCCCTTCATTTCCTATTGTGCGAGGAACTAATCATACTCCAAGATTAATAGAGAGGACAGTAGGATCACGATAGGCAAACAGCTGGAATACCATAGTCCAATTAGGGAAAGGTCTTGGTCAAGACAGAGGTATTCAGACTTACGATTCTCATCACTTGTAGAGAGGGATTACTCAGGTTAGATAAGAAGTGACTCATTTCTGCAATATAATACAGTTACATGAATTCCAACATATTATAGAGGAGGATATATCCAAAACTTATATTATACGATATAGTATTTTTTATCCTCCATAACATTTTCTGCCTTATTCAACATAAAAGTGTCTCATTCATTTATATTTGAGACTATTATGGGATTTTTAGGCCTTGAAAATAAGAAATTCTATGTAATAATGACACATGATACCTCATTAGGTATCCAATCAGAGGACGTTCACCATTATAAAGATTTTCCCATTGAGATTGGTGGGTACCTTTTCATGTGGAATCTTTATATCCTTGACATTAAAGGCTTTGATGTAATCATTTTGATGGAATGGTGAGTTCCCTATCGAGCCCACATTTAATGCTATCATCGAAGGGTGTGGTTTACATTACCATAGGGAATTTGGAACATACATAATGTATAATTGCATATCAATGTGACTATAATTGGTCTTGAGCAGTAGAGGTTGGGTAATGTGATAGCTCAGATCACTAGTATTTTCCTAGATGATAAGGGGTTATGACCCCTATTCTTCCTCTAATAGTGGATCATTTTAAGAAAGTATTTATTGATAAATTCTTTGGTCTAACCCTTGTTCTTTAGTTATATTTCTCTAACGAGCTTGTTCCTGAAGCAACATCGAGGACTATTCCTCCTTATATGATGCATCTAAGGAGCTCCTAGATCTTAAGAAGAAATTGGAGGATGTGGAGGATAAGGGATTAATATTCCCTCTCACTTATCCTTAGGATTCACAGGTCCTCTTTTCCAAGAAGGCATGTAGTAACCTCAGGATTTGTGTGAATTACGGTCATTTAAACTAGCTCACGGCAAAGAAATAGTATCCACTATCGAGAATAGAAAACCTCTTCAATCAGATCCAAGGAGAGAAACTGTTTTCCAAAATAGAGTTGAGGTTGGTCAATCACTAAGTGTGTGTTAGGATTTCAAACATAACTTACACAACTTTAAGGATCATGTATGGTATTTAAGATTAATTATTCATGCCTTCTGGACTCATAAAAGCACTTGTGGTCTTTATCACTCTTATGAATCGGGTTTTCCACTCATATTTGGATTCATTTATGGTAGTATTTATCGACGATATCTTAGTGTATGCACACCCGAGACATGATAAAAGAACCCATCTTAATATCATGTTGAATACACGTATAGATAATTAGATCTTTGCTTGGATCAGTAAATTCCACTTTTAGATTGACAATGTTTACTTCTTGAGTCATATCATCTCCGAGTCATGACTTTCATTATACAAGTGAATGTAAAAATTATAGTTTCCAAGGATAAACTGAAAAACATATTTGATATTCAGAGTTTAATGGGGCTAGAAAGATATTATAAACGATTCATCTAGGATTTATCACACCTTGAAAAACCACAAACAAGATTGATAATGAAGTGCGTGATATTCATATGATCAAAAGCCAGTGATTAATCATTTAAGGAGTTGAAGGGTATTTTTGGATTTAGTATCGATACCTATTCTACTAGAGCCAGGATTGAGTTATACTGTATACTGTGAAACATAATGTATTGTGCTTGGAGCTATTATTTTGCTGGTTAATCAAGTCATTGCCTACATGTCTCATCAGTTAATGCCTCACTAGAAGAATTAGCAGATTCTTGACCTCAATGAAGCTGTAATTTTTCATGCTCTATGATTTTTAAGACACTATCTACATGGAGAGTTGTTATGGTGTTCACTGAACAAAAAATCCTCAAGTACATCTTTACACAACAAGATCTCAATATTAGGAATCATTGGTAGGTTGAGTACCTATAGTTGTTTGATTTCGAACTTTCCTACATGCATGGTAATGGATATTCTATAAGAGATGCTCTGAGTAGGATGAATCTAATGCAGAAAGTTACTAAATCAAGTGGTGATAGAAAGATCATGTACTTATTCTCATATATGAACATTAATGTTATGTTGGACCATGGTCATACTATCCTCTCAGACATATTAGATACCTCTAATATATGATAAAGAGTAAGAATAAGGATACTATTTGATCCTGAAGGCCTTATCCTAAGGGATAATATTTAAGATGTTGATTAGTTTTCAGAATGGACCATGGATGGGGATGATACTTTACTATTCCATGGGCATGTATGGGTCCCATAATACATCATAGAGGTGTTTATGCAATAATTCTACACCGAAGTATGGGAAGTTCACCTCAGTCTCATGAAAATGTATCAATAATCACACCGCCAATATTGGTGGCTTGGTATGTAACGTGAGATTTCCAACTTCAGCAACTGATGTTCCACCTAGCAGTAGGTGAATGAAGAACATCCACATAATATGGGACTTTTACAGTTGTTTTCCATTCATGAGTGGAAGTGGTATGATGTTTTGATGGTATTTGTGACTGGTTTACACAGATCACATAATGGAAATGATTAAGTGTGGGTTGTCTTTGATCATATTATTAATGTAGCACACTTATTACCTATGAGAGAGTCCTTATAAGTAGATGTTCTAGGAATTATATATGTTAGGTTGGCTATAATTATTCATATAGCTTCTTGATCTATCATTTCTAACATATAATCTCTTTTCATATCACATTTTTGGAAAGGTTTGCATAAGGTCTTGGGATGAAATTACTTATGAGTAAGTTTCATCACCCCTAGAACAATGGGTAGTTAGATCATGAAATTCATGTCCTAGAGGAAATGCACTATGAATGTGTCCTTGTATTTGGAGGTACTTGGGAGAAACACATTCCCCTCCTTGAATTCTATTATGACAACTACTTTCAGTCCACCATAAATATTTATCCTTATGATGCCATAAATGGTAGTATTTTATGTTCACCTATGTGTTGGACATAGGTTGGGGATGCACCTATTCATAGACCATGTCTCATTAAAGAGACTATAGAGTAGGACTAGTTGATCAGAAATCACATGTTGATAGTACAGTCTAGACAATAGTCATATGCCAGCAGACACAAGAGTCCTCTCATGTTCAAGGTTGGAGACTAGGTTTTCCTAAGAGTCTCACCCATGTATGAAAATAGATGTATTTTTAGGTAGGGTAATATCTCATTGAGGATCATTAGATCCCTCAAGGTTGTGAAATGGAATAGACTAGTGAATTACCAATTGTACCTTCTTCATAAATCTAGGTCAATGCATGATTTCTTTCATGAATCTCAGATTCTCCAATACTATCTGGACCATACACATTTTAGTCATCTAGATTAGGTCGAATAGGATATATACGATTCCATCGAGGAGTATCTCATTTTTATTGTTGATCTGAGTGTGAATAAACTCTAATGAAGTTCAGTTCCTTTGGTATGGGTGTTATGGTAGCACATTCAGGTATAAGGCAAGACTTGGGAATGGGAAGTTGATATACTAGCACAGTGACCGATGCTCTTTACTGAAAACACATATTCACCCTCAGAGGTCCAACTAGGGAAGAGTAGATTTATGAAGGGGAGGTTGTAATGACCCATATTTTCATGAAGGAATGGATCATTTGTTTTTCAATTTAAAACATTTGTTTAATATTGATAAAAATGAAGTATGGACTAAATAAATTCACAATTGAATATGAGGCCTTTTCCGAGCATGGATTTCTGAAAAGTGGGCTAAACCACTAGGTTGCCTGGTTAGTCAGAACATTACGGACCAGTTTTCATGGTTACCTTTAACTGTGTGGTGAAAAATAGAGGTTTACCATGATTTGCATGGACTTTTTGAAACTATGCGACTCCCAACGCACAACCTTGCAGAAACAATAGGTTTTTTAATGGTGGATTTTACATGTTTTATGCATGGTTAAAGAAATCGTATGCATTTGTGACGTGGGGAAAATCCATAATCAGCAGCTTACACACAATTTGAGAACAGTTTTTCAAGCCATGTACCTTAAACAAGTACCCTTTTATGTTGAGGTGAAATTAAATTTTTTTCCTCAATAAACATTATAACCCTAGTTTTATTTTCACCCCTATCATTCCAATGCCTAAAATCGTCTCCCATAGACTTGTAAACTCCCTGATCAAGGTATTGATCTATCTCTTGCATCTGGTTTCAGATTCAAGATCTATCAAAGTTATTGGATTCCGTAATGAGAAATCTCAAATCCCCCCTTCATATCTATGTTTATCATTGACTCCATCACACTATTTAGGTTCAATATTATTTTCCATATTTGTAGGGTGTTGTATAGTTTCTTATATCTCTTCTAAACTACTCCAAATATGAGGTTTATATCATAGAATGATTCATCTATAACCTTGAGGTATCTGGTATCATTGTTTCCCCAATGAGTTTTTATATCTCATAGAAATATTTTTTTCTCACATGTTGGGTTTTATGAGCATCAAATTTTAATTGATTCATTTATATCAAATTGATGATTGAACCATGATACTTTACTTTTGATCCTTGTTTAATTGAATAGAGGTTGTTAATGTCATTTATGGTCACCCCTTGGGTCTGATAAGTTGATTTTCCATTAAAGGTTAGTGGATCCAAAGTCCAAAATTTCCTATTTAAATTTTGCCAAATATTTTAATGGAAATTTATTGTGATATATAAATGTTCATATATACACAAGAACCTCCTATGTTTTTTAATACAATCTTTCATAGAAAGATGTGATTTCAGATGAAAGTAGTGTGTGGAAAAAATACACAGAACAACAATAGGAAAACAGATCCAAAAACATTGATCAATCATTACAAAGACAAAGAAAATGAATGTTAGTGGACCAAAACAACCCAATATGTTCATGGTATAAAGGAAAACCAAAAAAACACAAACGGTCTATAGTGTTTGGACAACACTCGATGGAAAAATCATAAGATAAACGACAACATCCAAGTTTCACAGATAGAAAATTAGACACCTAAAAAGAAAACAAATACCTACCTCCAAGATCAAACAAATTGAATCCTTAACGATGCACAACCCTTCAGGAACCCTCAAAACTAGATCTTCATAGTTCGCAAACCCCAAACGTGCTCAGAACCTCCCCAGATTCGGTTGTACCATCTTTTGCGGCCAAACCGCATTCTCCCCTTGCCGATGAGACATCGCTCCATGAATGAAATTCCCTTAATGACCATGTCACCTTTTAAAAGACCCATTGAGCCTTATAAATGAAATTTACATGGTTTAGTAAATTTAATGTGTTATAATTATAAGAATTTCATTTTAAAAGGTCGATTTCATTTAAATAAAATAGTTGAATGAATGATATGCAATTAACTATAAAGGGTGGAAAGGCCACACTATCTACTGCATGTAATATTAAATTATCTTAGAAAATTGTATTGCCTTAAATGAAATTTAACTTTAGTAATGGGACATATTATTGGTTTTACCTCATGTTCCATATTATAAACATGAATATTCCATATTTATATATATGGAATCTCTAAACATGTCGTTTGAGAGGTATTTCCTCATGTTAAATGTTATAATTATGATTATGCCTTCATAGAGGTTGTCATATGATGGTAAGGGATCTGTTGAGCCTGAAGGTATTAAACTCACTTATAACAATTGTGGATCATGACAACTCACACAATTGATAGTCGTTGGACATTGACCTTGATGCATCACATCCATTTATCAAGTATTTTTCTGATAGAACACTCATCATCCTCAGAAACAATCATGACATCTCCCACTCACTATGAGATGTAGGGCATGTACACTACTGATTGAGCTTATAGGCTTGTTATACTATTTATGGATGTCTAAGTTACTCCCTGGTCTAGTTAGAACTAGTATTCTTGGTATATGGAAACTTACTTCTTCACATACTTCGTTCATATAGAAGGATTCATTATATATGTAAATTCACTATATATATAATTACTATATATATAGTGACTGGCCAGACATCCTCCTGATCATGAGACGAAGTAGATAGAACCAATATGTTTCTTTTTGAAACTTGAGTGGGTGGTTAATTATTCATTCAATATTTTTAATTAATTACTTATTTTTTCACACTGTTTAGTAATAAGCGCTACTTGGGCTACCTATAGATACTATTTTTGGTGGAATACTATGTTTTGTGTCTCACACCATACTCGAGATTCCTTTGGTACTGAAAAATATTATCTATCAGTGGGTACTGAGAAATAAAATATCCATACTTTTGTTTTATGAAATACTTACATATAGAAGGATATTAGGAGGAAATGATTGAGTATAGGCTCGAGATGATAGAGGATCATTTTAAACCTTTTTTTCTTTTTGTACCATGTATCGAATATTTAAATCATTATATTCCCTTTTTATATATAATTATGAATTGCATCCATGTATATGACACAACCTTGGGGATTTTGATTATTATTTAGTTCTTCAATTGTTTACACTGCCACTTCATATTATACTATATACTTATTTATATGATTCTTATATTGTAAATTTACAGTTGTTTTATCTATTCCACTATGATAAGAGTGTACAGTCTCCCCATGTTATCACCTTCACACCCTCACTACTAGTAAGTATCCTTTGGAAGATGCAATGGCGTGCTAGAGGCTTTATGACCCACCAACAAGGGGCATGGGTTAATTTCCTCGCGTGTAAGCACGTTACTTGGAAAATGTATTTTTGATTTTATTGATTACCTTGTAAATGATTAATGATTTAATGATAACATTATTATGTTATCATTGATGAAGTTTAGATTTTTCTAGATTAATTTAATATATTTAATAATATGTTATTTTTTGAGAAAGAGTTAACTTTTGAATGAATGAATGTTTTCATCAAGGTTTTATGGTAATATGAGATATTACTATGTTTTAGAAGAATATATGGTCAATGTATAAACATATTCGGTATGTATAATTAATTGATACTTTCTGTTGTTTTACGGAATTAATGATATGTTGATTATTGAAATTTAGTGACCCTCTTTCTAAATTATTATATTTCTCTTTTGGTTATACATGGATAAACCGTAAGGATAACAATTCATGGAATGAATTAAGAATAACATGGGATTTATTAGATATCATGTGCTGACAATTCTATTTTTTAATAATAACTAGAGAAATAAAGAATGCCTTATAATAATTTTATGGATAATATGATACAATAGTTCTTTAGGAATAAAAAATTGTCTTTATTTCCTAATGTAGAAGATTAAAGTGAAATTGATCAAAGCCTAATCAAATAATGATATTTTTCTTATGAAATGAAATAAAATCAAGTATGTAAATAATTTATTGAAAACTATTAAACATTAAGAAAAGCATATTTATATAATATTTAATACTATCACCTTTATTTTTTTAATTAATGGCTTTTCACCTATCACTAAATTTATGGATTTGTGGTTGTTAACTTAATTTTGATGATATTCTCTATCACTCTTTGTTATTATTTTGGTTTTAGTTTTATATATTTTTTCCGTGCTTTCACATCCTACCAATGTTATCCTATATGGAAACAAATTTATTTTTTATTCTAGTTATCCTTTTGACATCCCTTTCTTCCCATTAAGAACAATTTTTTAACCATTTTTATAAAGTGGGTTTCCTATAATGGGATTTTTAAATTTCAAGCCCTTATTTACCGAGCATAAGTAAAAACTAAGAGGATGAAATTTTGGTGAGTTGGTAGAATGTAACACCCCAAGATTTTATGAAAAATATTTTCTAAACTAATTTTAATTTATTTTATATCTTTCACTACACACAACACAAATTTTTAATGAAATGTGGAAAAATAATAAAATATTATTTTTTAATATTATAGTAACCACCTAGCCCTTGGATTGATAAAAAAGAATCAAATAAATTAAATTATAAAAATATATGGTTTATATGGTATATAAATTTATTTCATTGGTGAACAATTAATGAAAAATGAAAGTAAGAACAATTTGAAAATAGGAAAAACAATTTCCAGAAAATCAATTTATTTTATTGACAAACACATTTTACCTAATTAATTCAAAAACACAATTATGGTGAGATATGTTAATTAAATTTATATATTATATATTCAATAAAAGTCTTAATAGTCAACTTTTGTGTTTTCTTGAAAAGATACACTAATATATTTAATTTTATGCTTAAAACATTGTTTTTCCAAAAAAAATAGCTTTGTCGCATTTTTCACACTAATTTTATATTTTTTCCTTATTTAAAAATATTTATTTAAAAAATGAAATTTTTTAAATCACTATTTCCTAATTATATTTTTGAGATTTTTTTAAACTTTTATTGGAAGATAAATTTCTCCTTCAATCGTTAAAAATTCTGGGATTTATCAAAAAAACTACATTGTAGTTCAAATCATTTTCAAGATATATCTTATTTTAATATGATTTCAAAAGTAAAATTATATCAATTATATATCTATTAATATAGGTTAGTGAATTTTAATCAATATCCTAATTAAATATGATATAAAGGTTTTCATTATTTTAAAACTTTTATTTTTAGAAAACCACTTTTTCGTCCGAGTAGTGGGAATAACTATAAATTAAAATTTTAAAAATTTATAAAGAGAATTTTTAAAACTAGGTACTATATTTTTAATAATATAATTTTACGTTATATAATAAGTTAAAAATAATTTTTTACCTCAATAAATAGTAATAACATTAAAAATTAATTACTTCTATTGAGGATAAAGTATGTTTACTGGGGGTTCAACTAAATATAAGGGGTAAAAAGACAATGAATTGGTTAATAACTAATTAGGTGTCCATAATTCGGACATATAAGCACTAAGAATTAATAATATGGAATTTTAGAGGTTTTTGGAAGGTCAAAAATGTGGTTACACAATTTTCTTTTCAAAAAATACAAGTGTTCCACTAACCTCACTTATAAAAGGCCACTCACTCTCTTCTACTCTTTTGAAATCAAAAACCTTATCTATTAACCAATACCTATTCAAATATTTTACTTACTTCCCCCCCTGCATCCTATTGGCCTTGGTGAGATCATAAATCCAATCTAATAGAGCTTTTGGATAATTCTAAAAAGGTTGTCCAAAGAGGAGGTAATATTGTTAACATTTAAATTTTTTAGTTCTCATTATAAATCATTTAAATATTTTTAAAATACGATAAAAAAATAACACAAGAATCTCTAATATACTAAAAAGTCATTATTTTAATTTGATAACCTATATCCGTCTCCACTTCTGTCAAATAAGATACAAAATCATCATTTGCATTTATGACAGACTACTTTCTCTCAACTCGATGCTATTCATTTTCCATAAATACCTCTCATGGATGGATATAAAAATATATTTAATTTTTATATGTGTTATTTATGATATTATTATAATCCTAATATTATAATATCACATCTGACATCTTACATTCCATCCTTTTGGATAGCCATAATATCTCTCGTGTGTATATCTGATTATCGCCACCCAAACAAATGTGACGACTTTTTCATTTTTGTTTTACATGTAATGAAATGTGGATATATTAAAATAATAAATATGATAAATTTAAAAAATTTATACTTTTATAATTATGATATCATATATACATTCTTACTTTCCATTTTGTGGGGGATATGGTAAAGTCATTCGTGTGTACGGTGGACAACCTCCTCGCGAAGTGATGTGATCCTTTTCCAAAAGTTCTATTTTTGGAAGGTAATTGGGGAAATTTAATGATTATATGTGGTTTATATTATACAAAAATAATTCTATATAAGGTAATATACTATTTATCTTTATTGAATTTTATTCATCAAGAAAATAAAAACAATGTTCATGCATACGTATAACCTACAATCTCTATGAACAATGTATTTCATTTTTTTATCTCAAAATTTTATGTATTACTATAAATACATATTATTTTTACCCGATTCACATAATACCCATAATTTCTTGGGGTTAAAAAAAATGTTATAATGGATCATCACCCAATCATTTCGTCACATGGGTTATTTTCACATCGGGTTCACCATTTTTGTTTCGACCCAATTCGCGTCATGTCCCCTTTTTGGGTGGAGAGATAGTCCCACCAGAACCAAGAAGTATATCCTTTTTATATTATGATGTGTCACAGTTCAGTGGTCCCACCTGGTGATTATAGGGGGTTAAGTGTTTGTGCAATCAGTCCACATCGGGTACGATGTCCTAAGATGGTCTCCAGCAAATTTATTCATGGATCTTGAAAAACCCAATGTACATCTTATCCATGACTTGTGGGACTGATTTTAAAAGGTATCCTCTCATTAGATAATTTGGCTAAAGACAATTGAGGACCCACATTAGTCCATAGGATTGTAAGTCAGGATCATCACTACCTTTCTGGGGGAATTAATGATTGTTCCAGAAGTCTCTTATAGTTTTAAGAAATCTTCATATGTTCATGAATCCTTGGTTCATTCCCATCCATGTGTCTATGGGTTACTACTAGGCCTATAGATCAATCAAAAATATGCATGCGTTCAGAATCATCTGTATTTATCTGAGGTCCTCTATTGATGAAGACATCCACATATATTTGGGGTTCTTTATCAATGTCACCATTTTATGGATACATTAGATATTCATGGATATTTTTTTGAGAAAATGAAAATTTAATCCCGATGATGAGGTCCTCTAGTGTTTATCATCATCCAGGGGGACATAGATTGTTTTGATGTTAGGATCGAACCCATAAGATGGTATTCTTATGTATCCTCATGAGAGGAATAAAAACACACATAGTTCGATGACACATGATAGGACACATCACATTTTAAGGTCTTGTGGCAAGGACCCATCCATACTATTTAATATCATTCAAAAAGAAAATTTTGTCAAAAGGTGCCCTGTCATGATTTGGTGTGGGACTTACGATGAGGTGGCCTAGGATGACTAAATGATACATGGTCTATGGGTGTGGATATGACCCTCCCAGGTATCGAGTTGTGTGGCCATTATGGGTATTTGGGTATTAGTATAGACCTCAAAGAGGCATCCTAAGTATCCCAATCAGTTGTGAATAAAAGCCCCATAGTTTAGTTTGAGTAAGAATTATACTCTATTAGAGAACTATTTTAAGGCAAATGATTTAATTGGGACTTAAACTAAGGAAGGAGGCCCATTTTATGGGGTAATTTATTTGATTGGGGGTTATACCTTTTAGGAGTCCCATTTGAGCTCTGTCCATGAATGAGCATCATGCGTATTCTGATTGGAGTAGGAATCATAGTTCTCACAGTTCATTAGCCTAGGGATTATTCTTAGGGGCGACCTGATAAAGGGGCATTAATTGGTCCTGGATCTAGGGAGAAGTCCCACATGGATATGGTTGGGACTTATATTTGTGAAGAATACCCATTTTTTCTTCATGTAAAGGATTATAACATAGGGGATGACCATTCTATCTAATGTTGGGGCATATGTTGTAAAGGAGGCTAATTGAGCTCAGTCCTTTAGACAGACATCCTTCAAATCCTTGTTGGATAAGGAATCTATGTTCTTGTATTTCATTTGGTTAGGTGAACTATGTAGATGTTGTCATCATCACAAACCTCTAAGCTCGCGTGAACCATGATCGATGTGGGAAACAAGGGGAAATGAAAGATTCAACAAGACAAACATATTTCCTTCTCTAATGATGGAAAGGAAAGAGGAGGACAGAAGAAGATGCCAGGGTGAAAGAACCACCTCCTATGATTAATGGGAATTAATCCAAAGGGATTCCAATTTTCTCTATAGGGAAAGAGGGGGAACCATCATACCGCACCAAAAGGAAATTCAACATTAATCTACTTTATTTATCATTGGATCTCATGGAATGGAAAAGATAGATATTACCATTTATACCAAGAATGGGGAGGTACATGTGAGTAACCTAAGGTTGGACCATGGGTTAGCCTAGAAATGTACTCTTAGGGACATTTCAGGGGGTATGTGCTATTATGAGGATTACTGAAAAGTCATCTCTTACTATGGGTATGTAAGCTCAAAAGGATGTGCTGATGCACCTAGTGGTTCTATCATATGAGTCCAATGGATTTGGAAGAGACTTTGGCATAATTTAACTGGACTAGATCATGGAAAGACTATGGAGGATATGACCAAAATGGAAGGAGGCTATTGAAGATGGAGGGTAGAACAAATGAGGATACCATATTCAATGTACTGTTTCATCTTGCAGTATGGGGACTTACCAGAATAGCATGTTTTTATGCTAGCATAGGGACCATCCTCATTCTCTGATGGTACACATAAATATATGTGGTCTGTATAGTGTTTTTCCATGTGGTGTTGAGTTCTAGACATGTATCATGGTGGTACAAGACACCAAGTTCTATCTATGTAGTGCAGTGTTATACAGTGTAGGGATCCTCCCATGTACCCATTTACTAGGTAGGGTTCCAGAGTGAAGAAGGGTAATTGGTTCAGTGATTTATGAGAATTTCATCTACAATTGGGATTAGGTTCTTGACATTACATTTATAATTTATTTTCTGTATTTTATGTTGTGTGGTGGTTTGTACCTGAAAGAATTCGTCAAAAGAGGTACACACTTCATCAATCAATATCTTCTTAAATATATATAAAAATACCCATTAAATCTTCTAAAATATGTTCCCAATCTTCTATAAAATATTTACATCCTCAGCCAGAAGAGCTGGGTCCATGGGTCGCATGACACATTTTTTTGAAGCCCACAGGAGAAACCCCACCAGCAGATGACTTAGTAAGCTGGGTCATCATACATGGAAGTGAAAATCACTTCTTGTATCCCATGAAGGATATAGTTTCATTTTCAGGAGGTCCTTAGTTGTGCCACACCCAGAAACCATTGAGTTGGTGGGTTCCCTGTATGCCATGGAAAAACCCTTCATCTCTATTCCTTTAATGACACTGTTTTCAGGGGTTGTATGTAGAGGTAATTTCTTCCACCTCTGTTCAAAGAACTAAATTATCTGAGGAGGAGATAGCTCCACCATTCTCATACCTTGAACCACTTAGTTCAAAGAGAGTGTGTGAAGTGGACCACCATGCAGAGTGGCTGTCAATTGACGGATCTCTATTCACATAGCCCTATTTAACTTTTCCACAATTGGTTCCTTTAGTATTATTCATCAAATCATTAGTAAAACATTAGAATTTTCCTTTTTCAAAATTAATTGGTGTATTTTTCTTCCCTTTAAAAAGTTTTCAGGACCCAAAAATTTCCCAATCAGAATGGGGTTCGATCAAGATAAAGAGGAGGGTATTGTGATGTGAATCGCAGTTCTAACTTGTACCAGTTTGTGGAATAAAGTTTTAACTATAGGGGGAACATGCCTATTTATAGTAGGGGCATGTATTTTTTCGTTTATTGGATTTTACAAAGAATGATGAACTCCCAATTCTCACTTTCTTTCATTTCTTGTGTGACCAATTCCTTGTATCCCGCGAACCACAAACCCTTCACGGTCTCCTTCATCCATAAACTAAACTGAAAATAAGTGAAATGTGATTTGAATACTCAAATAGTGAGTTCTTTATAATAGTTTAGGATTGGTATGTGGCTCTACCATTTTTTGAACTATAGGTTCACTGGAAAATGCTTCGCGGGATGGCACCTCGCGATCTTCGGCAAACTTTTAGTTCATGGACATGAATTCCTACAGACTATCTGTGTTAGGGGCCTTCAATATATGGGATAATTTTCATCCCTCTGTCAATTTTGGTTCATTATCAATTTTTGTAGGCTAACTGTATGGACTTTTGGTGCAGATAATGACAATGGATCTTTCTTTTACTTCATCATATGCGACCAAAAGAAGGGCAGCTATAGTTGAACATTTTGAAGACAATCTTCAGTCTTATATCAAAACCCATGAGGGTAATTTGAAGGATCACCTTTCACTTGAGATCATGGACTACCCATTTTATAATCAGTTTCCACTTTACAACTTTTGTCTCTAGGTTGATGCTTCTTTTCATCCAGTTGACCAGAGGAGCATTACTCTTCATCTCAAGAGGTCTCGAGGGTTTGAGATAGAAAATATTTCTACTATACGAGAGGTCAAAACTACTTTGATCCAAGATGAAATTTTTGTTATGAATGGATCTATGTGTATATAGATAAATCTTCATAACCATAAAATATCTTCTACAGTATTTATCCAAGATTATCCCTCAATCATCAACCTTTCACTGGGTTATTCCAACAAAGGGAGGAACTCCAAATGGGACCTATAGTCTAGTGGGTGCTTCTCTAACGAGTGTGATTGGGTATTATTGGTTCATAAGAACTTCTAGGAATCCTATGAACCACTAGAAGTTGTCAACCTATACCATGTGGTGTGGGTCTACCAATTTTTTATTTATTCACAAGGAAAGATACTACCCAAACTGCTCAGCCGC
Source organism: Viscum album (assembly GCA_963277665.1). Taxonomy (NCBI): domain Eukaryota; kingdom Viridiplantae; phylum Streptophyta; class Magnoliopsida; order Santalales; family Viscaceae; genus Viscum; species Viscum album. Next base: position 1,786,961,112 of record OY728128.1, read on the forward strand.
TGGTGTTCATTCACTAATTCTTTTCACTTGTCCCATGGAAAATTGAGGATGATTTAGTTCTATATATACTATATAGAGGGACTTACCATTATTTGGGATACATATGATTAATTTCAATGAGCGACCAACTCCTGGAAGAATGTTCGAAAGGTATCCCTCCTGGTGGGGGGAACTACAATTCATAGTGGAGAGGCTACTTGGACAACCTATTTTTACACACTCACTTATTTCATTTAAGTATTCGATGGGGAAATTTTTTCATGTGAATGGACCAATGCTAAGAGTTATTCATAGCATAACCCATTTGACCCAACATTCATGACTCATTCCTAGATCTTATTGTGCTACCCTTAAGGTGTCTTGATACACAACCTGGGATATGGGGTCTGAATAGACTTATCTATTAAGCTTAGACTGGTAGTATTATTTTCTGTGTTCATGAGTGGGTGGAACTTCCATTCCGATGACATTTATAGTAGTGTCTTAGTTTTCTCCCAAATGATGGAAGCCATACTGGTAGAGTGGAAACTCATCAATTTAGCCATCCCCACCTAGAAAAAATTCATGAGTTACTGGGGATGATATAGGAAGGGAGGCCTCTACGTCCTCTTAGTGTTCCATTTCATTTTTTTGTATGTTTGGATATCAGATCATTTCCCCTTCTATGAGTATTGGTAGACCGCAATGGTCCCTTATTCTGAATTCCTTCTGGATTTACACAAGAATGTCGTTGTTCATTCCAAGTCCATGGGTGTCGACATTTTCCTACAATTAGTAAGTTATTTTTCTTATTAATTGTTTTCAACTTACCTCATTCTTCATGGAAACATATAATCTGATGGGTGGGGTGCTTCAGAATCATGTTCATACCTCGTCACGCTTTAGTATGGAATCTTAACTACTTGTGTATATAGGATAACCCTCTTCTAACCCTATGTTCCGCATAGGTTTCCTCAACAATTCAGATGTCTATAGGGATTTAAGTTTCTCCCAATCACTCAGTTCAAGAGGGGATCTCATTCAGTAATCCTTCCTCAACTATGTTCGATGATTATACGGGGGGGGGGACTTTTGCATGAAATTATTTATTCCACCCATAAGGCCTCTACTTACTTATCATTATAGTATACCTAATAGTTGGTGTAAGTTTATTCTGATGGTACAGTATCCAAAGTAGTCTGAATAATTGAATGACCCTTGAATACATTTGGTCCAATTTCAACTGTTACAATTGTGCCATCTCCCCCTATTCCTTAGGTAATATGTCGTTCCATTCATCTTCACATGCATTCAGAGGGGACCTCTTTCACACAACTTATACCTATAGAGAGCATATTAGACCCTTTATCTCTGGGTGAATAGGTATGTGGTCCTATTGATGCTAGAATATGTGAAACATCATAAAGAATCCAGAAAACTATAGCCAACCCCCCTATGCTTATCCTCAGAGATCGAACCACCGGTCATGCGGGAGAGTCTTCCCGCTTATGTAGATCAACATAGGGAGGCTATGTTTGCTATTATGGTTCTTTAAAACTATATACCTATCCATGTAGAGGGGTATAACAGATATTATGATGCCACTAATAAACAATATGCCATTTAGATATGGGAATTATGTAAAATATATGCTCTTTCCATAGATACTCCCTTGATTGAAATTGCAGACGGGGAACATAACATCCAATGACTATTCATCAACATGGGTTTAGGAATCGTTGATTACCAATTCCTGCATCTTATCATATATCAAATTTTCATATATTTATAGGATCTAGATTCTTGTGCGGAAATCCTTTCTTAGTTCAATTCTTCAAATAAAAAATAAAACATTTTGAGATATCACCAAGGTGGTTTACCATTATGAGTTTGAGAAAGCATATTCCCATGATAAATAGATTACTCAAATGGAATACCTATGAGAGTGTGAAGTTCTTATGTCCAAGATGGAGGCACAACTATAATAGAGGACAAGATCTCATGGCCTTTATAAAGTGAGTGCATCCTGTATTCACTGCAAAATTCAAACAAAGTGCAGATTTGGAACAGGCACTTGATGGTCCATGTCAGCCAATTATTAATCGACTAGAAAGAGTGAGTCAGGATTCATTGTAATATTTTGAGCTTCCTTATACCATTATTTTACATCAAGAAGAGACTTCATATTGTTGGTGTTCCATAATTATCATTTCATTTGGTGGAATATAATCATCCTTCTATCTAGTTCTTCTCTTTTACCAATTCCTGTACTCTCAAGGAATTAAGATTAACTAAAATTTAATTAATATTAACAACTAGATGTCTATTTGAGTCATAATTCAGTATAAATTAAATAATAAAATCGTGGCTTAATTTTTTTATGATATAAGGGACTCAGTGAGCATAGTTTTTCTATTTCTAGGGAAACATAAAAAAACCCCTTCAAACTTTTTTCCTTTTTCACTATTGCCCTAAATTTTTCCTAATCCCAATTTAGTGAGAGATTAAAAGTAATAACATAACTATTAACTAGTCTTACCATTGCGGTTTATCGACCTAAATAGTTGTGCATCTCTTTCAATTTTTAGCTTATTTATATTTTTTCTAATCCATACAGTGCGTATGTTTAGTGAGCCGGTACTCTAATTTTGTCTAGGATTCCTTTGCTGTGTTTTCTTCCTGGCAAGTTGTTTCCTTTTTATGGGATGCTTGTAGTCTTTCGAACCCTTGACCAGTATTAAAGATGTATTAGGTCGGACAAAATTTACCAAGATTTATGTTTTAGGTCGAATATATTTGATCATGATTTTCATGGTGAGGTCCCCAATTTTTGATTCGTTAACTGAGAATGTCCCAATATCTTTCATACATGGATTCAAGATTTTTTGTGACCCTGACATTATGATATTTGAGTATTGGATATGACATGGGGAATGAAAACCAAGGGGTCTATGGAGATAGAGAAAACCTCTCCTGATAATGAATTTTCCATTTACTGAAAGGCATTTTTTTGTGGGTCCACATTTGCAGTGATACTGGGGTATTGTGCATATAGTTAATAAAATGTTTCTATAAGAAACTGTTCTTCCATTTTCAATAGGTATAAAATTTTATTTAAATTTTATTTTTTTTGTCTTTGTATGTCCCAAAAGGGTGGCCTATTGGGGTAGCAATTTTTCTATGTAATAGGGCCATTTATATTGGTTTACTTCTAGAAACTACCCCAACATAAAATTGAATTTTTTAATAGAGGGACAGATAATTGGGTAGTTTAATGTCATGCAACCAAGGCAATCGAGACTCAATATTTAAAGTCATTACACTCTGAATAAGGGAGTAAATTAATTTTCCTTTTCATAGTAGATTGGCCAGACATGTTCTATCATCTTCAGGCATGAAAGGGGAGAAAAAATAAAAACTCAAATCCATGGGGTTTCTGAAACCAATGAGTGAGTGAGATGTGAATGTCATATGAGCGTACAGTGGTTGTAAAATACTATCATGGGGAAGAATTTTCTTTTGGTTGATATGTATTTTTGTGTGATAAACATATGTTTTTCCACTAGGGGGTTGTGCGCATAGTGAAACAAAGGTGTCTTAGGATAGTGACCTCCCATTTCTGTTATCCATGGATGATTATGGGAATTAAAACCTTTTCAGACACAAAGTATGTTGTTTGAAGATGGGTACCTAAATATGAAAGGGTTAATTTCAAGATAATGTCGGATGGGAATAGGTGAATAAGTGTTTCCAGTATTGGTGTGAGTAGGGTGTCCCTTATGTGAGTCTGACCCTTGTGTAGGAAAGAATAATGTTGTCTCTTAGAAGGTTGAACTCATGATATGAGGCTCCGGTGTCACTATATATCCTATAATGATAGGAATAAATTCAAACATAATTCCTTAAAGTTTCATCCAAATGAGTATTTGGTTTGCGCATATGAATGCAGAATTTTGATTTTTTTTCTTGGACACAGGGTCACTAATGAGGTGGGACTCGCATTGAACATTCCGATGAAGATTTGTTTCATGTACAAGAACATGGAGGAAGACATTATTAAGAATATCAGTTATTAATAATCAATATAGATTATCAAGAATCCTACATTTTTATGTCATGGGGTTAATAAATTCACATAGATGCCCTAATAAGCATGAGGATAATCAGGCCATAATGTTCTGACATGCCCAAGATGTGGTTAGGGAAGAATATGTAAACAATGGCTCTGAGGGATCATGGATCGGGGGAAATTTTATGGGTCTTGGAAGACAATGAGCATAAGAAAATATGAAAAGGCTCTCCCAATGATGAATTTGCCTTTGGTTGACTTGCCTTTTGTGGGAAACTTATGGAGAGCCTCCATGGAATTGTGTGCATAGTCAATCATAGGTGTCTACAGGACATTTTCTATCTAGTTATGATGGCCTTGGATGATTATGAAGATTCAGAATCACTCAAATCATGGAGTTTGATATAGGTAAATATGTGCCTAGGAATTTTAGGAACATTCAACCTGTGATTACCCATAGATTTGGAGACTCCCCAACAATGAAATGACTGATATTTATGGTAATATATTCGGTTTGAGCTAGACCTAGGTTTTAAGATCTAAGTATCCTAAAATTAGGCTCCCCATGTAGGCCTAATCCATACATTGGGGAAGGCATGTTTTCCCATATTTGGGGTACCTTTCACTTCAGTGTCATACAATTTAGACTTTGGGATACCCATTATGGGGGGACAATAACTATAATGTTTCTTTTAAGTTCATATCACTAGGAATAGTTGTTTGGGATTAATTTTCTAGGACTCTATGGGGAATCCCCAACCAAATTTCCTAATCTCATGTGAGCTATGCTCGGTGTGAGGAACAAGGGGTGGAAAGGGTTTTAATCCACCCCTAGAGAAGTCATAATCGAGGATGGGAGAATTTTATAATCTTAGTGGTGTTGTGTAGTTTGAAATCATACAACAAGGATATTTTATCATGCAGTTTAATGTCATGTGGAAGGGACATAGGTGCCCTGAAATTTATCGTATTGTGATGAAGACATAGATACTCAAACTTGATAAAGTTGCCTTTTTTTGTTTTCAAAAAAGTCTTATATATAAGACATGTTTGGGATTCATCAACTTTTACTTAGTCTATATCTATAGGAAAATACATTTTTATGCATTCTATGGATTAACATGGGTCATAGGATTCATGCATCACCATGTATCCCATGGTATATGAATCAAGTCCCATTTATTCATTTATAGACTGCCTATTGAATAGCTATATCCCGAACACAATGGGGAAATTCATTTTTCCTATTTTGTGTTGGCTGAATCTAGATAACAATCTGGGCATCAATATATATCCTATGAGGTAAAAAATAAAGCAATATTTTGTTAAAAAATGTGGCATTTTAGGTAACCAATGTTAGTGGAAATGTCATCTTTAATGAAGTCACTGTTATTCCATGTAGTTTAATATTTAGCGATGAGGATGTTGGGGCCATGTTGTTTACTATAATGCAGTGAGACATTGGTTCCATGACATAAATTAGATATATGTTGTGGGTCTTTATAGTTTTATGTCTTGAAAAAATGACATTGGAAACACAGTTTAACATCATGTTGTAAGGACTAAATTTAAATAATATCATGTGTATGTATTGGTTAATCAGTATGGGACATTATGGATTTTCCCATATGTTGGAGGACGATGTAATGTGTAAACTATAATCCTAGGAGGGGGGGTTCAGATCAGGAAGAATGGTGAAAGGATGGATAGAAAATTGGCGTACGAATGTTGGATATGCCTATCTTGATGATTAATTTTCCTTTGGTTGAAAGGGCGTTTTTATGGAAAACTTGTGGAGACCGATTGCGGAATTTTGTGTATAGTAAAACAAAGTGGTCCATAAGAAACTGACCATCCATTTCTGATGTCCATGAACGATTATGGTGATCTGATATTTCCCCAAGGCATGATATTTGATTGATGGAAAGGGTATGCCTATGTATGTAAGAAATATCCTGATCATGATTAGTGATGTTGTATAGAACCCCCTACATAGATATGACTCATATATAGGGGAAAAACATGATTATCTGACACTCCCTTGCTGTGGGATGTAATATTTGGAATCTCATGCATAGGCTTTCATATTATTTGCAGGAAATTTGGGGCATTTTTTTTGCGTGTTTGGACTCAGGCACAAGTTTTGGGTTTCATTATGTATCCTTTGATGATAGGAATTGATCTAGATGTAATCCTTGTGGTACCTTTTAGTTTAATTTCATTCATTAAGGACCATGCACTTGCTTATTAACGTCTTGTGACAAGGACCAACACCTATGGTGGATTGATTTTCTCATATGGAATTCCTTTCTAGAGCTCCTAAGTTTGGGTGAGCTATATTCAGTGTGAAAAAACAATGGACAAGAATGGATTAATTTTAAATGCACGGGTAACACAAAAAAGGATGGGGAAAATATAAACATTGGTCCTTCATGTAGTTGGCTCCAAGCTCGGAATCCTGGGAAATATTATGTATATTGTGTTAGTAGGAACCAATCCAGGGTGTAATTCTAGGAATTTCCCCACATAAGTTTGACCCATACATAGGGTAGGGGAGAATTTTATTTTTGAATGGTTGTTGGGAAAAGATATAGAATCCATGTGTCATTACATATCCTCTGGGGATGTAATCATCCCACATATAGTTCTGCTATCGCATGCATTTTAACATCCTTTGGTAAGGATCAGAGTGATCTGACGTGAAAAGGATGAGATGGATGAGTTTTCAGACTTGATCCTTATGGTGATCTAATATATTTCCCTGTTTTTTAAAAATTAATGTTTTCATAGTTCTGAAAACAGGTTCTCTTTACTAGTCAAGATCATGTACAGGGAGGGGTCATTTTTATTTTTCAATGGAGGATGGACCAGGATAAAGAATATGGGAGTCACTATGTATCCTGTGAGTGCATGAATCAATCCACGCATAGTTATTTTAGTGGGTTTTCCTATATAGTATTGGTCTTTATATTGAGAGAGGGGCATTGTTCTGAATGGTGTCTAGACTAGGATGAAGGATCATGGTGTCACTACGTATCTGCGAGGGTAGGAATCAAGCCACATATTGTTCTGGTTACATGTTCCCTATTCCGGTCATACCCACACACTGGAAAGAATCATTTTTTATTTCAAATAGAGGTTAGACCATGATAAATAATGCAGGTGTCACTAGGTATCCCTCGTGGGTACGAATCAAGCCACATGTAGTCCTTGATGACTCCTTGTTCCAGTCTAACCTGTTTATAGAAAGGGGTATTTTTTGGTACTCACACTTTTGGAGTGATGGACCTTTGATGTACCTTTACCATTTATATGTGTAGGGGATATTCTTATTACTATTACTAAGATCATGTGAGCCAATATCGGTGTGAGAAACACAGAATATCAGGGGTTTCTATCACAATATAGGGGCGATTGAAGGTATGACATGACCATTTGCATCATGTGGTGGCTAGAACAGGATCCCAGATCTAGGCATCATTACATCTCCCATTCAAAAATGTGAATCAATATGTATGGAGTTCTATGGATATTCCTATATAGTCTTGAAACATACATGTAGAGGACCACTTCATTTTAATATGGTGTATAGACTCAATATGGAAAACCAGGCATCACTATGTTCCCTATGAAGGCAGGAATCAATCCACACATAGTTATAGAAGAAAAAAAGTTTTCCATGTTGATTGAACTCTCACATGGAAATGGGGGAATTTGGTCTTTCTCCCACACATATCTGACTCATGTGCGACGAACCATTGATTGTAGTGTAATGATCCATGTACAATTTAATTTCATGTGGCTAAAACTATTTATCCATGCAGTTTAACATTATGTGGTGAGGACCTGTTTCATCATGTAGTTTTATGTCATGCAATTATGACAACAATGCTAAGAAATTTGACATCATGCAACCTGGATGATTATAGTGTTATTCTATTTTAAATCATGACTCTATGTTGACTATAGATTGATTACACAAATTATTTCTTTATAAATCTTTCATTGGTGGGATCTATAATGATTTATTAATCCATTTAAATTAAGGCATATGCTCCATTGGAGTAGACCTTGTGTATGACATATGGTCCATCCCATTTTGGATCCAATATTGGGGGCTTATTCTCAAGTATCATATGGGTTCAGAGGACCAACAATAATTATCCTTTGATAAAATACTGTATGAGACCCTTTTTTTTGAAGGCTCGTGCTATCTAGTTCTGTTGAACTTTCAAATGGGGTGGAGTGTTTGATCTTCTCTCATCCAACCACTCCAACTCATCATACCAATTCTGGGTCAACTCATCTGTGGATAGTTGATCATATATGGAAACACAGAGTGATGATAGTTGAACTTCTATGGGTAGGACCACCTATGTCATGTATAATAATGTGTACGGGTTTTCTTGATTGGTGGTGGGAGTCATGGTCATGTAAGCTTGTAGCGAATGGAGGATCATGCCTGACCCGGTTTTCTTATCATTATCTAAAATCTTCTTGAGTATATTGGAAAGGGTCTTGTTGAAGGCCTCTATCTACCCATTGGACAGTGTATGGTAGCAGGTTGAATGTTTGTCCTTGACACCATACTCATGATATAACTTATCCATTTTAGAAGAGTATAAATTGGTTCCATTGACCATCAGTACCATATAAGAGACACAAAATCTGGTGATGATATTGGCTTTCACAAATTTCACAATGTTTTTCCCCAACCATTTTAAGAGGTACGACTTCTTCCTATTTGGAAAAGAATTTAGTTTCTGTAAAAATATATTAGAATTTCTTAGTTGTAGTGGGAGGATACAGTCCGACGATGTCCATTACCCATATGAAAAATGGATAGGAGTGCTCATATGTGTGAAGTAACTCTGGGGGTTGGTGGATAAAATTGGAATGAACATGATAGGAGTGGCACTTCTTGGTGAAATGTGTGTAATCCTGTATCATAGTGGGCCAATAGTACTCAAGCCTTAGAATTTGATGAGAGAGCTTAGACACAAATTTTTGACCCCCACAAGCTATGGCATGTACTTCTTTCATGACGACACCAATCTCTTCATCATCAATGCACATGAGAATGACTCCATCATGGCCCCTCTTATTGAGGACCTTTTTTTGGTTTGTTCTATCCTATAACAAGAAGTTGACTACTCATCTCTAGATATGTTCCCTTCCAGTGCTATCTAGGGGAGTTCTACCTTTTGAAGGTAATTCAAAATGGGAGTCATCCAACTGGTGGTAGGACCATACATCATCGATATGGGACTGATCTTGTTGATTTATTCCATCTTGGCCTGAAAAATGGTAAAACAATCCAGCGATGGGTAATGCTAATGGAAATTTCATTATAATAAGAGTTAGCTGAAGTTGTGGATTGATTTTCTAATGCATCAGCCTACACATTTTGTGATCGGGGGACATAAGTCAATGTTGGATCTAATAGGAACTATTCCATCAGTTATAATACATGGTTTATCAAAGGGATTATCTCCTCATTCTTGATAGAGTAGTCACAATTTACATTCTTTATGACCAGTTATAAATCAACTTTTATCAACTGAAATTTGACCTATGCTTGAAGTGCTAATTCCATGCCAGTAATAAGGGGCTGGTACTCAACTCCGTTGCTTTTGGAACCCTATGAAGGTTATAAAGAGTAATGAAATACTTCCTTTTCTAGATATATGAGTTTGATTCCTTGACCTATATTTTTATTCTTTGGATCTTCCATCCTTTTTCCACTGGGATTCTAGATGCACCATCAAAATGCATTTCCCATATCTAGGAATCCTTCTTAACAGAGAACACTTATTAATCATGTAGTTTTACATCCAATGGAGTAATTTCAATTAAGGTGTTGGGAAAGGATATTATGGAGCTTAGATGGTGGCTCAATGGAATTTTTATTTGATCATTCTTCCTCATATTGGGAACCATTTGGCCATTCGATATTATCAAACATAGTGGCCATGACTTCAATCATGAGGACTGCTGAATACACATCCAAATATTTACTTGTGCACTCAATATAATTATTTAAAAGTATGTAATATTTACTAAGATTATTGTGGGGATCTGTAAGAACCATTTCAAATATTTGGGGAGGCAACCCAATTAACACCATCGACTGAAGGCCACTTATCCTTCGTCTTGTTGAACCCTCCATCAATATAGTGTGACTTGTAGACTTCAAATGAGGATTTATTGGTATGAAGTGTCCCAATCTATCCATTAGATATATATTTTAGAAATTAATGGTAAAAGTAGGGAATTTAGGCATGTTGATTCAGCTAGAGCCTTCTTAGTAGGACATTAAACACCTTATTATTTTAGACCTCTAGAAATTATTGGGGAGCTATGAGATCACTGAATTCAGTCTTGGGCTAAATTTAGAATAATGGATTTTGATCACATTTCTCAAATCCTAATAATGTTTTTTTGTATGGTATTAGATTGTCTTGATTTTATCCATGTTGATGAAGCATCTAACGTGGGAGTTGATTAACTCTAGAGCTATTGTCAGTGATGATTTTTAGATATCAACTCCATTTAACATACCAGACACATATAAGTGTTATATGTGACCTTGAAAGATGGTTTCTTCCTATTAGTCCACGAAGGAGATAACTACATGGAATTGTTTTGGACTGGTCTTCATCTATTAGACTTTTGCAGCCTCTACCTCAGCTTCTAACTCTTAGGGACTCATCAAATATTTTATGGGTTTTTCACTTAAATCTATTGATAGATTCAGTGCACCCATGATTGATATATTTTCTTATACTGAGGCCATCGCCTTCAAAATATCATAATTATGATCTAAATTCTAGTACTTCCCAGATTGGCGAGGCTCTTTCACATGCACATTATGATCTTGAGCATTTGACAATGATGGGTAGGCCATTGGGATAGACGCTACAAGAGATTTTGTGCCTTGGGTATTTGGTTGGGAAGGTCTGCCCACATGCTGAGAGTAGTTAGTCAAATGTTATTATTGTAATGGATTTTCTAGAAATATTGGACCAGAGTGGCTTCTTTCATCTATGGGGGAATTCCTCCATTCATGTTGGGTCTGCCAGAGTGCTCTTCCATAGGTTTCTGTAATATTGATGGCTTGATCGGGGTTTCAGTCATAAGATTGATTTCTGCTATATCTGCATCTCCCTTGATATCCCATGCTTTTGTTTCTTCTTACTTTGACCCATCGATTGGGTGTGGGGAATTATGGTTGATAACCATATTCATATTTGGAGAGTGGATCCATTAAGTGGATGGAATTGATAGATCTAAATATGAATTCCTCTTCAGATGACGACTCTACATCATCGTCTACCTTTATTAGGGTCATTTTGTTGGGTGGTGCCCATACTCATAGATCTAATGGATTCTAATATAATAATTTCAATGAAAACATTGGACTTGGTGTAAGTTCATCTTATTTCACTTACATTCCTCCCTTTTGATTGGAATTCTCTCTGGGCAGTTGATCCTTGGAGTACTATGGGGTCGAAGATGTCGGTTGAGTTGAATCGAGAGGTATTGGGGGAATAGTTGGTTGCTTCAAACACACTTTGAGTAAACCATGGGATAAATTGATTTTTTTAGTCATCAAACTATTGAAATTCTATTCCTTTTAGTTAATAACCTTTTTTCACTCCCATCCTTCATCCGGTTCAGTGGTTGAAGCAAATTCCACTTGTGATGGAGGTGGTCCTAGCATTACCTAACTAGAATATATCATCCATTGTTAGAGACCCTTGAAGACAAATAACTCTAAGATGTTGTTTCCTAGTTTCTAGTGGAACAGATAGTAATTTTTTCCATCATCAAGACCTAATTCATTAGCCCTCTTCGCCTCTGGTATCCAGAAAAAATTACAATTCATTGAGGCTACAAAGTAGACACATAATTGGTTATATTGAAATGAGTAAGCTCTATTCTTACCTTACTTGAAATGATTTCCCCTAGGGCCCCATTACTCATCTTGATGAGGTGGGGTGGGTACTGACGTCTAGGGGCCCCTACATGGTTTGGAGCAGGCCTGGGAGATAGAGCTAACGTAGGGGTTGTCTTAATCATTATAGGAGTTGCTTCAGCTCTTCCTACCATTTTCCCTAGGGTTGATGGGATGACTGAGACTTGAGATTACTATATTTCAAGGAATATTATATCCTTTGATAAATGTTAGAGAAGTCTCAGAACCCACTTTTATATTTCAATAGATTGATTGGTGTTCACAGCTCCGCACGGAGATTGTCGATGCACATGGACAACATCTCATCTTGGGGGATTGGTAGGTTTAAGGAGTAATTCAAACTATTCCATCTAGAAATGAAGTCTAAAACTATTTTTTTATATCACTATTTTTAATTCATGAGGTAGTTGACTATTTTGTTTGGAAACATTGATCTGATATGGAATATGAACTGGCATCAGAGATCCTCCAATCCAATTATTACGTTAGCTGGAAAACCGGTGTACCACGCAAATGCTAAGCCTTATAGAATTCACACGAAGCATCTATGAATAAATTATTTTTATTTCTCTAGGTTTCCCATCATGGGATCATTGAAATATGACTAGTGTATAAAGTTCCATTCTCAATCACCTAAGCCACTGAACACTAGGAATATGGGGATCCCAAATATTCACAGTGGTAGATTGTTGCTTACACAATCACAATAAGTATTCCATTATAGTTGAATTGGTGTGTTCCACCCTTCTATCACTTATAAAAAAGATTTTAATGAATTTATGGTACTCATGATCCTTTCATGCATGTATTTTTGGACTTGATCATGGGTGGGTAGATCAGGGGACAATATTGGATGTGCCGACTCCGCTGGTACTTAAAGAGGATTCCCAATAGAGGGAAGCTTCTGTGGATTCAACTAAATTTGTTCTATTTTATTCTTAAATGGATGGAAATATTGATATCCTTTTGTAACTATATTCAAATATACTAATTGTATTAGTGTATTATTAAATGAGCATCCCGTCCTTGATTTATTTTATCAAACAATCCCTCATGGAAACGGAACCCCCTTTGGAAGTGGGTTATGATTCTCTACCTGAAGAACATATCTGATAGGAATCATCCCCAGATAATCTCATCATTGATTCACTTTATCTCTTTCATTTCTTCCCCATGTCAAGTGAACTTCTCCTCGAGCATCATAGGTGTGTTTTCATGAGATGTATGAGGTGGTTCATGTACGACCTTACTCTTATTATTCTGGTTGTTGGAGATTCACAAAGGAAGTAATGATGGATTGGATGAGGGACTACCAAAATTTAGGGAGGCTCTTTGGTTCAGTGTGTGCACACCTTCAGGCTCGGTGTGGACCATCTCCAAGAGGGAAACATATTATCTTGTATCTTCATAATTTGATTCATTTTTAGTGAGATATGAGGGACTGAAGTCCACAACATTCATCGATTAATACCACATTTTGGATCACATATCAGGTTTCTCATGTTAAGAGGGATTTTTTCTTCCCTTTTTGGATCTTCGCCTTCCATTCTTTCATCCTCTTTGAGCTAATTGACGAAGATTGACTCAAAGGGATTGTTGATGTGACTTAGAATTATGCATCCATCTCAGTAGATATGATTCATGAAATGGGATGAAATGATTAACCTCACTATTAGTTGTTCTCCCATTACAGGAAAAGACTGACTTCCAAAGGGCCGGTGGATGAGGTAAAAATGCCCCAAGCCCTAGCAGATGGGGTTTCAACCATTCCACTATTGATGTCTCTTTTCATAGATTTTTTGTTCATATGAGGGAATTCAGTGCTACAAATTCCCCCAACTATGTGTGATTTGGTTGAACTAATACAACGACAGTTGTTTCAACTATTATCACCTTCTTGATCTCATGTATTCCCTTTTTGGGCATGAGGCGGATATGATTCTAGATCTATAAATGAATTATTTGATACCAAGGTCATGATTAGTTCTCATTTATTGGCTTACCGAGTAGAGAGACTTACTAAATGTTCTAGGTGGCATGGTTTAATAGATTTTTGATGGCTTTCCCCCATCAAGCCTGAATCTTTTGAGACTTTCTCAAGGTCGGTTCTTACGAAGCATTCCACATTTCCTTAGTAGAGAGTTCCATTGACTTGCATATTGGGACGATGAAACTGTAATAGGTCACATGTAGTGGGTTATGCTAGAAAATACATGGGTTGTAGAGCAGAGATCTTTATTCTACCCACCCCCAGATATGAACACCTAATGGGGCATCACTGATAAGGAGTCACAACTTATGTAGTGCATGGATGTAGGACAATTCAAGGTCTTTCTTTCACCTCTCTAATTGGGGATACCATGCATGTGGATGGTTTTCTAAGTCGATTTGCTGGTGAAGCACCCTAATGAATGTACATGGTCTATATACCCTTCATAGGGTGTAAATTTCATTTTCAACCACCATAGAGTTACCCATATATTAAGACTAATGTTAGACATACATTCTTCTAAAAACTCTTTTGGAATGATAAAATGATGAGGGGCTATGGTCCAGAACATAACTACTATGTTATCCCTGGCTAGGTGTGTTATCATGAAAATCATATTATTTTTTTCTTCTGCCAAGGCTTCCTCTACCTGGTGTTCCCAACATGGATGATTTATGGGTATTTTATCCTCAGTAGCGGGGATAGTAAAATTTTCATTTATATATGAACGTTATGTGGGTGGCTTCGAGGATGGGCATGGCCCTGGGCCATCTCCTCACTAAGAAAATATTTCTCTTGTCATCGACAAATCTTCTAGCATATCTGACCCCGTATATTCTAGTGAAAGAGAATATGAGATCTTTCTAGTATATGTACTAATTAGGGGAGGTTCTCCTTGTCAGTGATAATTTGGACTGCGGGAAAGTCCTTCATAGTCGGTGATGTTTTAGTGAGGACTACCACTGCATATTAGTGTTTGAGTGTAGGGATAATTTTTATAGAGTATACCCTGAGGAGGAACTTTAGCATAGATCGTAGGAGAGGAGGACCTTTTTTATGAGTGGTGTCATTGTAAGGAGGGCCTTCGTAATGACTGCCATCATAGCGAGGGCTACCATCATAGCTTGATATCTAGGTGCAGGTAGAATATCTATAGTGAGAATTATGGATAGGACCTTCAGGATGTACTATAATGGGAGGAGGACCTTCTCATTTCCTGATTTCACTGTTTGTAGGACCTTTACATAAACTACTATAATGGCTATGACTACCATCATGGATTGATGATCGACTACATAGAGAATAATATCCATGGAATATACCCTAAGGGGGTCCACTAAGGAGGACAAAAACAAGGGGATGTCATTCTTTCTTTACAATATTCTAGTCCAGGTGAGGGCTACCATGAAACTCCTCAAGAGATAGGCTCTTCTGATTGATCATTGCTTTCCCATGAAGTAAGCCCATATGGGTGCTCTAAGGAGGACCTTCAGAGCTACTAGTAACAATATTACAAGGAGTTACATCAGAACTAATACTTCCTCTTCTATATTAGGAAATAGATCGATATAATCTTGATCATATATTAAAATATGTTTCATATCATCCAAAAAACCATCATTCAATAGAGTAGAATAATGAAGGTGCTCTTCATTTTTCAGTTAGCTTCCTTGAATTTCATTTTAGGGCACTCACTTGCATAAAACTGGGGCTTCCGACAATGGGTAATGATATTCATATAAGGGTCCCTATTTGGTTGGTTCTCGTGTGGCCACAAGGATATACAGATGAGTATATTGAGTTTTGGAAGGGATATATGACTACCTTTTAGTGGCCACCATGTTGGACTGGTGTCCCCCAGTGGGAAGGAGTGTTTCTTCCTAATCAGGTTGTCCTTGCATCAAAAAAGTATAGTCATCAATCCTCCTAGAATAGAGAAAAGATTTAATTATTATTTGAAGTGGCCATATTATTTTTTGGATGAATTACCCTGCTTGGGTATATGGGATCATGGTCCTGACTCCTCGCTTTTTCTGTAGACGCTAAGTCATCTTGACAATTTTGGGGGATATTTTCCAGAATCGAGGATTGATCCTCCATAATTTTTAAGACATGGTGTGATATGTCTTTGGATAGAATTGGTATAAATTCCCATTATGATGTCGGAGTATTAGTTTTCAATTTCTTGAATCCTCCATTTGTTTCCAGTGGGTACATGCATTTCTCTTATGTTGGGGTAGAGGAATAAGTTTACCCATGACTTATAGCTAGGATATGTCAGCTAATTTCTCTAGTTTCATCTGTCTTTTACCGGTGGGATTTATATTTTTGAGCATTAATTTTTGTATTCTCATTTTCTGCTATATTTGTCTTGCATACATGATGTGCATCTGTAGAAATTTGACTCTGTTTCTATTTAATTTCCACTGAATATTACGGGTGCAATTCATTGTGGTAGGTATGAATTTTTATGTGCCTATTGATTTCCACCATATTTGACTGCTGGGCTTCGTATTCACTAGAAGTTTAATATAACTACCCATATTTTTTTCACCCGACATTTATGGAGGGCTAGGTATGTGGTAGTAATATTTTTTTCATACTTTTTGCTGGTAGCTGAACTCTTTGGATGGTAGGCTTCTTGCGTGTAAATGTATATTTTCAACTGTAAAAAATCTTCCATCCTGATTGCACAGTGAGACTAGAGAGTGTGAGATGGGATATGCATTTTCACACAATTTTCAATCATATATACATGGTGGGCCGCATTGGAGGCAATAGGAGTGTACATACTCATAGTAGGCCAATTTTTTTTATGGATATCTTCTTCTAGAAAAAGGGTTATGACCTATTTTTGGTAATCAATCCATCATAATTTTTGTGGTATTTGAGGGTATTGTGTTTTTTGGACTTTAGCAAGAGCCCATGGAATGAAATCCTTATCAGAGAAAGGATATTGGGTTGCACAACATTGGTGGGGAAATTCTCTAGTAGTGTCCCTCGAATGGGGCTCCAGTTTATTAGGGACAATATTGATGGTGAAATCCTCATCCTCCTCCCTGTGGTAAGGGAGGTACTCGTTATCACAATCTGCAGATAGAATCCCAAAGTGATTGGAGATAGCCAGTGGGGCTAGAATGTGCTGGAATTCCGGTCGTGACTGAAGAGGTGGTTGGTGATCCTTCACCAATTAGATATCTTGTCTTGTAGACTCCATAATAGGGAGAGTACCCTTATAGTGGTTCTCTAAGATTAGTGAATTTGAAACCAATCATTGAATACATTTTGTAGGTGATGGATTCCTCCACCAAGTGTACAACTAATTTGGGGCGTTGATCATCATGTGTGTATGTGAGAATTTAGAGGATGCCATTAGATTGAAGGTTTCTGTAGAGACCAATGATATATATTACAAGCATGGACAACAAAACCCTTCATAGTGTCATACAATGTTCACATGAATAATTGATGATTTTTCTTTTCCCTCTTCCCTTTTTGAGGTGAATGGGGATTGATGTGGGGCAATGTCACCACCATGGTAAAGGATTCACGTTGAGTTCACTATTTTTTACATATATGGGGGGAAAATGGACTGATGGAGAGTAACCAACTATTTTTTATTATAGAGTGTTTCACATCAGGGTAACACTGCCACGTTGGTTAAGAATTCACATCAGGTTTTCCATTTTTTTTCGTCCGGATTCGCATCATAACCAAAATTTACTGGGGTAAAAAACAAAATGGTTTTATGGATCACAAGACAATAATTTCTTAACTTGGTTTAATTTCACATCGATTTCACCCCTTTTTTTCAACCTAATTTGCATCGTGACCTCTTTTTAGTGGGAGAGATAGTCCCACTAGGAGAGGGCATTATATCCTTCTTATATTACGAAGGAGGTTCCATGGTTGGGTGGTCACTACGGGTGGTTGCAGGGGGTTATGTGTTAGTGATATTATCCCACATCAGGTAATATGTCCTCGGATGTTCTCCAACGGGTTTATTCGTAGAGTCAGAAACACCCAATGACCCTTTTATCCATGATTCACAGACCATCTTTCCAAAGGTAGGTGCTCATTAGATGATTTATCCACAAAACATGAGGACTCAAATTGGTTGAGAGGATGGGAATTTAGTCTCATCACACCCTTTGGAGGGAATTATTTCTTGTTTTGGGAAACTCTTATATATTTAATCAATTTTGATATGTTCATGAATCATTAGTTCATTCCCAAGCATCTTCCCGCAAGTTACTCCTTTTTCACAAGATCAATCAGAAATGTGCATGGGTTCAAAATCATCTGTATATATATGAGGTTCTCTATTGATAAAGACATCCATTAATATTTTGGGTTCCTTATCAATGTTACCCTTTAATGGATGAATTAGTGATTCTCTAATCTTTTTCTTAGACAATGATGATTTATTCTTGATGATGATATACTCTTGAGTTTATCATCATCTAGGGGGGATGAAGATTGTTTTTATGGTAGGATCGAACCCATATAATAGGCGTACTTTGTATCTTGTGAGTTGAATCAAACCCAACATAGTTTTGTTCCACTTTACTAGACACATCACCTTTTATAGTCATGTGATAAAGACACATCCATGATGTTTAACATCATGCGGCAAGGATGTCTAGGCAGATGGTCCTTGGTCATGACTTGGTTAAGGACTTAAGCTGATGCGGCCTAGGATTCCCTGAAAAGACATTGTCTCCTTGGTGGATATGAAACAATTGGGGATATGGCCTAGAAAACATTATGGTTATTTGGGTATTGGGTTTGGAACTTTGGGAGGCATCCTACATATCCCAGTTAGTTGGGAACCAAAGGCCTCATAGTTCTGTATGAGTTGGGACTTACACTCTTGAGGATTTTGGGACCACTTTTGTATAAGTTTTATTTTTTGTTAACAAATGTGAATAATGGTATAAATTAATTAGGAACTCAAGAGTTATTAGAGATTGATTGAAGTGAATATTCATGGAGAATTGTTATGGATTCATAGCTTTATATTCCAGTTTGTGTATAAGTTGTATTTGTTGTCAAAAAGTGTCAATAATGGTATAAATCAACAATGAACTCAAAAGTAATTGTATATTGGATGAAGTGAACATTCTTATATTATTCTTACAGATTCATATCAATGGATACCATGCATGGTAAATTTTCTATGTTGATCAATTCAGATGATTGATGCACTAATTCTTTATTTAAGGAACTTTTGCCAAAGTTGACACATTGTTAACAAAATTGAATAATTATCCATTAGAGCATGATTGATGTTAATTGTGTTGATCAGACTGGATACTCAAGAGGGGGGTGA
This sequence comes from Viscum album, assembly GCA_963277665.1. Taxonomy (NCBI): domain Eukaryota; kingdom Viridiplantae; phylum Streptophyta; class Magnoliopsida; order Santalales; family Viscaceae; genus Viscum; species Viscum album. Next base: position 1,786,980,460 of record OY728128.1, read on the forward strand.
ATTGAGTTCCAATTAAAATTTCTGTTAAAAACATTATGATTAAAACCACCAAACTGAATAAAAATTAAACAATAGTGAATTTATAAAGATTGTATGTTTTCAATTAGTTTCTCAAAAGATTGATTATTTCTCAGTTAACTCAACCTGAAGATTACTTAACTTTTGAAACTATCTTATTGACTAACAAAATTTATAAACACCTTCTAGTTTAACAATCAGATTTACTTTAAAATAGTTTTATAATTCAAAGTACTTAGCAATGGAATATTCAACATACATTAAAACAGAATAAGTAAGCACAACAGTTTTAACCAGGAGGTTCTGTATCAAGTCAAGACTTAGTCCTCTAAAAAAATTTATATAAATTTTGATCCACACACTGGATCAGGGTTAAACAATAGTGCAATGACTATCCAGGTCCTATGACCTCTACCATAGTTTTATGTGGGCCAAAAAAAAAACAATAGCACCCAGTCTATCCAGGTTACACTTGACGTCTACCAATATCCGCAGTGGGAACAAGAAAATATGGAAAGATTGAGTGAGGATATAAATCCTCCATTTCAGCACAGGAGTCAGTGTGTGTTGAATATACAGAGTACACACACTAGTCAATAGTAAGTAAAATAATCACTAAAAGAAAATAGATATGAGTTTATAATGCTCTAGTGATTTTAATTGAAACTCTGGACTCCTTTTTATTAATCAGAAATTCTTATGAGTCGTTCTCTGGTTTTTGTCTAAAAAAATAGAGTGTCATTTTCTTCCTTGACTTTCAGGTTCAGCTTGATCATCTTGAGTGAATGAAGATCTTGTTGTAGTTCTTCACTACATGATTAAAGTTCAGCTTGTGTTATCTTCTTGTATGAATGGCCTCGTGTATGTCAAGTGTTATTCAAGTAAGAGAATGAAAGAATGTATCTTCTTTTTTTATATGTGTATATCTTTTTGTGTATATTCTAGTTTCTTTCGAGGTTCCCTTTTATATCTTCATCTTCGACAATGGGAATGATTACCTTTTTACAGGTACACGGTACGGTTCCTGAAATTCCAACCACTATCACTAATTAATAGAAGGTGCATTAAAATAATCAAGTATGACCGTTGCTAAACAAAAAAACAGAAATAGAGTTTAGAGAACAATGACTGGTTTCCATCTGTAGTTGTTACCCCTTGCAATGGAAGTTGTTACTCCTTATAATGGTAGCTCCTTGTATTAGTCAGTGACTCATTGTATCAGTGAACATCTATCGATAGTTGTAACTCTTTATAACAGTAGCTCCATGTATCAGTAGATCTTCCATCAGTATCTCTCTATCTGTATACTTGCAACGAATGACTTTGTATCAGTATATGCCTTGTATTGGTAGTTGTTACTCAGATTAATAGTAGCTCTCTTTCGGTAGAATTGTAACGATGGACTTTGCAGTTGTATTGGTGGACTTCATATCGGTGGTGTTCGGTCTTTATCGGTAACTATCTGTCTATTTGTATTGGTAGATTTTATCGGTAACTACCTATCAATGTCCTTTACTCATCGGTAGACTATGTATCAGTCAACTTGTGCATACCGGTGAACTTGTTCTATCGGTAGCTGTTGTGAATATCGGTGACCTTAACCTTATCAGTAGTCTTCTATACTGGGGTACTTAATTTTATTAGTAGTTTTGTATCTGTTTATATCAGTAGTCTTATTCTGTCTATATCAGTGAACTTCATACCGGTGGACTTAACCCTTATCTGTTCTATGAAAAACATGTCTACATTCAGTTAGAACTATTTCAAAGAATGTATAAACATAGATAAACATTGATTAACATATTCCAATTATTATTTTGATAATTTTGTCAACTTAATAATATAATATCATAGATTAAAAGAATTAATATATAGAGAAATATTATTTGGGATTATCAAAACATATTAAAGCATAATTGGGGTTATCAAAATAGGTGAGTTCAACAATCTATCCCTTTTTGATAATCACAACATATGGTATTGTAATAAAAAATAATCATTAATTTATTAGTATGAAATATAATGGTTCTTATTTATAAGTGTGAGTAATGAAATTTTCAAATGTTAGATTTTAAAAGAATATCATAGGATATAGTATTAAAAGAAACTGTATCAGAGTTACTAATATAAACAATGTTCTAGAGTTACAAAACAAATGTATCAGAAAATAGATTATCAGATGCAAATGTATCATAAGTAAAAATATAAAAAAAATGTACCAGAGGGAAATGTATTATGCTTATAAAATAAAATAATTCTTCATATCAGTTCTCCCCCTTTTTATTATTTCTCCCTTATTATATTATTTCTCCCCCTTTATTATTAGAAATAAGTGGGACAGAAATAAAATACAGGAAAAGAGAAGGAACAAAAGGTAAAAGAGGGAATGAGAGCATATATTTATATTACTTGAGGAAAATATAAATAGAAATATAAAAATGAACAAAAAATAATACATATGATTTACATCAGAGGTCCAAGCCTTTAATCAATCCACCTCTTGAATGTCAACTTTGGATTTGTATTTGGGTTCAGAGGTAGATTCAGGAAGGGTAGTGTTAGATGAAGGCTTGGGAATTCCAGAAAGCACGACTGGTGGTTGAGCAACAGAGACTGTTCCTGGCCTGTAGTGGGTAGATCTCTATGTGATCTTAGGAGTGAGGCTACAGATTGCTTGGACTGGAGTCATCTGAGGAATTGAGGCAGACTGTTCAGAGGAGGGCAGGGATGGAGGTGCAATGATAGGAGTACTGTCCACATGAAAAAATGGTAGTAAGAGATTAATGATGTCCATTATGATCCCTCCTCCTCTCTCCATAGAGGAAATAAAGTCATCCTTATTCTCCATAAACTTTTCATGAGCAAGAGTCAACTCTCTGAGCTTGCTGACTTGTTGTTTGAAAGATTGAGTGACTGGGGGTAGCTTCATGTGTTCTAACATAAGCGTGAAATGGTTGTTGAGTCGATTATTTGTATAAACCCTTTGTAAGTATTAATCCACTTTGTCCTTTACTTCTTTTTGAGAAGTAGTAGCCTCACTCATAAAATCCTGAACAATATTCATTATCACCCTAGTGGTGGTCACCACTTGGGTCAAAGTAGTAGAGTCCATAGAACCACTGGTAAAAGACTGTCCAAGCTCTTCTGTCATCACTACTTGAAACTGATCAACATCTACAGAAGCACTGGATGAAGCAAGTGGATTGATAGTTAATGCAACAGTCTCCTTGAATGATTGGGTTAAGTTTGTTTTCAGCTTATGGACAACCAAATACTGAGTGCTCACATTCTCTTTGACCGACTTCATAAAAGATTCAAAGACATCCACAAATTTACTTACTACACCTTTAATGTAATTGATATCAACATTCATTTGATCTTGAGAACTACTCAAGGAAGTAATGGAAGAAATAGACTGCTTCAAGGTGACAACAGCTCATGTCTAGCTCTCAATCTGATTATGACATACTCTAATCTCATTCATCATCTCTGTCATAGAGGTTGACATAGTACATTCAAGAGAAAGTTCAAAGGATTTTTCCATGTTGCCCAGCTCTTCAACAAAACAATTCTATAAATCGAAAATATATGAATTCAAAGACCCTCTAATTTCATCCTTTAAAGAATCAAGGTCATCCCTAGTTACCATACTAGAAGGATCAACAACTGGTGCTCTTTCTAACACAATACTGGATATAGAGTCATCTACAATAGATTGAATGGATAGAATAATTGAAGTTTCCCTTCTCCTTACTTCTTCCACAAAGCTGTCCTTTAGCTCAGACTTTAACTGATCCATATCAGGTTTTCTGACTACATCCTTAGATAATAACTCAGAGAGAATATCTTAATTTACTTTAGTTCTACTGAGGGATGCCTCATTACCAGAATCTGGATAATCCAATCTACAAACAAAAAAACCTGGGTCGGCTGCCTAGTCTTCAATTCCATCAACTACTGAAACACTGCCAAGTCTAGTTGGATGCTTCCCCTCAACTAGTGAATTCTCCTATACATGTATAGAAACAACATCCTCAGCATCTCTGTCTTCCTCATAATAATCCTCTACAATCATCTCCATATCTCCAACAGCAGGAGACTCCTCAAGAATAGGTGCAGGACTATCTACTTCATCAAGGATAGCCTCTCGCACAGATGTACTTCCAATCAAAAGACTCAAACTCAAGGTGGAAGAAGGAGATGCTTCAGTTTCAGATTCTCTTTCTTTTTCCTCATTCTCTGTGGTGGCCTCTTCCCAATATGATCTCTGCTGGTCTTTCTCATCCATAGGTGATTCTTTACTTCTTACTCCCAAAATAGTTTTTGTACTAGGTAGGTTCAAAGAATCATTTTCCTTTTCCTGTGATACAATTTCAGGAGTTGGGCTAGGAGGCAGGTCTGGATCTCCTCTATCTGCTGTAGATGAATCCACCTCATCTGAATCATCACTATAATGTGGCTCCTCCTCATCAGGTCTTAGACCTTCATCTCTCTTATCTTTTAGTCTATTTGTGTGGTCAACTAGATTGAACATGTCATATATCCTTTCATCATCAATAACTCATTGCCTTCTCCATGGATTCCACACTTTTCTTGTGATTCAAAAGTTATTCATTACCACCACTGTCTCATCCTGAGACTCAGCAACCCACATTACGTTAATCATAACTGAAATAAATTTGGCAAAAAATAATGCATTGGTTTTTGATTTGGGTCTATTCATATCCTCTATTTTAATCATTAATAGCCTACACAGATTCACCTTCACATCATGCTTTAATATATGCAACTAATGAATACCTTGATACATTAGATTTTAAATGTCCCCTCTCCTTGGACTTTTCTCATGTTGAATGAATTTGAACAACAATCTATTTTCCCCATCCATCTCAGCATCCACAACCTTTCTCTACTTTCAACTACCAGTGAGTTCCTATAACGTAGTCTCATAGTCAAATATGTCACTGGTATGAGGTTTTGTCTTCAATGAATACCCAAATACTCCTTCATGTGGTACCTTCATACATTTATCCCATTCAATGGATGAAAAATCTATTTCCTTCCCATTTACCAATGAAACTATTCTATTCTCCTTATCAGATTTCTCAAAGTGGAAAAAATCATAGAACTTTTTTATTATCATAGGATAATGAGGACCATTGTTGTTTGTGAAACATTCTAGCCATCTATTCTCTTCTAATATTCTTATGTTCAGCGATTTACTTGGAAAAATCCATTCTGCTAACAGCTCCTTCTCAATTACAATTTATCTATTTTGCAAATGTGGGTCCATCAGATGCCTCCTTGACCTTGTTAGATCGACACTGTTACTTACTTTAGGTCTTTTCTTCTACATCTTCGCATTCGGCTCATCAAATTCATCTTTGATAGTCGGAAGTTTGATTTTTCCATATCTGGATTGAAGAACTTATGGTTTTCATGAGATTCAGGGATTCAAGGAGTTGGGTTTGAGATAGGAGAGTTCGGTGGATTGAGAAGTAACCAAGAAATATTTTTTATCATATAGTTATAATAAAATAAATAAATAAAAAATAATAAATAATGTATAAATGATACAGATTCCGACGGCTAAAGATACATAAGTTTAAAAATAGTGAAAACTTAATGGTAGGGTTTACCAGTGAGAATTCCTAATGGTGAGGTAATCTTATATGTGAGGTCCACTAACATTGAGGTATAATGGTGAGGTTCATACTGGTGAGTTATAACAGTGATTTTCTTACCAGGGAGGTGTAACAGTGAGGTTCATACTGGTGAGGTATAACAGTGTGGTTCATACCAATGAGGTATCTAACGCACATAGTCTATCATTCCTATTTCATGTCTACTGTAACTTAACCTATCCAAGCACAAAGTCATGGTGAGAATTTCATATAATGGGTGTTCAATACCTATAAATTCAATAGTAGTATCACCTTTTTGGTAATGATCTCTCAAAAAATCAAGCCTTACATCAATGTGTTTGGTCTGAGAGTGAGACATGAGATTCTTAGAGATGTTGATTGCACAAGTGTTATAACAATTTCTTAACACATGTTTAAAATCATATCCATAGTCCAACAAAGTATGTTTCATCCATAGAATTTGTGCACAATAACTACCAGCATCTATGTACTCTTCTTCAGCAGTAGAAAATGCAACAAAATTCTTATTTTTACTACACCACGATACTGGGGAATTACCTATAATATGACATGTTTTAGATGTGATTTTTATATCTAACTTGCAACCAGAAAATTCAGCATCTAAATAACTTATTAAATCAACAGATTTTGTATTTTAGTTAAAACAATCCTAAATTTGCAGTATATTGAAGATATTTGAAAATTATTTTAACAGCAAGAAAAGGGGATTCTTTATGATTAGCTTGAAATTTTGCACACATACACACACTAATAATAATATCTAATCGACTAGCCGTAAGGTAAAGTAGACTCCAATCATACCTCTGTAATCTATCTGATCAACTAGTTTCCCAGATTCATCAATGTCCAACTTATTGGTGGTACTCATGGGTTTATCACTTTCCTTAATACAATCTAAACCAAAACTTTTTAAAAGATCCTTTTTATATTTACATTGATTTAAAATAATACCATTTTCATTCAGAAAAACATGAAATCTAAGAAAATATTTGAGTTCTCCTATTAAACTCATTTCAAATTCATTTTGCATACTCTGTGAAAAATCAATACACAAAATATTTTTAATATATCCAAAAATAATATCATTAGCATAGATTTGTACTATCAAAAAATCTTTGGAAATTCTTCTGATAAAGAGAGTTGGATCAGCAATCCCTTTAGAAAATCCTTTTGAATTAAAAAAACTACTGATTCTATCATACCAAGCTCGTGGAGCGTGGTTCCAACCATATAAAGCTTTAGAGAGCTTAAAAACTCAACTTGGAAAATGTGGATTAGTAAATCTCGGTGGTTTTTCAAAAAAAACATCTTCAATTATAAAACCATTTAAAAAAGCACATTTAACATCCATTTGAAATAAATTGAATTTCAGATGAGCAGCATTGGCAAGTAATATTCTCATTGCTTGTAATCTAGCTATAGGTGAAAAGGTTTCCTCATAGTCTATTCCTTTATCTTGACTATACCATTGTGAAACTGGACTTGATTTGTTTCTAACTATGTTTCCAGATTCATCAACATTATTTCTAAAAACCCATTTACTACATATGGTCAAAGTGTCCTTAGGTCTGCCAACTAATTATTAGACTTTGTTTCATTCAAATTGATTTAATTATTCTTGAATATCCATTACCCAAAATTCATAATTGATTGAATCATTGATATTTTTTGGTTCTAACTGTGAATGAAAGGCTTGATGTTCAACCTGGTTTCTTAGAGAAGCTCTAGTCTGTGTCTATCTATCAAGATTACCAACAACATCATCAAAAGGATGATTCTTTAGAATCCTAGTTGATCTAGTAAAGGTAAGACTAGAAATTTTAGGTTCTTATCTAGGTTTGGGTTTACAAGAAGCAGATTCTGGAATATGTCCAGAACTAGTTATCATTACAGTAGGTTCATTGATTTTATCATTACGGTACAGAACAGAAAAATCTTCTTCATATTTTTCAAGAGAAGACTTAGGTTCTTATGGATTAGTTTCATAAAATTTTATGTGAACAGATTCTTACACACATTTGTTCCTTTTATTAAAGGCTCTATAAGATTTACTGGTTGTAGAGTAACCTAAAAAGATTCCCTCGTCACTTTTATAAGAAAATTTATCAAGATTATCCTTAGTATTAATAATAATGACTTTGCAACCAAAAACTATGAAGTAAATAACTTTAGGCGTCCTATTATTCCACAGTTCATAATGGGTATTCTTGAGAACAGGTCAAATCAAAACTCAATTTATAATATAACAAGCTATATTCACAGCTTCAGCCCAGAAATAAAAAGGTAGGTCATATTCATTAATCATAGCCCTTGCAATTTCTTGAATGGTTCTGTTTCTTTTTTCTAATACACCATTCTGTTGAGGTGTCCTAGGGGTAGCAAAGTTGTGATTATATCCATTATGTGAGAAATAAGATTCAAACTCATAATTTTCATACTCACAGACATGATCACTTCTCATGATTTTAATCTTAAGTCCACTAAGGTTCTCTACAGACTTGGAGTATTTCATAAAATAAGAATAGGCTTCACTTTTTTGAGCAAGAAATTATACCCAAGTGTATCTAGAAAATTCATCTAATAAGACATATACATAGTGCTTACCATTTAAACTAGAAACTCTATAAGGTCCAAAAAAGTCCATATGAACCAACTCAATAGGTTGATAAATTAAAACTTCTTTCTTTAATTTTAAAGGAACTTTATGTTGCCTCCCCTTTTGACAGGGATTACAAACTTTGTTTGATGGGAATTTTAGTTGAGGTAGGTCTCGAACTAAATTCTACCTAGAACATTTTCTAAGTGAATGAATGTTGCAGTGTCTTAATATTCTACGCCATAGCCTAGATTCTTTATGAAAAGAATTTTAAAAAGTAATATTTTGTTTGGCTAAAGAATTCAAATCAATTGCATAAACATTTTCATTTCTCAAAGAAAAAAATACTAAAATATTTTTAGAATTAAAAACATTACAGGAATGATTTTCAAATTTAACATTGAAACCCTCATCACACAACTGAGAAATACTAAACATATTGTATTTTAATCCATTAACAAATAATACTTTAGAAATTAAAACTGAATCACTGTTACCAATATGACCTAAGCCAATGATTTTTCATTTCCAGTCATCATCAAAGCTGAAATGTCCTCCATCAACCTCGATTAAACTCATCAAACATGAGTAATATCCAATCATATATCTTGAAAATTCACTTTCCATGTAAAATATATTCTTATAGGAACTCTTTAGGCATGTTTCCTACAAAACAGGTTTAAACAAAAAATGATTTTGGTACCCAAATCTTCTTAGGTTTATAGAGGTTAGCAAGAAAAACATTTGTTCCCTACTTTTTCTAATGGGTTTCATATAATCAATAGATTCAAAAGATTTTGAAAGATAAACTTTGTTTGATCTATAACCTTGTGAATAACTAGTTGAGGCATATAAATTTCTAGAACTAGAACTAACAACATTCTGTCCAGATTTTAGAATAAATCAATTTCTAGTAATCTGTCTTTGTCCAGGAGGATATCCTATTATAGTGGTATAATTTGGTGCAACTTGTTTACCTAACATTTGGGTAAGTGTATCTTTTCTATTTGTAAACTTTTCTAGGTATTTCCTTAATTTAACATTAGAAAATTTCAGGTCTGTATTTTCCATGAGTTATTGATCATTCTTTTCCTTTTCTATATCAAGTGCAGATTTAACAGTGTTGGTCAAAGCATGCTATTTCATCAAGGTCTTATACTTTTCCTTCAATTTATTAAATTTTTATTCTAGCATATTACAATATTCAAACAACACTTTACTATTCATGTTTTCAGATTCAGAATTAAAATCAACTCTAGAATAATATGAATTTAAAGCAGGAGTATCCAATGTTACCTCAGATGTGTTTGTCATGAAACACATGTTGGAATGATTCTTTTTAGAATCAGAAGTCTCAGATTCACTTGTGTTGTCTCTTGAAGCACTCCATGTTTCATTCATGGCTTTCTTATATTTTTAGTCCTTGTAGTCGTGTTTCTTCTTGAACATTAACTTTGGACAGTCATCCTTAATGTGTCTTCTCCTTTTGCATTTATAACACATGATCTCATCATCCTTATCATCATTCTTCTAATTTTTATTCAAATTTCTATGTTGGTCATACTTTCCTTTGTATTTTTATTTTCTGAAGAATTTATTATTCCTGTATAATTTCTCAAATATCCTGGCTATTTGAGCTACTTCTTCATCACTATCAGAATCTGAACATCCACTTGTTGAGATTTCAGTAGGTATGTGAGCTTTCTCCTTGTCCTTGGTCATTGAGGAAGTAGATTTAAATACTACTGACTTCCTTTTGGTTCATCATCTTCTTCCATGTTTACTTTCATCTCTTCTTCATACAACATCTACTTACCAATTAATTCCTTAATAGGCAGTGAACTTACATACCATGATTCTCTTATTGAAACTTATGCGGCTCTCTATCACTCTAGCAGACATCTTAGTATTCTTATAATCTGCTCCTTTGTAGGAACAACTTTTCCAAGTGAGCTCATAGTGTTGACAATATCATTAAACCTGAGATACATATCAGAAATAGGTTCATCAGTCTTTATTTTAAAATTATCATACATAATAGTGTAGGTATTCAATCTCATTTTTTTATCATTGGTTGTTCCCTCCTGGGAAATATCCAAACTGTCCCTAATTTCATAAGCAATTTTATAAGGAGATATTTGATTAAATTCTCCATCTCCTAAAGAAAAATATAGGACATTCATTACTTTACAATTATTATTGTACGCTGTTTTAGTAGGTTCATCCCAATTAGTTATTTCAGTATTTGGAAACTTATATTGAGTCTCTATAGCAGTCAAGATGTCAAATCCTATACTATCTAAATGAATTTTCATTTTCAGTTTCCATTGGGCATAATTAACACCATTAAAGAAAGGTGTCCTGTTTTTAGCAGCACCTTCAAGTCTATTATCTATAATTCGATTTTAGAAAATATATTTAAAGAGATAAAATTTAGAACTAAAATAAATTTAAGACCTTTAAGATACAACTAAAATCACTGTTAAAAAACATAGTATTTGGAAACCATTTATAAATAACAAACAACCTCTGATACGAAATTTTGTTCAGAGTGGATACTCAAGAGGGGGTGAATTGAGTTCTATTTAAAATTTATTTTAAAAAAATTATGATTAAAACCCACAAATTGAATAAAAATTAAACTCTAGTGAATTTATAAAGATTGTAAGTTTTCAATTAGTTTCTCAAAAGATTGATTATTTCTCAGTTAACTCAATCTGAAGATTAGTTAACTTTCAAAACTAACTCACTGACTAACAAAAGTTTTAAACACATTCTAGTTTAACTATCAGAGTTACATTAAAATAGTTTTATATTTAAAAGTAATTAGAAAAAGAATATTCAATATACATTAAAAAAAATAAGTAATCACATCAGTTTTAACCAAGAGGTTCAGTATCAAGCTGATACTTAGTCCTCTCAAAAAAATTTATATAAATTTTTATCCACACCCTGGATCGGGGTTAAAAAACAGTACAAAGACTATCCAGGTCCTATGACCTCTACCACAATTTTATGTGGGAAACAAAGCAATAATACACAGGCTATCCAGGTCACACTTGACCTCTACCACTATCAATAGTGGGAACAATAGTGTATAGAAAGATTGAGTGAGGATATAAATCCTCCAGTTTAGCACAAGAGTCAGTGTGTGTAGAATATAAAGAGTACACACACTACTCAAGATTAAGTAAAATAATCACTATGAGATAGTAGATATGATTTTTGAATGATCTAGTGATTTGAAGTGCAGCTCTGGACTCCTTTTGATTAATCATAAATTCTTCTGAGTCCTTCTCTGGTTTTTTTTTTCAAAAAAACAGTGTTGTTTTCTTCCTTGACATTCAAGTTCAGCTTGATCAGCTTGAGTGCATGAAGAGCTCATTGTAGTTCTTCACTCCTTGATTAACGTTCAGCTTGTGTTCTATTATTCTATAAATGGCCTCGTGTATGTCTAGTGTTCTTCAAGTAAGAGAGTGAAAGTTTTTTGCCTTTTTGTGTATATGTGAATATCTATTCATGTATCTTCTAGTTTCTTTCGAGGTTCCATTTTATATCTTCATCTCCGACAATGCGAATGATTACCTTTTTACAGGTACGTGTTACCATTCCTAAAATTACATCCACTATCATTAATTAAAAGTAGGTGCATTAAAAAAAATCAAATACGACCGTTGCTAAATAAACAAATAGAAATAGAGTTTAGAGAACAGTGATTGGTTTTCATCGGTAGTTGTTACTCCTTGTAACGGTAGCTGTTACTCCTTGTAACTGTAGCTCCTTGTTTCAATCAGTGACTCATTGTATTAGTGCACTTCTTTCAGTAGATTTAACTCTTTATAACAGTAGTTCAATGTTTCGGTATCCCTTCATTCAATGGATCTTTGTCAATAGACTTGTAACAATGGACATTGTATCAGTAGATTCCTTGTATCAGTAGCTATTACTCTGTTTAACAATAGCTCTCTATCGGTAGACATGTAATGGTGGAATTTGTAGTTGTATTGGTGGACTTCATATCTGTGGATTTCTGACTCTATTAGTAACTGTCTGTCTGTTTGTATCGGTAGCTTGTATTGGTAACTACGTATCAGTGACCTTTTCTTATCGGTAGACTATGTATCATTCAACATGTGCATACTAGTGAACTTTTTCTATTGGTAATTGTTATACATATCAGTGAACTTAACCATATCAGTAGACTTTTTTATCGGTGTACTTAGTTTTATTAGTAGCTTTGTATCTATTTATATTGGTAGACTTATTCTTTATATATTAGTGAGCTTCATACCAGTGGACTTAACACTTATCTGTTGTATGCAAAACATGTCTAGATTGAGTTAGAACTATTTCTAAGTATGTATAAACATAGATAAACATTGATTAACATATTCCAATGATTATTTTGATAATTTTATCATCTTAATAATATAATATCATAGATTAAAAGAATTTATATATAGATAAACATTATTTGGGATTGTCAAAATATTTAAAGCATAATTGGGGGTCTCAAAATATGTGAGGTCAACAACATGGAATTGATAATACTAGAATAAACAAATAATAATGTTGGTTAAAGAAGATTCTTGGGATTTAAGGTGGCCATGAATATGTTTTAAGATGGCCATGCATTTTCACATAGATGATTTTTGTGTGTATCAATTAAAAAATTGGGTCGTCCTAAGCACTATCCATCCAGCATCAACCTGAGGCATGTGCGGGACCAATAGGGTCAACGATGCCCATGGAGAGCTGGGCAAGGCTATCCCGAGAGTGGCATAGTGGACGTAGGGAACATTCCACTGTGTGGGGAAGCACAAAGGCAAGGAGGCATAGGGTGGTCACAAAGAGCACCTGCAAAACCTGGTATGAGGTGGTACCGTGGAGAAGGGATGAGAATTATAAGAAACTTTTGGAGAGACTTGATTGTTATAATACGGCATCCCTTCTTCTCTGTTTTGATTTGGGAAGAAATTTTTAATGAAACGAGTGATCTCAGCAATTTATCTTATCCTGTGTCTCGCGCAACCATTAGATCAACATGACATCCTACTCTCTAATCCTAGATAGCCATACTTCCTATTCTATGTGAGTATATACTAGAGCCGCCTAATCCTCCTACAATGTTCAAACCATCCCGAGCCATCATCTTCCTCCTCCAGTGCTCAACGGTGCCACTTCTCTCCATTGGAGATGATCAAGAACCATGTTCGTTCTATAATTCTTGTCATCTTATCACCGTGAGTCTCGTTGGACCACACTGAATCCATGAACACAACTTACGTTGTTCATGCATGTGAATTATTTGGATGGGGAGGGTTGAACAAGAAAACATTGTTGATGAGGCCATGTTGATGAATTATTGTTTTAAAAATTAGTTACATTCATTAGTCCTAGATTCCATGCATAATGAAAGTAGCCAACGTTTGAAAAATTAAATAAACTAAGCATGATGACATATCTCATCTACGGGTTTGAAGATTTCAAATTACCAAATATTCTGAGAATTCAAACCACGATATACACAAAATAACACATAGATTTTGAACATGGAATGATAAGTGGATAAAGACTATTAAATAAGAATGCATGAACCTATTGAAGGCCTTTAATCTCGCATTCTTGAGAGCTCTTGTTTTAAAAAACAGATCACTCAGTGTTTCAACTTTGGAAAGAGCAAGCAGATGATCCACAACCCTTTTTCTCTATGAAGAAGAGATCCCACATGTGTTTGAAAAGTGTTTCTCACTCTTAACCCACATTTCAATACACTAGTTCTCGCAAACACGTGATATGTTTTCAAAAACCTTTATAGTGCATTGTAAAGGTCATTCTATCATGAGCCAGTGATTGGGCATGAGTCTCTCACTGAGATTTTTGAAGAGGATGAAATGTGTATCCATTTCATGAAGAAGAATAGTAAACCTCTAGGGTTTAATTAGTAAAGGAGTTCTCCCTCAGGTACACATGACACATCCTACTTTTTTTCAAGGGTTTTTATCAAGAATAATAAAGATATTTAATGAAGAAGGGAAACACATACATGCATGCACGCATGTTCATTGATTGAAGCAGCCTGAGGCTTTGTGTGGTTTTTTAAAGAAGGATTTCACATGAGGAAAGTGTTTCACCCATTTGGGTTTGAAAAATCACATATATAAACCTAAATAAACACCCTAATAAAGGTCAAGAGAAAGATGAAAAATAGAATAGAAGAGGTTGTGTGTGTGCATGCTCAAAATATTACACCCTTTAGGTATTTTACATAAGAAATCCATGAGGATAGTTCATTAATTCATGCATGAACATGCATATGTGAATACACTTAAATAAAAGAATTCAAGCAAGTGTTTGATTGTGTGCAAAGAAGAAGAAGTGTAGAAGAAAGGTTCATCCCAAATGCCATATGCATGTACAAAGGCATTCAAGAAAAAGAGAGAACATAGTTAACTCTAATGATGGAAAGATAGCCGATACCCAGTGTTTGAATTATAAAATTAGTGTATGTGATTCTAGATAATGAAATAAGAAGATTAGTGTAGTTGGTTCTTACACTAAGAAAAAGAAATAATAATAACTAGTTTAGTTAGTTTTTCACTAGCAAAGAAGAGAAAAAAATAAAAGAATTGCAAGCCTACTTCTTTGCAAGTAATCAAGCGAAGAACATTGAAATAGATCAAGATAAGAACCTACCTTTTCAAGAAAAAGATGCCATCTACATAGGGAGTTTGAAGAACTATCTAGAGGCTAAATGTTGGAAGATTATTATTTCTCTTCCCCCTCCAAGGTGTGGGCATCACATCCAGAAAAGTGATTATGACCCTTTCCAATTCAATGTATAGGGATCCACACTGAATAGTGGACTGTTTTCCTAGTCAACCACTGTCAAATCATAGCACATTATTATGTATATTCGATGTACTGGTCGTCACCATACATAGCAAGGACTAGATACTAACATTGAGTATTGAAACATATAAAAATATCATGTTCATTTTTTACTTCTTTCTATTATTTCATGAGACATGGAAAATAGAATAAGAGAATAAATATCATATTAAGTCTAGAGGTATTGGTATAAAATGTTGGAATTGGTTTAAAAATTACCCAACATTGATTCACCCCCACTCAGTACTAGGAATATCCCAAACTGGTCATCACAATTACTTTCAACGGGATATAATCACCTCAGTTGGATTCTCTATAGTGAAGTTATTCTCTTTCAAAGAGCTTAGTTTCTTTCCCGATTAATCAATGAAGTGCATTTCCATGAATATTCAGTTTTATCTGAG
Organism: Viscum album; assembly: GCA_963277665.1. Classification (NCBI taxonomy): domain Eukaryota; kingdom Viridiplantae; phylum Streptophyta; class Magnoliopsida; order Santalales; family Viscaceae; genus Viscum; species Viscum album. The sequence goes on from OY728128.1 coordinate 1,786,996,035, forward strand.
TAGAAGACCACATCTACCAAGACCATGATGAACAGAAAAATAAAGTAGAAGGGAAAGTTGAAGAATAATTCCTTCTTATTTAAAAAAGATGGAGTATTTTTCTCTCCATACCTTGATAAAAATGAAGACACATTAGTCTTGGATATAAATGAGAAGCTGGATTATGTTTCCAGCAAAAATGTAGACAACCTTCTTACAACAAAAGATTATGTGTTATGTGTTATTATATTTGTAAATTTCACTCATGATGATAATTCTAGAACAACTGGTGATGATCAATCTAAAAATTCTCAAGAATTATCAGTCGATAGATTAATAAATATTCTGCATGATATTCTTGAAGATAGTGAATCTGTTATTTCTGAAGTATTTCAATGCATGATAGAAAATTTTACATAGATGGAAGAAGAAAATGAGGTTTTGGAGAAAGGATTACAAGAAAAATTTATTAAAGTTTAAATCTCTAAAAAAAAGTTGGATCCTTTGAAGAAAAAAAATAAGGGATTTGAATTAAGTTCCTCAAAGTTTCTTGAAGAAGTTGAAGGAATGGAGGGATTCAACAAGTCTCTAGAAGAGAATATTCATTCACTTGAAGAAGAACTGAAAAAGAGTAATAAATTCAAGGAGTTTTATTTGGAATAAAATTTAAATAAGATTATTAAAATTTACTATTTGTTACAAATCAAAATTCCAATGCATGATGTGGGAGTTGATAGATTAAAAAAGACTTGTTTATAGAAGATGATCATGATTGAAGACCAGAAGATCATACTCAATTTAGAATGTCTAAAATTGGAATCTCAGTGTTACAATCTTAATAAGACACATATTGAGCCCTCACAAAATAAGGTTAAATTTGCTACTAGAATTAAATGTTCATTGGAAGATTCCAAGGGTGAAATAATTCCAACATGTGATTAGAATATCATTTAATTACATAATGATCTATCAAAATCAGATGAGAAATAATAGGTACCATCCATACCATCTTATACAAATGTTTCTAAATTTGTTTCATCAAAAAGTGAAGGGTATAAGAAAGATTATAAACATGTATGGATGAGGAAAGTTGATGATATACCTACAACCATGCCTAGGGTGGATAGGAAGAAGAATGTAGAAGGTTTTTCCCCAAAGGGAGCACAAAACATCATGAAGAAGGATAATTTACCTTCTACAGAAGATATCAAAAATACAAGGCTTGTTGTTCAATTTTAGTGCCCCAATAGATTTGGGCATTGTGCATTGGATTATTGGTACCGTACCATAAATGAAAAATCATAGAGAAAGCCTATATCAAGGGGGAGAAATCCAAAAAAATAAGAAACAACATCCCTAGATCCAGATGAATTTCATTACTATAAACATATTTGGAATACTTGGTAACATCCATGATTTATATAATGGGATTGGTCACAAGGGTAGTACATGTCCATCTCAATAGGTACCCAAAGATGATAAGAGAAGAATATAACAGAAGCTGGATAAGTCCATTGAAATATACTTGGGAATTATTTAGAATAATTTTTTAAAAACTAATTATCCCAATAAGATTCCACGAGGGAAAGGAAATAATCCTTGTGATTCTAAATCCATGAAATTAAAGGGTAGTACATTCAAAAGAACTACTAAGAAGGATGACACTCAAAAGAATCCATGTGGAAGACCCGAACTTAATGCCTCGATTCCAAATGACATAATGGTGGTTTGGACAAAAGATTATAAATAATGAGAATGATGGAAGATTCAGAGGCTAAGGATAGTGAAAAAAACTAAAATGGGATTTCACAAGAAGATAGAGAAGTTTTGTGTGTAAGGTGCCACAAGGATGGTCCCACTATTATAAATTGCATTGAATTCATTCAAGACCAAGATGAATTGCTCAAGAAGATGAAAATTTCACCAGGAGATTATAGGGACTTGAAAGATCTAAAAGAGAGAAGACTCACACAGAAATAAATGGAAGATGTACAATCGTCCACACAATCAAAACCGACATTGAAGAACATTTTTGAATGTCTGAAGAATGTAGAATCTTGGTTGCGAAAATCATATCAACCTTGCTGTTCACATTAATGAATCAAGGAGGATCCACATTACTCACTTAAATCAATGTGTATTATATCTATTATTATTATACAGGTAATTGAAAGTGAATAAAGCTATCAAGGGGGGAACATGAGAGTCAGAGACGAGGCGTGTTCCCTTGAGGGGGAGACACATAATGATGCTTCCAGAGTTATTATTCCAATTAGTATCAATTTCAGTTGGTATAAAATTCAATTACACTGACGATTGTTTAAGGATAATTTCATTTTAAAATGTATGATATTTCCTAATCTCTTATCCTTGGTTACTCAAAATAATGATCATTCTAAAAGGGTGAGTAACTAAATTAATCAGGTACGTTAGAAGAATGGTCGTGTCCCAAGGTCACTCATTCTTCCTATTGTACTTGAATGTTTTTGATACATTTGTTGAAGTAAGTGTTGTAGTTTTAGATTGATTATTTCATATCTCATTTTTATCCTTAGCCTATAATGAAAGTGGAGAACCCTTGAAGACTAGTATATTAGCTCTCATCTCATGAGGTATCATGATCAGTGGGTAATGGACATCATTATTGTCTAAATAAAATCCTCTTATTTACAAAACCAATCATAATTATTGTAGACATAGAGTGAAAAGATTGATGACACATTTCTTAAATATGGAATGATACCCTCTCTACCATAAACATTGTATTTCTAGTCAATAAGGGAGATAGAAAGGGAAATGACTGTACAAAAGTGAGAGAAAGAAGACTGAATGGGGGAGATAATATTCCTATTTTGACATTGAAACATTCATTTGTGAACGAACTTTTAAGTATTTCCAACAAATACAAAGGGGAGATTGTTGGGACCACTTTGTGTATAAGTTATAATTCTAGTAATCATGTTTTAATAATGGTAAAAATGATGAAGGATATGCAAAGTGATTGGAGATTTATTGAAGTGAAGATGATTATAGAATTATTATGGGTTTATATCAATGGATGCCACTTTGTGTATAAGTTTTATTTATCTCTAACAGGTTACAATAATGGTAAAAATGTAAAAGGAACTCCAATGTGATTGGAGATTGAATTAACTGGTTACTCCATGATATTTTTTATGGATTCATATAATTAGATGCCACACTTGAAAAATTCTCCATGTTGATTAATTCAGACGATTGATGAATGATCCTAAGTCCAACAAACATGTGTCAAAGATGACTAATTATTTACAATATTGAAGTATCATCCATTAGAGGATGATTAATGTTCTTTGGAATTGATAATAAAAAAATAAAAGAATATGAATTATGGTTGAAGAAGTGGCTTGGACTTTGATATGGCCATTCATATGTTTTAAGATGGCCATGCATTTTCACTTAGACCATTTTTGTGTGTCTCACCTAAAAAATTGGGCCATCGCAAACACTATCCAGCCAACATCAACCTAGGGCATGTGTGGAACCACTGGGGTAAACTATGCCCATGGGGAGTAGACCAAGGATATCATGAGAGTGGCCTAGTGGACGTAGAGTTCATTCCACCGTGTGGGATGGTACAAAGGCAAGTAGGCATAGGTTGGATGCATATGGCTCATGAAAAAACACAGTAGGGGTGGTACCATGGATAGGGGAGGATAATTTTAAGGTACTATTGGAGTGGCTTGGTTGTTATACCGTAGCTTCCCTATGTCTCTGTTTTAATGTGGGATGAAAATTTTAATGAACTGAGTGATCTCGGCTGTTTATCTTATCCCGCGTCTCACTCAACGTCCTGATCAACGTGGCATCAGATCATCTAATCCTGGATGCACATACACCCCACACTGTGTGAGTATGAACCTGATCTATGCTATCCTCCTACAACGTTCGAACCATCCCATTCCATCATCTTCCTCCTCCAGCACTCGCTGATGCCACTGCTCTTCATTAAAGACAATCATGAACTATATTTGGGTTGTCATGATTATAGTCTTAAATTCACGAGTCGCGTTAGACCACACTAAATCCATGCATGAAACATACATTGTTCATGCATACAAATACATCAGAGGAGACAGTCTAGCTAAGGAAAATTGAGGCCACATGGATGCATTCATGATTTAAAAATGACATACATTCATGCATCCTTGATTCCATGCATGATAAAAGGATCCTACGTTCAAAAAAAGAAAAAACCAAGAATCACTGCATATCTCATCCGTGGGTTTGACGATTTCAAAACGTCGGATATCCTGAGTATAAAGATTGTGATATTCATAGAATTTCACATGGATTTTGAATGAGGAAGGTGGAGTGGATCTCACCTATTAAAGGAGAAGGCACAAGCCTGTTGAGGGCTTCTGATCCCACATTATCAATAGATCTTGTTTCAAAAACTATAGCACTCCATGATTCAACTTATTAAAGATTAAGAAAAGGACCTATGATCCTACAGATCTTCAAAGAAAATATCACAAAAGTATTTTACAAGTGATTCACACTCTCAAACCACTTTTCTATGAATTGGATCCCATGAACACATGATAGGTTTTTTAAAACCCTCATTGTGCATTGCGAAAGATGCACCATCGCGTTCTAGTGATTCAGCCTCAGTCTCTCACAGGGCTTTGGGAAGAGGCAGAACCATTCATCCCTTGCATGAAAAAGAATATTGAACCAATCGGGTTCAAAAAGTGAAGTATTACTCCCTAATTTATTCACAAAACATCCAATTATTTTTTATTAGTTTATTTCATGAAGAAGAAGATGATTTAATGAAGAAGGAAATTGCATACATGCGTGCACACATGTTCTTTTCTTTAAGAAGCTCAAGCCATTGTGAAGTCGTGTAAAAAAGGATTTCATGTGAGGAAAGGATTTCACCCATTCTTTTTTGAACAATGACTTATATAAACCTAAATAAACACCCTAATCAAGTGAAAGAGAAAGAAGAAAAAGAAAAATAAGTAGAGGTGTGTGTGCGATAAAAATATTACACCCTTTAAGGATTTCACATAGGGAAGTGAAAAGGATTGTTCATGCATGCATGAATATGAATGCACACAAGATTCCACATAAATAAAAGAATAAAAAAATGTGTGTGCATGTGTGTAAAGAATAAGAAGCGTTGAAGAAAGGTTCAAACCAATAACCATATGCATGATTACATGCAATCATGAATAAAGGAGAGGAAAATTAACTCTGATGATGCCAAGTGAGCTGATCCTAAGTGGCTGAATAATCTCATTAGTGTATGTGATTCTAGATAACGAAAGAAGAAGAATATTCAATCAGTTATTGCACTAATAATAAGAAAAAAGAGGAAATAGTGTAGTCAATTTTTCACTGTAGAATAAAAGAAAGAAAGAAGATAATGTCATGCCTAATGCTTTCCATGCAATCAAGTGAAGAGCACAGAGATAGATCAAGAGAAGAAACTACCCTTTCACGAAGGAAATAAGTCTATCTCCATAGGTAGTATAAAGATCCAGATAGTGGCTTCATGTTGGAAGAGGATTATTTCCCTCCCCCCTCCAAGGTGTAGGGCATCACATCATGAAAAGGGATTATCTCCCGTTCTTCCTCTAAGTGTAGGTATCCACACTGACTAGATGTTTGTTTTCCTAGTCAACCACTGTAAAATCATATTAATTTATTGTAGGGAATCCATTTCCTAGTCATTTCCATACATGGAAAGGACTAGATAATCACATTGGGTAGTTAAAATTGTTAATATATATTGGGATTATTTTTACAATTTCTATTATTTCATGTGATAGAGAAAATGGAATGACAGAATCAAGATCATAATAGGTCAGGAGGTATAGGGATAAAAAGTTGGAATTGGTTTATAAAGTTCCCAACACTGATTCACCCTCTAAGTGTTAGGCATATACCAAAATTGTCCTCTTATAAGAGTCCCATTTGAATGAGCATGGTTTAATTGGGGATTACAACAAAGAAGGGTCCCATTTGAGGAGGCATTTTATTTGATTTGGGATTATACCTTTTACGATGCCCATTTGAGCTCAATACTTGAATGGATGTCCAACGTCTCCTGGTTGGTGTTGGAATTATGGATCTTGTAGATCATTGTCTTGGATTTTATGCTTAGGGGTGGCCAGATAAGGGGGCATGATTGGGGATTTAATCTATATAGAAGGCCCAATTGGATGTGTCTGGGACTTATATCTGTGATTAATTCACATTTTTTATTGAAGTGTGGACTTATACCATATGGGAGGGCCATTTAATATGAATATGGGGCTTATACCACAGAGGATTACCATTGATATTGTGCTATTAGATAGATTTCCTATGTATTCTGGTTGGAGAAGGAATCGGAGTTCCCAAATTTTATTTGGACGGGTGAACTGTGTGGATGTTTTGATCATCACAAACCACTAATCCCATGCATGCCTTGATCGGTGTGAGAAATAGAAAGGTGTGAAAGATTCAATAAGACACACATATTTCTTTCCCCACTAATGGAAAAGGATGTGGAAGATGATAGAAGAGGCTAGGGTGATAGCACCACCTCATGTGATCAAAGGGTCTTTCTCCATGAGTGATGCCCTTTTGTTTCCTAGATAAAGTAGAGAAGCATCATTCCTCATCAAATGGAAGCACTAGTGTGATCTCGTTTATTTGTCACAGGCTCTAATGGAAGTGAAATGTTAACAATTACCTTTAATCCCTATAATGGGGTGGTATGTAGGAGTACCCCAATGTCAGACCCCAGGTTACCATGGGAATGTAAATATAGGGACATTCTAGAGGTTTGTTCTGTTGCGGGGATTACCCACTTGTCTCCACATACCATGGGTATGAAAACACAAAAAGGAACATTGATGTGACTTGTGTTTTTAACATATTGGTTTGGCGTCTTTGCGTTAGGATTTGGTCTTATTATTTTGTACTTTTTCATGGATTTACTATGAAGGATATGATGGAAATGGAAGAATATAATCAAGGATAGATGGTGGAACATCTGAGGATACCCCATTCCGTGTACTGTTTCTTCATGCGAGATGGTGACTTCCCCGCATAGCATGTTTCTATGTGAGTAAAGGAAACATCCATGTACAATGATGGTACACAGATTCGTATGCGATCTATGTAATGTTGTTTTACTTAGTACAGGGTTTTAGACCTATAGAATGGTGCAATGCGGTGCTGAGTTATGGTCACGTAGCATGGTGCTATGCAGCGCAGGGTTATTCCTTGGTAGCCTTGTGCTATGCAGGGCACCAGAGTGAAGAAGGGGAATTAGTTCATCACTTTTTGAGAATTTCATCCACAAATGATATTTGGTTTGCATTCCTCCAATTATAATTATCTTTCCTTCTTTTTTGTTATGTGTCGGTTTATACCTAAGCTAATTCATTGTAAGTGTTCCACACATTATCATTCAGTCTCGTCATAAATTTGTCTCTAAAAGTCTTTCAAATCCACTAAAATCTGGTCCTAGACCTCCAAAAAATATATCCATATTCATTACCCTGTATCTTTCTTTTATATGGGGCAAAAGAGTTGGATCCAGGGGTCACTAGACTCTTTTGGTGGAAGCCCGTGGGGGATACCCATCCCACACATGACTCGCTCAGCAGGGCCATCAAACACAATAGTAAAAATCACCACCTCTCTCCCATGAACTACTTTGTTTTGTTCATTGGAGGTGATTAGTTGGCCTCACATGTGACATGTTTAGTTCATGGGGTCCCCATATGTGAGGGTAGAATCTAACGTGTTCATTCCTCCAACGACACAGTTCGTGGGCGCTGTATGCCGAATAGATTTCTTCCACCTCTTTTCGAATAATGACCTCATTTGTAGAGGATATAGCACCACCATTATCATCCCATGAAGCACTTAATTTGTGAAAAGTTTGAAAAGTGGAACTCCAAATGGAGAAATTATCTGTGGAGTGATCTCAGTTCATGGTGACCTGGTTTCCTTTCCCAAAATTGGAGGTTTTACATTATTCTTAAAATCATTAGTTGAACTTTTGTCTTTACCGTTGTCAAAATTTAGGTACAATTTTCCTTACATTTGAAAATTTTTCAAGACCAAAAACATATATACTAAATATATAAGATATTTATATAATGGTTAAAACTATGGAGACGATGGAACCAATATCAAAGTAAGAGGACAAACAAAAGTCAAAACATACATGAGAAACAAATTTCTTGTTAACTAAAATGTGATTTTTTACAATTTATTGTTAATAAATGTGTAATAAATTGACATAAGTAAATAATATATTCTATGATATATATTTATAGTTTTATAATATATTTATTATAAACATATATTTAATATACAGGAGATTTGAATTCATATTATGGAAGTTGAGATGTAAGGTAAGTTATTTTTATATCACTTTTATTTTATATGAGACAAATTCCATATTTATAATATGTTTCTTTTAGGAAGTGTATATACATACCATGAATTTCATTTATTGTAAATATCTTAAAAATTATGGGCATGTCCATAATCATTTTAAGTTCACTCTTTTAGGGTGTTTATGGTTTCGATGTTACTAATGTGATAAGGGATTTTTATCTCAATTTGTATTCATTAGGAAATATTTTGTGTTGTTCACCTATCTTTTTTTATGAGGCGTATGTATAAACGATTTTAAATTTAATATCATGAATTTATTTATTTTCATTTTTTATGTTTCATTTAATTCTATTTTTTAATGGGATGTACAATGCAATGTTATGAAAGTGGTGGGTTTTTCATGATACAATCTCATCATTTCTCTGTTTTTTTCTTATTTGTGCTTCCAATGATGAAATATTATGATATAAAGCTAAATAAACTCATTATTTTTCTACACCAATGGTTATTTCATTAAAATAAATTCTTTTCCAATATTCAACACTTTATATACTCAATTATCCAAAAGAATTTTTTTTAAGAAAACAAACATTGTTTCTCTCTTCGATCGAACACCATTTCTCATCCATATCCATTTCTTTTAGAAATACATTAAAAGTTTTTTTAACATTATCAATATGATTAATTATATAATTTTTACCGTTGATTTACATATTTAAAAAAGTTTTTTTTTAATGGAATCTTCATGTTATTTTTTGAATAATACCTATTTGGATTTTAACAAAAAAGTGAACAAAATATTTGTTATATAATTAATGGAATGAAAATAATTTAATGCCATCCTACCCATTAATTTATTTTATTATTATGTTATATTTTTCTAGTTTTATTTCAAAATAATAATATTTGAAAAATATTTTCTATTTCAAAATAATTTTTTCAAATTGAAAATATTATTTTCTTAAAAAAATGAGTTAAAATATTCTTATCATTTTATTTTTTTGATTCCAGTGTAATTATAAAAAAATGAAAATGAAAATGTTTTAAATTTTTTCAAATAGGAAAGGCCATTTTCATTATAAATGTTCTAAGTGATATTTTAAAATCATTCTCCATCTAAGATGACATCCTTTGATGTTACTTATGATTTATTAGAAATATGATCCAAGGATAGAATTCTTATTCTTTCCCTGGTTGGTTTATGTTTATGATGAATGGATGATTCAAAAACCCATTTCATTTTCATGAATAATTATTTGATAAAATATTTTACAAATCCCATTTATTTTTCATGGTTGTGGATATGGTGAATGATTTGTGCTTCCTTTCTCATTTCATGGGTTTTTATATGACAAATATATTATAAACACCATTCAATTCTCATGGGTTATGATATAATGAATGTTTTATGATCTCATGGCACAATTATGTAATGTTTTCATTATGTTATGGTTTTTATGTTGTAAACAATGATGGTGGTTATGTTATATGAAAATATTGGTGGAACCTATAAATCCCTACAATATATTGGGTAATGGTTTATATCCTATGATCTCAAAAGGTTTATAAGAGGTTGAAAATAAGGTTCATAGGTGGTTATACAAAGCTCAATGTACGTACATGAGTGGTTATAAAAATAATAACATGTTAGGAATGTTTTTGTGGGTATCGTTCACATTAGGTTTTTTATGAATATGTGTATGCCACAATTCCATGTATTATCTAAATGTTAATCTCTTATGGATCATCTTCTTTGATTTTCTTATAAGTCATGTCCTATGAACTATCAATATTAATCTATTGAATCATGATTTTTATGTTTAATATTCATGGTATGGTTTTCATATGTTTTTATCATCTTCAAAAAACCTTATTCTCATGTTATGTTTATATATTTCCCTTGTTTACCCATACAAGGAATCCAAGATCACCCTTTATTATGTTTCTTTTCCAAAGGTTATGACCAAAGGTTTTATATAGCTTATGTTTCTTGATGTTTAAAGAAGGGTATGATGTTTATGGGATATTTTGAAGATATCTAACTAAAAAAAATATTGTGTACCAAGTTTCTAAATGCACTAAACCATTATAGTCCTTGGTTGTGACTTTTTGAAATGTATTGAATATTAATATAAAAACATGTGATATTTATTTATGAAAATCCTAGGTCACTAACATTAAGGAGATACATCCAAATTAATTTATCAAAAAATGTTTTGAGAGAATAATCCTTCTTATAAATCCATATATATTGAGATAAGATACAAGAATATAAAGCTTTATGACCCAACTAGATATAAGAATACAGATAATGAAAGTTAGATGATTTGTGTTTCCATGTAAACATGATCCCAAGGAAACTAATAGATTTATATTTGAAATTTACAAGTCTACCCATTAATTTAACTTTAAGAGATTCATAAAATTTTTATATATTATTTATTCCTTTTCCACTAGCCATAATCATATTATAACAATCCTTTAATGGAATGGTGATCATTTTCCCCTCAAAATTTCCCTAATAAAAAAATTTTTATTTATACAAACATTGATAATTTTAAATAGATCCAAAGGCAATTTTTAAAATGTAATTTTGTAAATGAATTTATCCATAATAAGTTATTTAACATGGATAATTTTACCCTCTATTGAAAATGATTTTAATTTTAGAGAAGAAAGTTATTTTTTACAATGAACAAAATAAATGAAAAACTCCGGACCTTGGACCACCCCATGAATATGGAAACACCTAAGTAAACCCAGGGTATAAAATATTATCTAATAACCATCTCATTCAGAATAATAATCTAATTCTCAATAGATATTCATTACACAAATAAACAAGAGACTTTTTGGAATATATTTTCTTAAAATAAAAATTCTTGTAGTGGGAGATAATTCCTTTGAGGAAATTAAAGTTTATTTTACCACTCAAAATTAATTTAATGATGTTATCAACATATAATATATGTGAAGGGTCCATAAGACCCCTTACTACCTGAATGATGTTATGTTACCCTAACCAACCATTGTAATAAAGAATATACTCAAATTGTACTCTATAATAGAGATGAAAATATATGAGGGTGGATCACTTTGTTAAATTCCCATTATTATTAGATATACCCCATTGTAGACCCATTTATAAGTTCTGAGATATAAAAAAATTCGAGAAGGGCCTTCACCTAGTTGATAAAAATATCATTAAAACCGATTTTACTCAATACTTTTAAGATGAAATCATAATCTATAGTGTGACATTCCTTTATCAAATAAATTTTTAATGAAATGTACTAACCCCTAATGGACTTTCTAAAGTGGTTAACACATTTTGAAAGAGTAATAAGGAACTCATCAATAGTACCCCCTTAAATGAACTCAACTGATTCCATCATATGATTTTATTAGTGAGAAAAGAAAACCAGTTAGAAAAAATAAAACTATTGGTTTTATAAATAGTAATAGAAATGAAAATTGACTAAAAATAGATTTTAGATTCATTTTCAATAATTAAAATCAAGGTATTGAATTGAGAGTTGATCCCCGAAATATGTATACCATGAAAAAATAAGGCTTGATCTAAATGGTAAACATCAAAATACACCATATTCCATTATTATTGAATAAAAATATTACTAAAACCGTTAGATTCAGAGGAAGTCCCAGTGTTAAGACAAAAAATGGCCCCCTTTACCACCAAATCTATTGGAATCCTTATCAAGATTGTATTATCCTTTGGGTTTATAAGGACATGAATGAAATTATCAAGTAAATAAGCACTAAGAGGAGTTCCATTAAAAAAATTCTTATAAAGTGAAATAATGTGATTTGGGAGATCGCATCTATTTTAAATGATATATTTTCCATATTTAAGAAAATATTGGGCTTTGTAATCCTTTATTACACTTTGTATTAAGTAAAATAACTATGAGTTATTTTCACCATCCATGATCCATATAACCTTGATAATATATTTCTGAAATCATCCCTTTATACTAAATATAGAGTTTGGATTGTTAGTGATATACACCTTAGTTTTGATACCCTTATCAAAATCCGTATTAGTATTAAAATCTTGAAACCACTTGATATTTCCCCAAAGAAAATATATTTCACTTTCAAGGAAGGAAAATATATCCTTAACATATTAATTAAACACCATCTTAAATCATTTTAGTATAATGAAAAAAAAACAACATTGGTATAGTGGATATGATTTCAATCCTCATTTACATTTCTAACATAGTATAGGTAATACAACTAGGAATTTTTAAATCTAAAATAAAGAGGATATTTTGATTCTCTTTTTAGTTAACTAAGTATAATGGGATGATGATCATAATTTAGTTTTGATAGTGTAATATATACAATATAAACCCAAAAATCCAATGTGGATTCACTAAAAAAAAATTATCCAACATGTTGTAATGAAGAAATGATTTGTTTCTCCACTTTACTTGACTGCGTACCCCACGCACCTGATTATTTTTAAATTCTGCCGACCATTTCTCCTCATAATGTTCTCTCATTGAAAGAATCTCTGGTGCGAACGTCCTTTGATCTGGACCCTTCGTCTCTTCATGGGGATCATCTGCCTCTCATGGAGTGTCCTAGTGCATCCACCTGCACTCATAGAACTATTCCTTCATTTAGGGATGCATTATGCACCTCACGTCATGCCCCTCCTCATCATTGCTTTCTGGATGTTTGTCATGTTACTGCATCAGTTTCTATGTATGGTCCTCATCTATCTATGGAGGTTTCAACCGAGGCATTTGCTGATGTTGGGGATTTCCTAAAATAGACCATTGTCAGGTGTTTTGGGTCTGAGAAACTTCCTCTACAGAAAATCTCCCCTTGACACCATCTATTGGTGTTTTCATGAGGGAAAAATCATACATATTTGCGAGTTTGTATCCTATGATGTGACTAAGACCAAGTTCCCCACTACTAAAGCTTGGCCATCTCTGTTCCAATGATTCCGATACTCATCTGGAACACCCGCGACATCAGTTTCTAGGTTAAAAATTAATTCCTAGCCATAGTTATCAAAAAACACAAGGCATCTATAATAGATGTCCTTGAACATAAGAAGAGTCCCTAAAAAATTAGTGAGTTTACTCATAAAGCTATAATGCATGCATGCATGCATGCAAACCCAACCAATCTTCATTTTTGGATCTTTTGGAGCATGGAGGTGATGGTGGATATGGTTCAGGCTCGTAACCAGTTCATCACTATCAAATCACAAATAAGTGTTGATTTACTCTTTATTTCTTTTGTGTCACTACCACAGAACAAGATTTTATTATTGATGGAAAAGGCCTTTATCAGCACTAAAAATTCACTGATAATAGGGATTCTATTTAAGGGGAGTCCCCTTAATTAGTTCTCTAAAAATCACTAATTTTTTTTATCCTTTATCAATGCTATTTGATGCGTTGATAAATTCCCCATTTATCAATTCTTCAATTAGCACTGATTAAGGGGACCTTTAAAAGTTCTATTTGAAGCGATGATAAAGGCTTCCCTACCTGGGTTTGTTGATTATATAACAGTACACTTAGTAACCTACAAAATATAAATAGCTCCCAAATAGAAGACAAAAATAAAAAAAACAATCAAAAACATGATCACAAATAACCACCCAAAGTATATACAAATGAACAACATACACGATGAAAATGATGAAAAAACAAGCAACGCACATAGTGGTTTAGAAAACAATGCTATATAAATTTAATTGACATCATGAACACAAAGATATTCACTCATGGTATATACCAAAAATATTTCTATATACGTTTTGAGAAATGTTTTATAAAATTTCATTTACAATTATCCAACAAACAATTAAAAATATTAATGTTTTATATTTTAACGTCTGCGGTCCCCTCTAAAAATTTCCTTCAATGGTAATAGTGGCTAAACAAATCATCCCAACTCTAGAAAAAGTTTCCACCTATATAAGAAAACAAATATTAAATTAGAAAAACAATAATGAAATAAATTAAACATTAATATGAGGAATTCATTAAAAAATATCAATTTTTAATAAAAATGACACATTTGGAGTTATACTGGTGAAACCATTCATCATATTGAAATGCAGCTGATTCCTAATCAACAAAAATGACTGATAGATCATTTTTCTAATGTATCAAAACAATTGGAATGAATTTTTGTAGTGTTTAGTATGTCAGTTGTGTTTTTGTACAAAAATTTCATATCAAACAAAAAACATGAAATTTGAGTCATATCGGTCCCATAATGCATGAATTTGACATGAGACTGCTTCATATACGTCACAAATAAATGAAAATTTACTTTCCTTAATTTTAAAGAAAATCATTGTGTGTTTTCTTGGTTGTCAATGAGTGACATGTTTTGAGATAAAATGTAAATTTTAAACTGATAGTGGACACTTTTAGTCATACCAATCACACTGTTCATTGGATTGAGATGGAGTTGATTCTTACACATCCCAACAGACATATGGAACGTTGTACGAAAGTATCAAAATAATCCGAATGAGTTAGCTTAGTTTTCATTATTCCAGTTGTGTTTTTTTACATGAATTAATGTAATTTTTAAATAAGAAGACACATTGGGAGTCATACAGGTGACACTGTGCATCGTATTATGGTGTGGTTGATTCCTACATATCAAAAATGGCTGATAGATCATTTTCTAATAATATACAAACAATTGGAAATCATTCCATCATATTTTATTATATCAGTTTGTTTTTTATTAAATGTCATTTAGAACTGAAAACGTGAAATTTGAGTCATACCAGATGAATTGTGTTTTGGTATGAAATGAGATTACTTCATACGCATAAAAATTAACTGATAAATTTTTATCCTTAATTTTGATGGAAATTAGAGAGGCTTTTCTTAGTTTTTAGAGAGTGTCATGTTTTGAGCTGAAATGTAAATTATAAACTGATAATGGACACTTATAGTCAAACATGTCACACCATTCATTGGATTGAGGTGGGGTTGATTCTTACACATTAATACTAACTCATCGATCATTTTGTAAAGTATCAAAACAATTTGAATGCATTTTCATGGTTTTCAGTATGTTAGTTGTGTTTTTTTACTTGAATTAAAGTCAAATTTATATAAGATTACACATTTAGATTCATACTGGTGACACAGTGCATTAGATTAAGTTGAGGTTGATTCATAAATTTCAAAAATGATTGATAGATCATTTTTTATAATGTATCAAAACAATTGGAATTCATTTCCTTAGTTTTTTAGTATGTTAGTAGTATATTTTTACTCAAATGTCATTTCAAACCGAAAATATAAAAATTGAGTCATATCAGTCACAACGTGAATCAGTCTGGTGTGAGAATATTTCACAAAAATCAAAAATAATTGAAGAATATTTATCCTTAATTTTGAAGATAGTCAGAGTGGGTTTTCCTGGTTTTCAGTGAGTTACATGTTTTGACCTAAAATGTTAATTTTAAACAGATAGTGGACACTTTTGGTCAAACCGGTCATACGATTCATCTAATTGAGGTGGGGTTGATTCCTACACATCAAAACTGATGAATGGATCATTTTCCTAAGGATCAAAACAATATGAATGTGTTTTCTTGGTTTTCAATGTGTTAGCAGTATTTTTTTACTAGAAATAATGTCAATTTTAAATAAAGATTATACATTTGGAGTTATACCAGTGACACCGTTTGTCTGACTGAGGTGAGGTTGATTCCTAAAAAACAAAAATGATTGATAGATTGTTTTCATAATGTATAAAAAAAATTGTCATGCGTTTTCTCAATTTTTAGTATATCGGTTATTTTTTTTAGTAAAATGTTGTCTCAAACCAAAAAACTAGCAATTAGAGTCATATTGGTCCCATCGTGCATCATTTTGACATGAGACTACTTCACACACGTCAAAAATAATCGAAATATCACTATTATTAATTTTGAAGAAAATCATAGTGTGTTTTCTTGATTTTCTGTGAGTGATACGTTTTGAGGTAAAATGTTAATTTTAAATTGATAGAGGGCACTTTTAGTCATACCGGTCACACTATTTGTTGGATTGATGTGGGGTTGATTCCTATACATCACAAATGACTCATGGATCATTTTCCTAACATATAAAAATAATCCAAATGAGTTTTCTTGGTTATCATTATGTCAGTTGTGTTTTTTTACTTGAATTAATGTAAATTTTTAATAAAAATGAAACATTTTGAGATATATCGGCGACATTGTGCGTTAGATTGAGGTGAGGATGATTCATACGCAACAAAAATGACTGATAGAACACTTTCCAAATGTATCAAAACAATCATAATGAATTTCTTCAACTTTTAGTATGTCAGTTGTGTTTTTCTTACTAAAATGTCATTTCTAATTGAAAACATGAAATTTGAGTCATACAGGTTTCATCATGCATCAGTTTGACACGAGACTAATTAATAGTCATCACAAATAACTAAAAAATCAATGTCCTTAATTTTGAAGACAATCAGAGTATGTTTTTTTGGTTTTCACTTGGGGAAACTTTTTTGAGCTAAAATGTAAATTTTAAACTGATAGCAGACACTTTTAGTCATACTGATCACGCCGTTTGTCAGATTGAGTTAGGGTTGATTCCAACTCATCACAACTGGATCGTGGATCATTTTCAAAATTTATCAAAATAATATGAATCTCTTTTCTTGGTTTTTAGTATGACTTTTGTGTTTTTTATGTGAATTAATGACAATATTAAATAAGAAGACATATTTGGAGTTGTAATAGTGACGTTGTGTGTTAGATTGAAGGTCGGTTGACTCCTACACATCACAAAAGACTGATAGATCATTTTAATAAAGTATCAAAACAGTTGGAATGCATTTCCTTTTTTTAGTATGTTAGTTTCGGTCTTTAACTAAAATTACCTTTTAAATAGAAAACATGAAATTTGAGTCGTACCGGTCACAGCGTGCATCAGTTTGAAGTAAGACTACTTCAAACACATGAAAAATAACTAAAGAACCACTTTGCATAACTTTGAAGACAATCAGAGTGGGTTTTCATGGTTTTTAGTGAGTGACACGTTTTGAGCTAAAATGTCATTTTTAAATTGATAGCAGACACTTTTAGTCATACCGGTCACATCATTTATCAGATTGAGGTGGGGTTGATTCCTACACATCAAAACATACACATGCATTGTTTTCCAAATGTATCAAAACAATACAAATGCATCTTCTTAGTTTTTAGTATGTCAGTTTTCTTTTTTTACTTTAATTAATATCATATTTATATTAAAATAACACATTTAGAGTTATACCGGTGATACCATGCATCAAATTGAGGTATTTTTGATTCCTACATGTCAAAAATGACAGATAGATAGTTTTACTGAACTATCAAAACAATTGTAATGAATTTTCTCTATTTTTAGTGTGTCGGATGTTTTTTTTACTAAAATGACATTTCAAACCAAAAACATGAAATCTGAGTCAAATCGGCCGCATCACGCATTGGTTTAACGTGAGACTACATTATACATGTCAAAAATAATTGAAAAACTATTGTACATAATTTTTAAGACAATTAGTGTTCATTTTCATGGTTTTCAGTGACTGAAATATTTTTTGCTAAAACATTAATTTTAAATTGATAGTTGGAACCTTTAGTCATACCAGTGACACCGTGCATCAGATTAAGTTGTGGTTGATTCCTACATGTCAAAAATTATTGATAGATCATTTTCCAAATTTATAGAAATAATTAGAATGCATTTTCTTAGTTTTTAGTATGTCAGTTGTGTTTTTTTACATGAATTATTGTTAATTTTAAACAAAGACACATTTGGAGTCATACCAATGACAATATGTGTCAGATTGAGGTGAAGTTGATTCCTACATGTCACAAGTGACACATTGATCATTTTCCTAAAGTATCAGAACAAAGTTTAAGTACATTTTTCTGCCTAAAAATCAATGCACCCTTGCCTTTGAAATAGAGAAAAGAGACTTGACATGCTTAATATGCTTAATCTACCCATTTAAGAAGGATTATGGAAAAACCATCAACCCCAGTATGGTTGACAAGAAATAACATCCTCCTTCTATATCATAGCTTTTTTTTGGCCCTGTGAAGAACCAACTATCATATATTCTGGAACTCCAAATAAATATATGATATTTGGTTCTTCACTGGGTCGACTAAAAAAGGGGAAAACCAATGTTGCATATTGAATTAATGTTTTATGGAGAAGACCCTATATCATTATTGAAAACGATAAGAGTAGAGTAATCTCCTGTTTTTGTTATGTCTTAGGACATCACAACAAACTCAAGGGATATGGAAATAGCTTCTGGACACTGGATGTCTTTTGAGTTCTATCAACAACACACATACCTTGTAAATGAGAACAACAATTTTATTTTTAAAAACTATCCAAAATGTTATTCATTTAGTGCGCAAACAAGGTCCACCAATGACCATGATTTTCAAAAGGGAATTTAGCCCATACAAATCATAAAATTACGATAAAAATGAGAAAGATGAGGGAGACAAGATTATTAAAATCAAAATTATTTGATAAGTTTACCATCTTCTTGCTATTTTTTTACATTCTTCCATCAATTATGTTTCCCAATCATTTCTAACCATATCTATATCATCGTATGAATATGATTGTTTCTAGTCAACTCGGTAGTACTAAAAAAATATAAATACACCAATGATTTTAAATATTTTTAATAAAATAGAAATTATCTTAAAAAATACATCTTTATGGATGATAGTTTGTTCATTGAATATGATTTCTCCTATAAATTTTTAAAAAAATAACCATAGTATTTTTTGTTTTCTTATTTCAGACAAACCAGAAAAACTAAGAGAAATAAGCTATTTTTTTATATGTGTTTAGATAGTGAAATATTATTATATATACCCTGATAATTTTCAAGTCGTAGTAATTGTGAGGCTGATTTTCCTTTCCCCTGTCCTCATTCCATGTTGTAGATTATATTCATGCACCACCCTATCATAATATAATCCTTATTAAATGGTACTAAAAATTATATAACTTGATGTTTAGTTATAAAATGATAGATATAGTGTATTAAACATTGAAAAACTCTATCATGTATGGTCGGTTAGTTGGATATCAGTGCATTGAATCTATAAAATAAATCTCTTGGGTATCCAAATTGACCACAATGAGAATCCAATTCTTCCTCAAAACACAAAAAGGAATAAGTAATGAAATAAATTAAAATAAATTTGATTTGATTAAGTTTTATAGTTTTACTTATGCATTATTGGTATTATGAAGAGTATGTCATCTATAATTTTGTTTTTAAATGATTTGAGAAGGCCTACCACTATTTTACCCTCTTTCTTGGAAGTTATGTATTTTTACTCTATAGAGGTAATGTGAAGACTAATGAGTGAAAATTTATATTCATGGGGAAATCCCTTCAATTGCTTTTCATATATATTCTAGTGAAAAATATGATATATATTTAGTTGTAATTAACATGTATATCATCTTTTGGATAATAAAATCTTGAAAACTAACCTCATGCATTAATTTACAACTGATCTTCCTAACCATTCATAGTCAAGGATTTCAGTTGAACTCCCAAAACCAATGACATCTAGGACTTCCCATCCATACATATTTCATCAAAATAAATAATGTCAGTACCACCATATCTCAACTTTGTATCCACATGATCCTTCAAGGATAATAAATGTGGCCATAGAATTGGTGGGTTAGGGTGCTTTGGGTATATCATTTTGATCAGTTGTTTGATCCTTGAGATGGTTTTGAGCTGTTATTTCATTTAACCCCTTCTCTTTGTCCATTTACAATAACATGCATCAATTCATATCCTTTTTCATTAAATGTTTAAAGTTTAGCTTTAAATTTAATTGGAAATGAATACCACATTTTTGACATGTTTTTTTAGAAGATGTGATAACCCTGAGATTAATGTTCCAAGAACTTTTTCAATTATATAAATATCTACATCATCAATTGGAATAGGTAGCTCAAAACTCTGCTCAAGGGATACAATAATTTCCACTCTGACATGACATGTCAGATGTTTTCTATTGTGTTGCATGTCATTATTGATATTGACCATTGTATCCCTCACTAAAATGTGATGGGTGGGTGTTGATAGATATAAATCACATTCATTTTCACCCTACAGAATATTGATACAGGAAAGGTATCAGTGTCTAGTGTCTATCTAATTCACATTTCACTGAAATTATTATTATCAAATTTACTAACTCAGTTAACAATTGTTTTTTATGGGAATAGCTCACCTCAATACTAGTAGGGGTGGGGCGGGATCTTCACATGTGGGGTGTTCTTGAGTTATTTTTTCTCTTTGTCTCCACCATCAAACTTGCTATCATCTCTCTCTGGTATTTTAATTCTTCTTTAAACATGCCTAATATTTCTCTCTCCCTTTTCATTTACTCATTTTGATCCTCCACTTGTTTTTTCTTCTCAATATATGTTTGGGGTGTTACCCCAAACCCCACACCTTTGACGCGGATATACTTTTCTAGCTACTTTGAGGCCACTAAAAGTATGTCTATATCTTGTGTGGGTTTTGTTGATTCTTGTGACTATGTCATACAAAAAATATTGGAATATATGAAATCATTTTTATGTAATAGTGATTTAATGGTAAATAAATTTTCATTATGTCATACATACACATATTTCCTACACTTTTTGTGTTTTTTCTTCTATTAGTTTCCCATATTTTTTACAAGAACCTACTTTCATAGCACATGGCATGGGATGGAAGTGGATTTGGATTTAGACTCTTCAAACTGAATATAAACAAAAAAATATAGTTATTTTATTGTTTTATGTCACATAAAAGTATTAATTGAATATTTAAAAAACATACCAAATTTGTTTCAAGTGATTTGTACCCCATCCTTGCTTTACGACAAGGGTATGCTGGTTGGAATACTTGTTGTTAATTTTCAACACTCAGTTATCGATTCCTAAATAAAACATTGTCAATAAAATTGATTAATACACGTACCATCAAACAATGTATTACCAGAAACAATGTACCTAAAAATACTGCTTCGCCCAACGGCTAGTAAATGCATCCCACGATGCATGGGTTATAAGGTGTTCATAATTAAGAGGTGGGTACAGTTTTATTTTCCCTTTAGAATCATTAAGATTATATTTCATTAAAACTGTGAAAAAACACCTATGAATTCTTCCAAAAACCATTAAGACAGAGTCTTTTTGCGAGTCATCTACTATAAATGGACTCTGTAAGAGATGATGATGGGTAAGTAAATGTTTCATTATTTAATTTTTATTAAATTAAAAAATTATTTCATAATGTTACCATTATATCTCCCTACATAAGTGTCTTAAACTCATCCAAAACATGGTTCCATGAAGTTACATCAATCTCTATGATTCACCAAGTGATAATTCCAATGTAAATAGTGAATCTGGCCTTGTTGTAGTTAACATGTTGGCCCCACTTATTCTATCTAATCTTGTATTTTATGCCTCTCTCTTTAGACTTAATGATTTGTAGTAATACCTTCAAACTACGACGTTCTTATTTTTTCTACGTCACCAATGTTCCCTCACCATTCATTTCCTCAGATCCACCATTATCAATATGTTCCTCCGAATCGGGAGGCCTAGCAACAGCATGTGCATATGGTGGTTGTACCTCTACATTGGGAGCAACAATAGGTTGATAAACCTTCTGTTCATCTGCATTGCGAGCAGTATAAGGTTGAGAAACCTGTTGTGACTATGGATTGGGAGAATCATCACGTTCAAAATTAATTATCTGTAAAATTGGTTGAACATTTAATATAGATAACATAGAAGCATCAGAGAACAGATATTTACATAAAGAAACAGGTTGAGAAACCTGTTGTTCATCAGCACTACAAGGAACAGAAGGTGGAGAAACCTTTTGTGCCTTGGGATTGGGAGCATCATCACGTCCAGAAATCACTATCTGAAAAAATGGCATAATATTTAATTTAGAAAACATAAAAGTACTGGTGAATAAATATTAACATAAATAACATGATTTATATTAGAAAAAATATAACCTGATTATTGAACTTTCTTTTTTAACAGTTGATGGTTTTTGAAACCTCAATCGACTATCCAAGTCCCTTCATTGTGGTCTACTATGACATAAAAAATTTCATCTAGTCTGGGACCGTTGTGAAATGATTGAACTGTCCTAATGAAATTATCATCTTCTGTTGAATTTTCATCTGGGACTTCATTGCTTCTGGTTGATAACTAAACAATTGACCAGTTTTGGTTCACATGATCTAGAACATAAAATACTTTCACTTCTTGTCATACACTTATAAATTGTTTGTATTTGTAACCTTCCATAATGAAATAAACATTCAAAAATCCCAAATCATATATTTTAATATCACTTCTGTTATCATCCCACTTCCATTGAAAAATAGGCACTCAGAATGATATATAATCTAAATCCAATATTTTTTTGATGATGCCAAAGTATGACATATTCACTTAAATTGGATTTATGTCCTTATCACCAGAAACAATCATCACATCCACCACAATTGTAACTCCACTATTCTATTTGGTAAATTCTTCATCATGTTGATTAGTAAAGAATGTATAACCATTAATTACATAAGCACTTTAAGATAATACATACACACATGGTCCTCCAGCTCACCACCAAAGTTGTTTTAAATTTTTGTAGGGATTTTCATCTGACTCCTTAAAAATATGGTCTTAAAACCACCCTATAATCTATGGATTATATTTATTTGATATCCACTTTTCATACATTGATGAATTTGAATTCCTAATAATTTCATTGTAGGTTTCAACATACGGGTAAACATGAAAATTGTTAAGAAAATGGTATAGGTGGTCCTACTCCTGATCTCTAATATTGATTTTGACAACCTCCTTTCTAGAAATTTCATCACCAATAAGTTACCTAGTGTGGCAAGATTTCATGAGACCAATGATTTGCACAAAGAAAATGTATTCAGTACATAATTCAACAACCTCCTAAACAATATGTTGCTCTATAATACAGCCCTCTCACTGACTTCAATTTTTGACATACCATTTTAAAATCATCATATACCGTTGGATGGGGTATATCCATCTATAGTGAACAGGAACACATAGCCCAATCTATCTCACCATTCTAACCATCAAATAAACCATCATATCGTTGAATTTCAGTGCGAAAAAGTTTTACATTCACATAATATGATGACATTTTATCTTTTATAGTCAGAAATTTTGTGGGTCCATAACTTTGCTACATATAGCTTTGACGAAGAAATTAAGATTTGTTAATATATGTTAGAAATTCTTGGAAACAATTCAACATAAATCTATAGGAATAATATATTAAATAAAAACATAAGAGTCAGGTGATTTCAGACCATTTTACATTAAATCTTGCATTGAACCAATGTTCTTGATATTCGATGAATACCCGTATGAAACCTTTACATCATTTAATAAGTTACAAAACTAATATCTCTCCTTCCTAGAAAGAGTGTAAGCAGTAGGAAGAAGAAATGTTTATTTTTCACCCATCACTAGTGGAAACTCTTCTCATATTCCCATATCATCCATGTCCAACCTAGACTTAATTTCATCCTTTATTTTTCTAGGTTCATTTAACAATGAGTCGATGACACTATAAAATAAATTTTTTTCAACATGCATAAAGTCAATAATTTTTTTGACATATAGATAATTCTAGTATGGAAATTAAAAAAACTAATTTTTCTTTCCAACCTGTTTTAGTAAGTTTTTTTTAAAACATTTTACCAAATGTAGTTTCTATGTATTTAACATTATCATACAATTGATCACAAGTTAGTGGAGACAGTGATGTACTTTCTTCTGAACATCTATTGAATGATGTCATCCAAGATCCGTACTTATGTTGTCAGGGTAGAAATCTGTGATTCCCCTAAAGCACAATATTCAATAAATGTTTCAACCTGATTTATTTTGTACCTTATTCACAGATGAGACACCCAAGTTTTAATTTAATACTATATCCTGAAAAAAAATTATAAGAAGGAGAGTCATTTATCGATATTTACAACATGTCTCTCAATGTGAAATCCTAATTTCTGTAATCATCATACATCATAACACCTAAATCCCACAATAATTTCAAATCCTTGATAAAAGGATAAAAATAAACATCAATATCATTACCCTATTGTTTAAGTCATAATACAAGCATATATAACATAATGTGTTTTCGTTTCATGCATAACCATAGTGTAAAGTTTTAATTTACCAACATAACTGGCCATGTACTATGAGTGATGCTTTGAAAACCAAAAGGATTCAATCTATATATAGATAACACAAGATGAAGGTTTCTCGGATTATTTCCAAAGTCAAGATACTCATGATTAATTCTCTTCCACTAAGGAGAGTCTGCTAAGTGTCATATTTTTCCATCTATATTTCTTTTCTCTACGTGCCAGATAATTTTTCCTGTAGTCTCCTCCCTTCAACATAGGTGCCTAAACCTTGGAATGATTTGATATTACCATGAAAAATTCATAGGAATAGTTTCATATTTCATATATCAAGAAAAACCACATTTTTGGCATTCTATATGGGATTTGTGGTCCCTGAGAAACAATATACAGTCATTTAGGTAGGCATTTATTCTTTCAGAGATAACACCCATCGAGTTTATCATTTGATTGGAATCATATGTTCGGATAGAGAGGTCCTTATCTTTAGGAATCATGTCATTCAAGAGATAAAGTAATTTCTTAAAACTTTCTACACTCCATCAGTTGCTTTCTTTCAAATTATACAGCTTCATAATATATTACAATGCTATATATTTAGTGCAACCATCATAAAATGGTGTCTTTTCACAACTCTTTAACTGTTCAAACAATTTTGGGTAGTCAAGAAGTTCATCTTCATCTGTCCTTGTCATTTCTTTAATATGATCTTCATCATCATAATCATCTGTAATCAAGTCCTCGATACAATCTTCTTCATTTTCCACACTTGTAAAAATATCAAATGATCCATAAAATGTAGTATAATCCTAGTCACTAACCGCATTCTCTTTTTCACTATGTTTATTCCAACATTTATAACATTGATCTATTCTGTGATAGATCAAGTGTTCTTCTAACTTCTATGTACTAACTTGTCATAAAAACAACAACATAAAAACTGAAAAATGATTTGAGAAGGATCATATGCATGATATTTTGAAAACATGATGAAATCCTTCACTCCATCTTCATAATATTTTGTCAAAAAATTAGCATCCATCCATTATTTATTCGTATTCATCCTAATTTATTGAGTGATATTAATATTTAATGAAATAAATACTAACAACATTGACATAAATATTAACCAAGGCTAAAATAACACAATCTTTTTAATAATATTTATTAAATAACAAAGAGAAAATATAGGCAAAACATTCACACAGTTGACATTCCATTAAAAAATATTTATAAAAAATCACACTATTTGAAAATAACAGTTAAAATTCCCTTAAAATTCACAATTGAAATCCCATTAAAATCCAACTATTAACCCATATTCAACATTAAAATAACACAATATTTTTAAAATAAAACAATTAGTTCCAAAAATCTTTTCTCAAAACCCCAATGCATTTTTAAACAATTTTAAAGTTATTTAAAACAAATAAAATAGTATGTTGAACACATATTATTTTTTATGAAACATTTCAAAACACTTGAGTCGTTTTAAAAGAGTTTGTTAGGAATTTTCACAAATACATAAATCCCAAGAGAGACACTTTATACATTTTTGTTAAAGTAAACAAACATAAGTCCTAACATCACAATCATACATGATACATTATGTTAGATCCCCCTCTATTGGGTTCCCTCCTCTTGCTTAACACACTCACAGTGATCCTCTCTATTGGTTTAACACTCTCTTATACTAACTTTCCACATTATGTTCCCAACTCACGGTGGCCTAATTTTTCCACTCTTTTTTATTCTAATTGAATTCAAATTCCCTCGGCCTTACCCTCTCAAGAACCTATACATACTAGTAAATCAAGTCATTCTTGTGGGGTCTTTCCCTAAAAAAACATCCCATTGTTTTGGGATTCCTCTTTCGACCAATATGTCATTCCAGCCCCAACACATTTGATCCTTTTGTGTGCTCTTGTATAACATAGGTAATTTTCATATACTACCTATTTCTCACACTGATCATGGATAATGTGGGATTAAATATCATTAGTATATTTTTTCCTAACATAATTGAGTCATTCAATATTTATGAGAGGATTTCTTCTACAGCTCCTTCAAATCTATATTTTGACCTTATGAACCAATAAAAAACTCCAAATAAACCCTTACACATAATTTTTATTCATGGGTAACCCATATAAAGTATTTTTAATTAGATTCTACCCTTATGTAGTTCCTACCATATCTTTATGCATGGAATATAACCTTGGGTCACAAAATTGAAGGGAAGGGGTGATCAAGGACACCGCATCATGAGAGCACCATCTCATTATGAAACCTAGAACATCAGAAACAATGATTCATAAGACACTATATAATATTCATAACCTCAATAAACAAACCCTCATATAATAGGAACCAAAAAATGGAATACATAAAATAAAATTTACCTCAAAGCCTCAAGACATTCCAACTCAACAAACACAGATTCCAAAATAAACAACCTCCCCAGACCACTTTCGGTAATTAAACTCATGGGATTCAAGAAAATAACCTAAACACTTCACAACCATAGGAGGACCTAAATCATCCAAGAAGGATTGATGTAAATTTTAGAAACCCTAAGGAAAATAATGATCTAGATTCACCACCCCATCTGAAGATTGGGTAAATCCCAAAACCCAAATAGATATACTTATTCATGAAAATAATTCACCTTAGGTGATTTTTATTTACATCTTCTCAAGACCTTTTTGAGAGGAAATAATACCACATAGTAAATATGAATTTATCCCATTCATGTTTCACAAGCTAAAACAAATAATCTTAATACACACCAAGTTAATAAAGAAAATACAGAAAATTTATTCAGACCAAAACATACAAAAAAGTCTTTAAATATATTCACTCTTATTTAAAAAACAACCATTTAATAAATGTTCCATGTTAATTATTTTTAGAGACACACACCAATGGAAAACAGTCCAACCACTTTTAAACACGATTCACTAAAATTTGAACACTCAAAAAAATCAATTTCCTTAAGATTACCACCTTTAAAATGAGTCTAAGTAATGTTTTCAAAAAAAAAAAAGAACACACTTGATTTGAAAATAATCCGTTTTACTTCAAAATAAAAAGAAAATTTAACTTCTAATTATTTTAATAAATTTAAAAAAAATTAATTTTTTTTATCAATTATAATTTCTTTTTAAATTTCAATAATGAAATCAAATACATTTTATAAATGTTGATATAATCAAAATTTCTCTTACAAAAAAACCATTATGCATCGTTTTGAAAGTAGAGACACATTAAAAAGTTTTCTATTCAAAAAAATCTCCCAATTCAAAATGATGATGAAGACTATCATTTCAAAACATTTTACAAACACCAAAATCAAATTTTTCATCCAAAATATAAAATTTTCTATAACATAAAACCAAATTTTCAAAACACCACACCACACAACAAGGCCTGAAAAATTAATTCAAACATAACCCAACAATAAAACTCCCTTAATTAACCACACACCAATGGTAGGAACAGTCAATATTAATGAAAAAAATCAAGGGATCCAAACTAAAAAACTAGAGGGAAGAATAATTGTTCATGGTTAGACCATATGAGTTATATAACCATGCACTAACCATGAAAAAAACCATCATAATTTTTATAGACCCAATTAAATGGGGTCTATATAGTTTTTTAGACCATGCGAGTTAACCCTAGAACTTGGGATCTTTTCCTATTTTCACACTGAATGATCAATGTTACCCAAAAATCACATATATTCTCAATATTGAAAAAAATACCACATTATCACATCACCAAACATTGAGAATAAATTTTTAAAAAATCTAGAACAACCAAACTGATATAACAACCAAACAGCGGTAGCTATTATTATTTCAAGAAGAAGTAGAAGAAATAATGTTACTCAAAAAGGGAGAGTACCCTTACTTTCTGTAATAGTGGTGGAAGAGGCAACAATGTCAGTGGTAGAGGCAGCAGCAGAGGCAACATTGGTGAAAACAATGGAGGCAGTGGCAGTGGTAGCAGGAGCGGTGGATGAGGATAAGTAGGAGGCAGTTGAAATAAAGGAGGAGTAGGAGGTTGGAACAACGGTGGAGGAGTAGGAGGACGCATTCTTTGTAGTGGTGATGAAGGAAGAGAAGGAGGAGGATTCCATAAAGGAGTAGGAGGAGGAGGAAGATTCTACGACTTCAGTGGTGGGGGACGACAAGAAGGAGGAAGCAGCAGAGCAGGAGGAGGATCGGGCAGCACAACATTAGGGTTCCACAGGAGCATGAGGGATACAGAAGGAAGACGATTCAGTTAGGGTTCATTAATCAAATCTGGGGAAAAATTTATTAGCGTTAGTAAAAAATCACTAATAATATTATGTTTTATCAGCACTAAATTGAAAATTGCTGATAAAACACACATTTTTCAGTGCTAAAATTTTAGCGATGATAATTGTATGTTTTATCAATGATTTTGAATTAGCACTGAAAAAACATTCCATTTATTTATAATTATAAAATTATAACCAATATATTTATTATATTTATAATTTTATAAATACATATAACTAACATATTTATTAGAATTTAATAACTATTTAAATATATATGTATTAATTATATTTTTTTTATAATTTCAGGATATATTTAAACAAATATATATCTATATTAAAATAATTATAAAATCATAATAAATATATTATTAATAAATACATTTATTTTAATTTTATAACTTAAATTATAATTAAATATATATATATATATATATCTGTTTCTCTTATAAATTATAATTATATATATATGTGGGTGTTTATGTTTGTGTATATATTAAGTAAAGACATATATTTATAAATAAATATATTCAAAAGGTATTCGTAAATTTATATTTATCATTTAAAAAAATATGTTGTAATTTTATAATTATGTAAACATATTTATATTTAATTAGTCATATTTAATTATAATTATTTATAATATTTAAAATGTATATAATACTATATAACTAAATAATTATACTTTTAAATATAATAAATACATTTTTTTATTTAAATATATTTATTGTGATTTTAAATATTTATGAGAATATAAATCTTCATTTATATAGGAAATGAATAAATACACCAAGTATAGTACTATAATTTATATGAAAAATATTAGGGTAAACAATGAACATATTCATGACATTAATATGAATTCCCATTACGCATCAATTGGCACATTAATTTTGGAAACCCAAATTTATTTAAATATATATATATATAATATGTTTTTGTGTATATATATATAAATATTTATATATAATATTATAAATATATATATAATAAATATATAATAAATATATAACTAAAACTAATTAACATAATAAACATGTGTTTTTTATTTAATGTGTTCAAATAAACAATACTTTTGAATATAATTAAAATATTTTTATATAAATTAAAAATATTTTCTATTAAGAACTTTTATCAGTACTATTATTAGCACTGAAATGTCTCATTTTTTTATTAGCGGTTTTTGTTAGCGATGATATAGGGGGACTTTATCATCACTAATAGTAGCGATGCTAAAGGATATATTTATCAGTGCTTTTATCTAGCACTCATAAAATCCCCCCTTTTATCACTGCATTATGACTAGCGCTAAATGAACCTGAGATCTTCCCTTTCTCACATTTCTAGTAGTGTGTATGGGAGATACGATGCACAAACCATGGAATCTTTATGGAAGGATATTGATGCTTTTGATTCAAAGGAGTCCCCATGGATTGTAGGTGGGGACTTCAACATTATCACCGATCTGAATGAGAAGAAGTGTTGGGGTGCTTTCCCTTGGGTAGCTAGATTAAATTTTGTTCAGTTTAGGGCTGAGAAAGGTCACTTGGATATGGGGTATTCTAGGGACTGCTTCAAATTGTTTAATAACCAAAAAGGTAATAGACGTTTTTTGAGTCACATGGACTGATTCTTGGACAATATTCATTCTATATCCAATGTTCATAATGCTAAGGTGGATCATCTTGTTCAAGGAATACCTGATTACTCCCCTCTACTGGTTTTTATATCTCTAAGGTAGGATGGGTGGGAATGTTTTAGATTTTTTACCGACTAGATCGACACTCCTATATACAAGTAACTTATCTGTGATGTTGGGGATAAACCTACACATGGACACACATGAGAGGATTTACACAACAAATTGAGACAGTTAAAACACACGATTCTATCCTAGGATAAGGGTTTCCTTACTTCTGATCAAGGCATAGATGCTCTTATACAACAGTTTTATCGCCTGGAACCCAGATTTGAAGATGCCTGGGATGGCCTGGTGTTTGAGGAGATCTCTTCTAAGAAGAATATATTGGCAGAACATATTCTTAAATAATAAAGGATAGACTGGGAGAGTTTTAGAGTCATATGCATTCATGAAGATGACCAGAACATAGCCTACATTCATGGATGCATTAAAGAAAAATAGAGTCTAATGAATCCCAACATCACTTTTGAGGACAGAACCTACTCAGATGATAGAGAAGGTTTTGGGGGCATGGCCTTATCTTTCTTCGATAATATTCTTATAACTCCCAGCACAAACATATTTGGAAAGATACTCATGAGGCCATGCAGATCATTTGGAGTTGATTCCCAATATGATATCTAACTAGGAAAACAATTTTCTTGAGGCTATACCCAATGAGAAAGAAGTGCATGAGGCTATTCTGAACCTCAACCTAGAGAGTGCCCCAAGCCCCAAACATTTCCTACTATTTTTCTATAGGGTATTATATAATTTGATTAATTCAAATATAATTGTTTCAATAATGGGCTTCTTTCATGGTGTCCAAATTTGTTGGGTTTCTAGTGCTATGATCCTTTTTCTCCTTCCTATGATCAAGGACTCTTCCTCCATTATCCACTACAGACCGATAAGTATGTGACATTTTCCTTAAAATATTTTGTCATGAATCATCAACTCAAAGATGTCCTTTCACATACCATGTTAGATTTCCTTAGAACATCAGGGATTTTTGAAAGGATTCTCAATTTA
Source organism: Viscum album (assembly GCA_963277665.1). NCBI lineage: Eukaryota > Viridiplantae > Streptophyta > Magnoliopsida > Santalales > Viscaceae > Viscum > Viscum album. The sequence continues at coordinate 1,787,027,730 of OY728128.1, forward strand.
GGGTGTTATATCCCTGGCGTAAGAGATGACTAGGGACATCAATACCAAGACCCATGTCTCTTACTTGGAGATCAACCTTGACATGAATTAATTATATGATAAAATTGAATGGTGATTCATCAATAGGGTGATCTAAGTTATGGGTATCGTTATATGAGAAATGATCCTTATCTTTTGATGCTTTAGCTCCTCATGGATGGTTTTGTACTTCATCGGGAGAACATATGGCCTCTTCAAGGTTACATGTGGTCTTAGGCAAAGGGACTTGACCTAAACAAGTATTTTCATTCTAAAGAAATATACCATCATCTACCTTATCAATAGGGGATTATCCACAAGAATAATACTCCCTTATCAATAGAAAATAAAAATACCCATAGTCTCCCATATTATTATTTTTAGAGAATACAATCATGTTCATCAACACTGGAAGAATAGTGTCCTCTCCACTATCCCGATTCATGATCTCTTGGGCATATAAGTACCAAAGTGATTTATTAAAACCATTGATATGATCTTGGACATCTTAATTTTTGATTCTCAATCTTATGGTAAATGGATTTGGACCTCTTGGTTGAAGCAGTTGTGGCCCATACAGGAAGGAGGTATTAATGTGACAAGCTTAGAGGATACTATCCAATGCATGCACACTAAACTCACCTAGGAGATTGTGGAGGAAGTCACCCTCAATGGTAAGACAATGTCTGACAATTCTGGTGGGAAAACAAATGATATCAAAACCCATGCATCCCCATTCTGGACTATGATCCACCCGTTTTTTACAACCCTCCTAAAACACTCTCATTGGATTGTCGTGAAAGGTGATGTCATCTTTTGGAATCATAACAGGGAAGGTACAATGACTGTCTTTCCGGGGTTTCCTACTCTGCAGATGTCCTTCAAGGAGGCCATCTTGGACCCACAATTTATCTAAGAGATTCTAAACAAGGAACAACAATAGGTTTTTTATCTTATTATATGAAACTTTGAACCAGGAAAATGTATATTTACTCCCACAAATTATAGGTCCTTCACAAAAAAGTACAACTGGAGGATTTTAATAATTCATTAGAAAGAGGATTATTGTAATGGTATTATCTAGTGTAAAAAAACCTCGTCAAAGTTCAACATTCTACTTTGGAGGATAAGGAACCATGAACACCCTACAAATAATAATGCGAAATAGGTGGGTCTTAGTATTGTCTCAAGATTTCATTATTGCAGTAACCAGCGGGATGAATAATCAAATCATATTTTCATTAATGGAGAATGGGCCATGGATTCCTGGAGATTTTTTGGCTACTTCAGTACCCTCACCTCCTAGATTCTTCCAGGTGCTTCATTCTTGGGGAGATTGTTTCATCGTTCTATTGTTATGGGCCTGGCAGAAATTGAAAGATATATCATCATGAGCCTTGGATTATGGTGCTAATAGAAATATCAGAATAAGGATAGATTTGAGGGGATTTTTTCCTATTGTAGATCCATTACCACATGTACATGATCCATCCTTTTTGACAACATAATTTGTTTCAAAAACTGGCATGAGTCTCCTTCCCTAAAAGTCCTTCAGGTGAGTGCATCATTGGGGAATCCTTCCAACGCCCGTCCTCAAGGCCAATGGGTACGCTGGAAACCACCAAACACATGTTTCAAACTTAATATATATGGTTCGTGTATCTCAGGGATCATATTTGTAACACCCCAATCTTCTACAGTATGCTTCTCTTTGAATAATGCGATAGCGTGTGTTGTACGCAACATCGAATTCTAACACACCACAACCAAACAAACTAGCCATTATGAATAGTAATACCTACTTTTTAAAATTTTATAAATTCTATATCTCAAAATGGAATTCATATTTGGATTCGGAATATCGAATTTATTCTAGGGCGAAATTTTGGAACTTTTCGGATAACATTTATATTTTGATGAATAGTGAAAATTACTAAATTTTAATTAAAAACAACTTTTTTAATCGAAATAATTTATATTGATAAATTATGAGTTTTAGTGGTTTTAAAGTATATTTAGAATATATTTCTACCATTTAATTCAATTTTTGTCATTGGACATAATTTCACAATTAAACGAGACATAAACAAGTGTCAATCTTTTGATAGTTATTATCTCTTAAAAACACGCTTTTTGTTTTAACAACGGGAATTAATTTTAAATTAATTTCTTCCACTTCTGTGTTTTGAATTTAAAAAAATGGATTCCATATTTGGAATTGGTATGTTCAAATTGTGTAAATAGGTGACTTTTATTTTTAAACATTTTGAATAATTACAGCGGTAAATATTTTATTTACCATGGTTAAAGAGTAAATCCGGTAAATAAGGGTTAAAAAATAATATTATAATAATAAAAAATTACCCTAAAACGTGTCCTAACCTTATTTGTTGATACAAGCCCGACCATGGGCATCTTTGGGTCGATTTTGGGACCCCATGGAGCCACTTGTAGGTGATAGAGACACTTTATTTTAATTAAGTTAAAATGAATACAAAAATGACACAAGCATATATCTTTTAAAAAAACAATTTTTACATAGGGTTATATATGTTGGATATTCGACTACAAATATTAATTAGAAAGATAAAACTATTTCCTACATAATTATAGTTTATTTATAATTTTTAGACATTATATAATCTAATTTATTTATGACACAATGATGATGTAGTAATTACCATAATATTGAGAAATTAAAATAATTAATATTATAAATACCCAAATAAATATAATTGGAGACTTTTAATGAATTAAACTAATTTTATAGGTTAATATGACATATTAGGATTTATTTAATTAATGTTTTTTGAAATAATCATTCTGTTATGAGTTTCACAAAAATCAATTATTGAATAGTGTCAAAATTGACATAAAAGAGTTTTTAAAAAACATATTGTATTATTAATTGATATTAAATTCATAAAAATATAAGGCTCATCCAAGAGACTTATATCATGATAGTTATATCATTAATGGACCACTTGTGGGTCTCTTGGATGTATATAGTAAGTTTATTAACCATATAATATAAAAATACAAAGAGACATTGTAAAAGTGAAACTAATTAACGTAGAGTTAATACTTAAAGATAAGGTTAATATAGAAACCCAAACCTATATAAATTCTATTGGTTGAGTGGTTTTCGAACCATCCCCACCTTAACCTTTAAATAATCAACTTTGGAGCCATTAGAAACCGAATATGAATTTATTATAAATTAATATTTCTAGCTTTTCCAAAGGTGCCCCTCACACCTCTTATAAAAGGGCACTCCTCCTTCTCATTTCTTCACACCTTCAAAGCCTTTTGGTTCGTCAAAACTCTTCCCAAATACTCTCCCAACTTCCCTCACTACAACCTAGAGGCCTTAGTTGGATCCAAAATCCAACCTAAGGATCCCTTTTGATCAAATCAAAAGGAAGAACCCGAAGAAGAGGTAATGATTTCACCACCCTTTTTCAAGTTCCTTTCTTCTTCCACTTATTCTTCCTTTGTTGTTACCATTATAAAATAATAACTCCAATATAATTTATAGACTGTGATTTTATTATAAATATGTTACAACCATATTCACTATTCTATCTATCCTTTGAATAACATGTCACCATACATGCGTATGTACGACTTACCGTCTCCACGTCGTGGTTTAATTGTTATTCAATAAATTATTATTTGGATAGGGTATAATAATGATGTGTAACTCATTAAAATAATAAATATCACATGATAATGATTTTGTATATATGATATATCATCCAATTATATATTATTTTAATATCAAAAGAATGATATTATCGCTCGTGCGTATGTATGGACTACCGTCTCCACGAATGTGATAGGATTCATTCTCCATCATATCCATTCAAGTATAATTCTCATTTGATGATTAATAATAGTATATAAGGACTTGATATAATTCTGGATATGATTAAAATACAACCTATTTATTACAAACATTGCTTACGTAACAAAACATATAAAAGAAAACGAGTAAGAAACGATAATACTAAGATATTATTAACAAAGCAATGTTAAAAGATCATATATGATATCTTATTAATGTATATGATTCTTGTATAATTTAATAACAATTATTTCACTATTATACAGGAGGTTAACCTACCCCAACCAAGGAAAATTACAAGGTAAGGGTTTATTTCACAATCTCTTCATTATCCGAGATTGTTTATACGTAATAATCTACTAGGATCTCTTTATCATCCACATCCTTGTTTCTTAAAAATGTATTTCAAAATATTCTTACTATTTTACAGAATATGGTTTAAAATTATTTTTACCCTTGTTTTACTTTTTATAAGAAGTTTATAAAGGAATATTTCTGTCATTTTCCAAACAAGGCGCTTTTAACCTTTTTGACAGAATTAAGGTATGAATGTTTTTTTACTTATACGGCAGGTGCGGCTATTTTCCGCCGTTATAAAATAGTCAAAGCTTACCTTACAAGCTTATAAGAATATTTTCAAAGAAAATGTTTTATTTTATATGGCTCTTAAATGATTTCAAAATAAAAATATATATTTCTCTAAAAACAGTCTTGATTTCATCTATGTCAACAACCTTTGTTGGATTTTACGCTTATGTGAAGTTGATTTATTATGATACAAAACCTCTATGTTGTATTGTAGGTTTTGTGATATGTTTGAATGTGGTTGTGCTATTTTTATACCATTCATGGTTTATGGTTAAAGTATTGACATTTCGTATGCTAGTTTTAATATGAATGTTTTTGTTATGTTTAAACCTTTTCATATGGGAATGAATTGAACTTAATATGTGATGGGTGGAGCCCACTATAGCTCCTCAATGCATCAGTAGATATCATGAGACAAACTAGTGTCTTGGCACAAGGCCTTGAAAAAATCTTATTTTTAGTCTTGGCATGAGGCCTTGGCTATGTGGTTATGATAGTCTGGCATTATGAATTCCATAATTATGAAAGTGGTTATTGATATTGCATGTGATTATTAGATTAGTAGAATATCCATGTGAATAAGTAAATGGAATTATTTAATTTTATTTATTCCATACTATGCTGAAGTTCAAGTTTAAAAGGCTTTTGTTTTAGTTATACATTGCCTTAAATGTTTATTCTTATTTATGAAAGTTTCCACTATATTGTTATCCTTACTAGGCATTTGAGCTCACCCCTTTTCTATGTTTTATTTTTCCTAGGATGTGAAGAAGTAATTTATGAATGACCTTCAGGGATTGTATGTGGGGATATGAGTGTGGTCTATGGAGACTATGTTGTTGTAGTTTTCATTTTTATGATGTATAACTTTATCAATATATCTAGTGTTTCAAAGGCTACTAAACCAATCGGTCTTTCGAGATTTGATCTTTCTTGTGATCATGCCAATGTTATGTAATAATGCACTGACTCTTGGTAACTAGGGTCGGGGCATTACGGTTGGTATCAGAGGAAGTTTAGTACAAACCTTGGAAGCTCGATTTAGATAAACTCTGATTAGAGCACGTAGACCTAAGATGAACTTTGAGGATTAGTATAGAAGAAATTCCTAGAATTTTGGTATTGTAGTGATTTTGTGAGTTTTCCGAGAAATACATCCCTGTCTGGATACGAGTAGGTAGAGGCTGCTCTGGCACAGATGTACCTAGTGGTAAAACCCGAAAAAACTGCTTTGAGCTAGACTCGAATGGGAACTGGTGCACGATAACGGGCCTTGCTGCACTCTTGGTTATGACACTCCCCGGGGATATGCTTAGGATAACTCTCATTTTCTTTACAAATCATTATGAAGGGTTTATGAGTATATACTTTCTCAAAAAAAAACATTCTTATGATTATGGATTATATCCATAAATAGTTCAATTTATGTTAAGTGTTTTATAAGTATGGGATTATGTATTTTGATTCATAAACTATTCTAGTTTATGCCATTGTTTAGAAATGGTGCCTAGTAGAGGAAATGGAAACCGTATCAATGCACACACTCCATGTAGGGATTTCCCTCCTACTCAAGATAATTATAGCAGAGCTGGTGATGCAATTGGTGCCGATCAGCTAATCACCATACTGGGACAACTCACTCAGGTTATGAATAATAACCTTACCCGTATGGAGCACCCTGATCCGCAGCGTGGAGGATCAATGTTAGATCTCTTTATGAGGCAACAACCACCAACGTTCAATGGGATTAAAAATCCCTTAGTAGCTGAGAAATGGATAAATTCCCTAGAGAAAATATTTCAGGCTTTAAGGATTAGTGAAAGGGAAAAAGTTATCATGGCAGTTTATCGCCTCACTGGAGATGCTGATTAATAGTGGTCATTGATTCAAAATACAAAGTAAGATGATGAAGTATCAAATGTGGAATGGAGGGAGTTCAAAGATCGGTTTTTAAACAAAATACTTTCCTCGTGACCATCGAGCAGATATGGAAAGGCAATTTCTGAGTCTGAGACAAAAGGAGGATGAGAATGTCACTAAGTATGAGGCTAACATTACAAGGTTAGCAAGGTATACTGGAGATTATATACGTAACCAAAGAAGTAATATTGATATATTCTTTGATGGGTTAAAACCATTTCTCCGTCGAGCATTAGTCTCACAATCCTTTTCATCATATGAAGACATTGTCTCATGTGCTATCAAGACCGAAAAGGAATTCTCTAAGTCTTATGACTTTAAAGCAGAGCAAGAGAAGAAGAGATCTGCTGATCAATTTGGGAATGTAAATAAGCAGAAGAAGGGAAAGATTGAATATACATCCTGTGGTAAATATGGGAAGAAACACCCTGGTACTTGCTTGAAGGGAATGGGAGTCTGTTACAAGTGTGGTGAAAAAGGCCACCAAGCTCGTGATTGCAAAGGGAAGAAGGAAGATACCAATGTTCAATGCTACAATTGCAGGGAGATGGGACATTATGCAAATGAATGTCCTAAGCATCAGGGGAACATACCTCAGAAAATGCCAAGGGATCAAGGCCAAGCTTATGCTATCACTACTGCAGATGTAGAAGCTCCAAAAGACGTGGTGGCAAGTAATTTAATGGTTTCATCAAATTTAAAAAATGCATTATTTGATTCTGGATCATCGCATTGTTTCATATCTTCCCAGTTTGCTAAGAAAATTAGAGATTTTCAATATGATTTTACAAGGGAGTTGTTAGTTAAAACTCCTAACGGAAGTATCATTGCAACAAAGTTTTGTGAATCAGTCCCCATTAGAGCACATAAATGTTATTTATCTGCTGATATCATCGTCATACCTATGATTAAGTTTTCTATAATCCTCGGTATGGACTAGCTTTAAGACTATGATGTGAAGATTTATTGTAAGAATAAAGAGGTTATGATTCTTGATGATGATGATAAGGAACACCTTATCTTTAGAGCAGAATCATCACCACCTAATTCATATCTAGATCCTCCCCCAGTAGCTCAACTAAATTCAATTATTGGGGAGGAAGATAATGAAATGACTATGGGTGAGGAAAGGAATGGTCAAATAGAGGATGTACCTGTTGTGAAGGAACATGTAGATGTATATCCGGAAGATTTACCTGGACATCCTCCAGAACGAGAAGTTTAGTTTTCCATCGATTTAATTCCTGGATCAAGGCCTATATCGAAGACCCCTTATAGAATGGCCACTGTAGAATTAGTTGAAGTAATGAAACAACTATAGGAATTGAGTAATAAGGGATTTATTCACTATAGTGTTTCTCCACGGGTATCCCCTGTTCTTTTTGATAAAAAGAAAGATGGATACATGAGGTTATGTATCGACTACAGGGAGATCAATGCTATAATGATAAAGAACAAGTATCCTCTACCTCGCATTGATGATTTATTTGACCAACTTCATGGAGCTCAATATTTTTCAAAGATTGACCTTCTATCTGGATACCATCAGTTGTGTGTGAAGAAGGAAGACATTCTAAAGACAGCATTTCGAACCAGGTACGGGAATTACGAGTTTACTGTAATGCCTTTTGGATTGACTAATGCACCCTCTGTATTCATGGATTTGATGAATAGAGTTTTCAAGGAATATCACGATGAATTTGTGGTGGTATTTATTGATGATATCTTGGTATACTCCAAAAGTTATGAAGATCAAGAAAATCACTTGCACATTATCTTGAAGACTCTGAGAAGAATTGAATTATATGAGAAGTTTAGCAAGTGTGAATTCTGGCTTCAGGAGATTTCTTTTCTTGGCCATATTGTCTCTAAAGATGGAATCTATGTTGATCCTTCTAAGACTATGGCAATCCAAGAATGGCCAGCACCTACGAATATAACTGAGGTATGTAGTTTTGTTGGTTTAGCTGGTTATTATCGACGTTTCGTCCAGAATTTTGCCCGATTGGGTAACCCATTAATGAAGCTCACACGTAAATGGGTTAAATTTGTTTGGACAAAAGAGTGTGAAGAATGTTTTGAAGAACTGAAGAGAAGATTAGTCAATGCTCCTATATTGACTCTACCATCGGGAATTGATGGCTTCGTTATTTATAGTGATGCATCGAAGAAGGGACGTGGTTGTGTCCTTATGCAGAATGATAGGGTTATTTCCTATGCATCATGAAAGTTGAAAATTCATGAACAAAACTATCCTACTCATGATCTCGAGTTAGAAGCTGTGATCTTTGCTTTGAAGATATGGAGGCACTATCTCTATGGTGAAAAATGGGAGATTTATACTGATCACAAGAGTTTGAATAATATTTTCTCACAAAAAGAACTCAACATGAGGCAAAGGTATAAGGCCCCAGCCTTAAACCTTACTTAATCTTGAGTTATTACAAGATTACGCATTGAGGATCTTTTCAGGTTTATAGTTTTAGAGAATTATATCATGAAACATTCATTACATTCCACATTTAAACAAAGTGGTTATATAAAGGACTGTATTCATTCTTCCCATCAACGAAAACATATTTAAAATAAAACATGGATTATTTCTTGACACATCCTTGACACTATCATCACATCATGTACCTTTCCCTTGACCTGTGAAAAACATTTCAAAAACTTGGGATTAGCATAAAAAGATCAGTAAAGGTTATAAAAATATGGAAAGGAAACATGAGTTCATATATACATAAGAATGAAATCATACTTTACCCATAAAACATAGGCACTTTAACATACCTCATCAAATCATGAATAAATCATAGAAATCATAAGACATAAAAGGTAACTTGAGGCATTCATAACATTTTTATGTAGGGAGTAACCCTCTTGGTTACGTTTGGAATACCCATCACAGTATCTTCCCTAAATCTCTTCGAAAAAATCTTAACATTTCACTCCTTCGCATTACCCAATGCATTGGAGAGCTATATTGGGCTCACCCGCCCTTAGATTATCACAAAACCACCCGTATTCATAACAATTCCCAAGAACCATAACATAATCTTATCATATAAAACACGCATAAAGGAAACATAACATTTCCACCTTTCAATCACAAGATATCAATACAAAACATTGATATAAAACCATTATGAAAACCATTTTCAATACCAAAATAAAAGAAAAGTAAAACATGGTATTTATTTTTCTTTTAAAATGAAGGTATGGCTTGTAGAGGAAGCCGAAACTCAAATAATGGTCACGGCGGCAGAGAATTCATTGTTCCCGCATACGTACGAAAAAAAACATTCCCTTTTGTCATTTAGTAAAACGCTTCGTATAAAAAAGATTACTTTTGAATAAGTGTAAAAGTCAAAGGGGTTTATACACCGTATAAAAGAATGTTGTGTATAAAATAAAATATGCCTCAATGAAAGGAGGTTGAGACGAAGTCCCATACAAAGACGATATCCTTGGATTAAGGACAAATCAGTTACATAATTATGTGTGACAATTGAATACATGAAATATAAGTGGGTATTAAGTGTATAACAATCAGAGTAGATTCACACATAATCATAGAACGACATATTCAAGGTGTACAAGTTTATCCCAAAGAATCAAAATTGGGTTAAGAAGTTCCCCTGCAAAAATTCGACAGCATAACGGCGTCACTTCAAAATTCAGAAAAAGAGTTGATGAGAGATAAAAAGGGTATCTCATCACTTGGTCATAAAATTTACATCAATAAGGATATATAATAACATATCCCAACATAATAGTATGTGAATTAATAGACATAACAAAATAAGTCCTTTAAAAATGAGGAGGGTGAAAGGTTCCCTTACCGACTTGGGTAACTTTCGAAACGTACACCCCATTGAAGAAGGGTCATACAATGAATATATAAATAACCATAAATGAAATTATATTACACAGAGAGTATAATAATGGGAATTACTTACACCACTCAAAGGAAATGATGGCAAATGTAGCATATATCTCAGGGGACTAAAAGTGAGATGAAAAATCCCTTCTGAAAACTCGGTAGCCTAACGACGCCACTTAAAACATCCAAAATTGATTGATGAGAGAAAATAGGGTCTCTCATCATATGACCATAAAAGGTACAGTAGTATTAATATAAAATTACATCCCAATCATAAGAAATATGAGCTTAAAAGGAATGACATAAAAGAGTGTACTTAAAAAGAAAGAGGGAGGTTGGATCCCTTACCTCGGGTCCAACTTGACTCGATCGTTCTTTAATCTCCTGAATAATAAACTTGAGTTAATTTCTACTTCATTAAGAACCTTTTTCAAGTTCATTATTCCTTTTATATTACTTATTACTATGTCATGAACACTATGGTATAAATTAAGTTAATAACGGTCGTTTTAACGATCATTGGTACTTGAGTCAAAAATAAACTCTTTATATTTACAAGTTGTTCATGTGGTAAAATATCCATTATATCAATAATTTTATTCATGATGTAGATATCATATATATCATATATATCTAGTATATTCATCCATTTATAATATTACATAACATTTAGAGTTAAGAAATGAAATGCACCGTTCATGGAGACGGTAAGCCGTACGTACGCATGAACGCTACTTCCATTTCTAATTCATATTTAATGGAATTAAAAAATTATGATACATAATAGTATTTTAATTCCAGTATGGTATGATATATAATATCATTAAATATATCCTTTATACGTACCACATATGGTATTAACGAATCAAATCACTTTGAGGGGGCGGTGGTCCGCAATTCCTAAAATGAAGATATCGCGTATACCCATAATGGAAGCCATAAAGGTATGCCATAAATGAAAAATACAGAAGCTTAAGGAAAACATAAAAATATTATATATCATATATAAATATAGTTACATCTTAATTTCCACCTTTGAAGGTGTTATATGAGTGTTGAACAATCATCGTTTCGTGAGGCAGAAATTCACCATCCATAGAAACAGTATGTTCTTTAAACATTAGATGGTGGTGTGTGTAAGTGTATCTCGAATCCTTTTTATAAAAACATCCAATTATATTGAAGATACTATATTTGTTACAAAATAAATGAATAAAAAGATTTTAGGGGGTTGGAGAATCAAAATAAAACAAAAGAACTCAAGTGAAGACATTACCTTAAAATTTGGTAACTCTTTTTGATTTGAGCTCAAAGGCTTCCTTGGGAAGCCTTCTGCCCAATGTGAGGATTATAGGAGTAATAGAGGGATGTGGAGAGGAAAAATGGGCAGGGGTTGGCCGAGAAAAGGCCTTGGAGGTGTGGGTAAAGTGGTAGAGGTGGGGGCCTTTTATATGGGGAGAGGAGGGGCACTCTTTGAAAGTGATAAAAGGTTACTTTATTTTCAAATGCTTTTCGGATTTTAAAGGTCCCAAATTGATGTGTTTCGAGGATAAGGTGATAAGGGTTCAAAATATACCCATCCAATAGGTTTTTTACATGTGTAGGTCATATATTTTACATTATTTTTTCATTTTATTTATATCGTTAAATAATGAGGTCATCGCTGTATCATCATGATGTCAAAAATAATTTAATTTATTTAATGTCTAAAAATTATATAAAAAATACTATGATGTAGGAATTTTTTTATATTTCTAATGAATATTTATATTCAAAAATATGACTTGTATAACCCCATAAAAAATTGTTTTATTAAAACATTTCATGTTTGTGTCATTTTTACTTTAACATTAAATAAAAAGTTGTTTATGTCATTTCCCAACCAAAGTGGCTCCATGGGGTCCCCAAGTTGACCAATGGGTTTTCTTGGTCAGCCATGACACATCCAATGAGGGTAGGACATGTGTCAAGCTCATCTCATATTATTAAAACATTATTTTTACCTTAAACTACACTAATTACCTCTAATCGCGATTAAAAACGTAATAAGTTACTATTCACCAAAAAATTATTTTAATCCCATTGAACCACATTTTACTTCTTAATTGTAACGCCCCGACCCCAGCTACCCAGAGTCGGTGCATTACTTCATAACATTGGCATGATCACAAGAAGATCAAATCCCGAAAGACCGATTAGTTTAGTAGCCTTGGAAACACTAGATATATTCATAAGTTTTACATTACATCATAAAATGAAAAAATACTACAACAACATAATGTTTCCAACGTCCACACTATAAACCCCTCATAATATCCATGCAAGTCAATCATAATTTACTTCTTCACTACCTGGGAAAAATAAAACATAGAAAAGGGGTGAGCTCAAATGCCCAGTAAGGATAACAATATAGCGGAACATTCAAAATAAGCATAAACATTTAAGGCAATGAATTACTAAAACAAAAGCCTTTTAAAATTGAACTTCAACATAGTATGGCAAAAGTAAAATGAAATAATGCCATTTACTTGTTCACATGGATATTCTACTAATCGAATAATCACATGCAATATCAATAACCACTTTCATAATGTTGGAATGCATAATGCTAAACGTTAATTTCTTTGTCTAGGCCTCATCCCAAGACCTAGGGGTTACTTCTAACCGGAACCCAACCCGGAGTGCCTCTAATAACCGGACACCAACCCGGAGTGCCTCTAATAACCGGACACCAACCCGGAGTGCCTCTAATAACCGGACACCAACCCGGAGGGCATACTTTTACCAGTCCCTAACCTGGAGGGCTTACTTTAACCAGTCCCCAACCTGGAGGGCTTACTTTTACCAGTCCCCAACCTGGAGGGCTTACTTTTACCGGTCCCCAACCCGGAACATACTTGTTTAGCACATTCATCTGAAGAAAAGTTTGAAATATAACATAAACATTCGGATTAAAACTAGCATACGAAATGTCAATAGTTTCACCATAAACTATGAATGGTATAAAATAGCACATCCACAGTAAAAAATATCACAAAACCTTCAATACAATATAGAAGTTTTGTATTATAATAAATCAACTTCAAATAAGCGTAAAATCCATTAAAGGATGTTGACATAGATGAAATCAAAACACTTTTTAGAGAAATATCTCTTTCTATTTTTGAAATCATTTAAGAGCCATATAAAATAAAACATTTTCTTGAAAATATTCTTGTAAGCTTGTAAGGAAAGCTTTGACGATTTTATAACGGCGTAAAATAACCGCACCCGCCGTATAAGTTAAAAAAAACATTCTTACCTCAATTCTGTCGAAAAGGTTAAAAAGGACCTTGTTTTGAAAACGACGGAAAGATTCCTTTATAAACCTCTTATAAAAAGTCAAAAAGGGTATAAATAAATTTAACTCATATTCTAGTAAATAGTAAATATGTTTTGAAATGCATTTTTAAGAAACATGGATGTGGATGATAAAGAGATCCCAATAGATTATTACGTATAAACAACCTCGGATAATGAAGAGATTGTGAAATAACCCTTACCTTGTACTTTTCCTTGGTTGGGGTAGGTTAACCTCCTGTATAATGGTGAAATAATTGTTATTAAATTATACAAGAATCATATACATTAATATGATATCATATATGATCTTTTAATATTGATTTGATAATAATATCTTAGTATTATCGCCGTTTCGGGTGTTAACTTACTCATTTTCTTTTATATGTTTTGTTACATAAGTCATGTTTGTTTTATCTTATTCATATCCAGAATGATATCAAGTCCTTAAACATCATTTTTAAATCATTAAATGATAATTATACTTGAATGGATACGATGGAGAATGAATCTCATCGCGTTCGTGGAGACGGTAGTCCGTACGTACGCACGAACGCTACTTCCATTTAATTTTTATTTTAAAAGAATCGAATCCAAATGATACATAGGTATATTACTATTCCAGTATAATATAATATTTTATATATGTTACTTAAGTTCATTAACACCATCCTTTATACGTTCCATGTGTGGTATGAACGAGTCATATCATTTTAAGGGGGCGGTAGTCCGCACTTCCTCAAATGAAATTATCGTATGTATATACAACATGAAACGAATAATGGTATGAAATAAAATGGAATTACAAAAGCTTATATATAAAATATATATCATTAATATCATATTTAATTACAGTGCCATCATAATGGCCACCATGAGAGGTGGTAAGATGTATTTGAACAATCATCGTTTCGTGAGGCGTTAGTTTGTCATCCACAGAAACATTATGTTCATCATCCATTAGATGGAGTTGTCTGTATGTGTAGTTTTAATCCTTCTTATAACAACATCCTAGTATATTGAGGATACTGGTGTTGTTACAAAAGAAAGGAAATAAAAAGAGTTTGGGGGTTGGAGAAGCAAAATAAAGGAAAATAATTTAAGAGAAATCGTTACCTTTAATTTAGGTAACTCACTTTGGTTGGAACCAAAGGACTTGTTGAAATGCTTTCTGCCTAAGGGGAAGCTTCAAGGAGGAGGAGAGGGATGTGGGGAGCTTAGTTGAGCAGAGTTTGGACGAGCCAAGTGGCTTGAGAGGTGTGAAGAATGAGTAGGAGTGGTCTCCTTTTATAAGGGAGAGGAGGGGATCTTTAGGAAAGAGTGAAAGTATTACTTTATAATATAATTATATTCGGTTTATAATGGTCCAAAAATCATTGAGGTCGAAGATAAGATGACTCATATTCTAAATAACATCAACCAATAAGAATTGGACAGGTTTTAGATAATATTTTAATCATTATAATCTTATTTATTTAAATGATTTATTAACGAGGTAAACATTGCATCATTATTGTGTCATTAATAATTTAACGTATTTGATGTCTAAAAATTATAAATAAAATATCATCATGTAGGAAATCTTTTTATCTTTCTAATGAATATTTATAATCGAAAATCCAACATGTATAACCCTATGTAAAAATTGGTCTTCTAAAAGATGTAAGCTTATGCCATTTTTATTTTTATTTTAACTTTATTAATATAATGTGTCCCTACCACATACAAGTGGCTCCAAGGGGACCCCAAATTGACCCAAGGATTCCCATGGTCGGGTATGTGTGAACCAATAGGGTTAAGACATGTTTTAGGGTAATTTAGTATTATTATAATATTATTTTTTAACCCTTATTTACCGGATTTACCCTTAACCATGGTAAATAAAATATTTACCGCAGTAATTATTCAAAATGTCTAAAAATAAAAGTTACCTATTTACACAATTTGAACATCCTGATTCCAAATATGGAATCCATTTTCCTAAATTCAAAACACAGAAGTGGCAGAAATTAAATTAAAATTAATTCCCGCTGTCAAAACAAAAAGCGTGTTTTTAAGAGATAATAACTATCAAAAGATTGACACTCGTTTATGTTCGGTTTAATTGTAAAATTATGTCCAATGACCAACATTATATTAAATGGTAAAAATATATTCTAAATATACTTTAAAACCACTCAAATTCATAATTTATCACTATTAATTATTTTGATTAAAAAAGTTGTTTTTAATTAATACTTAGTAATTTTCACTATTCATCAAAATATGAAAGTTATCCGAAATGTACCAAAATTTCACCTTAGGCTAAATTCGATATTCCGAATCCAAAAATGAAGTCCATTTTCAAATATAAAATATATATAATTTCGAAATTTAGGTATTACTATTCATAACGGCTAGTTTGATCGGTTGTGGTGTGTGTTAAAACTCGACGTTGCGTACAACACACGCTACTGTTTTATTCAAAGGAAAGCGTACCGTGGAAGCTTGGGATGTTTCATTCTAAATTTTTTGATGTCTCCATTTAGTCAAAAAGCTTAAAATATTGTATTTAAAAAGGTTTCACTATCAAAAGTTGATAAAAGTGCAATACTGAAAATGAATCTGTTCTTGCATTATGACTAAGAAACTCATAATATGGATTCTAAAATTATAAGGATTATATAAAGTTAAAAATGTAGTTAATGCTATTCATGACCTCTTTTAATGGCTTTTTTTTTTTGGTAAGTCATGGTGCAATTGAACTCGGTGTTGCGTGTAGTGCAAGTTATTGAATTATTTTGAAGAAATAACACACTATGAAATCTTGGGGTGTTACATTCTCCCCTCCTTCAATAAATTGCGTCCTCGCAATTTGAAATTGTTCTTCGAAAATAAAAGGTTAAAAATAGATAATATATTTGTGGGAAAACCCACATCGGAAATTGGGTTACTAAAATTTATTCTTAATATGAGGAAAAGAGAAATGAAAGGGTCACCACCAAATTATGATCTTGATTAGGAGAACATTGGTGGCAATTAGAGACATATAATCGGAGGAAAAACGTAAATATTTATAGGTAGTGATTGAGTTCATCAATCACAAACAAGTATAAAATTGAGGTCCTTAAATTCATCAATCTATGATGAATTGAAATACCATCGGTTCAACAAAACATAGGGTATTAGGATAACATATTTTTGACGTTTCAAAATATCTTAGTTGAAATCCCACATCGAAAAATGAATTAATGAGGCCTATATTTAAAATAAAGAGTGGAAAGTATGAAGATTACCGAAAATAACACATACTAGGGTTCCATGTAGGAAAATATGGATATGGAAGAGAAATCTAACCATCAATTATCTGATGGAGAGTGGTAGAGAACATGGCTATGAAAAGGCCAACAATCCCAAAGCCATAAATTAGTGATGATTTAAGGTACCATCTAGGGAAACATTTTTGTTCTAAGTTCCTTTTATTAATGTTGAGGAATTTATTTATGAGATTGGCTAAGATCATAAGGAGATATACTTACTTTATAATCAGAGTTTTATCCATTAATAAGTTTCTACCAAAAACTCATCTTTCACTCTAAAAGATAATAGAATGTAATTTTTTATTTATTTATACTATTCGTACAGGGTTCCAAAATAAATGAATTTATAATTCATCTACCAGATCTTAAAAAAAACAACATTATTTAATCCATGACATCTCATGGGCCAGTGGTAGGTGATACACCCTTGTCGCCCTTCAGTTGCGGGTTCAAGTCTCGCAGCCTTGCCGGACGTGACGGGTTGCCGCCCAACCTCCGGGTTTTCCTTTTATGGTAATCCAAAATAATCCAAACTAGAACTATCCAAAATACTTCTGTCCAAACTCACAGTCCAACATTTATAAGGAAGGTAAACATAATATAGATCCTTTTTAACCCGCAATAGAATATGAATACCTTCATCATGTATTACCATATTCCTTATTGATTACATTCATGTTCCCTTATTCCATATAGAATGCTGGATATACTTCATTAATCCAAAAATGTTTTAAACCCCAAAAATGATGGAATATACAAATCATTAATTAGCTTCAAGGTAGTCAATAATATCCAATATAATTTATCCAAATCAATCATGTATTATTCTAAAATCACCACCTCGGTATCTGAACCATATTATGGTTTATCCTTCTCTCAACCATATATTTTCCAAACATTTAACCTGCTACTGAGTCACTTTTCTTTGTTCCACACCATCTCAAGTCCTTAATTAAATAGTACTGCAGTACAATCCTTATATACTCCATAATTATTATAACAAGTACATTGTTGATACAACACTCAATTGACATAATCAACATAAGAACTCTAATCATTCCTCTTCATCTGTGGTAGTATCATAACTTGATTATTATCCAATAGCATCATTTGCGTCATAGTCTGATGACTGGGACATAGGTTCGCGTAGTGTCCAAACTCCTTGCAAATGATGCATTGTACATTTGAAACCATTTTCTTACCCTTGCAGTCACGTACTTTGTGCCCTTTTCCTCCACACTTATAACAAACTCCCATTCCTTTCAGGCAAGTTCCAGGGTGTTTCTTTCCACAGTTACCACATATGGGAAAATTCTTCTTTTCCCTCTTCCCTTTATCCATCTTTCTCTCTTCCATCCTTTTCTTCTCTTGCTTCCCTTCAAAGCCATAGGACTCAGTAAACTCTTTACTTATCTTATCAACACATGATATTATTTCTTCATATGATGATAATACATGGGAGACTATTTCTCTTATAAATTCTAGCTTAAGACCATGAGAGATATGATCCTTCCTTCTCTTTGAATCATGTGCATTTCTGGAGTTATCATTCCTTCTACTGGGCGCCATTTCTAAACAATGGCATAAACTAGATTAGTTTATGAGTCAAAATACATAATCCCATACTTATAAAACACTTAACATAAATTGAACTATTTATGGATATAATCCATAATCATAAAAATGTTTTCTTTGAGGAAGTATATACTCATAAACCCTTCATAATGGTTTGTAAAGAAAATGAGAATTATCCTAAGCATATCCCCCGGGAGTGTCGTAACCAAGAGTGCAGCAAGGCCCGTTGTCGTGCACCAGTTCCCGTTCGAGTCTAGCTTAAAGCGGTGTTTTCGGGTTTTACCCCTAGGTACATCTGTGCCAGAGCCGCCTCTACCTGCTCGTATCCAGACAGGGATGTATTGCTCGGAAAACTCACAAAATCTCTACAATACCAAAATTCTAGGAAGTTCTTCTACACTAATCCTCAAAGTTCATCTTAGGTCTACGTGCTCTAATCAGAGTTTATCTAAATCTAGCTTCCAAGGTTTGTACTAAACTTCCTCTGATACCAACTGTAACGCCCCGACCCCAGCTACCCAGAGTCGGTGCATTACTTCATAACATTGGCATGATCACAAGAAGATCAAATCCCGAAAGACCGATTAGTTTAGTAGCCTTGGAAACACTAGATATATTCATAAGTTTTACATTACATCATAAAATGAAAAACTACTACAACAACATAATGTTTCCAACGTCCACACTATAAACCCCTCATAATATCCATGCAAGTCAATCATAATTTACTTCTTCACTACCTGGGAAAAATAAAACATAGAAAAGGGGTGAGCTCAAATGCCCAGTAAGGATAACAATATAGCAGAACATTCAAAATAAGCATAAACATTTAAGGCAATGAATTACTAAAACAAAAGTCTTTTAAAATTGAACTTCAACATAGTATGGCAAAAGTAAAATGAAATAATGCCATTTACTTGTTCACATGGATATTCTACTAATCGAATAATCACATGCAATATCAATAACCACTTTCATAATGTTGGAATGCATAATGATAAACGTTAATTTCTTTGTCTAGGCCTCATCCCAAGACCTAGGGGTTACTTCTAACCGGAACCCAACCCGGAGTGCCTCTAATAACCGGACACCAACCCGGAGTGCCTCTAATAACCGGACACCAACCCGGAGTGCCTCTAATAACCGGACACCAACCCGGAGGGCATACTTTTACCAGTCCCTAACCTGGAGGGCTTACTTTAACCAGTCCCCAACCTGGAGGGCTTACTTTTACCAGTCCCCAACCTGGAGGGCTTACTTTTACCGGTCCCCAACCCGGAACATACTTGTTTAGCACATTCATCTGAAGAAAAGTTTGAAATATAACATAAACATTCGGATTAAAACTAGCATACGAAATGTCAATAGTTTCACCATAAACTATGAATGGTATAAAATAGCACATCCACAGTCAAAAATATCACAAAACCTTCAATACAATATAGAAGTTTTGTATTATAATAAATCAACTTCAAATAAGCGTAAAATCCATTAAAGGATGTTGACATAGATGAAATCAAAACATTTTTTAGAGAAATATATCTTTCTATTTTTGAAATCATTTAAGAGCCATATAAAATAAAACATTTTCTTGAAAATATTCTTGTAAGCTTGTAAAGAAAGCTTTGACGATTTTATAACGGCGTAAAATAACCGCACCCGCCGTATAAGTTAAAAAAAAACATTCTTACCTCAATTCTGTCGAAAAGGTTAAAAAGGACCTTGTTTTGAAAACGACGGAAAGATTCCTTTATAAACCTCTTATAAAAAGTCAAAAAGGGTATAAATGAATTTAACTCATATTCTAGTAAATAGTAAAAATGTTTTGAAATGCATTTTTAAGAAACATGGATGTGGATGATAAAGAGATCCCAGTAGATTATTACGTATAAACAACCTCAGATAATGAAGAGATTGTGAAATAACCCTTACCTTGTACTTTTCCTTGGTTGGGGTAGGTTAACCTCCTGTATAATGGTGAAATAATTGTTATTAAATTATACAAGAATAATATACATTAATATGATATCATATATGATCTTTTAATATTGATTTGATAATAATATCTTAGTATTATCGCCGTTTCGGGTGTTAACTTACTCATTTTCTTTTATATGTTTTGTTACATAAGTCATGTTTGTTGTATCTTATTCATATCCAGAATGATATCAAGTCCTTAAACATCATTATTAAATCATTAAATGATAATTATACTTGAATGGATACGATGGAGAATGAATCTCATCGCGTTCGTGGAGACGGTAGTCCGTACGTACGCACGAACGCTACTTCCATTTAATTTTTATTTTAAAAGAATCGAATCCAAATGATACATAGGTATATTACTATTCCAGTATAATATAATATTTTATATATGTTACTTAAGTTCATTAACACCATCCTTTATACGTTCCATGTGTGGTATGAACGAGTCATATCATTTTAAGGGGGCGGTAGTCCGCACTTCCTCAAATGAAATTATCGTATGTATATACAACATGAAACGAATAATGGTATGAAATAAAATGGAATTACAGAAGCTTATATATAAAATATATATCATTAATATCATATTTAATTACAGTGCCATCATAATGGCCACCATGAGAGGTGGTAAGATGTATTTGAACAATCATCGTTTCGTGAGGCGTTAGTTTGCCATCCACAGAAACATTATGTTCATCATCCATTAGATGGAGTTGTGTGTATGTGTAGTTTTAATCCTTCTTATAACAACATCCTAGTATATTGAGGATACTGGTGTGGTTACAAAAGAAAGGAAATAAAAAGAGTTTGGGGGTTGGAGAAGCAAAATAAAGGAAAATAATTTAAGAGAAATCGTTACCTTTAATTTAGGTAACTCACTTTGGTTGGAACCAAAGGACTTGTTGAAATGCTTTCTGCCTAAGGGGAAGCTTCAAGGAGGAGGAGAGGTATGTGGGGAGCTTAGTTGAGCAGAGTTTGGACGAGCCAAGTGGCTTGAGAGGTGTGAAGAATGAGTAGGAGTGGTCTCCTTTTATAAGGGAGAGGAGGGGCTCTTTAGGAAAGAGTGAAAGTATTACTTTATAATATAATTATATTCGGTTTATAATGGTCCAAAAATCATTGAGGTCGAAGATAAGATGACTCATATTCTAAATAACATCAACCAATAAGAATTGGACAGGTTTTAGATAATATTTTAATCATTATAATCTTATTTATTTAAATGATTTATTAATGAGGTAAACATTGCATCATTATTGTGTCATTAATAATTTAACTTATTTGATGTCTAAAAATTATAAATAAAATATCATCATGTATGAAATCTTTTTATCTTTCTAATGAATATTTATAATCGAAAATCCAACATGTATAACCCTATGTAAAAATTGTTCTTCTAAAAGATGTAAGCTTATGCCATTTTTATTTTTATTTTAACTTTATTAATATAATGTGTCCCTACCACATACAAGTGGCTCCAAGGGGTCCCCAAATTGACCCAAGGATGCCCATGGTCGGGTATGTGTGAACCAATAGGGTTAAGACACGTTTTAGGGTAATTTAGTATTATTATAATATTATTTTTTAACCCTTATTTACCGGATTTACCCTTAACCATGGTAAATAAAATATTTACCGCAGTAATTATTCAAAATGTCTAAAAATAAAAGTTACCTATTTACACAATTTGAACATCTTGATTCCAAATATGGAATCCATTTTCCTAAATTCAAAATACAGAAGTGGCAGAAATTAATTTAAAATTAATTCCCGCTGTCAAAACAAAAAGCGTGTTTTTAAGAGATAATAACTATCAAAAGATTGACACTCGTTTATGTTCGGTTTAATTGTAAAATTATGTCCAATGACCAACATTATATTAAATGGTAAAAATATATTCTAAATATACTTTAAAACCACTCAAATTCATAATTTATCACTATTAATTATTTTGATTAAAAAAGTTGTTTTTAATTAATACTTAGTAATTTTCACTATTCATCAAAATATGAAAGTTATCCGAAATGTACCAAAATTTCACCTTAGGCTAAATTCGATATTCCGAATCCAAAAATGAAGTCCATTTTCAAATATAAAATATATATAATTTCGAAATTTAGGTATTACTATTCATAACGGCTAGTTTGATCGGTTGTGGTGTGTGTTAAAACTCGACGTTGCGTACAACACACGCTACTGTTTTATTCAAAGGAAAGCGTACCGTGGAAGCTTGGGATGTTTCATTCTAAATTTTTTGATGTCTCCATTTAGTCAAAAAGCTTAAAATATTGTATTTAAAAAGGTTTCACTATCAAAAGTTGATAAAAGTGCAATACTGAAAATGAATCTGTTCTTGCATTATGACTAAGAAACTCATAATATGGATTCTAAAATTATAAAGATTATATAAAGTTAAAAATGTAGTTAATGCTATTCATGACCTCTTTTAATGGCTTTTTTTTTGGTAAGTCATGGTGCAATTGAACTCGGTGTTGCGTGTAGTGCAAGTTATTGAATTATTTTGAAGAAATAACACACTATGAAATCTTGGGGTGTTACATTAATGACAACCATGTATGTCGGATTTTTGAAATTAAAAACACAAAGGTGGTAAAATTTCATTTAAACGGAAAATTGGTTTTTATAAGTACCACTTAGTGGTTTCACTATTCATCAAAAATTGAAGTTTTTCAGAAAAATCCCAAAACTTCACCCAAAGCTATATTTGATATTCCAAATTAAAAAAGGATTTCTATTTTACAAAATTCAAAACATATTAGTTACATTAATTAATTTAATAATTAATTCCCACTCTCAAGTAAAATAGCATGTTTTTATGAAACAATATATATCAAAAGATTGACACTAGTTTAAGTCCAATTTCAAAGTGAAATTAATTCCCACGACCACTATTGGATTAAATGGTAAAAATATATTCTAATTTCACTTTAAAACCAATTCGAAAGGCAATATAATAATATAAATAAATTATATTAAAAAGTGGTTTCGAATTAAAATACCACATTTTTCACTATTCATTAAAAACGAACTTTATCGGAAAAATACCAAAAATTTACACAAAGTAAATTTTGATGTCCCGAATCTAAAGAAGAATTTTATTTTTTCAAATATAACACATAAAATTGTCAAAAAGGTGATTTAAAAGAGGTTCTCCATCAAAAGGCGGTTAATCGACCATTTAAGGAATATTAGAATGTTTACGCTTAAAATTGCATATATTCGCATTTTTAATCCCCTAACATTTATTGTAAAAAGTAAAAATATTGGACAAACATATATATTCATTTTTTAGTTAGTTATATTCATTACCGCCATCACAACAGCTAGGCGTTAACTACCATTTAAAATAATAATATTTTATTATTAGAGTGCAATGTAAGATTCCCAAGAAACTCATTATTGCGTGTTTGGTACGCCATCGAGCATAGCGTCCCCTTTAAAGTCATTTAAATATTTTATTCAAAAATATGGATAAATATAAAAATGTCATATTATTTATTTACCTGGGGTGTTACATCCTTCCCCCCTTTTGGGAATTGCGTCCTCACAATTTTAAAATTGGGCTCAGAAACTTCATTGAAAATCCCACATCGAAATAAGAGTCGGTAAAACAATCACTTTACAATAAAGAAAGATAAGTACAGAGGTCACCAGAGTTAACCCATAATAGGATTCTATGTAGGAAAACATGGACATGGAGGAGAAAACATAGGGTCATGTTCTGATGGAGAGTGATAGAAAACATGTTTAGGAGAAAGTTAACAATAAGAAAATCACAAAATTGTGATGGGTTAAACGGTGTTGGGTTCCCCGGTAGGAAAAGTTAATAGAAAACATTTTTGTTTTAAGTTACTTTTTATTGAGGATTTTATTTTTGAACTTAACTAAAACATAAGGAAACATACTTACTTGTCATGTTGACTTTCAACTTTTACTAGATTTCTTACACAGACTCATACTTTCTCCAAAAGACGAGTATTTAGGAAGACTTGATCGCATTAAGAGTACTATAAACAACTTCTAGAGGAGCACCTAATCCACAAAAAAAGGAACTATATACTTCCCATTCCTTTAGACTCTAACCAAAACCAAAACCAAAAAGGTTAGTACAAGATCGGATAATCCAGAAAATTATAATCCTTTATAAAAAGAAAACCTATTCTTAATCTCTAAAATTTGTCCAACAAAACCCAAATTTCAACGAGGACCATTCGATAAACAATTTGTCCATAAAATTATTCAATGTAAACCAAACTAAGATTGAAACCCAAATATTGAAAAGATTTAGTCACATAGTCTTCCAAGTTAAATCATAACATTTATCTCCAAACAACATCAGTTTCTCTCAAAGTAGCGTTTTGAAAAGTAATTAACCTAATCACATATCCTCAATGATAGGTTAATATATTTCAATAGATAACCCAAAATCAACTTACTCTTAATTCATAAAATCATCTAACTAAAAATAATCAGTCAAACTAACCAGGGACTTCACGTAGTCTAGTGGTAGGTGATAAATACCAGTTGCACTTTGGTTGTGGGTTCGATTCCTGTAGCTTTGTCCGACGCGATGGGTTGTCACATAGTCTGCGTGTTGTACTTTTTCCAAAACTATATAATTCTCAAATGATTCCCAAAAAGAGATAAAATCATCAAAAATAACCATAACATAATTTAACCTCAATTTTATCTCATGCCTTTCACTTCCATCATAACATATAGTAACCCATACTTACCTCAAAGGTAATGATTATATAAACCCAAATGGTTCTTTATAACTATGTCCACAAAAGAACTGATTACTATTCTTTGAATAAAATTTTCATATATCAAACATCTGGGTTTCACATACTATAAAAATTCTTCTAATGTAACACCATCACCAAAAGAGACTTAATATTCTTAAGAATTTTACCATAACTCATGAAGCCCTTATATGTTGACTTCTTACTCATTCAACATTCTTAATGATATATTAACCATTCCTTTCCAACATATTCTGAAATACTTGTTTCCTTTGATTGGTCATTGTCAGTTTTTTCATCCTCAATCAGAATGGAATTAGGTATTGGTAAACGAGTATTTGTATGATCTTGGTGATCCCATTCACGAAACTTCTTCATAGGACATGTGTTTGCTTAATGACCATGCACACCACATTTAAAACATTCAATTGATCCCTCAGAAAGAACTTCTTTCCCTTTCCTCGAGTCAACTGGATGCTTCCTTTTTCCATGGAAGGTTCTTTCTTTATGACCTTCATTTCCACATCTTTAGCATATTTCTGTCCATTTGAAACATTTTCCTAGGTGTTTCTTTCCACATCTTTGACACATAGGTTTTTGAACACACTTACCTTTATGATTATTACCTGTAGTTCCGTAGGGATTTTTTTTCTCGAATATATGATTCCTTATATAAATCCCCAAGGTTTAGGTGGTCAATCATGACTCCAGATAGTTGGTTGAGGATAAGCACAAGAGTTATCATTGCAGATCCCATATCATTCAGTTGTTTGCTCAAAATACAGTCACAGTTTCCTTCACATCCACTGTTACTTTGGTGCCTGCTAGATCCAGCCATTTACTAAAACAAAATGTCAGTGTGAGTATATCAATGAAACCATCATGTACTAATGAGTAAGATAAACACTAAGATATACTTACTCATTCACTTTATCTAAAACTAGGACTCTTTCTGAAATCCTAACCATTATGGTAATGTCACTTATTCTTAGAGAATACCCTAACCTCTAAAGTTATCTAAACCGACCTCTAATACCAACTATAAGGCCCCAGCCTTAAACCTTACTTAATCTTGAGTTATTACAAGATTACACATTGAGGATCTTTTCAGGTTTAGAGTTTTAGAGAATTAGATCATGAAACTTGCATTACATTACACATTTAAACAAAGTGGTTACATAAAAGACAGTATTCATTCTTCCCATCAATGGAAACATATTTAAAATAAAACATGGATTCTTTCTTGACACATCCTTGACACTATCATCACATCATGTACCTTTCCCTTGACCTGTGAAAAACATTTCAAAAACTTGGGATTAGCATAAAACGCTCAGTAAGGGTTATAAAAATATGGAAAGGAAACATGAGTTCATATATACATAAGAATGAAATCATACTTTACCCATAAAACATAGGCACTTTAACATACCTCATAAAATCATGAATTAATCATAGAAATCATAAGACATAAAAGGTATCTTGAGGAATTCATAACATTCTTACGTAGGGAGTAACCCTCTTGGTTACGTTTGGAATACCCATCACAGTATATTCCCTAAATCTCTTCGGAGAAACCTTAACGTTTCAGTCCTTCACGTTACCCAATGCATTGGAGAGATATATCGGGCTCACCCGCCCTTAGTTTATCATGGAACCACACGTATTCATAACAATTCCCAAGAACCATAACATAATCTTATCATATAAAACATGCGTAACGGAAACATAACATATCCAACTTTCAATCACAAGATATCAATACAACACATTGATATAAAAACATTATGAAAACCATTTTCAATACCAAAAGAAAATAAAAGTACAACATGGTATTTATTTTTCTTTTTAAAAGAAGTTATGACTTTTAGAGGAAGCCGAAACTCAAATAATGGTCACGACGGCAGAGAAGTTGTTGTCGCCGCATACGTACGACAAAAAAAACATTCCCGTTTGTCATTTAGTAAAACGCTTCATATAAAAAAGAATAATTTTGAATAAGAGTAAAAGTCAATGGGGTTTATACACCATATAAAATAAATTTGTGTATAAAATAAAATATTCCTTAATGAAAGAAGATTGAGACGAAGTCCCATACAAAGACGGTATCCTTGGATTAAGGATAAATCTGTTACATAATTATGTGTGACAATTGAATACACACAATATAAGTGGGTATTAAGTGTATAACAATCATAGTATATTCACACATAATCATATAATGATATATTCAAGGTGTAAAAGTTTATCCCAAAGAATCAAAATTGGGTTAAGAAGTCCCCTTGCAAAAATTCGACAGCCTAACGGCGTCACTTCAAAATTCAGAAAAAGAGTTAATGATAGATAAAAAGGGTATCTCATCACTTGGTCATGAAATTTAAATCAATAATGATATATAAGAACATATCCCAACATAATATTATGTGAATTAAAATACATAACAAAATAAGTCTTTTAAAAAAAGAGGAGGGGGAAAGGTTCCCTTACCGACTTGGGTAACTTTAGAAACGTACACCCCATTGAAGAAGGTTCATAAAATGAATATATAAATACCCATAAATGAAATTATATTACACAAAGAGTATAATAATGTGAATTACATACACCACTCAAAGGAAATGGTGGCAAATGTAGCATAAATCTCACGGGACTAAAAGTGAGATGAAAAATCCCTTCTGAAAACTCGGCAGCCTAACGACGCCACTTAAAACTTCCAAAATGGATTGATGAGAGAAAATAGGGTCTCTCATCATATGAACATAAAACATACAGTAGGAGTAATATAAAAGAACATACCAATCATAAGAAATATGAGCTTAAAAGGAATGAAATAAAAGAGTGTACTTAAAAAGAAAGAGAGAGGTTGGATCCCTTACCTCGGGTCTGACTTGACACGATCGTTCTTTAATCTCCTGAATAATAAACATGAGTTAATTTATAATTCATTAAGAACCATTTTCAAGTTCATTATTACTTTTATATTACTTATTACTATGTCATGAACACTATGTTATTATTTAAGCTAATAACGGTCGTTTTAACGATCATTGGTACTTGAGTCAAAAATAAACTCTTTATAATTACAAGTTGTTCATGTGGTAAAATATCCATTATATCAAGAATTGTATTCATGATGTAGATATCATATATATAATATATATCCAGTATATTAATGCATTTATAATATTACATAACATTTAGAGTTGATAAATGAAATGCACCGTTCATGGAGATGGTAAGCCGTACGTACGCATAAACGCTACTTCCATTTCTATTTCATATTTAATCGAATTAAAAAATAATGATACATAATAGTATTTTAATTCCAGTATGGTATCATATATAATATCATTAAATATATCATTTATACGTACCACATATGGTATTAACGAATCAAATCACTTTGAGGGGTGGTAGTCCGCACTTCCTAAAATGAAGATATCTCGTATACCCATAATGAAAGCCATAAAGGTATGCCATAAATGAAAAATACAGAAGCTTAAGGAAAACATAAACTTATTATATATCATATATAAATATAGTGACATCTTAATGGCCACCTTTGAAGGTGTTATATGAGTGTTGAACAATCATCGTTTCGTGAGGCAGAAATTCGCCATCCACAGAAACAGTATGTTCTTTAACCATTAGATGATGGTGTGTGTAAGTGTATCTCGAATAATTTTTATGAAAAAATACTATTATATTTAAGATACTGGATTTTTTACAATATAAATGAATAAAAATAGTTTAGGGGGTTGGAGAACCAAAAGAAAACAAAAGAACTCAACTGAAGACATTACCTTAAAATCAGGTAACTCTTTTTGATTTGAGCTCAAAGGCTTCCTTGGGAAGACTTCTGCCCAAAGTTAGGCTTCTAGAAGTAATAGAGGGATGTGGAGAGGAAAAATGGGAAGGGGTTGGCCGAGCCAAAGGCTTTGGAGGTGTGGGTAAAGAGTTATAGGTGGGGGCCTTTTATAAGGGGAGAGGAGTGGCACTCTTGGAAAGTGATAAAAGGTTACTTTATTTTCAAATGCTTTTCTGATTTTAAAGGTCCCACATTGATGTGTTTCAAGGATAGGGTGATAAGGGTTCAATATATACCCATCCAATAGGTTTTTTACATGTGTAGTTCATAGAGTTTACATTATCTTGTCATTTAATTTAAATCGTTAAATAATGAGGTCATCGCTGCATCATCATGATGTCATAAATAATTTAATTTATATAATTTCTAAAAACTATATAAAAAATAATATGATGTAAGAAATTTTTTTATCTTTCTAATGAATATTTATAGTTAATAATCGGACTTGTATAACCCCATGAAAAAATTGTTTTATTAAAACATTTCATGTTTGTGTCATTTTTACTTTAACATTAAATAAAAAGTTATTTATGTCATTTCCCAACCAAAGTGGATCCATGGGGTCCCCAACTTGACCCATGGGTTTTCTTGGTCTGTTGTAACACATCCAATGAGGGTAGGACATGTGTCAAGCTCATCTCATATTATTAAAATATTATTTTTACCTTAAACTACACTAATTACCTCTAATCGCAATTAAAAACTTAATAGGTTACTATTCACCAAAAACTTATTTTAATCCCATTGAACCACATTTTACTTCTTAATGAAAACCATGTCTGTCAAATTTTTGAAATTCAAAACACAAAGGTGGTAAAATTTCATTTAAACAGAAAATCAGTTTTTATAAGTACCACTTAGTGGTTTCACTATTCATCAAAAATTGAAGTTTTTCAGAAAAATCCCAAAACTTCACCCAAAGCTATATTTGATATTCCGAATTAAAAAATGATTTCTATAATACAAAATTCAAAACATATTAGTTAAATTAATTAATTTAATAATTAATTCCCACTTTCAAGTCAAATAGCGTGTTTTTACTAAACAATATATATCAAAAGATTGACACTAGTTTAAGTCCAATTTCAAAGTAAAATTAATTTCAATGACCACTATTGGATTAAATGGTAAAAATATATTCTAATTTTACTTTAAAACCAATTCAAATGAAAATCTAATCATATAAATAAATTATATTAAAAAGTGGTTTTGAATTAAAATACAACATTTTTCACTATTCATTAAAAAACGAACTTTATCAGAAAAATACCAAAAATTTACACAAAGTAAATTTTGATGTCCTGATTCTAAAGAAAATTTTATTTTGTCATATATAACACATAAAATTTTCAAAAAGTGGATTTAAAAGAGGTTCTCCATCAAAAGGCGGTTAATTGACCATTTAAGGAATATTAGAATGTTTACGCTTAAATTTGGATACATTCGCTTTTTTAATCCTCTAACATTTATTGTAAAAAGTAAAAATATTTGACAAAAATATATAATCATTTTGTAGTTAGTTATATTTATTACCGCCATCACAACAGCTAGGCGTTAACTACCATTTAAAATAATATTATTTTATTATTAGAGTGCAACGTAAGATTCCCAAGAAACTCGTTGTTGCGTGTTGGGTACGCCATCGAGCATAGTGTCCCCTTTAATGTCATATTAATATTTTATTCACAAATATGTATAAATATAAAAATGTCGTATTCTTTATTTACCAGGGGTGTTACAAAAGGAGATGGCTTGAATTACTCATGGATTATGATTGTACAATACACTACCACCTGGGGAAAGCAAACAAGGTGGCAGATGCTTTGAGAAGAAAAGACCAAGGAGTTTTAAACGTGATGAGAATTAAAAGAGAACGAATTTTCATGGTTCTAGTGAAGATGGACATGAGAATAACCAAGGAAGTTGAAACATCAATGATTTTTTAAATGGTTGCCAAACCATCTTTACTAGAAAGGGTTAAGAGTTATCAGACCGATGATGAAGAATTTCAAAAGAAGATTAAAGATGTGAATGATGGGAGATTGAGAGACTTTGTGTATGAAGATGGAATTTTGAAATTCGGGAAGAGACTTTGTGTTCCCGATATACCTGATCTAAAAAGGTAATTGCTGGATGATGGACATAGTTCCAATTTCTCTATACACCCTGGGAGCACCAAAATGTATAGAGATTTAAAGGAACATTTTTGGTGGGAAAACATGAAGAGGGAGATTGCCAATTTTGTGTCAAGATGTATGGTTTGTCAAAAAGTTAAAGCTGGAAGGAAACATCCTAGAGGAGTCATGCAACCTCTTCCCATACCCGAGTAGAAATGGGACAATATTACGATGGACTTTGTCATGGGACTACCAAAGACTCCTAGATGGAATGATGCAATATGGGTTATTGTTGATCGTCTTACCAACTCAGCACATTTTATTGCTATAAGAGAAGATCTACCACTGGAACTTCTAGAAAGACTATATATTAATGAAGTTGTGAGACTTCATGGAGTACCCCTATCGAATGTTTCTGATCGTGATCCCCGTTTTACTTCAAAATTCTGAAAAAGTCTTCAGAAATCCCTAGATACTGAACTTCATTTGAGCACTGCCTACCACCCTCAAAAAGATGGACAATCAGAACAAACTATTAAAACCTTAGAATACATATTGAGATCTTACTCACTTGACTTTCAAGGTATGTGGGATCAATATTTACCTCTGGTAGAATTTTCCTATAACAATAGCTTCCATTCGAGTATCCAGATGGCACCATATGAATCGTTATACGGAAAGAGATGTCACACACCAACCTGTTGGGATGACGTTGGTGAAAGAAAACTTTTAGGTCTAGAACTGGTGGAGGAAACAATGGAAAAGGGGAAGTTAATCCAAAATCACATCAAGGTGGCTTAATGTAGGCAGAAGAGGTATGCCGATAATCGAAGGAAGGAGTTGGAATTTCAAGTCGGTGATCATGTTTTCCTGAACATATCTCCATGGAAGGGTGTCATACGTTTTGGTAAGAAAGGTAAATTGAGTCCCAAGTACATCAGACCTTTCGAAATTCTAGAACGAATTGGGGCTGTAGATTACCGATTGGCAATGCAGCCAAGTCTCTCCAAAGTTCACGATGTGTTCCACGTATCTTTGTCGAGGAAATACATGCCTGACCCAACGCATGTACTCACCTACGAGGAGTTATAACTGGAACCCGATCTGTCTTATTGTGAAGAGCCCGTCAGGATTCTTGATACGAGAGAACAAGTACTGAGAAACAGGATGACTCGTCTGGTAAAAGTTTAGTGGAGAAACCATAAGATGGAAGAGGCAACGTTGGAACCCAAAGAACTTATGATGAAGAACCACCAGAGTCTTTTCATGCGGTAGTATTCTAGAAATTTCGAGGACAAAATTATTTTAAGGAGGGGAGAATGTAACACCCCAAGCTTCTACGGTACGCTTCTCTTTGAATAATGCGATAGCGTGTGTTGTATGCAACATCGAATTCTAACACACCACAACCAATCAAACTAGACGTTATGAATAGTAATACCAACTTTTTGAAATTTTAGAAATTATATCACTCAAAATGGACTTCAGTTTTGGATTCAGAATATCTAATTTAGCCTAGGGTGAAATTTTGGAACTTTTCGGATAACATTTATATTTTAATGAATAATGAAAATTACTAAATTTTAATTAAAAACAACTTTTTTAATCGAAATAATTTATATTGATAAATTATGAGTTTTAGTGGTTTTAAAGTATATTTGGAATATATTTTTACCATTTAATTCAATGTTTTTCATTGGAAATAATTTTACAATTAAACGAGACATAAACAAGTGTCAATCTTTTGATAGTTATTATCTCTTAAAAACACGCTTTTTGTTTTAACAACGAGAATTAATTTTAAATTAATTTCTGCCACTTCTGTGTTTTGAATTTAAAAAAATGGATTCCATATTTGGAATCAGGATGTTCAAATTGTTTAAATAGGTGACTTTTATTTTTAGACATTTTGAATAATTACTACGGTAAATATTTTCTTTACCATGGTTAAAGGGTAAATCCGGTAAATAAGGGTTAAAAAATAATATTATAATAATAGTAAATTACCCTAAAACATGTCCCAACCTTATTGGTTGATACAAGGCCGACCATTGGCATCTTTGGGTCGATTTTGGGACCCCATGGAGCCACTTGTAGGTGATAGGGACACTTTATTTTAATTAAGTTAAAATGAATACAAAAATGACACAAGCATATATCTTTTACGAAAACTATTTTTACATAGGGTTATATATGTTGGATTTTCGACTACAAATATTCATTAGAAACATAAAAAGATTTACTACATAATGATATTTTATTTGTAGTTTTTAGACATTAAATAATTTAATTTATTTATGACACAATGATGATACAATAATTACCATAATAGTGAAAAATTAAAACGAATTGATATTATAAATACCCAAATTAATATAATTGGAGACTTTTAATGAATTAAACTAATTTTATAGCTTAATATGACATATTAGGATTGATTTAATTAACTTTTTATGAAGTAATCATCCTATTATGAGTTTCACAAAAATCAACTATTGAATAGTGTCAAAATTGACATAAAAGAGTTTTTAAAACAAATATTATATTATTAATTGATATTAAATTCCTAAAAATCTAAGGTTCGGCAAAGATACCTATATCATGATAGGTATAATTTTAATGGACCACTTTGGGGTCTCTTGGATTTATATAGTAAGTTTATTAACCATTTAATATAAAAATACAAAGAGACATTGTAAAAGTGAAACTAATTAACTTAGAGTTAATACTTAAAGATAAGGTTAATATAGTAACCCAAACCTGTCTAAATTATATTGGTTGAGTGGTTTTTGACCCATCCCCACCTTAACCTCTAAATAATAAACTTTTAAGCCATTAGAAACCGAATATATATTTAGTATAAATTAATATTTCTATCTTTTCCAAAGGTGCCCCTCACCCCTCTTATAAAAGGGAACTCCTCCTTCTCATTTCATCACACCATCAAAGACTTTTGGTTCGGCCAAACTCTGCCAAAATACTCTCCCAACTTCCCTAACTACAACCTAGAGGCCTTAGTTTGATAAGAAAGCCAAACTAAGGATCCCTTTTGATCAAATCAAAAGGAAGAACCCAAAGAAGAGGTAATGATTTCACCACCCTTTTTCAAGTTCCTTTCTTCTTCCACTTCTTCTTCCTTTGTTGTTAACATTATAAAATAATAAGTCTAGTTTCATATATATACTGTGATTTTATTATAAATATGGTACAACCATATTCACTATTCTATCCATCCTTTGAATAAAATGTCACCATACGTGCGTATGTACGGCTT
Source organism: Viscum album (assembly GCA_963277665.1). Taxonomy (NCBI): domain Eukaryota; kingdom Viridiplantae; phylum Streptophyta; class Magnoliopsida; order Santalales; family Viscaceae; genus Viscum; species Viscum album. The sequence goes on from OY728128.1 coordinate 1,787,062,213, forward strand.
ACCGCCTCCACGTCGTGGTGTAATTGTTATTCAATAAATTATTATTTGGATAGGGTATAATAATGATGTGTAACTCATGAAAATAATAAATATAACATGATATTGATTATGTATATATGATATACCATCCAATTATATATTATTTTAATATCAAAAGAATGATATTATCGCTCGTGCGTACGTACGGACTACCTTCTCCACGAACGCGATAAGATTCATTCTCTATAGTATCCATTCAAGTATAATTCTCATTTGATGATTACTAATAGTATCTAAAGACTTGATATCATTCTGGATATGATTAAGATACAACCTATCGATTACAAACATGGCTTACGTAACAAAAAATAAAAAAGAAAACGAGTAAGAAATGATAATACTAAGATATTATTAACAAAGCAATGTTAAAAGATCATATATGATATCATATTAATGTATATGATTCTTGTATAACTTAATAACAATTATTTCACCATTATACAGGAGGTTAACTAACCCCAACCAAGGAAAAGTACAAGGTAAGGGTTTATTTCGCAATCTCTTCATTATCCGAGGTTGTTTATATGTAATAATCTTCTAGGATCTCTTTATCATCCACATCCATGTTTATTAAAAATGTATTTCAAAATATTCTTACTATTTTAAATAATACAGTTTAAAATTATTTATACCCTTGTTTGAATTTTTATGAGAAGTTTATAAAGGAATCTTTCTGTCATTTTCCAAACAAGGCGCTTTTTATCCTTTTTGACAGAATTAAGGTAAGAATGTTTTTTTAACTTATACGGCGGGTGCAGCTATTTTCCGCCGTTATAAAATCGTCGAAGCATCCCTTACAAGATTATAAGAATATTTTCAAAGAAAATGTTTTATTTTATACGACTCTTAAATTATTTCAAATTAAAAAGAGATATTTCTCTAAAAAGAGTTTTGATTTCATCTATGTCAACATCCTTTGTTAGATTTTACGCTTATGTGAAGTTGATTTATTATGATAGAAAACTTCTATGTTGTATTGTAGGTTTTGTGACATGTTTGACAGTGGATGTGCTATTTTTATACCATTCATGGTTTATGGTGAAAGTATTGTCATTTCGTATGCTAGTTTTAATACTAATGTTTATCTTATGTTTAAACCTTTTCATATGGGAATGCATTGGATTTAATATGTGACGGGTGGAGCCCGCTATAGCTCCTCGATGCATTGGTAGGTCTCATGAGACAAACTAGTGTCTTGGAACAAGGCCTTGACAAAATCTTATTTGTAGTCTTGGCACGAGGCCTTGGCTATGTGGTTATGATAGTCTGGCATTATGCATGACATCATTATGAAAGTGGTTATTGATACTGCATGTGATTATTCGATTAGTAGAATATCCATGTGAATAAGTAAATGGAATTATTTCATTTTATTTATTCCATAATATGTTGAAGATCATGTTTAAAAGGATTTTGTTTTAGTTATACATTGCCTTAAATGTTTATTCTTATTTATGAAAGTTTCCGCTATATTGTTATCCTTACTGAGCATTTGAGCTCACCCCTTTTCTATGTTTTATTTTTTCCAGGATGTGAAGAAGTAATTTATGAATGACCTGCAGGGATTGTATGTGGGGATATGAGTGTGGTCTATGGAGACTATGTTGTTGTAGTTTTCATTTTTATGATGTAAAACTTTATGAATATATCTAGTGTTTCCAAGGCTACTAAACCAATCAGTCTTTCGAGATTTGATCTTTCTTGTGATCATGCCAATGTTATGTAATAATGCACTGACTCTGGGTAACTAGGGTCGGGGTGTTACAATATTTGGTAGATGGGTTCTCTATGACTATCAGTGGAGTGTCATCCTTTCATTTATAACTTACATTGGGCATGGTACTTCTATCCAAGCAGAGGACTAGATGATATAAACTGTGTCGAACCATTGCTACCTGAAGAACATTACCTTATCTCTAGTAGAATCATACTCTATGATCTTGCATGAATCTTTCCATAGCAAAGGACCTATCCCCTAGTCGATAGCCTATGTTAATTGTAAATGTAGAGACATCCTTAATAACGATACTCAAGAGGTCCATACATGGTGTCAAGGTAATAGGGTAGCAGACCACCTTGCATTCATGGTATCTATGGAATATAATTATATATTTTTATGCTTCAAAAGAATAAATATTCTAAAACAAAAGATAATAAATTTGAACAGGGGATATGAGCTTGGTCTCCACTATTTTAGGCTTCTTTAAGCCACGATTGCAGTTTTTTTCCCTTCATTGTCCTTGTTTTGTTTTGTTAGCATACTCATTTATTTTAAATATATAATCATTTTATTGGAACATGTTATTATTTCTGATGAGGTAGAATCATAGTGTTTACCCATATAATGAGAACTCTAATGAACTAACTGTGGAGTCCCTCTCGGTATGATCAATTGTGTGGGTCTGAATATTTCACAATCATTCATACCGGGATCACCATTTTTCTCTCTCACTAACTTGTGATAGGTTGGTTTACAACTAGGATGATTTTTGGAAACTAAAATATATAATGGCTCTCATATCAATGATTATTCATGGTCCTACTTTCCAATTGAAGGTGGTCATTGGGTAACATGGCCAATGATACTTAAGAACACACATTGGTCGAGAGGATGTGAAGTATGGCTCAATAAACCATTTTGGGGGGAATTATTGACTATTTAATGACTCTCTTATATATTTAATACATGTTCATGAATCCTTTTTTCATCCACAAGTATGAGGTAGATCACCCAGAATTAATGATTAATTATTATACAGCACAATTTGAGAATAATATTTATATATCTAAGGTTATCAAAAAATGGATGAATATGTATATATATTTTGTTACCCCTAAATGGTAGCTTTTATACATTAATCATTAATTATTATATTTTTTTCATTATGATGATGGGTTTAAGCCATACAATGAGGCGCTAAGGATTTTTTTTCATCAAGGGAGACAAAAGTTTTTTCAACATCACGATCAAACCCATTAGATGGGCTTCCTATATATCCTCATGAATGGAATCCAACCCCGTATAGTTTGGCACCACATAACATTAAACATAGCCTTTTAATGACAAGTTATGACTACTAACCCATGTAGTTTGACATCATTAATGTACTAAAACTAGGAAAAAATGTTTCTGGCCATGGATGGTGTGGGACATGCACTGAAGAGGCCCGGGTGACCTGGAAGAGATGTGGTATCCCAGTTGGGGAAATAATCATACAGGGGATTTTTCCCAATAAATATGGTATAAATAGGACCTAGAAGGGATTTGGCCCCTAGGTTTAACATGACTCTATCAAGAATATGGCCGACATAAATTAGGTTGAATTCAGGTGCTGTGTTTGGACCTCAAAGAGGCTTCCAATATATCCTAGTTAGTTTAGAATCAAATTCTACTTAGTTCGAAATGGGTTGTCCCTTACACCTATAGAGGTGGCCCATTTGAGGTTTTGGATTATGTGGATGTCATGATCACAATTAACCTCTCTTCCTACATGAGTAATGTTCTATGTGTGAAATATGTTGACGTAGTAGATCTGAAGAGCCCCTAATCCACCTTGTCCACTTGTGAATAAATACTAGACCCAAATGGAGAGAGATGTATTTGAATGTTCCATTCTCCACTTTTATTTTGGTAATTGGGATAGTCACATAATATGATCAATCTATATTTGACCCTTGACGGAAAAGGGGAAAAATCCACCTCCTACAAAAAAACATTGAGATTTCTATTGGAGGGATGCCCATATTATTCATGGGGAAGAAATGAGGATAAGACAATATGGATCAAAATAAAATTCAAGTGTTTTCACCTCTATCCCTACATGTAATGGGGAGGTCCATGTGATCTCCTCAATGGTTGGGACCATATTATATATGGTAATATAGACATCGAAACATTTTGAGTGACCTCCTTGTCATGGAAGTCACTGATAGGACTCCACTTATAATCGGTATGTAGACTCAAATGGACACATTGATGTGTCTTATGATATAATCATACATGTCGGGTGGATTTGGAAGATGGCTTGTACTTGTGCCATTAGACTAGTTCGTAGAGGGATAAATGCGGGGCCCAATGGAATGATAGAAGAAAGTGATGAGAGCTAAAGTTCGGAACCCCATAGGATGACCTGTTCCATGTAGCATGTTGTCATGCGGTATGTGTTTTCATCCATGTAGCATGTTTCTACATAGTCAAGGATATTGTCTATATTGAATTGTTCTATGTAAACCAAGATTTTTCCCACATAGTATTTTGATATGTGGGGCTCAGTTCCTCCCATGTATCATTTTTCTATGCATGGTTGAGTTCCTCTTATGTAGAATTTTTATACACATAGAAGGGTTCCCTCAGTGTATAATTTTACTATGTGGGGTGGTGGTCCATGAGAGAATCCTCTTCTTACACTTCGTGACATGGTGTCCATGGAGATTCATGGGATTAGGGATGGTCGGATAAATTTTTTTTCTTCCTTAATGATAGTGGAGGGTTTACCTATTTGGACTGGATGGATCTCTCCCATTTATCCTCCATGTGTCAACTATTGAATGTTTGTCTCCATATAATATATTTTCAGTTCCCCTTGAGTTATTTTATAGAATAATGGAGGAAATAGATACCAGGATGTCTAATACATAGTGGTGGGCCTCTCTACATAATTTTTGTGAGCCTAGAAAAGGATACCTATGCCATGAATTATTTCTTTCATGGGGGAAAATGAATGTTATCCCCTTAAAATGATTTTAGTTTGTGGGGTCAGTCGTTAATGGAGGATGTAAATCACTATACAACATCACAAATGATTTTTTCCATCACAGACTTTGGCGGTAATGTATTATCCAATGAACAATTTCATTTATTGGATACCATGTGGAGCGATTGTCCACATAGTGTTTTTACATTGTGGGGCAAAAACATCATGTCATTGACTCTTTAAAACATTACATAAAAACATATTCATTAGATTTTTTTGTCCCCTTCCCCAAATTCATAGAATTATTTTATTCTTCCTGAGAAGTTTTTAATACAAAAAAAAATGCCCCCATCAGAATGGGATCTGATCATGATGTAGAGGAGGCTATTCTGATGAAGAAAATGGTCCTTTTCTAAACTAGGTTGCGGTATGCAGGTGGACCTTCAAATGGGGACCACACCTATAAATGGGGGGACTAATTTCGTTTGGGTTTTACTAAGACCTCCTATGAACTAATAGTCATGAACTCTTCCCTAATAATGCTTTCACGTAGAATTATTCCTTTACAAATTGTGTTTTCAAGAACTCAAAATCGTATCCCATGAATGCTAATTCTACTCACCCACATATAAATTTGGTCGCCCACATGGTTTCTTCATAGACTGAGATCTCCTAGGGCCCATCATCAAGCACCCCATAGACATAAGGAATTTTATAATGAGCACCTTGCTAGTTGAAATGCATTACAGGCCAATACCTCATAGAGTGGTGGTTCACAGGAATATTTCTATCAAGAGTAGTAGCCAAAAGATTTTGAAATTTTAATATGGAATATTTTCAATGAATCTAACATAATTGTTTCAATAATTACACAAAGATAAAATGGCTCCATATTCCACTTATATGACCCTGATTAATAGAAAATATTCCATTAATGAAAACATTTAAGGATATATTCAATATTATATCATCCTTTCAGAGGGTATTCTAAAGAATATCCTTTAACTATAGATTCTAAATTATCAGTTATCTAACTGAATACCACTTTACAAATTTATACATAATGATGATTCTACACTTATACTAGTTGAATAGAATATTCCATATTATAGGTTAGAGGCCTCTAAAGATTGTTCCCAACTAAACATATATACTGCAGGGAAGATCAATATCATGTAATGTTAAGAGAAAGTCTTTTTTCTAAGTCGTTCTTCATGGACCCAAAGAAACCAACAGAGTCCTGACATATCCTTTTAACATACTATTAATTATTATCTATCCATCATAAAACTCTCATTATGGGATCCCAAAGGGGGGTAGATCTCTATGTGGGACTTGTGGTTTGGAGAGTGCTTCTCATACGAATGGGATTGGGAATTATTAGTGTACCATAATTGTAGGGAATTTTTTGGAAAAATGGGGTTCATCATATTATACCTGGAAGAATGGGTTTCTCAATTTATGGATTATTCACCGATTGAGATGTTTCCTGAATTAATAATTCATTCATGTTTGGGAACGAAATCTTTCTTGATACCACATAGTGAAGTTGAGGTCAACTTATCATATATCTACCAATTAGGGTACTCCCCATTCTCCATAGTAATTATATAGAATTCCTACCTACAAAACATACATGGGAAAACACTGAGCATGTGTCTTTATTGGTAAGGATATTACTAATCATGAAAAATGAAATTTTTTGTTTAGCCCCTCCATACTCACTCACTTGTTCGATTGAATTATTGTATAAATATTTTTTGTAGGTTAGTGGTCCAAGGCCAAAAGTTGGACACACCAAGACTCACCATAACCAACCTTTATGTGGTCTACAGGGTTTGTACTAGGCCACTCTTTAGGTTGACCAAGATACTATTTGGGGATATTGAATGTATCCCTAAATATCTCCTGACATAGAATTGGTAGGGGGTTTTTTTACCATAATCCTGGGTGAATGGATATTTCTATGTCACAATGTTTATACTTGTGTTTGAGTATACACCTTTATGATGACAACTACATTGGTGGAAGGAAAACCTTTAAATTTGGTTGCACCAACCATTTATCATATTTCTAAATTTTGGGTCAAATATAGGATGGAATATCACTGCATCGCCTTAGCGAGCAATTTCAATTCTTATACTGCTATGTAGAGAAACACTATCAATTCTATGAATATCAATATACTATAAAAATTGTAGGTTCTACCATTCTCCATACACTGCTCAATATTTATGTCATTAACATGAAATCATTGGGCATTTATGCCATTATAAAACTATTAAATCATTTCCCAATTTCATTCCACACCTAATCCAACACCCTATGGAGTGGTAGTGGATAATGGAAGAGGTTCTCTAGAGTATGGTTCCAATATCGTCTCATTGTGAGATGGGATTTTTACTACCCATGTATATGGTGTAACCATTTAAAAAAAATACAATCCTTATAGGTTTTCATAGAAATTTGGATTCTTGGAACATGTTGCATCTTTAATCATTACCCAGATCAAAAGGAAATAACACCTAATAATTTTTCACCAATTATGGATGATGATGATTCATGAGGATTCTGGTAACAAAATTATTTTACCTCCCATGAGAGATACAACTAACTTATCAAGGGTGTATTCCAAAATGTGTTTAGAGTACTATCCTAATGGGGTGATGGGGACAAAGTCTGATGGGTACAAAAACCACTGGCCACTCCTGGTTCTTTGTCAATCACACTATCTCTACCTACCTTAATTAGAGTAAGATCTTCATCACATCATTATAAGAATTATGAGGGAGCTTTGTAAATAAGATCTCCTTTTTTGGAATGGTGAGAGCACACAATTTCAATTGACACTATTAGAAATCCTATCAAGGATGGACCAAGAAGGGTAGTATCAGGAATTCAATTGATTCACTCCAATTATGTTAGTTTGATTCTTAATACGGAATGAGAGGAATATATATAAAAATTTTCAAACTGGGTGTTAAAATACAAAGTTATTCTTTCTTTCGTTAATGTAATCCCAAACTATATACCCATAGTAGTAGATGAATTGGTCCACAATCCATATCCCAGTGTCGAACATCAAGATATGTAGAAATGGGCTTGGTACCAAATTTGGAATATCATCACAGAGATCACAGTAAAAAATATTGCTAATATGGTGGACAACCTTGATTAACATTTCCTTGGATTGGGAATGAGAGTTTTTTATTACTATAACTTACATATCACTATCCACTATGTTATCAATGCCTAAAAATAATAGGCTTTATAAGAATGGAAACTTATAAAATTTAATTTTTCCAATCATCATTCATAAGCTTTATAGTACACAGCTATCACGATGCATCTATTGGTTGCTAAGGTAGCACAATTTTATGATTATTGGTCACTTAATTTGTGGATCTATAAGAATATGAGGCTCACATAGTGATTTGTAAGTCAAATATATCATCAATAAATGTGGAACATTAAGCCTCAGAATAGAGAGTTAAAGATCAATAAACCATTATTAGACAAATGATACTGCTATATGAATCTAAACTAGGTTGAAGAACCAATCATGAATAAGTTATTGATAGTTCACTTAAGACAATATCCAATATGTTGATTATGTTAGAATGATTTTCAATTTAGCCACTATGGATTTGTTTTCATTTCTCAAATTTGTGAGAGACTCTAGGATGTGGATTCTTTCCTATTGTTCCCATTAAATAGATCTTGGAAAACTTGTCCACCTTCCAATGCTTATCATTTATTCTATCCTAATATTTCAATCAACTGTAACTGAACATGTTTTGAAAGATAATATTTCCTGGATATAGACTTAAATTGAAACCTAAGATAGTAATGATGACATAATTATGTAATTTTGAAACTTTATTTTATGCTAACGGAATCAGTGAGTGTAGTTTTGACTATTTATAGGGTTACATAGAAACCATTATAAAAGATGCACCATTTTTTTTACCATCCTAAATTTTTCCTAAGTCCCCTATGATATGGGAGTAATGGATATAACATGTTTTTTTAGTATTCCTCCTTTTGTGGCTTTTCAACCTAATTTTTTTGTGTATTTTTTCTTTTTTATTTCAAATTTTTTACTACACAATTCATAACATCGGTTTTGCAAGCTAGTAAATAACGTTTACCAAGGGTTCCCTTTTTGGGTTTCCATCCTTGTAAGTGCTATGTTTATTTTTCTATAAAATTTAATGTCTTATAATATGTACTAATTCAACTAATGTTTTATTTCGAATAAAATTGAACATAAATTATAGGGTGATGGACCTGATATTATTTTCTGGTTGAGAATAACCAAATATTTTTTACACCAGAATGGGGGATTCTAAAGGACTTAGTTTTGTGATTTCCAAATCCAATACATGATATAGGAAAAGCACGCAAGGAGTGAATGAAAAAATATTTTCTAACATGATTTATTGGAGGAGTAATGAGATTGGAGAGGACTCTATTGAAGAAAAATTTTCCTTTGATTGAATGCCCTTTTGTGTGGGAGAATTATGCATAACCAACTAGTGAATATTTTACATAGTCAAACAACAGTGTCCTCGTGGATATAACCTCCAATTCCAATGGTAAGGTATATTGTAAAAAAAATTATTTCATAAAACCATGGGTGGTGGCTTGTCAAGGGGATGATGTTTGCAGAAAGAAAATAACACCTATATCGACACTATCCATGAATCATGAACTACTACTACATGAATTTGGCCTGCGTAAAAAAGCGGTTGAAACATGGTATAGTTTAATGATGTGAGATTGCAACATGGAAATTTTATTTAAAATATTACATTACTAACGTCCAAGGGATATATATTAAGGTCACTCATCTTTGACCAAGAGATAAATGATTTACCATTTTCATGGTAATCTTCCCAAGAATATTACATTATCTTCTGGTGTGGTTGGGAAATGTTATAAGATAAAATCCATGGGTTTCTGAATCTGAAGATTGTAATTGGATGAAAAAAGTCATTTGGGTATTTAGACATAGAATTAGTCTATCCAGACGATGAATTTACCTTGGGTAGATATGATTTTGTGTGGGGGACTTTTACAAAGCCAACTAGGGCATATTATGAATAGTCAATAAAATGTTTTCTCAGGAAACTAACCATTTATTTTCAATTTCCATAAGGGTTTTTGGATATTTTTAAATCCCCATATTTAATAGTTTGGTTTGTGAAGGGGATGTAATTGAATATGAAAAAAATAATTTGAAGTCAATATTTCCTATGAATGGGTAAAATGGTTTTCCGTATTATGGTTTGAACCATACATAAGAAAGATCTGTTTTCTATTATAACTAATCTTGAGATATAATGTCTGGGAGTCACTATATATATCACCATAATAATCATCAATACTTATTTAGATCTAATGTGGTTTCCCCATACATAGTCTAAACTATCATGTGGGGATGTGGAATGTTTTCTTTCAATACAGATTTATAAGTGAGGTGAGATGCATATTGGACCCTCCTATGCATATATGGCTCATGTATAAGAGGTTTTGGGGATTTTTTAATGTTTTGTTGGCTAAACCAAGATATAATATCTGGGTGTCTTTATGTATTCTATCAATGTGGAAATCATTTCATATGTAGATCTTGTTGGAAATCTACCTCTATAGTTCTTACCCATACACAGGAAAAGGGGAGATAATTTCATGTTATGTCTAGACCCAAAACTGATGATTAGGGCATCACAATGTATCTTGTGATAAAATAATTCAATCTAACCATAGTTCCTAGAAGTCATCTAGTTTAGTTTTCTGATAATACGACAATACCCATAAATATTAATGTCATTTGGTATGGATAACATGGGGTGTTGAAGTTTTATGTTATAGGACTAGGAAAATATATCATAGAAAAGATGAGTAATAAAAGGCTCATTAGTTTAGGAAGTTTCTACATGCCTTAGACCTAAGTGGGAATAAATTTAAACCATGATTCTATGGGCTCTTAGATTAGAAGAAATGATATGAGACAAAGATTCTTTTGGGGATTATGGAGAGAGAATAGGAATCTCCTAGGGTTGAATTTGTCTTTTTTTGAAAGCCATTTTTTGTAGAAAATGTATGTAGATCCCACTGCGGAATATTATGCATAGTCAAACAAATATTCCCTTAATGATCTTGAAATCCATTTCTAATGTACATAGAAAGATTTTGAAGATCTGAAATTTCCTAGGATATAGAGTATTTTAATTGGAAGGAATGTTTCCAGGTATATAATAAGCTTTCAAACCATGATTAAAAATAGATTTTGAATATCTTTTTATAGAGTTAACTCATATGTCGGGGTAAAATTATGTTTTTTATGGGTCCCTGAATGAGGGAACCCAAATTGAAAATACCCTAGAAAGATCTTTGTTCTTATTCAAGAGATAAGGGAAATTTTTTATTTACCCCATGGATAGAAGTAGGAAATCACGTCGAGGATTCACTATATATCTCCTTAAAGAGATAATCAATAAACAAATAGTAATTGAGGTACTATTATGTTTAATTTCATACAACGATGATGTTATCCATGCGGTTTAACATCATGTGGTAAGGATGTTGGTTCCCCAATGTGAAATAAAAATATTGTCGTCTAACCCAAGATTATGGACTTGGATATCACTAAATATCTTACAGTTGAAGGAATCAAGACATATGTAATTATAAAATTTTCATAAAATATCCATTTCAATGTCATTCGGTAAGGACATATATTGTAAATTTTAATGTCTTTCGACCATGACCAAAATAACCTTGGTATCAAGGGATATGCCTTGATCTTGCAGGGAACCCTTTACTGAAATTCATAATCAAATGTGAACTATGGTTGGTGTGAGAAACAAGGGGTGGAAATGGTTAATTCTACCACACAGAGGTGATAAAAATGAAGGAAATGGGTATTCTAATTTTTTTTGAAGTTGGGCCCAGTTGTATGAACTAGGAATCTCTATATATCTCATTAGAGTGATAATTAATCCATACGTTATCGTAGAACTGTCCCTTTAGGAATGTTTGATACATAAAAAGGGAGGAGCAATTATTTTTGTTTATGTATGGACTAAAAATCAGATATTTGAGTTTCACAATATATCATTTTATAAAACAAACCAATCCAAAAATTGATCTAAGAAGAAAAAACTCCACGCATGTCGCATCTACACATAGAGGGGGGAATTTTTTTCCTTTGATTATTTATTTTTATGGATAGTCCCAAGATTAATTATTTGGTTGGCTCTATGTTTCATTTGATAATAGGAATCTTTCCACATATAGTTCTCTAGGAATTGTGTAGTATAATGTCATGTGGTATGAAGTTGGTCGTACAGTTTTACATCTTGTGCAAAGGAAGGGGGTAACTAGACGTGAAAGGATAATGGTATTGTTGTTGAAAACTATATTAGATACTTTAGTTTCACTACATATCCTGCAATGTAAGGAATCAAGCCACACATAGTTCTTGGATGAATATATTCTATATGTGGATCTTACTCTAACACGGGGTCATGGGAATTTTATCTTCTGTTCACATAGATCTAGATCGTGTATGGTGAATTGTCTTTGATAAATTGAATCACCTCAAGTTTAACATCATGATGTCAGGTAAATTATTTTTTTCCCTTTAACATCATATAGTTAGGACATTTACCATGCAGTTTATCTTCATGTGATTAGGATGATGGCATATTTTATTCATGGAAAAGTTCATATTTTAGAGCAGCAAGAAACAAAAATTCCTACATAAAGATAGTACATAAAGAAAAGGTCTATATAAAATCATCTTATTAAGGGTGGATATCTTCTATTGGGTCTAATAAAATAGGTATAGGTGTTACTATGTATTATGAAATGATAAGAATCAATCCACATGTAGTTCTTGAATATGGAATGGTAGATAAACGATGTTGGGGGTGAAGTCCCATATAGCGAGAATGCTCATTAATGTAATACATCAAAGATGTTGGTGTCATGTAGTTTATTTTCATTAGTTATAGATATATATGATATGATTTTTATGTTCTAGTGACAAAGACAGACTATAGAGTACAACATCGTGTGGTTGGACTGATTTACCATGCAGTTAAACATCAAGTGATTTGGATGATGGTCTATATGATTACAAGAAATAATTATTTAGGAACCTTTAATTTCTGAGAGCCATGTTAATCTTCTTATTTATTAAAATCATGGAGTAATATCAACTAGAGGAGACCTTATGTATGAAATAAGGTCCCTTCTATTTTGATTTTAACTTCTAAGGTTTCTTTCTATGTATTAATGGAGTCATTACGACTAACCCCATCAATCCTTAGAGGAATGATTATAGGTGTACCTTTTTTTTAAGGCTCAAACAATATAGTTTTGATGGACTTCAAAATAATGTAACATATGAAATATCTTCTCATCCATTTTCTCCAATTATTCCAGTCATTTTTGGGATTTATCATCTATGGATATCTGAAAATAGATGGAAACTCAAAGAAAGTTAATCAAAAATTTGATGGGAAAGAATTTATCTTTCCCATATACTATTTAGTATGTGGACACTTGTGTTATAGTTTGATTTGTTATCTTGTAATCCCACATGTCAGGCATGAGCTTTTCTGTCCAACACTTTTTATCCTTATCTACCATTTTTGAAGTATATTTGATATGTTCTTATTGAAGGCCTCTATCTACCAATTATCCACTACATGCTAGAAGGATGAATAGATGGACATCATTTCATACACTTGATATAGCTTCTCTAAATAATAATAACATAAATTGTTGATTTTTTCTATTAGTATTGTGTAAGGGACAACAAATATGGTGACGATGTTGGATTTCATGATGATGACAGTGTTCCTCGGCCAGACTTCATTGAGGGGTATAACATGGAGAACATTGAGAATAATTCAGTTACAGTAAGAATATACTTGAACATGTTGGTCAAAGTGGAAGTATATAGTCCAACAACATCCATTCCCTATATAGAAAACGGTCATGGGTGGCTAGCTATGTGTACAAACTCTCAGGGTAGGTGAATGAAGTTGACATAAACCTAGTAGGAATGGAATTTTTTGGTAAATTATGTTTAATAATGAATCTTAGTGGGCCATTAGTACTCAATACTTCATATATGATGCAAAATAATGAATCATTAATGGTGGGCATTGTATTCTTATGCTTATCCTTCATTCACGACAACTATAATCTCTTCTAAATCTATGCACCTCAGAAGGACTATAGTGACCCTGCCCCAGTTTTCCCGGAGTTGGGGTCTTCTACTAAATACATTGGCATGATTACTAAGAGTCAATCCCTAAAGTAATTCTCAATTTATTATTATTGGTAAACTAAATACATAAAATAATATTTTGTTATTATTGAATGCATTTGTTACAACATAATTTATTTCTTCATTCTAAATAAATGACTCTAAAGATAAATCTAATCCATCTAATAAAATCCATGCAAATATTTTATAGTACACTTTATGGATTCTTGGAGAAAGAAACACAATAAGGGGGATATCAAATTATCAGTAAGTGAAATATATATCATAATCAATAATGAATCAATGAGAATAGTCAATATGAAATGTTTAATAACTAAATGTACTTTCTATTAAATCAATAAACTGAATGTAAGTTTGTAACCAATATGGCAAGGTAATAAATGGAAGCACATGCCAACCAAATAACTAGATAAGGAAATATCAATATGGAATGTTAGGAAATTAAAAAAAATTCTATTAATTCAATGAACTGAAAAAAATGTTTCTATAGATATGTCGATACATTTTCATAATAATTGAATTCTAAAAATGAAATGCATCCATAGATATGTCCTTTCAAAATCCCATTTATGAATAATATCAGAATATAAATGAAAGAAATTCTAAATTATTTGATTCCGTATTTTCTAGGCACATGGTACATTAATCGTCAATACCTTTCACAAGATGGTTTACAAAATTTTGGGTAAAAACCCATCTAAGGTGGCTAACCAAATGACACATCCCATTAGACTACAAATTCATCGAGGGGATATCTATAACCGGGACCCAATTATGTTCTACAAGTCCAATACATTTATCATCTATCAAATAATTTATTTAACAATGTTCTTTATCTAATATCCATATGTAATAGAAGACATAGATTAATCAAAAAATATTAAATGAATGAACTATTTGTAAAATTGTATATTGTTTAGGAAATAGTAATATCCATGATAAATGATGTGAATAATTTAGGGGAAATTCAATGTTCAGTGATCATAAGAGATTGGATATTTCAAAGGGACTAATAAATAAATCAAGGAAGTGAATTTGAATACTATCCTTGGCCAAATAAATCATAATCAATCTAGAGAAATATTAAGGGTAGTATCAACACAACAAATTCCATGTGGAGTAAAAATAAATGGTTGTTATCATAGATGAAATAAAAGAATAGTTTTTAAAAAAATTATTGTCAAAAATATCCTTGGATTTTGAAAAAAACATTGGAAAATATTTTTCATTAAAAATAATCCTTTTAAAAATTTTATGTAGTATTCGAATAAATGACGGTGGATGTATCCATACATGTCATTTGAGGTAAAAATAATTTTCTTTTTGCATGAAAAAGGGGTAGAAAATAACTCATCATGAATGTGATAAGAAGAATCCTTTGAAACATTGTTAAAAGATAGAAAGGGTAAAAATGTCTTTATGAAATAATTCTAGGTTAATTTTATAAAACATTTTAATTAAACATTCTTTTTTGAAGAAAACAGGTTCTCTGACATAAGAGATGAATAAAGATGGGTTTTATGAAAAAAAATCTTAAACATTTTGAATACCAGAGAATTGATGATTGATACTAATACTTGAAAATGGCCATAAATAATTATTGAATAATGAATGGTTATAATGAAATTTTTTATATAATTTCCTCGAATGGAAAAACCCTTGAACGATTATTAATTTTATTTTTTAGGAAAATAATCCTTAAACATCCAAAAGTGTCCCATACCACGTTAAAATATTTTATTAAATAATCCTCATGATGGAATAAAATTATATGAATTTTTAAAATATCATGATAGTAATTAGATTCATGATATATCATGTAAAGGTAAGTACATAAACCATGTAAAAAAAACTAGGTGAATAACAACAATTAAGCCTCAATGGAATGTAAATTGAGACGAAAATCCATTAACTTGCGTTTCCTTTTAGGTGAATTTCCTATAAATTTATATAAAATAAAATTATGTTAATTTTATAAATTCTTAATAAATTTTTTTACATTTATAATTAATTTTATTTTATATATTTTCATGTTGTTTAAAACTACTCAAACAATTATGTTTACATTGGGTCTTTTTGATCAAATTCGATTTATGTGTCCAAACTGCTATTGTTGGTCAAATATGGTCATAGGGTTTATTAAATACCATATATAGAAAAATAAAAATGAAATAATTATCATATTTATACGTCAATTATACTTTAAAAATCATTCATTGAATATGGTTATGAAAAATGAATCAATGTTACAGTCATAGAGAGGGTCGGCCATGGGTACGCATGAGTAACATTCCCATTTAAAATGATCATTGTGGAAAGAAGATAAGTAACTAAAATATTTCAATAATTATCGTTATATAATAAATAAAAAAATTATTTAATCACATAAAATTATATATATAATTATATGGTGGAAAATGAGTCACATCATGTCGATGATACGGTAGTCCACATGTCCACTAATAACATTATCACTTTTGAAGTGTGTGAAAGGGTAATAAAGAAAATGATATATATATATATATATATGGAAAGGTAATTATGCCATTAATATCATATATATGTTTTTTATTTCTCATATGTATAATTATTTCCATTAAATTATACAGTCCATGTATCAAACGAACGAATCACATCGCTTTGAGGAGGCTGTAGTCCACACTTCCTCAAACGAGATTATCATATTTACACAAATTGGAAAGCATAAATTTATATTAAAATTAAAAAGAAAATAATTTTAAAATAGTATAAATAACATATATATCATATAAAAATAAATTTTCAATAATAATTTCCTAAATAAGAGATGGTAATGGAGAATTGAACAATCAACATTTCGTGAGGCAGTAATTCACCATTCACAGAAATAGTTTGGTCGTTGCCCATTAGATGGAGGTTTGTGTAATTTTAGGTTGAAAAATCAGCCTAAAAACATACTAGTATATTTATTATACTTTTTTGAATTACAAAATAATATAATTAGTATATTATAGGGGTTGTATAATTGAAATAAAACAAGAGAGATTGAGAAAAGACATTGCCTTTGAATCAGGTAACATCTTTTGGTTTAACCAAAAAGAATCCATGGAAGGTATTATTCCAAAAGCGGGGCTTCTAGGTTGATGATATGGAATATGGGATAATATTTGTTTAGAGTTTTTCTGAACTTAATAGATTGGATAGGTGTGAGGAATGGGTTGAGGTGGCAACCTTTTGTAGTGAAGGAAAAGGACTCACTTGGTATTCATGAAAATAATCTTGGTGTGCACATGTTGTTACTTAATAAAAGTCATAAAAACACTAAAAAACATTTTAATATAATTTTAATGGATTAATATTTCTATTAAATTATTTTTGGACAGGTTTCTATGTCATTTGGTTCCTTAAACATAGGGTTTTAATCCATTTTAAGCCTAATTACACATTAATAACTGTAATTAATTTTAATCACTTTCACTAATAATTTTTGTTAAAAGTAAAGTTGACATAATTATAACACAAATATATTCTTTATTTCAATTTTTTATGTTAGACTTTAAAAATTCAAATCACATAAGTTGAATAATTAGGATTAATTCTAATCTCATAAGCAGACAGATTAACTAGTTTTAATAGCAAAATGTTCAAAAGATTGTTATGCTTTTATATTCAATTTAAAAGTAAATTGAATATAATTATCTATTTTTTATAAATAAAATAATAGTATATTCAATTTTACATTAAAAATAATTGATAATATAATTTAACATAATTTATTATTTAAATAAAAAGGCAGTTTTTAACGAAAACACAATATTTTTCACTATTCACCAAAAAATGAAGTTTCTCAAAAAAACCCAAAAATTAATCCTAATATAACATTTACATTATGAATTAAAAATGAAGTTAATTTTATCAAATTAAAATTATAATAATGTCAAAATTAATATTTGAAATGGATTCACTATTAAAAGGTTGTAAAATTGCAATCATAAAAATATCAGGTTTTATACGAAGAATTGGGTTTTCTTTTTTCTTATTCTTACCAAATATAATGGATTAATATAAAAAAATTTATTTTGTGTGTGAAATAAATATATTAAATTAAAATTATTAACTAATTGTAATTATTTTTATTAACTATGGTAAAACAGCTTTGTTTGCGTAAAAATAATTTTCTATAAAAATAAGATTTTAATATTCAATTAGTTTTTATATTCATTTATAATTTTTTTAACAAAAACATAGTTGTCTATACAAAATATTTTCATAATTTATTTAATACTATTAATAAATTATATTTTAGATCTTATAATATCTTAATAATATATCATTTTTGTTGGAACTTGATCTTGCGTACGACGCAAGATTTCGAGGAAGGTCGCTCTTGCGTGTATGGAAAGACATTGAGAAAGGTCTATCTTTAATGTAATACACACTAAATTGGTGATTCATGAATAGAAACTATTGTAAATATTAAATATATTATTAAGTATACATATATTATATTACCGTATGTGCTCGCTACTACATGTCATAAATGCTATCTAATACAAAGTTCATACTTCAGCTTGTCAAGGCTTCACATTCTCCCCACCCTATTTAAAGAGTGTCCTTGCAATTTAAACTCAATCTAAGTAATATATTATTTGATATTTACTACATTGATTTACCCCATCCTAAGAAGGGTTCATAAGAAATCCTCTATAAAAGAAATAATGGAAAGTACTATGGTTACATGGAATACCATGTAACTAGGTTTCTAAGTAGGAGAACATTAGTGGAAAGTAGAGATATGTACTTGGAGTAAAAGCATAAATATTTATAAAGAGTTAATGAGGTCATCAATCAAAAACAAGTTAATGATCAATACAAATTTTAGGGCCTCAAGTCCATAAATCTTTGATGATTTATAAGGTCATCGGTTAAATAAAAATTTAGATAATAGGAATTTTTTTAATTTTAAGTCGTTTTAATAATGGTGGGTAATCCTTTTACTAACCACAAATATAATGAAATATTATTACATGATCGGTTTTAATCTATTTAGACCAATCATAACTTTTTGTTGTGCTTCGACCAAATTCAATTCATCCCATTACTCCCAAAACTAATTACAAACAATAGTTTTTTAGGCCTAAATCACTAAAAGAAACTTTTAAGGAATCATAAGGCCTATAAAAGAGTGAAAAGTCTTACTATTTTTCATTAAATATCTACCAAAATAAAAGCGTTTAATAGATTAATTTCTAATCGTCAAAAGTGTTACTACTGTTTCATCATTAATATTTATTCATTAAATTTTCTAACTAAAAAAACGAAAATTAACAAAGAAATTATGTAGGTTAGTGGTTGGAATGAAACCCTTATCGTTCTTCAGTCATGGGTTTAAGTCTAGTGGCCTTGATGAATTTTATTGGTTTTCACTCAGCTTATAGGTTGTTCTTTTCTGAAGCCCAATTAATGAAATTTCCAAATATAAATGTGATGGAAAAATATGAAATTTGGTTATTCTCTAAATAAAATTTTAACAAAGGTTTTCAATAGAATATCCATTCATAAATACCCCATCCATTTTATTTCCACATATGTCCTTCCTTAGTCTGGGGTTTATCTATAATATCATTAGTTGGATTTCTAAATTTTGACACATAATCTTCAATCTAAAACTCCGTAGGTTTAACATAGGAAAATTATTATGTATATAAATCCTTCATAATGGTTTGTAAAAAAAGTTTATTATCCTATACATATCCCCCTGGACTATCAAACAAGGTGCACAGTATGGCCCATTATTAGGTACCGGGTTACCCAAAGTCAAGCCCAAAACACCTTTTCTGAGTTGTCTCTCCTAGGTATATCTTTGTCATAACCACTTCCACTTATATTATCTAGACATGGTTATATTTCATGGAAGACCCAGATAATACATACTTTACTAAAATTTTATGGTTTTCATCTATAATTATTCCAATTCTACCTCATTGTTATGTTTTCTAATCTTGGTTTTCCAAAATTTAGTTTCAAAGGATGCTACTAAACATCATGTGATACCAATTGTAGTGACACATCCTCAGGTATCCCAGTGTCATTTTCTCCTACTAAATAAATTGGCATGATTAAAAGAAATCAAACCCCAAATGACTGATTAGTTTAGTTGTCCTGGTAAACCATATACAAAAATGAGTATTTTATTACAAAAGAATATATTGATTACAACATAATTTTTCTCCTTCTTTATAAATAAATAACTCTGAGGATAACTCTATTCCATCTAGTAAAATCCACGAAAATGTTTTGTTGTATGCTTCTTGGATTCATCAGGAATGAAACATAATATGGATGACATCAAACGGTCAATACAAAAAAATATAGTGGAAGCAGTAATAAATCAATGAGAATAGTCAATATTGAAATCTGAATAACTAAACTTGCATTCCAGGTAATCAATAAACTGAATGGAAGTGCGTAAGAAATATGAAAAGGTATTAACTGGAAGCACATTCTGTTCAAATAAAAATATAAGTAAATATCAATATGGAAAGTTAGGAAACATAAATACCTTCCATTTTTTCAATGAAATAAAAATAAAATGTCTCTATAGAAATTTCAATGTATTATCTAATGGATGGATAATAAAAGAATCTAGAAAATCAAACACATCCATAGTTATTTCAATACAAAAATTCATGGATGAATAAATCCTAATATAAATGAAGGAAATGATTAATTGTTAGACTCAAAGATTCCTAGGTAGATGGTATCTTTACCATCAACGCCATTCACAATATAGTTTAAAAAATATAGGGTGAAAACCTATGTAAGGAGGCGAGCCAAATGACACAACCCATGAGACTACTAATGCATCAAGAGATTATCTATAATCGGTCCCTGTCTGTGTTGTACCAGTACAAAACATTTTTTCATCTATAAAATAATCAACTTAACAATGTTCCTTATCTAATATCCATATGGATTAGAAGATATGGATTAATCAAAAATTATTAAAAGTAAATTCCATTTGTAATATTTTATACAGTTTATGAAATAGTAATATCCATGATAAATGAAATAGATAGTTAAGGGGAAATTCAATGTTCAATGATCATAAGAGATTGAATATTTCAAGGTGACAAATAAATAAATCAAGGAATTGAATGTGAATAACATACTTGTCCAAATAAATCATAAACAATCTTGGGAAAAATTAAGGATAATATCAATAAAACAAATCCCACGTGGGATAAAAATAAAGGGTCGTTGTCATTGATGAAATAAAAGAATAGATTTTAAAAATATTCTTTTGGAAAACATCCATTTCATTTGCAAAAACATTTGAATATAATTTTATTTAAAAATTAACCATTTAAACTTGAAATGTATTCTTCAATTAAATGACAGTAGATGATTTTGTAAATGTCATATGAGGCAAAAGAATATTCATTTTGTATGACATAAGTTAAAAAATGATTTATTAGGAAAGAGACAAGAAGATTCCTTTGAAAAAGTGGTAAAATAAAAAAATGGTAAAAATTTCATTACCAAATCATTTTAGGTCAATTTTTTAAAATATTTTAATAAAATAGTTTTTTATAGGAAAATAGGTTCTCCGACTAAAGAGATAAATAAAGATGGGTTTTCTGAAAAACAATTTATAAAACATTTTGAGTACCATATAATTGAAAATGGGTAATAATAATTTAAAATGTTCATGGATAAACATATAATAATGTAAGGGTATATTGAAAAATGGTTAAATAATTTATTCTAATTGAAATTACATTGAAAGATCATAAAGTTATTGTTGAGGGAAATAATCATTAAACTTCACAATGTGTCCCATACTATGTTGAAATATTTTATAACTTAATACCCTTTAAGGAATAAAATTATATGAATGTTTTCAATATAATGAGAGTAAGGGGATTCATGATATATTATGTAATGTTCAGTATAAAAACCATGTAAAATAAACTAGGTGAATAACAACAATTAAGCCTCAATGCAATGTAAATTGAGACGATAATCCCATACCTTGCATTTTATTAAGGGTGAACATAATTTAAATTACAATGAAATAAATTAATTTTAATTTTATACATTATGAATAAAATTTTTCATGATTATTGTTACTTTTATTTTCACTTATTACCATGTTGTGTACAATTACTCAAACAATTAAATTTACATCAGGTTTTTTTGAACAAATTTGGTTTATGTGTCAAAACAAATGTTATTGGTAAACTATGGTCATAGGGATCATTATATAACATCTCTAAAATAATAAACATGAAGAAATTATCATTTTTATACATAAATCATACTTATCAAATCAATTATTAAATATGTTTATGAAAAATAAATCAATGTTACAATCATGTAGACGGTAGGTCATACGTACGCATGAGTAAGATTTGTATATTTAAATGATCATTGTGGAAAGAATA
Source organism: Viscum album (assembly GCA_963277665.1). Taxonomy (NCBI): domain Eukaryota; kingdom Viridiplantae; phylum Streptophyta; class Magnoliopsida; order Santalales; family Viscaceae; genus Viscum; species Viscum album. The sequence continues at coordinate 1,787,084,679 of OY728128.1, forward strand.
TAAGTAAATAAAATCTTTCCATAATGATAGTTATATAATAAATACCATATTATTTAATCACATATACTTATATATTTAATTATCTGGTGTAAATGGAATCACATCATGTCGAGGAGGCAGTAATCCACACATCCACGAATAACATTATAACTTTTTATGTGTGTGAATGTGAAATAAAGAAAATTATATATATATATATATATATATATATATATATTTATGTCAATAATATAACATTTTTATTATGTATCATATGTTTAATTATGTCCATTAATTTATACATTCCATTTATCATGCGAATGAATCACATCACATTGAGGGGGCGGTAGTACACACTTCTTCAAATGAGATTATCATATTTACACAACTTAGAAAGAATAATTGTATGTTATAAACAAAATTATAGAAGTTTAAAACATTATAAATAACATATAAATCATATATAAATATATATTCCATCATAATGGCAACCATAAGAGGTGGTAATGGATAATTGAATAATCATCATTTTGTGAGACCATAATTCATCGTTCACAGAAACAATAAGTTTGTTGCACAATTGGATGGGTTTGTGGGTAATTATAGGTCCAAATCACAGAATCAAAAAATCCTAGTATATTTAGGATACATGATTTGTTACACAAGAATATAATAAAGAGATTTTAGGTTTTATAGAATATAAGTAAAACTAAAGGGATTGGGATAAGTCATTACGTTTTAATCAGGTAACTTCTTTTTGTTTAACCAAAAGGAATCCATCTAAATATGTTATTCCAAAAGTGAGGCTTGTAGGTCTCGTTTTGGGATTATGTGAGACTATTTGGGATGATCATTTCAGAACATAATAGTTTGGATATTTTTGAGGAATGGGTAGAGGTGGTGGCCTTTTATAGGGAAGGAAAATGACTTACTTAATATTCTTGAAATGATGTTATGTGTGCACATTTTATTACATAATAAAGTCATAAAAACCACAAAAACTTATTAATGGAAGTTAAATTCCATATATATTTCAATAAAATGATGTTTAAACAAGTGTCTAGGTCATTTTGGCCCTCAAACATTGGGTTTTTTGTCCATTTTAAGCATAATTAATCCTTAATCAGTGTAATTAATTTTAATCACATTCACTAATAATTTTTATCAAAATATTTGTTGGTATTATTATAACCCAAATATTATCTTGATCACAAAGTTTTATTTTGTTCTTTCAAAATTCATATAACAGATTCATTAAAATTAGGATTAATGCTAATATCGCAGGCAGACAGATTAACTGATTTTAATAAAAATGTTCAAAAGAATGTTATTTTTTATATGAAATTTAAAAGTTAAATTCATTATAATGAACTAAATTTTTTTAATAGTTAAATAATTTAAACAATGTGAATTCAAAATAAATTTAATATAATTTAACATTTATAATTATTTAAATGAAAAGGGAACTTTTAAATAAAACACAACAATTTTCATTATTCAATAAAAAATGATGTTTCTCCAAAAAATAAAAAAAATTAATCCTAAGATAATTTTGATATTATTATTTCAAAAATAATGTGTATTTTTTCATATTTAATAGATAATAGGGTCAAAATTATGATCTAAAATGGGTTCTCCATTAAAAGGCAGTAAAATTGCTTTTATAATAATATAGGGTTTTATGTGAAATATCAGGTTTGCTCTTATCTTATACTTAACAAATATAATGGATGAATATAAAAAATATTTGATTGAATATATAAAATATATATTCTATTAAAATAATTATCTAAATTTACTTATTTTTATTTATTATGGTAAAACAGCTTTGTGAGCATAAAAATAGTTTTCTTTAAAAATATCCATTTAATATTAAATTGGTTCTTATATTTATTTGTAATTTTTTTGTAACCAAAAATTTAGTTGTCTAAACCATATATTTTCATATGTTAGTTAATTTTATTCCTAATGTCTAGTTTATATCTTATAATTGTTTAATAATATATCTTTGTTTGGTAAAACTCAGTATTGCATACAACACATGCATTCAAGGAAGGTGGCTCCTGTATGTAATGAAAGCTATCGAGAATGGTCACTCATGTGTGTAACACATGCTAACTTGGTGTTTCCTGAATGGAATCTATTATAAATTCTAAATATTTTATAATGTATCCAAATATTATATTACCTTATGCGCTTACTGTCGTGTTTCATACACGCTATCGAATATAAGGTTTTTACATTATTTTTCAAGGAACCAAAAGGACCCCATCAAAGATCCTATTATAGGGGACCATTTGATGATTTGTTCAATCATATTGAAAAAATTTAATTCCGATCAATACATTCCTTGAATAACAGAGGAACTATATAATGAGATGAATGGTCATCTAGTGTGGTCCATGTTACTTCATTTGTTGGGGACCAGAATGGAATCCCCCACTTGTGAATGATTTCCTTCATATGGAAAGAAAAAACCATCATCTCCCACAAACTATTATTGTATATGGTGTCATTTGTTCACAGAAGAAATCATCATCTGGTAATATAAATGATTTGTTTTTTTCTCAGACCCTAATGATACCATATAGTCCCATGAATGATCTATTTTACATGACTCCATGTTGAGTTACGATCTAGATAGCATTTTTACAATGTGTAAAAAATCCCTCCTTTATAGTTTTAACTCTTCCAAACATTCACTTCAAAATTATTACTTGAATTTGTTTGTCACCATCATCAAATTCATCAAATTCTTTTCTTCTTTAATGCAATATTTTTATGAACCAAATTATATAAAAAATATTATTGACATTCCTTCAACAATAATTATATTTATCACCATATGATTTACATACACGTGGTTATTCCTATCAATACATTCCTTGATCTACCTAGACGAAATATGTTGAGTGAAAAAACCAATTTTCCTATCCATTACCAAAAAATCTTTGAAGTCTCCCATAATCAAACATAGATCCATAATAGTCCTACTAAAACTATAAAAATCCTATAAAATCATCCCTATTAGGGTTACTTATTATGAGAATATATTAATTAAAAAATTATGGGAGAATTAAAAACATGGTCAATGATACCAGTAAATAAAAAATTCCCCAAAGATGAGTGAGAAATAACCCATAAGGTTTCCATATCCCTAAATTCGTATTTATTTACAATAATGTATTAACCCATTATTTATATATGTTAAAACCCAAAGAATAAGTGTCACATGGGTTTATCTAAGAAGAAAAATAATTGGATTATTTTTATAAAGATATCTTCTCCTTGAACAAGTAGTTCATAAATTTTTCTAGCCCTTAGATATTAATAAAAGTGGTTCATTTTTAATTATATTTTTTCTATTTAATCCTTACACATAATTAAATTAGGATTTATAACATATTACCTCTTCATGAGATATTATAGATATTAGGATTCTTAAATGTTTATATCTCAGAAAATAGAGTATATTACTCTCGTTTTTATCCTTAAAATGAATAAATTCCTATACTTCATAATTGGAAACTTCTTTCTAAGATATTTTTGAAAAAACTCAGTGGTACTTAAATTCAACATTATTATTTGGACATTTATACTCCATGTCAATGAAATGCATATTATGTTGTTCCACCTCAATATGAAGAGCCTTTTGAACTTCACTATAGAACCTCCCTTCTGAGTAGTGTTTGGAACATGTCCCCAGGACACTTTAGTAGAGTCCACCACCTAATCTATACCTCCAAACTAATCATCCTTCTATGATAGATTCTCCATAACCCCCTAATATTTAGCAATATATTTACATATTTATGGGTTAACATAGTTATCGTTAGTTCCCTCTTTCTCTAATGGAGTCAAATACGGTTCCACTAAATTCCCATCATCATCATTATTAGATTCGTTATACAATAGAGGGATTTATATTTTCAATTACACAAAATTTACACCAGAAACCCCATTTTATAAACCCACATTACGATCCACATCAATAAAATATATTGATGATTTTTTTGAACATGCTTCATTCAAAACAAGATTCATGGTTTATGGATAGAAAACATAGAGGGAAGAAACTTCTTACCTTACATTCTTTTATCCATGACACTATCACCCTTACCTGAAGTTTTAAATTTCTAACAATTATACCACTACCCATTAACTATTACCAACATCCTTCCAAGCCTTAAATTTATTTGAAGGTGTAGGTTTAGTTTGCCTCTAAAATAATCTAAAAATAGAAATATAATGTACAATAATTTCAAATAAATTAATAAACCTGTGAATATACATATAGTCAATCACCCCATAAAATTTGTAGTAATTTATAATAGGTGTTACAAAATTACATAATTAATAATCAAGATTATCATTCACAAAAATGAGATCATAATAACCTAGTTCACTCTTTATATTATATTGATTTTTTAGAGGAAAACCCATACATGAAGTAATATTAATGAGACTTATAGGATGCTATAAATCCCATATGCTTCCTCAAAATCTTATCTAAATTTTATCAGGAAATTATTTAAGGGTGTTAGTATTTAAATTATTATCCCAAATTTATAACTTAAAAACCATTAATTTTATATGTATGTTCTCAAATATCAAAAAATTATTATGATCCTCTTTATTATTTATAATTATTTGATTATATCCATTCTCTATCAGTATTATTGTCCAATTTAATAATCACCATTGTTAAAGAAACATAATTTTAACATTAAAATTTCAACAAGGAATATCATACTTAGAAATGATGGTATGACTATGGAGTGAGAACATAAAAATATTGAGACTTTTCTATAAAGCCTCTATATTCACCACAACAAAGAATATCCCATTCTTTGATTTTTTTAACCTTTACCAGCTGATTAATATCTCCCCTTAATCAATCTGATTCCATAATTCCATTTAAAACTTTAGTTAAAGAAACACCCTCCCCCTGAATTAGGCCCATCTCAGATAGGTGATATTTGAGTCTACATTTTATTCTAACAATTATTTGGGTTTTCCACATTCTTATTATTATCCTGAGTCAAAATAGATGGTACATCCTTAATAGAAACCTATTAGTTGGGATGGAATGAATCCATGATTCATTAGAAAACCTAGATCACTCAATAATTTCTATTTCCATGACATTACTCATACACATGTATGCATATATGTATTCATCAATATTATTTGTAAAACAATAATAATCATCTATTTCTTATGATACTAACATATCATTTTAATTTATGATGGAATAAATATTACTTCATAAAAATATTTAATATTAATAATACATATGTATTGTCAATAAAAAATATATATTTTATTATTTTAATTAAAAAAATCTATATGGATTTTATATTCTATAAACCATGATATTAAAATTATCATGGTTTTAAGAAACAAAAGTGATATCATATTTCTATAATGACACAATCCATATGGATTTTATATTCTATCAACCATGATATAATAATATACATTTGTATTTAACACATTAATAACATTACTTTCAAATGGTATTGATAAAAATCAAAATTATTTATTGACTGAAATCACTTTTTTGTATTTTTTAAACACATTTTAATGGTTTATGGGGAATCACATGCACCCCCACAATTCAGGAATGAGGGGAGAACCCACAATAAAATAGGCACATTCAGGCCACTTAAGGATCCAATCCTAATACCGGGACCCACATAATTCATCCCATCACCACCCATCATCCATCCCAACACTGAGCCTCAGGACCACAGTGCATAAAGACTTTTTCATCTCCTCACAGGATGCAAAATAATTCATAGCACTGGAGTCGGTGATTGGCGTGAACGGGCAGGATGAAGGGGTAGACGATACCAAGGAAAACATAACCTCATCGAGGCAACAAAAACACAACACAAGGGAATGAAGAAGATGGAGAAGCTCATAGAGCACACAGGAGCCACCAAATCCACATGAAGATCCTCTATCCCAGGAGTTCCAAAGCAACTAAAAATGTTATGGAACCAATCGAACCTTCCCCAAAAGGGGGAATTCATGACAAAAGATGACAGTGCAATGTGGGTAGGATGTTATTGTAGCTTCTTGACATCCAGGATCTAGGGTTGGAGGAGTGAGGGAAGGGGGAAATCTAAAATCCAAAGAGTAATCAGGAACCCTATAATGTGTACTTAGTAGTCTTCTAGGGATCCACTTCTTTTCCAACATAACTAGGTACTTGGTGAGCCCCAACTGGACACTGAGTTGAATCCATAACACTTTTCTTTTGATGAATCATTCTCTCAAACTTCCTTGAAACATTAAATAACCATTTAAACACATTACAATACATATATTTATGATAGAATTAATCATTTAGTCATTAAATTTGAGTTTAAATCAAAAAAATGTTGAACCCTAATAAAATTCAGTTTGAATCTAGATTAAACCTTTTCCACTACCCTCTTAGGACACAGTTCACTATATTCTTCCTTGTCATGACCCCTCCCACCAATGATATCGCAATGAAGGGAGACAGATAATGACCTCCAAATCCTACCTCTAGTAGGCCTCGTGTATGATAATAACACCTTCATTATACAAATATCATGAAAGTGGAGGCATTTCCCTCTATGATAATATAGTATTGATAGATAAGTTTAATCATCCAGAAACAACATCGTGACATAGTATAAAAATATAACAAAACCATACAACAATGCATGTATATATAAAATAGGTATAAATAATATTCTCCAAAATAAAATACCCAATGTATAAGATAAATTTGTGATTCCATAATTGTCCAATGGTCTCAGCTAGTAATGTATAGTACAATCCTTGTATTCCTCCTAAAATCCTAAAAATCAGATTATATACATTGGGTGAGAAAACAAGTATAATCAATAAGAAAACCAAAGTGTCTCATGCACATTTGAACGAAAAATTATAATTATCCTATGAGTGAATAATACAACTAAAAACACCTATTCAAGTTAATTGTACAACCCAAACACACTAAGGAACATTCACCAAATAATTATATCCAAGTATAATAACATAGTATGAATTATATCGATAAAGGGTACCCTACACTAATTGCCTAATAATTTTCTTCTCTCAGACTTCAACACTGTACATATTATCACTCTCACCTCTTCCATATAACATATCATCACATCACAACAGATCACATGACATCACATCTCACACACAAACACCTATGTCATCACTTCACATTTCATCCATAACCAGAGTAGTATGATATCATGTGAATTTACGAAATCAACCACATTTCTTCATACCATTCATAACCCCCACCATAATCCAATGCATCATGTCACCGGAAAACAGATGGGTGATCACATCTCACCTCACCAGAAGACACATGGGCCATCACATCATATCACACCATGCCCAATGACACATAGTATATCTCATCATATCACAACAAATCTCAATAATGAAACTTTTGAATATTTTCCATCATAGCCCATTCATGTCATCATCAATTGGAAGATGGAACAGGGAAGAGCATGTAGCCATCCGTCCATCCTCACCAAAAGATTTTAAGAGAAAAACCCCCAAAACAATTGTATTTTGGAAATAAGTTCTCGACTTGGATGGGGTGTATATAGAAAAATCACAAGAAACATACATATATATAATTTAATAACACACAAGACCAACCTAAGGGCTTAAGAACAGATCACCAATGAGCACACACTATCAACATATTCATTGAAACCTCTAAATCAATAACACCACACAACAAAACACAAGAAACATTTCACATTCCAAAACCCCTCTCAAAATAATCTATTTTATATGTTACACATTATCATCAAAATTCATTTAAATAGAAAATTCCTTCCATTATTTCATTACTATTTTATTTATTCAATAACCATTTTTCCATTTAACTGACTGCCCATTTTAGTTAAAAATTATAAGCCATTTTCATCATATTTCCACTTCAATATTATCATTTAATCCCAAAAATACCTAGGGAACTATCACAATAAGACATACATCTAGAAGCAAAACAAAACAACCCATCTTTCCTCTCTCTCTAAACGAGCACCTAATTACCACATTCTCATCCACACAAGACAACCAACCTAACGTCTTCACCACTTTCCTAAACAATCTATACATAACATGCCCTCAGAATCCATAACACATTTACCCACACCATGTCATAACCACACATCATAGCCCCACATTATATCACAAAACCCCATCTCATTTATCACAAAAAAACCACTCCTCACACACCACATTATCAAAATAACCATACCATTAAACCACATTCACAAAATCACTATATATTAAATAGAATAATTCATTTTCATATTTTATATAGGGGATATTTATCACATTCACTTCATTATTTAGGGGTGTTCTCAGATCATCCATATATCTAAGGGAAACCATGTCATTATTTGAATATAAATGATTATCTAGTTCCATTTAAGGTGATAGAGAACAATCAAAAATGTGTTCCATAACTTCAAAACTACATTAAAATCAAATCCACCATCAATCTGAATTTTCAGCAAGGCATTACGGCGAAATAGTCACAATTTCAGTCATAATGAATCTTGTAAAAACATGTTATTTGTGTTCCTCTAACCCCTTTTAAATTCATTTAACCAATTAATTTGTATTTATTAATTGAAATTCAAGCATATGCATAAAGATAAATAAAAAAACCTTCCATATATTATACACATAAATGGAAAAAAGGATAATTATATACATATAAGAAAGAATCCTCACTCGACTCACTGCACCAAAATAGGGGGTGCATGCAAGATTGATTCGTGATGGAAGAAACTCACACCAATGGAAAAAGTATTCCATGACTCTTTAGTAGGGCCTTTAAAACATCAAATCTCATGATAATGTAAGAAATTATTATCAAAGTATATTTTATTGTGTCGAATGATATATAATAATCAGGATTTCATATCAAAATAGATTTGATTTATCAATTATTAAGGATATCATTAAACTCAATGTGGAAGGACTCATTTACATATTTATTAATCTAATAAAATTAAGTATTTAATTATACGTTATGAGTTATACTTTGAGGGCCCTTAATTTTTCCACCAAAATACATTCATGGCCATTTTTATAAAAGTAATAGAAGAAATCCACATGGAAGATTTCACATAGTCTGAATGACCATGTATCCAAAAGCTACATGTAGCCATTTTCACATAGCCAATTCATATAGCTAATGTCAAATTATGGTGGTAACGCATATATCCAATCACTCACATTGCCTCTCCATATATCCAAGGACTCATATATCAAATCGCTCACATGGCCTATTGATCTCATAGTTGATCACTCATGCATCCAAACCACATTGTTGATCCATCCTCAGAGCCCACTCATGTTTTTGATCCATATCTATGGATGATTAATCTAGATATCTAATCCATATATATGATATATCTATGTAACATATTTCAAATAGTTGATGGACTGATATAGCCCATTTGGCTAGACATGTGCATAAACCATTTAAAAACAAGGGGAAATTACTCCAAAGGCCATATAACCACTGAAACTAGAAAAACAACTCACTATAAACCACAAGATGTTGCATCAAATACCTCTAAAATAGTTCTCATCCTCACAAGTAAAAAACTAAACCTCTGTTGTATGTACATCAACACAATAAGATACCTCTCAAGGCACTTATCACATATCAAATTCTACAATCAACCAGTCATTCCAAACCAAATGACCAAAAAACATCTCAGACTATCTCATCACTACATATCCACATCACCACAACCATCTATCTTCCATAATTCCCAAAAAAACATATGATGATGCCAAAAATCCACAATTCCCCGAATATACAAATCACCAAATTTCATGCTCCATGTCAGTATACAATCTTCTCTGGGAAATAGTAAATCAACCGCAAAGGTTTAATCACATCAAGGTATAATGAAACTTTATTTATAATCAGGTCCTCACCCTTTTATATGTCGAAAAATTATCACACATTAAACATCAAGAAAAGAAAACATCAAAGGAAGTGCACCTTTTATAAAACATCAATGCTTCAGACATCACATCATCCATGAAAAACAAAAAGAAAACTAAGAAAACTCAAAAACAGATCTATGTACTAGGAACAAATAAACATCTATAAATCTTATATACTCCCCATCATGCCACCATGTCTCCACAACACATGAACCAACAGAATTTTCTACCCATGTAACGCATTCTCCCATTAATCCAAGATCTCTACTAGTTTCTCCATGAACATCACATCATTCTTGATATCTGACTCTCCCTAGTCAATGATATGGGAGTCATCATGAAGATATGGATGAATATGTGACATAAGGATGACATCATGGATCCTCTAAATCTTTAGTGGAAACACCAATTGATATAAAACCTCTCCAACTCAACCCAACACGTCAAAGGGTCCAAAAACATGGTAGAAAGATTACTCCACCTACCAAACCTATTCAATCAACATTGAGTGGAAACAATTAAGAACATGAGGTACCAAACATTGAACTTCAAGGGCCTCCCCTAGCAATCTTTAGAATACTTATCTCGATCTTACACTTCATTCATCCTCTCAAATATAGAATAAACCTTATCTATTATTCTCTACAGAACATTAGGACAAAAAACATCTACCTTCCCATCCTATACAAAGCACAATAGAGAATGATATATTATCCCAAATGAATCCTCAAATGGATTCATTTTTATGGATGAGTGATAACTATTGTTCAACAAAAAAATCACCAATGGTAGGTGTCCCACCCATGATCATCCAAAGTCTAAAATTTATGATCACAACATTTCTTCCAACATTTGGATGGTTTACTTTGTCTTACATTCCATATGAGGGTGGAAAGCAGTTATTAAATGTAACTAAAAAACCTTGGTATTTTTTGAATTTTTTTCTAATTAATTTTACCATTTTGTTATTTTTCATTTCACAGAGCACGTAAAATAGATTATTTTATAATAAAGAACTATGTTTGGATTTTATTATACACAACACCAAGAGAATCTTGTTTTACACAGAACATAAATTTTATCTTTCTCAACATAGAACACCGAGGATATATTTCATTATACCCAATAATTTCTTTCCATGTTGACTCACATAACACACAAGACCATGTTTTATCAAACAATAATATATTATTAAAATGTTTTTATTTAATATTATAAGATATAAAAAACCATTAAAATAACAGTTATGAATAGTATTAACAAATTCATGAAATTATATGGTTTAAACAAATATAATATGAATTTATAGGTTACCTATTAATTATAAATGAATATGAAAACCGATTGAATATAAAGGGAAATTTTATTATTTTAATGGTCAAAAAGTTTTTTACCCTAATAAATAAAATTAATTACAATTAGTTAGTGATATTAATGTAATATATATGTAATATATTTCATCAAAATATATTTTTATAAACATTAAATATGATTTATGGAAATGTTATAAGAACAACCCCAATTTTATGATTAAAAACCTATATTTTGTTAAAGTATTTTCCACCTTTTAATAGAAAAAACTCTTTAAATTGAAATTTTTGAACTTTTATAGATTTAATATATCAAAATAAACATTATAGTTGAATTAAAACCAAAAAAATATATGTTAGGAAAAATATTTTGAATATTTTTATATGGTTTCTTTTTTTCATGAATAGTTAAAAATATTGAATTTTAATTCAAAACTTCTTTTTCATTTAATTTATTTTTAATAATAAATTATATTTTTAGTTGGTTTAAAAGTTTAATTAAATATTATTTTTATCAATTAATCCAATTTAGGCAATTATAATCAAATTTAATTTCAAATTGGGTATAAAAACATAACACACTTTTGATCGTTTTTTCTTTAAAAACCATCATTTTCATCATGTGTGTAGGATTAAATTTAAATGAATATCTCCTACTTCTGTGATTTTAATTTTTAAAAATTCACTCTATATTTGGAATCTGATTATTTTATAATTTCTAATATGTTAAACCAGTTTCTGGCCATAAATAGTAGTGAAGGAGATCAAAATTATTTACAATTGACTAATAGAAAAATTAGGTTATCAAAGTACAAATCATTAATGTAAAGACCCAAAATTACCAAGAAACTTGTCCAAGGAACATTGGATGGACATAGTTTTACAGTATATAAGTTTTCCTTGAATTGGGTCCTTTATTGGATTCACAAGATGAGTGAAAAACGTGTATGGAATCCCATTGTCAAAATAATACAAGAGTGCCACTCCTCCTCCACTTTAAAAAGGCCTCCTCTCATCCCATTTATTCACACCTCTAAAACCACTTATTATCAGACCAAATATACGCAAATATCTTCTAAAAAACCTACCTTCCACTTATAATCCACCATTTGGGAATAAATCCTTCCAAGGAAGCCATTTGGTGTAAACTAAAAGGATCTACCCGATTAAGGGGAAACACCCTCCCTCATGATCCTTTAGTTTTATTTCCATTTTACACTACCTAAAATATTACTATTATATTATTGTAAAATAAAAAATTTATAATTAATATTCATGGAATTTTTTATTACAAGGGTTCTACCTACACATACAGACACTTCCATCAAATGAGTAGTGAACATACTGTTTATGTGTACAATGAACTATCGCCTCACGAAATGATGATTGTTCATTTTTTATTCTACTGCCCCCCCATGTTGGAAATTATGATGGAAAAAATATTCATATATGATATATATGATAATAATTATGTCTTAGTTATTCTTTAAGGTTTATTTATAACATATCCTTATTCTTTCCATCTTGTGTAAAAATGATAATTTCATTTGTGGAAGTGTGGACTACCACCCCTCAAAGCGATGGGATTTGTTCACAAACTATATTGAATGTGTTAAAGATTCGTGTGGAGAGATTATATGATATATAATACATAATAATGATTCTTTAATGTTATTATGTATATATACACAAATATTTCATTTCCTACTTTCAATGCAACATTAAAATGGAAACAACCCTCCTTTGTACGTTCTACTTAGAATCTCTATGAATGGTGAATTTCATTTCATAATAATATATTATATAGATTATTATAATAAAAATATTCATAATATAAATGATATTTATATAATTTTTTACATTCTAGAAATCATGATATACGTATAAGGACCAAACATATTACAAATTAAGGCACAATGTGAAAACCAAAGTGAATATTACCTGAAGGGGATCCTTGAAATGAAATTGTTATCAAGAGGGTAATATAAAGTCATAATCAAACCATATATGGAATTATATATTATAATATGGTTCTTAAAATTACTTGTAAAAAACATACATTTGTTATACTTTTTTTGGAATTTGTATGATGGGAGTCAATAGGCAAGGTAAAGTAATTTCAACTCCCTTTTTATTTCTGTCAGATACATGCTTTATTCACCACCCATTGCATTTTTTTTAAGTATAGTACCCATGGATTAATTATATTATTTATAAAATAATTGTTTTAGGTATATTCAAATCCATTTGATGATATTTATATCATGGAGTATATGTTTCAAATGTTATAAAATTGGTAATGTTATTTTGTCACAATTTTCATTCATTAAGACATGTTCCATATTAAATCCCTATATTTATTCATGAGGTGTATAATATATATTTAACATGTTATATCATGAATATAATTTTTTCATGATATTTTATACTTCATTTAACTTTATTTCCATACATTGTGAGCACAGTTTAAAGTTACCCAGTAGTAAAAGTTTATTGAAACAATCTCATCACTTCTCGAGATTATTTATGATTATTCTTCCTTTGATGAAATATGATGATCCATGTCTTATGAAATATTTATAATTTTCTTAAACTATTATTATTCACTTTATAATCATGTATTGGTACCATTTTCCACTCTTTGTTACATAATACAGTTAAGAAAGTGTTTTTAAAATATCCCGACATTACCCTCTCTTCAATGAAAAATCATTGTTCCTTCGAAACCATGTCTTATAAAAGGCTTCCAAAAATATTCTATTAGTATCCTATGATATTTAAAATATTTTTTACACATGTTTTATCTTTTTAAACAAATGTGTTTTTTAAAAGTATTCTTCTTCTCATTTTCCGATCATTGAACCATTTTAATATTTTTGTGGTGAAAAAGGAATGTTTTTGAGTATAGATCTATCTCCCATCATGACTTAAATTCCCTTGAAGCTTCCTTTACAAGATTGAAAATTTATTATATATATATATTTTTTAAAAATATGATATTCTGGAAATTCTTTTATTCAAATAATTTCAAAAGAAATAGTTCTCAAAATGTATTCCTGATTTATTTATAAGTTTTTATATTTATTTTTAAGAAAATGTTATTTAAAATGTTTTATGTTTTGAAGTTACTTTTTCAAATAATAAAGTATATTTTACTCATGAAATGTTTTCAAAATATATTTCAAAATTATATTCCATATATGATGAAATTAGTTGATGACACTCAACATACAATTGTTGAATTACAATTATTTCTTGAATGTTTTAGGTTTTGATAGAAAGTTTTTTATGAAAACCGTTTCACTTCCATGAGTTATATTATTTTGATCCACACATCTTTTCACAAGTTATGATTCAATTAAATGATTAAGAAACCTATCTATTTTTCATATGTTATGATGTGATGAAATTTTAATGTTACCCATTTCATTTCATGAGTTTTGATTGTTGTTTATGAACCCCATATATTTTTATGGGCCATGATATGATGTAAGATTTATTATCTTATATCACATGTATATATGATCTTGTTATGTGACTAGTGGGACCTATATCTCCATCCAATGAATTTGGTAATGATAAATGGTATATGACATTAAACGGTACATGGTTTGTAACCCAATCCTGATAACAAGAATGTACATGGGTTGTAGCCCATGCCTGAAAATAAGTTGGTGTATGAGTTATATCCCAAGCCTTAATATAAGTAGGTGCACATTTGATAGACCAAGCTTGAAAATATGGAGGTTCATGGTTTGTGTCCAAATTCTAAAAATAAGTAGGTTCACAAGTTTTATCCCAATCCTCAAAGGTAGAGGTTTCATGGGTTACAACCCAATCAATTAAATAAGAGGGTACATGGGTTATCGTCCCAATCCAGAAGCAAGTACATGGGTCGTATCCCAAACATGACATGTTTTTAAGGTCTTTGTAGGTATACTTGACATAATATTTTCTACGTTTTTTTGGATTCTACAATTACATGTTTTATTCATATGTTTTTATATCATGGCATATTTTTTTTATTTCATTATGATTCATGTCTTAAAAACCTCCACAATTTATTCAATGATTAATTTTTATGATCTATAATTAGTACGATATGATATTATAATGTCATAATCATGTTCTGATGCCCCCATTCTTATGTTAATGCTTACATGTCTCCCTTGTTTACCATTACAGAGTATCTAAGCTCACCCTTTTTTATGTTTCCTTCTCTAGGTTATTAAGATAATAATTAAGTATGATTTGTCTAGAAGGGTTCTAGTCTTGAAGAACATATTGGGAGTTAATTTATCTTTATCATGTACCCGTGTTTATGTTTCCATGTTTCCAAAGTCATTATACAAGTACAGTCCTTCATTATCGATTTTTATAATGTTTTAAGTATTTCAAAAAAGTTATGAAATGTAAATGTTTGACAAGTGAGGGTCGCATTAGTTGGTTTGAGATAAAAGGTTTATTTAAGCTTTATAGAATAGGATGAGAACACTTTAGTGATATCTATATGTATATTTATAAAGACAGTTCTAGAGTTGTATTTAAGGATAAGTATAAGGATGAGTTAATGTTTAGGAAAATGTACTAGAATTTTAGTAAATGATAGAGTAAGGGGTTTACTTACAATACATCCCTATCTAGATACTACAAGTATATGTGGCTCTGGAGAAAATGTACATTGGGGTAAGAAATTCAACAAGAAGTGTCAGACCTGACTCTATGTAACATAATACATGACAACAGGTCTTGCTAAACACCTGGTTTGACACTCATAGATGATATGCTTTAAAAATTCACAAACTCTATATAAACCATAATTAATGATTTAAATAGAGTATTCATATTAATAAAACTATATAAACCTATGGTTTCATATATGTAAGTAGTAGGATCCATGATTTAGGCACCCCACTAGTAATTTTTAATGATTATATGGTATCCCGATAAGATAAATATTTATTAGACTATGATTTTTGGTTTTAGTCAACAATGAGAACTATAAAAAACATGGTTAAAATTTAATGTTTAAAATTTGTAATATATGGCCTTTATACAAATTTATTTCCCATGTAGAAATATCATAAATAGAATTAGGATGTTGGTATGAGAATTGTTTATTATTATAAAGAAAAATTGACTGCAAATGACATGTGAAAGGTATGTCACATTCTTCAAGTATTGTTTAAATTAAACATAAGAATCATGATTAGATTGAGTTTTAGAAACCGTAATACATGATTTATATTTTAAATTATAAAAATGATGTATTAAGGAATAATTTTATGAACAATGAGTAATGATTTAAGAATAATGTTGGATGAATGATGTATTTATGTTTTAGAATTTCAGGATAATGCTATATAAATCATGAAATATATAAGTATTTTCTGTATAAATTTTCATTAATCATTGAAAAGGATATGTTGAATGGTGATGAAGACTTATAAATGTGATATATTGATTAATGGAAGTTAAACATTAAGTTTATCAATGTGGTGAGAAAATAATTCTTATCTTGGATAAATGGACAATTGATTTAGATAATGTAAACTATATATCACCGATTTTCGTAGTTTTAATTAAAGATTTTTTTGAAAAAATATTGTATATAATCATGTATGAAGTTTAAAAATTCCTAGATTTAAGGAATATTTCTAGTAATCTTTGTAATATGGAAGAATTCATTTTTTTAAAAAGGATTTATGGTAATTCAACTTGTTACCTTGTTTCATGAGAATACACAATGAATGTATTCACATGTTTTAAATGTGAAAACCAAGAGATACATTGTGATATTTTGGGGGATCAAATTTAAGAAGATTTTTTTACATTGTTTCTATTTTTTTATATTTTAATCTTTTATAAGGGTTATAATGAAACCCATTTGTGAAAATTTTAATTTAAACAATATAGTAAGTATTTATGTTCTGAGATTGTATTTTAAACCTTGGTTAAAATTCTATGTAGTGACTAACTTTATTTCAAGGATATACATCTTATTTATTTTTTTAAATTATATTAGGGTGGTTTTAGAAAAGGACATCATGAATGTTGGGTGAAAACCAATAATTTACAGATAGGAAAATGGTCTTGTACTCATGACCGATAGACGATAAGGGTTTCACACCTACCACTAGCCTACATGATGTCCTGGTTAATGGATAATTATTTTGGATGATTAAATATTTATGATGAAATGATAGTGTTTCCTTTTAGGTTTAGATGTTCATGCATTAACCATACAGATTTTGATGCATATTAGGGGATAAATAGTTATACTTATCATTATATTATAGACCTTAAGAACTATTAAATGTGTAATTTAGTGCTTCGGGCATTTAATTTAATTTATAGACATCCATTTCTTGATGTAATAAAATTGATAAAAAAATCATGATAAGTGAATGATTTTTTTTAAATAAATAAAGAAATTTAGTATATTTACATATATTCTTGGTCAATAAAAAACTGATTAATGTTAGGATAATGATAAAAAATTTGTTGTCCTAATACCTTATTCATTTTTTAATCGATTTAATTTTAAATCATCACATATTTATGACTTTCAGACCCCAAATTTTATTTTATCATTCAATTATTTTTGATTGATGACTTATATATCTCCCTATAAATATTTAATCTTATATAATATAGCCAATATTCACTCCTATCCTATGTTCTCGTTTTTGAAAAATGTTTTATATGTTACTTTGGATAACCATTATGGTTCTAACTTTCCCCTTTTAAGGGATGTTCTAGTATTCATTTTTTATGATGTGGGTTTCTATGAATGAAACATTCCAGTATTAATCCTTTGATAACCCAGATGAATTTTGAGGGAGAAATTAATTTTAAGGGGAGTATAATGTAACAACCCAAGATTTTTTGTGGTATTATATTTCTAATTAATTTAACATTTTATATATTTGTCACTTTACATAGCACGAAAAGTAGTTTATTTCATATTATAGAACTATGTTCATATTTCAATGTACGAAACACCAAGATAATTGTGCACTACACAAAACATAAAATTTAGCTTTCTCTTTATGTAACACTGATGTTATCTTGTGTTATACAAAACAATGACATTCCTCAATATATTGCGTAATACACAAGGCCACGTTTACCAAACAATAATATACTATTAAAATGATATTATTTAACATAATAAGATATAATATATCCATTAAATTAGATTTTATGAATAGTACTAAATAATTTATGAAAATAAATTTTTTACAAAAATATAAGATTGATTTATAGGATACATATTAATTAGAAATGAATATGAAAACAGATTGAATATAAAGGAAAATTTTATTATTTTTATCGTCACAAAGGTATTTTCCATAATTAATTAAATTACATACAATTATTGAGTGATATGAAATTATTATATATGTTATATATTCTGTAAATTTTTCTACTTTTATTTAATAGATTTTATATACATTATAAAATAACAAACCTAATTTTATGCCTAAAACATATATTTTTATTAAGGCATTTTTATGGAATTTTAATGGTGAACCAAATTTAAATCCAAATTTTTGAACTTTTATTGGTTTAATATGTTAAAATAAATGTAAAATTTTAAATCAGAACATAAAAATTAGTTTAGAATAAATATTTTTTATATATCTATATGGTTCGTTTTTGTTAATGAATAGTTAAAAATACAAAATTTTAATTCAACACTTTTTTTTATCTATTTAATTTATATGTATAAATTATATTTTAACTAACTTTAAATTTTTAATTATATAGTATTTTTTAAAATTAATCCAATTTACTTAATTTGGATCAATTTCACTTTCAAATTGGGTATAAAAACATAGAAAACTTCGGGATGTTCTTACTTTAAAACCTTTCATTGTCTTCCCATCTATATGATTAAATCTAAATTATTTTCTACCACTTATGTGATTGGAATTTCGAAAAATAGATTCCATATTTTAAATAATCATAATTTATATTTATAAAAAGGTCAATATTGTTTTTGTCTAAAATGATTAGTTAACGTGATTAAAATTAATTATAATGATTAAAAGGAAAATTAGGTTAATAAATTACTAAACTTTAAATATATGACCAAAATGACTAGAAACTTGTAAAAGAGGAATTAAACGGAAATATGTATACCATATACTCCCTTGTATCTAATTTGGTCTACTATTGGATCAACTTTACATGTGAAAAATGTGTATGGAATTCCTTTGTCAAAATATTACAAGTGTGCCACTCCTCCTCCACTATTAAAAGGAATCCCCTCCTCACAAATCTTCACACATTGAAAAAAATATATGTTAGGCCAATATCTACTGAAATATCATCCCAAAAACCGTCCATTACTTCTTGAATCCTCTAGTATGGAATATATCCTTCCAAATATTCCATTTGAGGCAAACCAAAAGGATCTACCTGATTAAGAGGTAACACCCACCATCAAGATCCTTTTATTTTTCTGATTATCCACTCCCTCAACTCTTATTATTTCATGATTGTATAATATAAATAGAATAAAAAATCTAGTATTATGGTTTTTAAAAATGGTTTTACCTAAAAATACAGACACTCCCACTTAATGGGTAATGAACATACTATTTACGTGTACGGTGGACTACCACGCCACAAAACGATGACTGTTTATTTTTTAATTACTTCTTGTCATAGTGGAAACTATGATGAAAAATATATTTATATATATTATATATATTATATTTATAATGTCTTTACACTTTTGAAATTTTTATTGAGATCATACCTTTATGCTTTCCATCTTGTGTAAATAGGATAATTTTGTTTGAGGAAGTGTGGACTACCACCCCCTCAGAGCGATGTGATTCATTCACACACTACTTGGAATGTATTAAGGACATATTTAGTGAACTTATATTATATATATGACATAATAAGACTACTATAATGATATTATGGTCATATACACATATATATGTCATTTCCTTCCTTCAATAAAACAATAAAATAGAAACAACGATCATGCATATATACGACTCAGTGTCTCCAT
Organism: Viscum album; assembly: GCA_963277665.1. NCBI lineage: Eukaryota > Viridiplantae > Streptophyta > Magnoliopsida > Santalales > Viscaceae > Viscum > Viscum album. The sequence continues at coordinate 1,787,104,995 of OY728128.1, forward strand.
AAACAGTGTATTTCATATGATATCTATAAATTATATAGATTATTATAAACACATATACCCAATATAAATTATATATATTTCATGGTTTGGAATCTTTATATCATTATATAAGTATAAGGACCAATCAAATAACAAATTATGACACAGGTGAGAAACAAAGAAAATATTACCTGAAATGTAACCTTAACCTGAAATTGTTTAGAAGTGGGTAATATAATTTCATAATCAACCCAGATTTGGTAATAAATAAAATAATATCATTCTATAAAATTTCTATAATAAACATAAATTTATTATATAGGTGTTTTCAATGAGTACGATGATTGTTAAGACGCAATGTAATGGAATTTCATCTCACTTTTTATTTATGTGAGATATAATCTTTATTCAAAACCCATTCCTATTGTGTGGAATTTATACTTACCATGGATAAATTATATGTTTCTTAGACATATATTTATGGGTATATACATATCTATTTGATGATATTTATTTCATGGGGTTTTTGATTCAAAAGTTACCAAACCAGTAATGTAATTTTGTCTTAATTTTCCTTCTTTGAGACATGTTCCATGTTATGCCCCTATATTATTCCATCAGGTGTATAAACTACCTTTAACATATTATATCACTAATATAATGATTTTAAAGATATTTTAATATACATTTAACTTCATTTTCATACATGGTGATTATTTTTAACAGTTACTAAGTAGTAAGAGTTCATATAAATAATATCATCACTTCATGAGATTATTTATGATTACACTTCCATTAATGAAATATTATGATCCATCTCTTATCAAATCTATTTATTTTTTTCTACTCTAGTTACTCACTATATCTTCATTTATTGGTACCATTATTTCACTCTATGCTACATAAGACAGTTATGAATGTGTTTTTAAGAAATGTCAACTTCACCATATATTTGATCGAACATTTGTGTAACTTTAGAAAAATGACTTCTAAAAGGATTCCAAAAATATTCTATTCCTATACTATGATATTTAAAAGATATTTTTACCCATTTTCTTCCATTTTAAAAAAAATTATTTTTAATAAGGATTATTTTTTTAATTTTATGGTCAGAGAACCTTTTTAAACATTTTACGATTGAAAATGAATGTTCAACGTGTATGGATTTATCTTCCATCATGAATGAAATTCCTGTGAAGATTCCCATAAACTATTTGAATGATATTTTTTAATGAAATTTTTTCCTATTATTCTTGAAATTCATTGATTACAATCATTTTAAAAGAAATGGTTTTCAAAGTACTTTCATGCATTATTTGTATGTTTTCATGTTTATTTTTATGTAAATGGTTTTCAAAATGTTTTATTTCTTAAAGTTGCTTTTTCAAAGTATAAAGGATATTTTACCCGAGAAATGTTTTGAAATGAAATTTCAAAATTAATTTACATATAAGATAAAATTAATTGATTATAGTAATGATCCAAAATATTGCATTATTATTATCACATAAATGGTTTAGGATTTGATGGAATGATTCTAATGAAACAGGTTTCTATTTCATGGGTTATGATTGATATTTATGAAACCATATCATTTTGAGGGTCATGATATGATGTATGTTTTATTATCCTATAGCACATGTATGTAAGATTTTTTTATGTGAAGAGTGGGACCTATATCTTTTTCAAATGTATTGGGTAATGATAAAGGATATATGAACACAAAGGGTACATGGGTTATAGACCAAACCCAAAAATATGTGGGTACATGGGTTGTAACCCAAGACTAAAAATAAACAGGTTCACGGGTTGTAGCCCAAAATAGAAAATAATTAGGTGCACAAGTTTTAGACCTAGAATAAAAATAAAAAGGTACATGGGTTGTAGCCTAAGCCTGAAAATAATTATGTGTACATGATGTTTCCTTTGCCTGAATGTAAGAGGTTGCACGGATTATATCCCAATCCCGATAATGAGAGGGTAAACGAGTTGTTAGCCCAAGCCCAAAGCATGTACATGGGTCGTAGCCCAAGGATAAAATCTTTTGAAAGTCTTGGTAGGTATCCCTAAAATTGAATTTTTTGTTTTTATGTGTATGCCACAATTATATGTTTCATTCTTATGTTATGATTCCATGGATTATATTAATTATTTTTTTAATATTTATGCCTTATTAACTATTATTATTTATTCAATGATTCATGTTTATGACCATTGAAATATAGGGTAAGATATTCCAATATTATGATCACATTATCATTCCATTATTCTCATGATTTTGTTTACATGTCTCCCTTGTTTACCCTTATTTAGAATCAAAGATCACACTCTTTTATGTTTTCTTCCCAAGGATATTATGAACTGTATTAAGTATGATGTTTGTAGAACAGTTCTAGTCAGAAATATCATAGTGTGGGATAATGTAGCTCACTAATGTACAAGTGTTTATGATTCCATGTTTTGAAAGGAACTATAATTATACTATCTTTGGGATTCTGTTTGTATGATGTTTTTTTTATTTGGAAATTTTTTTGAATTTTGTATGTATTAAAACAAGGGTCTCTATAGTAACTAATTTCCAAAACCATGTTTTAATTACCTCTAGAATCATAGGGTATAATGTTGTCCTCATCCAATATGATGGACCTTGAAACTCCATGCAACCACACTACCTCATCCACATTCCTATTAAACAAATCATCCACTGTTACCAACTCATTGATCAATAAGAAAATATATGATTATTTTAACTAATGAATGATTAAATCGATAGCATCATAAACTCCATGATATTGGGGAAATGCTTTGACTAAATCCATCGATCTATCTTCACATTCCCACTCAGAATCCACCAAGGAAAACAAAAAATCTCTCTGAGCATTGTTCTATGTGGTCACCTACTAAAAAAATAATTTTTTCCTCAAAACACCTCTATTAATGATTTCATCCAAGACCACCAAATTTATCTCCTAAATCCATGATATATATTTTCACAGCAAGATATATCTCTAATGGAGGGATATAAAGTTCATGAAGGAATCCATTTAGCATCACTATTGGATGAGAAAAATTCACATGAAGCAACATCTGGTTCTAACTATCCCCCTAGAGCATCACCATAGACAACACGATCACAGATCACCTATGCCTATAATTTTCCCCAATAAGATTCCTCAACTTATTTTATCTGAGAATATTTCATCATCATCTGAAATAAGAAATCCCTACATCAACCACCCTTGCATCTAGGTGAAAGTATTCCAACTCCTCCATTTCACGCTATGCATCCCCTGTCTCCTGAACAATATCCTTCATTGACATTCTTCTCAAAGTGTTGGCCAATACATCCCATATTATAGAGAGGTTGAAGATCTCAAAACCAATGTCCGAAAGAAACTCTATACACATACACTATCATTGATTATGATCACACTAAGAAAATACATACCTCAAACTCTTCTTATCATTGAACACCAAACATCACTCTCTAATGAGGTAATGTCTATAAAGATTCAATGAAATCACCACTACTTTTAACTCTAGATCATGGGAGACACAATTATGCTTTTGGGGATGTAATTACCCAGAACCATAAGCGATCAATGCATTCTACATGATCAACAAAAAATCCATGCCAAAATGGGGAGCATCTAGAACACCACAAACATCACCTCATCCTGTAGAAACATAAGCACTGGAGAATTAAACTACTTATCCTACAGGTAATTGAATGATTCTTGAAACTGATCAATCCAAAAAAAAAATTTGGTTCTTCTGGGTCATGTATACCAGTGAGGCTTGAACTTGATATAAATCGGACATAATATTATAATAATAGACTATGGGACCAAAACAACTATGAACCACATCCATGTTCTTGGGTTTTTTCAATGAAACATTTACCTCATCTTTTAACAGGTCTACTGCCACCCACTGTTGAGGCCCCCGAATTCCAAAGGAAATGCACCACCCATGTCCAAAATATAATATTACACAACATCCAATCATTTCAGGGGCATCGAAAAACCTGCAAGACAAATATGAGATGTCCAGTATTCTCCTCCAAAGATTTTGACTGGATCAATATGTCATCAATGAAAACAACTAAAAATTCATCTAGGAATTCCTAGAGCATGATGTTCTTGAGACCAACTAACATAACTGGTGTGTCCATAATGTTGAACTATATGAGTGTATACTCAGTGATCCTATACCTACAAATAAATCAATTCATCAATACATGACCTTCCTTTACCCTCAACTGGTGATACGAAGACCATAAATCAATCCAAAAAATACAACTCACCCCTCTCAGATGGTAAAATATATATTCTATCATCAGAATAGGGTAATGATTCGTTATCATTTCCTGATTCAACATATGATATTTTATGCACAAAATTATACTATGATCATCCTTCTTAGATAATATCACTATACCACCCTTTGGTTACACACTTGGTCCGATTAATCGATTCTATATCCGATCATTTATATTAATCCTAAACATCCAAAACTCATAGGGTTCCATCAAATACAAAGCCATTATTATCAGAGATTCCGCGGGATGTAAGTGTATCAAAAACTCAATATCATGTCGAGGTTGTGGGGTGACATCCCCCTCAAGAAGAACACCCAAAAACTCCATGAAAACCTTGGGGGCATCCTCCATCCTAGATTCTACTGATTCCATAGAATTTTTAACCATTATATGAAGAAGAGGATCCATACATTAGTTACCCAATTGAAAACCCCACCCACCAATGAAAACCACAAGTTGGAAATCCACCTCCAAGAACATTACTTTTATTTGAAAGAATTATACAACAATAAATACATAATAAAACCATTAGGCACTAAGAATGATATTGTACATGTTCATCTATAGTTTGAAAAGATCCCCATAGGATTTATGGGTTCCCATCACTAGTCCACACCTTAGGAACACATCAAACAAGTTGGTATTGCCTTGACCAATACCCCCAAAAGTTAAACAAATTGAATTGAATCCCCCAATAGGAATGAAAAGAATATTATTAAGGTTTAATCTTTTTAAGTCAAAACCTTAATGTCCCCAGTGGTTGAAACCTACTTCCAACAACTCTACTCATCAAAGAACCCTATTGAATCCAATCTTGAGAAAAACCTCATCATGAATTCCATTTCATGATAACCTCAATCATCTCTTGATCCTGAAATTTTATAAGAAATGTAAAAATATTAATTTTATAGTAAATTAAAGGACAAATATCTTAATTAAGACACCGCACATGAGACTCCTCATCAGGGAAAAGTTATTGAAAAAATGTACATGTTAATTGAACTTTATACCAATCTCTCATACTGACTTTCTTCCCTACTTAATAGAGAGAAAATATTTCCTATTATCCAATAACATCATCAATGACAAAAAATACCAAAGAAACCCCCACTAGATGTATGCCCATAACATATATTCCTCACACTAGTCATCTAGAAACAACATCCACCCTTGACATGCAGCTCCCCTCATCTGACTAACTTCCAATAGGGCCCAATTCTCTTCCTTATCCCATATCAAACCAAATTTGATCCCCAACTCATGAAACTAGTGATCTATCTCTATATCAGGGATTCTAACCTCATACATTCCCAACACTTACTACTGAAAATATTGGAACTCCTTTGCCTCTGATTATCCTCCTCAACTAGATCAACCCTTTGTAAATCAACTGAGTCAGCCTGCTGAACCTGAACTACCAAATCCTCATTTAAATGATGACCAATATCCATAGCTAGAAGTGAAAAAAAAAATTCATTAATCTATATTGTAATTGCATTTTATTATGTATTATTTAATTTATTTACAAATTATTTAAACATTTTAAGAAAAAAAACCTCCCAATTCAAAAAAACACAAGTCATCATGATGCATGTACCTCTCATAGGTTTCCTCCCCATAAATACGCAAAAATTTCTGGAATGTTCATTAAGATCGTATTTTTTGAAATGGATCACAAGGGCCCTAAAATCCAATATCTTATTTGGTCTCCATATCATATATAACACATCAGGGTCAATTAGAACCTCTATAATACCAACCTCTGAAATCTACACTATGTCTATCTCAAAACATCATTATATCTCTCAACCATTCCCTCTTTTACCAATTTTTATCATCCCAAATCCACCAATGACAACCCAATGAATTGGGTGAGATAATGACTCCTCAGTCTCACATCCAATAGACCTTGCGTTGGTGACTAGCACTAAGTGTATAAAAAATACAATAAATGGGAGACACAACCTCATTGATAATATAGGATAAAAAGATGAGATTGATCATCCTCAAGAAGAAATGTTAATTAATATAAAAATAAAACAAACCCAGACCACAATGCTTGTATATATAAAGAATGTATATATAAAAGTCTCCAAATGTTAATATCCAAAAACAAAGCTAATGTAGTGATGGAAACATTTCCCAAAGGTCGGATCTAGTAATGTCTAGAACAATCCACACAATCCTCCATGATGAGTGAAAATTAGATTATATACATAGTGTTATCATACAAGTATACTCATTAGGAAAACCAAATCCCCTCACGTAGATGTGAAATAAGCATAATAATTCACCTATGAGTAAATAAAATAACCAAAAACACAAAATCATGTCTACTATCCATCCCAAACTCACCGAGGAACACTCAACAAATAATGAAATCCAAATATAAAAACATAATAATAAAAATTTCAATAATTGGTACCCCACACCGCTTTCCCATTGATTTTATGATCTCACCCCAAACATCATATATCCTATACCTTCAAAACCTTTCACATAACATCTTATCACATTAAAATAAATCACATCACATTGCATCTCATGTGCAGAAACCTAGGTCTTAACCTCACATCAAATAAATAACTAGAGAATAGGAATATCATGAGAATTTAGGATATCAACCTCATGTTCTTATCCTATATTGAATGACCCCCACCATAAACTACCTCATCATCTCTCCTACAAACACCCAATTCATCATATCTCACTTCTCTTGAAGATAAATGGGACCTCACATCATGAAACACCTCTCTTGAAGACATCTAAGGTGTTTCATCACATCACAACACATCTCGACAACAACATTTTTGAATTCTTTCCATTAAAACCCTTGCATGTCATCATCCCCTTGAAGATGGAGTGGGGAAGAGAGGATTTCCATCCATCCATTCTCACCATAGGGATATTTGGAATAAACCTCCCCCCAAACATTTGACTATCGATACTGGGTACATGAAATGGGTGGGGCACATATAAATAAAATAACAAGAAATACACAGACACACACACACACACAGACATATAGACACACACACACACACACACACACATATATATATATATATATCATAACACACATTCCCAACCTATGGGTCTATAACCAAATAAACAACCCACTCACAATATACCCACATGCATTGCAACCTCTGAATGTACAACTCCACACAGTAAGACAAAAACCACATTTTCTATATCAAATAATCATCCAATTTCTTTAATAAACCAATTAATTTCATTATTTCCAGCACATTTAATTTTTTCAAAAATCATTTTCACATTTAACCCACTTCACATTTTAGTTCAAAATTCATGAACCATTTACATCCCTTTTCAATTTCAATATTATCATTTATTTCTAATACTACCTGAGCATCTAGAATAACACAAAACTCAATAATAATCCTAATAAAAAATTTCTCCTTTACTCTAGGAATAAAATCCACAAATAATTACCACACTCCCAACCACATAGAAAAGTAACCACCCTATCTCTACCACTTTCCATCACAACAACACCACAACCCATACTCGAAACCCAACACACACCATCTTACACCACATCACAACCACACATCACAACAACACCTCATATCACAACACCCCATATCATCCACAACATTAAAACCCCTACCCACCCAATAAATTAACAAAACAATCAATACCACACAACCACTTACACACACACTCCAAATTATAGATAATAAAACATTTTTACATTGGGAATAGGGGATCATTATCAATTTCACGTAATTATTTAGGGGTGTTATCACAAAATCCATATAACCAAGGGATGCTATTTCATTAGATAAATATAAGTGATTATCTAATTCCATGATTGGTGATATTACAAAATCACAAAAACATGGGTTCAATGATGTCAAAACTGTAATATAAACAAATACACTAATGATAATGATTTTTAATAATGAATTTTTCCAATTGAGTAATAATATTAATCTCAATAAAGCATATAAAGAATAAATTCATGTTCCTATGGACCATTTTTAATTCATTTAACTAATAAGTTTTATTTAATATTTTTGATTCAACCATATCTCTATTGATAAACAAAACCATCCCTCCCTACATGACACACCTAATGTGAAATGAAGGATAATTCCCTGTATGGAATAAACAAGCCTCACTCAACTTTATTCATAAAAAAATGCAGTCTATGCAAGATGGAATTTTTCTTTAAGAAACTCTAAATGATGAAATATGGATTCTGAAACTCCATAGAATCAGACAATGTACCTAAAACCATGAGATAAAACATGAAGGAGGAATGAAGGACACATCAACATTTTCCAGTAGTAAAATAAAAAATAATTATGATTTTAGATCAATTTTTTTTTGATTTACCAATTATTGAAAATATAATTAAAATCCAAATGTAAACCTTTATTTAAAACCTCAATTATCATATAATATTTAGGATATACTTATCTATGATGAATCAGCCTTTGAAGTCCCTTGATTGGTGTCGATGGAATACCTGTAAGATATTTTTCACAAAACTAGTAGATGAAATTCACATGGCCAATTTCATGTTGCCAGAAGCCACACATAGACAAAATCTCCATATAGACATTTTTATGTAGAAAATTTACATATCTAATCTCTCATGTATCTTACTTCTTTTATAGTTAATAAATCATATAGCCAATCTATATATGTGATCTCTCACATAGCTGATCACCCATGTTTCCAATTTCTCACATAGCTGATCAACACAGTTGATCCATCCATGTGGCCAATTTATGTAGATGATCCATCTATATAGTTAATTCATCAACATAGTATATATGTAATTACAATCCATTCACATAGTTGATTTCATTTATTAGATGGCTCTACGTAGATGATTCGACTAGCCATGAGGAAAAACCTTAGAAAAGTTCCCCCTAACCACAAAAAACAAGCATTTTAATCGCTAGGAATGAGTGGGTCAACAAATTCCCAATATAACTCATTTCATCATTGAAATGATCAACCCATTACTTAATTAGAAAATTATATTTTACTTATCAATTAATAGTTATTCTACTATATCCTAACACTATATGACAATCATGTTTTTTTTGTAAATACCTAAAAATAGGGAAACTAACAGACACTTAAGGTGTCAATAATAGAATGGAACACTAACACATCAATTATTACCAAAATAATATAATGTAAAGATTGATTCACCCTTAATATGATAACCACTATAAAGGTTAACTAGGTTTTTTCCATAGATTGTCTGGCCACTGAATTTTCTATTTTAGAATATATAGATATATTCATTGTCCATAATAATTTTATATCAATTTTAATTTTGTTTCAGAATTCCTATCTCAAATTTCTTTTTTATACTTATATTCACAATAAATATTTATTATAATTATCCCTTAATTGTTAAACATAAAATGTTTTACTAAAATATTTCATATCAATTCTATAAAATTAAACTAATAGTGAAACATTATAATCATTTAAATAAATCCCACAACACACCACAAAACTCCCTTCACAGAAGTGGAATGTTTATCACTTTGATAACCACATAAACCATATAAATGAATGAGTGGAATGATATCATGTTTTATTTACTAATTCTTATAGTTTAAATTGAAAAATAATAAAATAGGACTAATAATATCTTATAATATATGGAACAATCAATTATAACAAAATAAACACACACATATATATAAGAGGATTTAATTAAGTAAATCTCCTATAATAGGGTATTCTAGAAAAAACTAATAAATTTTTAGTTTTGATTGATTTAATTGAAGTCATCCACATATGATAATAACCTAATAAAAATATTATATGTCCTAATGTTCCACTATAGTGATGATTCTTTTAAAAATAGTCTCTTGGATAATATCTATAAGAATTTTTATTATCTATTGTGTTATATTCAAGTTACATAAATAATGAACTCCCTTGTAACTAAGGATCCTAATAAATATGAAAATTTACATTAGTAACATGAGATTCTTCCATAAATTGAATGATCTGGTATTTTATGGGTATCTTCACAAGCCTGAATATCATATCTCTTTTTCTTAAAATTAAATCCAAGAAATACAAAAATTGGTGCATTCATATAAATTTTGATAAATCAAAACTATAAAACCAATAAAAACTAGAATTAGTAATATCACTAACCTATGAAAAATTTATGATCCTCAAGTTAGGGGACAATGGTAGTGGGGGTAGCTATTATATTATGGAACAATTTTCCTAATTTGACTAATAGATTATGTCATGAGTGGTTCCTTTTGAAAAATTATCATGACTATCCCATAATTTGGACATTATGAAAAGTAAAACACCACTAGTAAAACCAAATAATTATATAAAAACAATTATAACTTTAATTATATGTAATAAAAACTAAAAAATGTGTATTAAAATAAAAAAAATTGTTAAAAATGGAGTAAACAACCAAATAGTTCTTAAGATGATGAAAATAAAAAAGAAATAAGATATGTATAAAACACGACCACTAAGTAACATTCAATCAACTCCAACAACATAGTGGAGTCTGACTCACTCTAATCAAAATAAAATATTATATTTTATGAATATATAATTATAAATGAACATCTATGGATTAAAATTATTCATATCTATACATAAAATAGATTAAATGAAAAATCATGTCTACTATGGTGTCCATGAAATGAGTGAGTAAAAAATACTTAGTAGTGAACCATCAATTGTGTTTAAACTTAATGGTTAAATATATAAGTTTATTAATGAACATATCTACTCATTTATATAAATATACCAAAATAATATTTTTCAAACAATTAATAGATAATTGAAGAAATATTAAATCATCAACTACCAAAAAATTAAAAACTACAATAAATCAATCCCTATAATGTGAGGGGCCATAGTCTAGCATAACCTCTTTGGAAGTAGCCCAAAAATTATTTTGTGGATAGAGGTATTAAAATATTAAACTCTTTCCCATCCAATTATATATATATATATATGATTAATGAAAAAATCTCAGCCCATTCGTAGTCAAAGTGAAATGCTCAACCAAGGGGGAAAGAGAAAGGTGTATGCCCCATGGAGGGAAATGTTTTATCCCATAACATAAAAAATGGGGTAGATTTATGATCTTAAAATGTAATCCCATTCATTGAAGCATTAAACAATCCCATGTAAAAACTATAATAAGAAAATCACAATCAATTCAAAAAATAGATATACATTCATTTGCAATATTAAATACCATTTCAACTTTCATTAATATGAAGTTGAAACATATAAGATATCAATATTAAGTAATATATAATAATTAAAATATGTAAAACAATAATTTATACAAGAATAATTCCAATAATTTCTTAAATGATATAAATAATCATTATATTAAAGAAATTTAATAGTCCTCATCCAAAATCCAAACTATGGTCATTGCTAAAAAAGTTTTGTTTTCCCTGGTTAAGGAAAATAAGTAAATAAATTACTTCAAGGAAAAAACTAGTCCATAATAGTTTAAAATTTACTAAATTATTAAATTTAGAATTTTCCATAGCCAAAGCATTTTGATTTCATCCCAAACTAGGTTTAATTCACAAACACTAATTTAAGACATAATAGTGGAAAAGTGAGTGTTCTAATTTTATTCATTTAATAATTTACAAAAACATGCACCTTTAATTATTATAATTCATCATAAAATATAATATATAATTTTAATGAAATAGATATATTTTTTCTCATTACTAAAGAAAAGTGACACCATTAGTTTTTATTATAGAGGTTTAATTTAATTAAACAAGATTAATAATAAATTTTTTATAGATTGTTCTCTTACACCGATGAAATATATTTTTATAGCTATTTATACAAAAAAAATCCATTTTTAAAACCTATATAACATATAATATAATTATTAATAGGATATTAAATTAGTGTGATCAATATATTAGCATCATAAATTATTCTAATGTCCAATATAATTGAACAGTCATGTTAATTTAAAAAATTAAAATTAAGGGACATAATTCCACAAGATTAAAAAGTATCTGAAAATATAATTCAACAAAACTTCGAAAAATTTAAAAAGAATGATATTATTATAATGAAAACATGTAATCAAAATAAATAACACAATTTCATACATTATGATACTGAGATATATTTTCAAAAACAAGAAGACATGATTAATGAATTTCTTTAAGAATTTAATAATGAATTGATTCTATAGACAAAGTTTTAAGGGGGTATGAATAAATTAATAAATGGTAATTTCCATTTAAAACCCCTCAATAAATAAAACCTTAAAAAATCATCTAGATTCATGAATTCAAATCGATTATAGATATAATGAAAAATACATAAAAAAATTATATATTCACAATTTTTGAACTAAATGTTTTTTCAATAATACCAGAATGAATTAAAACATTTAATATGACCATGTGAAATACCAACATAAACCATTAACTTGATATAATAATATACTATTGAAAACATACATCATAATTATAAAAAAATTCTAAGAATTATAATTAATTTTTATATATGTTGAATTCATGTTCTTGGCATATACAGAGAATTTACATGGGTATTTATAATGTCATTCCAAAATCATTAAAAAGGTAGTACAAACATAGTGATACAAGTAAGACCCCTCTTTTTATCTCAGAAATTATATCCTGAGGTTTTGTTGAACAAGTATTTAATTTTATCAAATCTGTATCATTTCCAGTTTGAATGTTCCATTGGAGTTGCTTGGGGGATCTGGGGGGTTACTGAAGGCTAGAAGTGGAATATATTATAAAAAATTATGTTATTCCACTGGAATGTTTGGGGATAGAAAATTAACTAAATAAGGATATAAGAATATAGTCATCTAAAAAGTGGGGTTCATAAAGTGGTATTATATCTTCCTAACATCACTAGCATGAGATTGGATGCTAGTATCTATCCGGTGGCACTGGTTGTGGTTTGAATAATGAGGGGACAAGTCATATTTTTCCTCCCAAAATCCTTTTTTTCTATTTTTTAATCCCCCACTTTAAACATTAATTTAGGATTAATGAATTGGAAGGGTTAATCAGATATTCCTTGACTTATCCAACCCTAGTTTTTGAGTCCTTGATCTAATATTTAATTTGGATGTTTTTATTTGATAATTTTTACATGAAGTTGAGATATAATCTCCCATTCACCATCCATCTTCTTCTTCCAGCCCTAATGTGGTGGATCAGTCATTTTACTTAGGGTAATATGGTGTAATATGGATCCATATGCTTGAAACTTGGATTCTTCTCTTTGGTTTTGATGTAGGTGGTTTCAAACATCTTCATAGGGTTTGATTTAGATTTATAGTCTTTGAAAAATGTGTTATATCACTGAAAATTCATGTGTGTGAACCCTTGTAATTCGAATAAACTTATATGGATTTAATAAATCTTCATCAAACCTCCCACAGATCCCATCGAGTATAGTGACGATTGAGACCCTAGAATTTTATCCACATGCTAGGTTTTTCTATCCTTGACCCTATGATTTAATTGAGAATGTAATGACCTATAGACTTGTAATTTTATTAGAAAATAATTATGGGAATGGAATAATTTTTGAGTTTCAATATTGGCCTAAAACTGTTAATTTTTATATATGTTCCAAAATTGGTATTTGTATTGTGTTGAAATTATTGTTCTATGAACTGAAATTATCACAATTGAAATGAATATTGGAAAATTTTATGTAAATGGAACTTGGTATAAATGAAAGTTTTCATGTAGCTATAATTTGAAATAAAATTAGTGTTTTGCATCAATTAACCAATATGGAATATAGATAACATGTTTGGACTATTTAGTAATCTAATATGAATTGGATGTCTATTTCATTTTATATATAGATTGTGTAATTGGATTTTGAATAGGAATTCTTAATGCCTTGAATGTGACTTATCATGTTAGTGGCTCTGGAATTAGAATTTGCACTAGGTCTATTCACATGTGCAATATGAAATCACCCTTAGTATGAGAATTGTTATTGGGTTGACTATAAATTAATTGTGTGTTTGGCCCATGTCATGGTAATCCAACTAGACTCCTTGGTGATAATGAAAGGAGACTTATGTCATCATGTAGAAGTATGTATGGATGACCAGAGTTGTCAAAGTAGGACTCAAGGGTTGGAGGGTTTATTAGATGTTATGCATTCAATGGTAATTAATTCCATATTATATCATATAGTTCCATATATTATTATAATGATAGTAATTTTTATACAACTTTTGTGGTGGCCTACTGGGGTTTACTCACACATTGTTCTAGCTTCCATTTGGTACTCAGGAAGACACCATGGATATATGTCTAGACGAGTGCGAGGGGACCTAAAATTGATTATTTTATTTTCATGTTGGGATTGGAGCTTGTAGTTGGATCTAAGTATAGGATTTAAGACCACTTTTTGGAGTCATTTTATTGATTTCTTTCTTTTAGTTTGTAACTTATTTGAATTTTAGTATAAAATTCATTATGACTGTTCATGGATAGATTATGTTGGATTAATTCATCATTTTCTTATTTTCTACTATAGTTTATTTATATTGATTTGTGTATCCTATTTTCCATGCTGATTATTATTATGAAATAGATGATATAGTCTTTACAAAATACTTATTATACCCCAGTTGTTTTTTGGAAGCCTCTATAATACAAGGAGGTGTGATTGAGGTCTTGTGGTGACATAACTCATGCACATGAGAGAGAATTGTGCCAAGGATATAATAAAGTTGTATCAAAGGAGGTATTTTCTTTTGTTTTAATATTCTGAAAAGGTATTCAGGTGAACATTATACATTCAAGCTTGGTAATTATAATGTACATATGGGTAGCTAATATATTTGTAGAGGAAAACTAATGTTTCCAAGAATAACATTTCAATTATTGAGGTTCTCTTGTTATAATTATGAAATTATTTCACATTGGGTGATGCACTTGTTGATTAATGTCATTGATTTATGATAGTATAATCATGTTATGTTATGTCATGAGGAGTGTATGAATTCATCATAGTAGGATTTTGGGGAAATATGTTATCATTAATTGTTCATGAAAGGGGTTCATTTATAACACCTGAAATTCCCTATAAAAATTTTGATTAAAATTCATAGCATGACTGATAAAAGATAAAATAAAAATATATTAAAATAATTTTAATAAAAAATTTATGCAAAGAAATGGAGTGGCATTGTATATATATTTTTCTCTTATCTTAATGTCCTTTTGAGTTTTATAATGTTTTGAACTCTATGAAATTTGTATTGTGTTGACACAAATATAGACAATATTCAAAATTATATTTTGGTTGAGCATCAGGAGAGAGCTAATGACTACACACCAGATACACTGGAGGTAGAACATCCTGTAGACCCATGGAATATGATAGATGGTCATATTTGTGATTACTTCAGATGGATTGTGTGATCCATGGAGAGTGATGTTAATCATTCCATTATTTTGATGTTTGATTTTATGAGAGAGTTCTAGTTACAACACCCACTCATGTTTGTTAGCTAGGGAGTCCCTTATAAAGTTTAATTCTTGATAAAGTCTCTCAAAATGCTATTTAGTCACCTGGAGACACCCTTAGAGAGGTGGGTGAATATTGTTTCTTGTATTTTATGAGGAAGAACCAAGAGTTATTGGGAAATATTAGTAAAATATAGACATCACAAAGATATGAACCAGATGTTCCTCAAGATGATTTTCTATGTCACTTATACCAAGAGAGGGTATGGAATAAAGGGGACTAGGAGTTTATGAATATGATATAGGGGTCATGTTAGTGATGGCCTATGATTTCCAATTTATAGACCTTCAATCATTTTCTCCTTAATTGGGAAGAGATAAGATATTTTGGGAAAAGTGATTCTTGGACGGTTTTTTGTATTAAATCAAGTCATAAATATATATATTCTATTTTAAAACATCTCTTTCATGAGGAATCATGATATCATCAGTAAAGGGAATAAGAATAAGTCCCCGAGTGGTTTGAATAAACTCTCAATAGGATGATCAGGTAGTTCCCCTCCATCAAATAAGAAATTATTTTATGAGAATTAACACCAAGGTAGGGAATGATAGATTACCCAGGAGAGTGTATAGTTATCATAGGACCATAAACAGGTTTAGTGTTTTAAATTTGGAGGGGATTTCTAAACAAAATGGATGTATCCTTCCCATAAATTGGTGTGGTAAGACTGTTGTATGGTAGGAAACTTTTATAAGTTCAGAAAGATAACTTTATAGTTTAGTAGTGGTAGAGGATCTTAGATGACACCAATTTCTAGGAATGACTTGACTACCCCATAGAAGACAGGTAGCTTGAGTTCCACCAATCACTCAGGTTGTGTTGGGGGTGTGGTACCCCTATATAAGAGTGAAAATATAATAATGGACAAGAATTTTAGGGGAGTCATACCATAACCTAGTGTAGATGGGTGACTCAATTGAATGCTTTTTACACTACTCCTACATGTTTAGATGCATGAAGTTCCATTGTCAGAGGTACAATTAATGTTTTACGTACCCTTTATTGTATTTTTATATAGAAGAATCATGTTCTATTATATATACTCATTTATTCATTGGATTGGGTTTTTTTATGGGATGAAAGGATTTAGTTATGACCATGAATACAACATTAGGTGCATTATTAGAGGGTATAAATACTGAAAGGAGTATGTAATTGAAATTAGAGGTTATCGGTTTCTCTAGGATTTTTTTATACTATAAATTATTTGGATTGATATGACCATTGGTATGGATTTGATAGTTATGTACCTATATCATATCGAATATTATATGAGTAGTGTAATATTACTATCTCTAGAAGGGGAAAATAATTTTATCAAGGGGAATCAGATCTTTAGACTAGTTCTAAGAGAAATATTTACTGTATATTCGATTACCACATGACCAAAGTGTCAATAATTATTCTAGATAATGGTGATTCGTAATATAATATATTTCTTCTAGTGAGGGACCACTTCTAGGAAGAACTTCTTTAATAGTCATCTATTTTTTATCCATGGTGGTAGATATATTTCACAATTAATTTTTTAATTGGAGCTAAACCTATTTATGTATCACTATATGGAATGAAACCATTGGAGCTATGAGAGTTGAATGTTAATTTGGAATATCTGGAATAAAATTGATTCATATGTCCTAGTACATCACCATGGGGTTCCCCTATGTTATTCTCCAAGAAGGCATATGGAACCTTGAGTTTATTTTTTGATTACCAGAGGCTGAACCAGATGAAAGTTAAGAATCAGTATCCCCTTCAATGCCTTGAAGATACCTTTGATCTACTGAGAAGTGCACAAATATTTTGGGAGACTGACTTGAGAACTTGGAACCATATGTTGAGGGTGACTCCATTTGAAATACTCAATTCTAATTTCGAAATCAGGTATGTATTGTATGATTTTGTGATAATTCCATTTGTTCAAGAAAATTAATAGACAGTATTCATGGAAATAATTTAATAGATATTCCATCAATATCTGGATCTGTTCAAATTCATTTTCACCGATGAAATATTGGTGTATACGCAGTCTATATAATATCTCACCCAAAATATTGACGTCTTCTTGAGTAAACAAAAAGATCATTAACTATACTCAAGCTATATAGATTTTATTTCAGGATTAATAGAGTGAAATTATTATACCACATTATCTTATAGGATAGAGTTACCATGGACCCAAAAAAATGTAAAAGCTACTATATCAATGTAATAAACCAAATATATTACTCATATTGAGATATTTCCAGATTTGGAATGCCATTATTGGTGATTTAGATAGGAATTATCCCATCTGGAATCACCAATGTCAATTCTCACCATGAAAGTGGTAATGTTTGTTTAGTTATATTCTTATGAAAAGGAGTTCTAGTATTTTTAGTACAAGTGGACCTCAGCAACAATCATAACCTTACATGAGCTATGTAAAGAGTACACCATGTATTGTGAATCCTCAGGAGTCATTCTTAGAGATGTTTTGATTTAGGGGAATTAAGTAGTTTCTTATTTCTCTAAGTAACTATATATTCTTGAGTGGTGTTCTCTTTATCGTGATCTAGTGTTCGATGCCTTGGTACATTCTCTTATATTTTAGAGAAATTATCATTTTTTAAAGAGAGTTTTAGTATAAAACGATCATAATATATTGATAAACATATTTTAATAATGGGGAATGAACCTTCGACTGATGAGGTGGCTAAACTATCTGAAGTATTTTGACATCGAGTTGAAATTTAATCATGGAAAGGAAAATATTGATTCTAACACATTGAGTCAGAAAAAAACATCCCCGGATGTGTAGGAATCTTATGATGATTTGGAGTTGATGGTTCTCCTAGATGAATTATATCTAGATGTTCAGGGGTGTTAGAGATGAAAAACTATGACATCGATATTTGTTGTTACCATGCTTCTAGATCAAATCAAATGAAAGAAATTATATAATTTATCCCTAAGAGAGTGCTTATATGGTGAGTATACACCATTAAAACAGCTCCTTTATATTAATTATGATCTTCATGTTTATAGTTATATCTGGGTTCATTCAAGCATGTTCAAGGATATAGTGAGGGAATATGATGCTTCAAAATGGGTGGTACATCCTGGGTTGATGATAATATATCATCAAATATATATTCAATATTGGGGTACATGGGTTTATAAATAGATAGTGTGATTTTTGGAACAATTATCTACATATTATTTGGTGAATAGGTTTTTGTATCCCTTTTTCATGATGAAATTGAATTGGGTTAATATCATTATGGACCTCATGATATGATCACCTTGGAAACCTCAAGAAAACGATGTAGTATGGATGATCATGCATCGACTAAATTATGTATACCATTTCTTACTTATTATAGAGACTACCAATGTCAATGATATGGGTAACCTCTATGTTTGGATGATAGTTTGATTAAATTTTGTTCTATGGAGTATCATTTCTAATAGAGATACATGTTTTATATAATGATTCTAGAATAGACTTTTTATGGCACTAGGATCATAGGATATTTTGAGCAAAACATATCATCCAAGGGCTGATGACCAATCTAAATTGATGATTTTAATTCTGGATGAAATTTCTTATGCCCCTGTGCTATATTTTATTGGTTCATTGGATAATCATATAGCTCCCATTTAGTTTTCCTATAATAATACATTTCATTAATTGATCTAAATAGATCATTTCAAGGAATTAAATTTAAGTATATTTTGTTCAATATTGCATTGGCTAGTGGTGGGAGAGTTAGTTCTCGTTGGACCTAGTCTCGTGGATGATACATCTGAGCAGTTTTATTTTATATTAAATTTATTGGAAACACATAGAATATTTCAAAATATTATGCATACAATTGGATGTGACCATTTGAATTCATGTTTGGTCACCAGATCTTTCTTCAAGAGTTTCCTAGGTTGGGAAATTTCCGTATTATAAGGCCATGGAATCTTATTCTGAGGTTTATTAGTCAATTTTGGATTTTGGAGAGAATATTTCTAGTATAATATTGATTGGATCTTAAAAAATTATATATTTACATGAATGAATTGTTTCTTATGTCACGAGTTTATATATATCACCTTTAAACTTGTTAAATAATGTATGTTGAAGATGTTGATCTTCATGTCGACGTAGACTTGGAGTGGAATGTGATTAATATTGTTGAACTTAATGAGAATAATCTGAGAGGAAAGGCAATTACTTTAGAGTGAGTGTAGTGGAATAAAGGGTGTGTGTTGGAAGATACCTTGGAGAGGGATTCAAACAAGTGTGTGTATTGACCCGAGTTGTTAAATGATACCTCCCAATGGTTCTTAGGGGTACATATCAGGGATGAGATGTTATATGGTTGGGATATTGTAAAACCCCTCTCTTTATCCTGGTATATCTCTCCTAAAGTTTTATTGAACCTAAATTTAATCTTTCAAACTAAGCATATTTTCTAGTTTAAAATTTTATTCTGAGGTTCTTAGAAGGTTTTAAGGGGTGGAACAACTACAATCTAGTAGTGAAATGAAAAAGAAGAAAAGTTATTGTGCCACCAGCTATACATTGGATGAGGTAATTGAGAAAAATACCACATGAATACCACTAGTAAGTCAATAGAATCTTAGAAAAGTGGAATTCCTATAGGAACCCCCACTGGATATCCAATGGTGCTTCCAATGGTGTAGCCCATTTTCATGGCATCACCCGCTAGCTCGTGGCACCGATCTGTTAGTAATAACTAGAGACTTAGTTATATATATTCCTCCAAAATCATCATTTATTATTTTAATACCCTTCCTCAACCATATTATGCGATTAAAAATGATAAGGGTCCTGCAGAGCTTCCTCAGTTTCTGAAACCCTAGTTTTTGATTCCTTGATTCATTATTAAATACTTAGTTTGGAATGATACTATATTTTGAATGATAATTTGTGTTTGGAATTAATTAAACAACATCGAATATATTTAACATGTTTTACATATTGGTTAATCTTATATGAATTGGATATTTCATTCTATTAATACACAAAAGGTCTAATTTTCCTTGGCATGGGAATTCACATTGGTTATTATGTGACAGGTCATAAAAGTTTCACTATCATCAGAATTCAAATTGTATCCATTGATACATGGAATACATAACACCCAAAACATGGGAATCCTCATTATCTCAACTGTGAATGTCTGATTGGTTCATAGAATTAGAATCTTCTTGGATTTAGTTGTGAGTATGGATAAGGATTTCCAAAATAATCTTGAATAATGTATGGTTTACCCCAGGTGTTGACCATAAGCTTAAGGGTTAGCATGCATATTAGATGTTCTGAATTTAGTTCAAATAATACCTATTGCATATTTCACTATTTCATGGAAAATTAATCATACTTAATTTTTTTAGACATTACTGGCAGTGACCTACTATGTTTTACTCACATTCTATTCAAGATTCAACTTGGTATCCGACCATAAATCATTGATGAAGGTCTGAAAAGGACAATGATCCCAATGCATGGTTGAATAATTTTATTATTGGGACTGAATCTCAGATTTAGGAATGATTATGGGATTCATGATTAGTTTTTGGAGTCTTTATTATGTATTCTTTTATTTATTTGGTTACTTTTATGACATTTATATCAACATTTAATATGAGATTTTATGGTTTGATTAATTTTTTTTCATTTAGAATTTGCTAGTTTAGCCGTCGAATGTTATTTATATTGAATTTTTTTATCATGTGTTCTAATATGTTTATTAACATCTACCTAATTTCAAAGTCACCCATTTATACTTATTAGATCCTTTATAATAGTCAGAAGCCTCTACTATTTTGTGAGGTAGGTTTGAGGTATTGTGGTGACCAGACACTATCACTTGAGGGAGAACCAGGTCAGGGTTGATAAAATCCCATTAAAAAATCCAAAATATAAAAAACCCATAATGATATATTATATAATATAAATAATAAAATTATAAAAATTAACCAAATAGACTAAAAAATAAAATCATTTTAGAAATCCTATAGAATAATTTCATAACCAAGATATTAAAAATCAAAATAACTACATAAATTATAAATTTCAATTTAAAAAAATTGAAGGGAAATTTATGGTACTGTGTGAGGTGGTAAAAATTCTTCTAACAAGGTGTGATAAATGTTAGGACCAATAGGGACCTGTATAACATGAGAGGGGGTGAATTAGGGTATGAATATTCTTCTTAAAAATCTTCCTGGCCCACTGAATCTTGACGTCTTTATTACAAGGGTAACTTTGTTTCCACTTGTGTGTTTATTATGATCACTTCTTTTCTTCTTTATCTAATGATGATGCTTTGAATGCAATGTAGGGAAGCAAGTAGGAAGACACAGATACTTTTACTTGGTTCCCCCTCACTGGGCTACGTCCAAGGAGCATACAACGATGATGTGTTGTTTTACCAAATCCACTAAATCTCACAGCCAATTTACAATGTTTGGGCTAGATCACTTCTATACCCAGGCTCACTGGCTTTACAATGTTTAGGGTTAGCTCATTGCTTTCCCAAGGGTCACTCCCTGATTCTCTCTCTCTAGCTCACTACTGGTGGAGAGGATCACCTTCTTCCTCTTCCTTTGCTAACTACTCTGGAAAGGATCCACACAAATTTTATAGACCTGTAGGTCTTTTCATTATCACAAATGAATACATCCTCTATTGTATGCAGATGATCTAATGAATTCCAACATTCACTCGTAGATGAATCTCACATTGAACAATAGGTATCAGGAAATATTCCATCTTTCACATATCCCTAAATCACTGTCGTGATTCAACCATACCTGGAACCCTTCTCCAAGTCGGCACGCAATTCTCGTTATGCAAGTTAAAACTAGCGCGAATGTTCGCCTCAACCACTTGTGTAACACTAGCTTCTCAAATCTAAACTTGTGCGACTCACACTTTTTTACGCCCAAACCAATATTGTTTTGAATCCATCAACTATCACGCTTCTTCAAATCCTGGCACACAAGTGTCACCAAACCAGTTGTGCGACACCCACTTCTTCAACTCAACATTTTGACGACTCCCTTCCTTTCTCACACAAACCACTATGGATGCACACAATCAACTAGCACACAACTTCTACATGCGCGACCACACCACCACATGTGCGACCACCACACCTGCATGATTGGAGCTCTTATTTTCTCTAAGAGTTAAACTCTTCATCGAATGAGGAGGGTTCTAACTCTATTTATAGGCATTTGGACACCCTGTGCAATGGCGCGCAAGTCTCCCCTCGGCACGCAAGTCTGTCCTCCCTAGTCTCTACCGCGCAAGTCACTTGCACGATCAAACATAAAACATGGGATCCCATGTTCCTTTTATATATTTTTAGGTTTTGATCTTGAAAAAAATATGGCGTGCATGTTTCCAATCCTCCAAGACACCAGTGTAGAAGTCCCTTTGCCAAAAACACTTTTCTCTATTTGTCGATTTTGAGGTTAAAACATTTGGAAAACAATGGAAAACGGTTCCACCATGTATATTCACTTTTTGAATCACCTCTTGATTGACCATTCCTTTGTTGACGTTCTTGAATCAATCATTGATCATTAACAACATCCCTTGAACTTGACATTCCATAATGAAATCCCCTTTGTCAACAAATTTGTATGTCATGGTTTCCTTTCTCAATAAACAAAACATAGAGACCAACTTTTTCAACAAACACAATCACCTCAAAAATAATTCAATGATACCTTGAGGGGTTTTTTCCCAACAATATACCTGAATCAATACTGAAATACTCTCCCAAACAAAATAACCAATACTTTTCAATTGTTTTCCATGTTTTTTGAAACATTGACTCACAAAACATATAGATTTAATAACCCCATTGGAAAACCTTGAATATATAATAATATATGTCATTGACTCCAAAATTACTATTAATGATATGTGTTAGACTCCATTGGGTCTACCCGACACACATGTGGAAGAAATGCTAAGACTCCATATGATTTTGGCATGATTTTTGTGAGATCCAATTTCAGTCCCTAACATTATGAATAAAGAATAAAGAATAATAATGAGTATTACATATTTTTTTTGGTTTTCAAATCCTATAAACACCTTAAATATAAGTCATGATGATATATTTGAAGAAGAAACCAAATGAGGAGTCAATTGGGTTTACCCACTTTTTTCATTTAACCAATGCTGGGTACCAAAACCCTTTAGTGCATTTCACCCCATATCTTTGTGGTTCCCATATAATTAATCTCCATTATAATTTTAATTAATAATTATTTTTATATAATAATTTAATACATAATTTTTTACATGTATTTTATTTATACTATTATATAAATTGGTAACACATGAAAGCACACATTCTCATTTATAAATCAGAATAATAATATTGTAATCATTATATTCATATATAATAATAATAATCATCATAATATAATTTAAGGTATCTTTATTTTATCATTCTAATTATAATATAAATATTAATAATTCAATGTGTATTCATCAATATTTTTAATACACTAATAATACTAAACAATTTTATATAATAATATCTTACATGTTATAATATTATTTTAATAATATAAATACATTCACATATCTAATATCAATAATACTTATGTATTTTTCTTAAAAAACACAAAAACACACACACACACATATTATTGTAATTAAAACAATCTATATATATGATAAATTCTATTAACATTGAAAATACATTTATCATTGATTTACAATTAACTATTATAACACAAGTATATGATGAAACAATACAATAAAATTTATACATGAATCTATTAACAAAATTAGCACCTTATTTTTAAAATAATAATATACATTTGTATTTATCACCTTAATAATATCATGTTCCTATTGTATTATGACATAACATAATTTTTTTGGTAACATTAATTACCATAATAATTCTTTTCACACTTTTTTATTTCTATTAATTTAAAATATTCATTACCAAAATGATTAATTTTTCTCTCAATTTCATCATCAACTATATTATAGAGATAGTACCATTTTCAAAATTAACAATTATCTATAAAAATACTTATACAAAAAAATTAAAATACATGGTATTCCATATAATATTAATTTCACTGATTTATTAATAAAATAATTCCATTTAGTTAAATAAAATATATTACTACTCATTGAAGTCCACTAGGTGCCCAGTTCACCTACATTGAGTATCTGATGGTCTACTAGGGATTGTTCACTCTCTTCCACATTAACTGGGTACCCAGTTAGCACCTTCTATGTTCCTCAATCAATTTTAAAACATTACTTCTTACTAAAATTTAGCTCCACATTTCCTAAACCTCTAAAAAGATCTAAAACACCAAATATTACATGAAAATATTATATAATTCATCCTCTAATCTTGAAATTGAAATTCGAAGCCAATAAAAAAATTGAAACTTATCTTGATTAGTTAGAATATAGTTTAATATGATGTTAGGACATGGGTAACTACACTACAACATCTATAAAATAGTAATAATATCTAATATCAAGTGATTTGAGTTCAATTTAGGTTCAATTTATGTTAAATGGGATATTAGATTTTTTTCAAGAGATGATGTGGAAAATAGGAAAAGGGGTGATGTACGTAAAGCACCAGGAACTTGATGTCATATTATTTGATTACATATGGGGTTCTTGCAGTGGATTTGGTTTTCCATGAAACATTATGTACTCAGTGGATTATTATTAGGTACTCATCCACTAATGGAGTTAAATTCCCATTAAAAATGATTTTTTTTGTATTTTAATCCTACAAAAATATAAATAATTAAAGTCTCAGTATTTTACTACAATAAATAAAATTCCAACCTTAAAGGATATCTTATCATTTACTCTACCATTTATATTCTTCCCATCATCATGATTGATCCAAGTGTCTTTTTTTAGGTATGAGAGATATTATTTATAAGGGCGCGGCCTTGTCTTCCCCTAATATACCCACTCCTTCAATTTTCATGGTCATAATAGAGGTAATATACACCTCCGTACATCTAGGGTTTATAAGATATTATAAACCATTTAAATTTATTCCAATCTATCATATGTAGAGTCTATTCTTAGTAAAATCCAAATTTTATCAAAGGTTTAACTTTCTGTATTAGTTTTCCTTAAATCTGAGTGGTGCTGATATATTCAAGTATGATCAAGTACCCTCCTTACAACATATAGTTCAAATAATTATGAATGTAAATAGGCATTGAAAACTTTTAGATATTTGTGGTTTGGGGGAGAACTCAATTACCTGATTCATTATACCCATTAATTTATTACATGGGAAATTTTATTGTTTTCCTTGACTATAAAGGACTAATTATTTTCATTTAGGATCATTCTTTAAGAGCCTGACTTATTTTCATTCATATTCCCTTATGTGTGGGTGAATATGTTTACATTTATGAGCTACTGATGAGTACATGCTTTTCCCCCTTGGGGTGGATTTATGATATCATCTTAGACTCTATGCTATGACTTGAAGCATGCAGTTTGTATGAACCCTCTTATCATAAGTAATAACTATTAAATGTAAATGAACACATCTAGAGTCTTTTTTATACAATGTGATTGGTGTATAACTATTTCTATAGATTCACAATATTTTTGGAATAATCTCTATCTTATGAGATTATTTAGGGGTGGGGTGGAGACTACCAATTGTGTTGACAAACTCACTCCCCTCAAAGGATTATAATGGGACATGCATAGACACTTTTAAACATTATCTGGTTCATGGGAAGTCACACAACTATAGAAAAAGTTACATACATTGATTGTTGATCATAAGTGTTAAATTTTTTAGAGGATCTTCGTTATAGAAAAGATAGATGTGCATGGGATGTCCTTGAAATATTTTTTGAGAGTATTTATTACTGGGGAACTACAATGGGTCCTTAGACCATGTTTGGCTAGTCTGCATTATATATATAATGTTTTCCCTTAATAATTTTTTTTTATTTTATTTTTAGTTTTTTATTTAGTTATTATTTATTATGAATCATTATATTTTCTTATATCTTTTGTTGTGTAATCTGAAGCATAACACTCTTACAATTATAATGGGAATATATATATATATATTTTGTTCCACTATTCAATATAGACTATAGTTAAAATGTCATATTATAAAGTGGGGATAAACAAACACCTACATGAGTGTTACTTGTCCCATTATGTTTGTACTATAATTTTAAGACTAAAAGGCATGCCTCAAAATTCATATGAGTTTTAAATCATGATCATTGCAAATATTATTGACTGTAACATTTTTCCCTAGGTCACTCTATATTAACTATACAAGAGTTTCAAGTGACATTAGTTGTACCTCCTCATACACAATATCTTATTAACTGGAAATGAGAATCATTGATAATACCATGGGGACACTACACCCTCATAGTTGAGTGATAAATAATATTATAAATCCCTAAGAATCATTTATAGTAAAATATCATATTATTCATAGTAAATAAGAAACCCAATATGTTATAATTAATGATATATAGAAGCAAACAATATCACACCAAAACTAGTCTTTAACTAGTCTTACCCCATATAAATAATAATTTAGAGAATAAAAATACATAATGGGTGCTACTTCCATACATGAGCCTAACTTAATCCAAATATCCAATTTCATCCAAGATATCCTAATAGATCATGAAACCCTAGGACTCTACTCTACTAAAACCATTGAGAAAATTTAGTTTTATAAGGTAACCATGTGCCACATATTCCTGAGATGAGTGTGATTGAAACATAGTAGGGAACCACCCATTGGGTTCCAAACACAACGAGTAAAGTAGTTTATGAGCTATGTGATATTCTCAAAAAAAATTCAAGGACACATAATAAATATCTAACATCAACCCTCAGGTTCTAAGGTGAAACTTAGGATCAATCATACATGCTTTAGATAGTGTATAATGTCATTAATCATGTGGAATACTATTCCATACAGTATTAAGAGTACTCTTTATATCCTTAGAAATTTCATAGGAATCCTAAATAGGGTAAATTATTGGATTATAAGTAATATTGTATTTTGGAAATTCACATTAGGTGAAATAAATGGATCCTATTTAGTATCATAGGAATCCCAAATACATCATGTGCAATTTCTAGATCATAGGAATTATTTAGGAATCCTAAGTGTATTTTGAATAATCACTTGATCTTAGGTAATATACTTGGAATTTATCTATTATCACACATAATATTAAGATATTAGGTAATATTCCAGGAATCCACATACTATCATCGGTAGTCATTATATATGAGGAAGTATCCTAGGAAACCCATAAGTCATTAGGGATAACCACCAGATCCCAAGTAATATCTTAGGAATATACAGTGTTAGGCATAATCACCATACCCTTGGTAATATACTAGGAAACCACATGGAATTAGGTATAACCAATAGATTCTCGGAATTATCCTTGGAATCCACATAGTATTAGGTGTAATCACTGGATAGTAGGAAATATAACAGTCATCCCATAGAAAAAATTTTGGGGTTGGGGTGGGATAGGGTATCACTCTTGATCATGTCTTATAATGTTAATTATAATCAATTAGGTTGGTCGTCTCCCAAAACCACTACACATAACCAATGTCGTTCTCTCATGAAATTTACTTATAACTATGACTATGCTCATTCTAGGCCACCACTATGATGCCCTCTCTACACTATCTCACCTATGGGTTAACAAAGGACTAGGTTACCCACCATAGTCCCCTACCTCACATCATAAAATATACACCCTATATGGGTTCATATCTCTCATTTACATCTCTTAGGACCATTCCCATACCTCAAGAGACATACCATCCCTTTTCATCAATGGAATCATATCAATACCTCATTATGCTCCTTAGAAATACCATACCAACATTACTCTCGAGACTTGTTATAATGCCTATATCACTTCCGAATGTCATATTAGGCTGGTCTAGTCACTAAACTTGTCATAAAATTTCCCATGGTGTACCCACCTATGTAATTACATGCTTGAAGAGAAGGAACACTGTCCTTACTCTCTAATCAACTAGTCGATGTCTCTACAGTGTATCTTGTCCTGTCATGACCTAACTTGTGTTTTAAGTTGACTGTTGGCACTAAAATCCTCTTGAGGACATATATTGGAATATTTGATCCACTCTAATAAATATTTTAATTCCATATAAGATCTTGGGAATCCCAAGGGAACTACACGCAAGATTAGAAGTTTTTGTGGAAGAATAAAATCTGAGTGCAAGGCTCTTATGCACCAAATGCGATGTCAAAACTCATCTTGCACTCCGGCATTCGAAAAAATGGCCAAGTTGGATGTGCAAATAAAATTTGATCACCATGAAGAAATGAAATCCAAACACAACATGATTATGTTCAGAATGTGACATCAAATGACCTTTTCTGCACTAACCTCCTTTCACGCACCCACCGATATTTTTACCTACAAATAGAAGGGTATCCCTCTCTTTAGGGTAATGATCCAGATGTTGAAACATCACTCCCAAGTTCACAAGATTACCATTCCATGACCACAGAAAATACATGACTCCATGGTATGGATCTTTCACAAAAATACCCTCTTGGTTCCTCCTTCGGGTGGGCCCACTGGGGCTTGATCCTCACCCATTTCCTTTTTCCCCAAGGAAAGTGCAAGAAAAAGACCCCTCCTGCGTGCAATACTTTTTATTTTTTAGTACCCATTTTTTACTGATCCATCATCTTGTGTAAAAGTCTTGAATCATGTGTTCACCATTTTCTATGAGATCCATGGGTTGGACATATCTTGAGGCCTCATGTTCGAGCTCCTCTTACGTGAAACATCCAAATCTTGTACGCACCTCTTCTGTGAGTCCCTCCAGGAATGCGTGTAGTGATTTTTTAGTCCCTCAAGAGGTTATCAATGTTGTGTTACCTGGAATTATGATTCTTCTCATAGGCACAAAAATGTTGTTGCTTCCTCTCATAGACATGAAAAGTTAGATCCCCTGATTGACAAGTCATCTGCCTCACCCCCGTCGGGAATTCCATATACCCTCTCATCCCCAACTATGGGTTGGTACAAGTTATGTAAGTCCAAGGGAGTAGGAGTGAGTCCTCAACATATAAACTTCAAGATGTTAAATTCCAAGAATCCATGTCCCCAAAAACATGATGTTAAACTCCGAGTTTCCACATGTGTGGAAGGCCTGGGAGGATCCAAAGTAAAATGAGCATCATCACCCTCGTGCTCTCTCTCCCTTTGGTCTTTACCACAATGTGATCCTCAAGCAGTCTCCACGTATGCCCTGAAACACCATGATAGGGTGTTCCATGAACATGAATCCAAATCCTCCTCATACATCAGGACATCATACTCAAACATCCCTCCTGGTGTAAGTCCCAATCTCTATCTCCCACGGTATCTGACCACGAGTAATCCCCACCACATCTCTCATGGTCACACCATTCACCACACGATCATCAGGATAGTTGCCACCTCATGTTTCTCACACTGAGCATGACTCATGTGTTCTTAGAGTAAGCAGTGACCATGAAATCCTCTTAGGCTTCTAACCATGCGTAAGTTCCAACATGTCTTTAAGACGCTAACCATACGTATGTCCCATTCCCCCCTCCAAAACTATGTGACTTTTATCCTTCTCTTATAAATATGGTACGTAGGAAGCCTCTTTGAGGTTAAATCCACTCAATCCCCACAATCCAACTATTCTATGCATTTCATGTCATTTTACCTTGAACCCACATGACATTAAACTTTTTAACCATATAAACTACACTGGTTTTTATCCCTTTTTGGATTCATAGGAAGCCACTCTGAGCTTCAATCCCAACCATTGTTAAAATATGGTTCTCCCTTCTTAGGATGTACTCTCATGATGTGAACTTTTTCCTTTTTGAGACCCAATTCTAGGATACATCCATTGAGGTGTTTGGATCCATTGTGGTAAGATAACTATGAATAATCCATAAACATCATCATACTCCTCCCACTAATAGTATCCCTCTTGTGATAGATAACTAACCTTACATAATCCCCAACATGTATTCTGGTCATTTTCCATTGTGCATACCCCAATCATATCCCCCATTCTGAAACTATATGGACTTTGATTCTTGTCTTCTACATAGGTTATGTAATAATCCTATTTGAAGTATCAATCCCATCACTCACTTTCTATTATGATCTCTCCAATAAGCCTTTGTGTCTCGATAAGATCATTCCCCAACCTGAAGATCCTACTTCTTTCGGGTCCCCATCCAAGAGATCCATTCTTAGGGTCCACTACCTTAGATGTACCATTAGCTCACCTAATGACATGGACTTTGATTACAAGGAATTTGGATAGGTAGGAAGCCTCCATGAGGTTCAATCCCAACACCATCAACTTCACATCAGTTCCACCTCATTCATTCCACCCACTACACTCAATCCTCAATCATACATCCTGATCCCTAACTGAGCCACCACATCTCGATGAGATCACACCATTCATCTAGGAAACTAACCATCTGTAAGCCCCAAATCACTCTATAACTATGTGGGATTTGATCCATGTCTTCTACAAAGGGTACATAGATAGCCTCCATGAGTTTCAATCCCAGCCAATGGTAATCCTCGGTGTTTTCCATTTTGGGAGTGGGACATCCTAATCCATACTTAATGATGTTTAGATTAGCCTTCATGTTGTGACACCTTCCCTTTTTCTAGTACTCCATCCATGGTCCGGCCTCATCAGGAGTTTCAATCAATCCATTTGGTAAACCTTCCAGTTTTTCCCTCATAGGAATGTGATATTATTATACACTCTCAACAGCATTTTGTTCAGTCTAATTCGTCTCCTATTGACATTAAACTCACAAAATACCCCATGTTAAACATGGGAATCCTATTAAATCCTTCTATACATGCGTCTATCATAGGATACCCCACAATTGATCTAGGATTCATCAAGAAAATGTGCCCTCTAGAAGACCTCTAATAAGGGAAAATTCAAGTGTACCAATGTTCTAGCATCGAATCATTCTAGCAAGTCCCAACAAGACTACTCTACTAACTAAAAGTTTCTAATAAAAATTGACCCTTTGGAATGTCCAAATGGAAGATGTGTAATTAACCAGTTTCCACAAAGAGATAAAAGACCATCATGAACAATATCTTAATTGAATGGATAACCAAAATAGGAGAATAATTATGAGGAGGAATCCACAGAAAGAGAAATTGAAATCCCTTCATTCTATTCTGATCAAGGAGAAAACATAACTAAACAGGAGATGAATATCACCCACCTTTGGAAAGCTAGAATGCGGGGTACAGTGCATCCATCACCATTTAAAGTTGCAATGCGCGTGGGCGGCACGCCCCTGTGGAAAGCATCAGAAACCGAAATGAATATTTTATCCTTTAAGAAAAGGTATTAGTAACATTCAAGACATAAGAATATGAAAAATTCACCGAATCAATTTATCTGACACCAGGTCCTGCTAGAAAAATAGTGGGTCAACCATGAAACTCACCCAAATTTGGTGTTTTTAATCATTCGTAATTCTAGTCTGAAACATTATCAGTATGGATAAATATACCCATTCATGGATGAATGAATGGCGTTGGGGAATTGTGCACTGTTTTCCTACTATCTGTACTGATAGTTGAATCTTTCTTCATTGTAGGTACAAAGCTACCGGAAACCGGTCACCTCTTTCCCCAGAAGCAGGGGAATGGGAAATTCTAATGTGCAAAACCTGTATGGATCTACCTCTTCCAAGATACAATCCACTACTATAGATACGGGGCACACATTCCCCATCTCTCTATCCAAGGTCATCCAAGGAAGGGTGATGGACACTCATTTTCAGTTATACAAACAAGAGTGGGTCATCCCAATGAGGGATATGGCCTTTACAAACCTGGAGGTTCTTGTAAATTGGCGCCATTGCCACTCCCAAGGGAATTGTTGGGATTTAATGCTCCCCTCTCTTATGTACAACTGTTTCAAGAGCCTCTCCTCGAACCAAAATTACGACTCATTCACCTACGTCGATGAGGTGAGGTACATCAGGGTCAATAAGGAGATGACTACCGCCTAGAAGCTATCGAGTAGGGATCACACCTAACATTGTCAATTCTACCACCATGTATCATCACTTCAGGCTGAGGAATAGATGTTTTACACCGCTCCCCACCAGCACTAGGCTGACTAACCTGACATTAGTGTCAGGCACATGCCTAGGAAGATTCACATTAGGGGGATTTCATCTTCTATAGCTTCTGTGGCCCAGTACACCTCTGGCACATACTATCAGGTCCAAGATATTGTATAGAATGGTCACTTCCATTCCCAACTAGGATTGATTCCCCAACCGCTTCATGGGATGTTTGGGATGAATCTTCTAATCACAGACATGACCAGCCATAATGGGATGACCCATGGCAATTAGATCTAGTATAAAGGTCATCCTTGTGCCACCATTTTCCGAATCAGAGGCCCTCCCCATATTTTTGACACCCCATATGGAATTCCTCCTCATGCCCATGATTCATAGTATAGATATTTTCCCCATATTTCTGCTTATCAATGCGAAGGTCCTCCTCGCTTCATCACCAGCTCTAATGGAGGTCCTTCCAACATTGATGACCATCCAAGTGGAGGCCCTCCCCACTTCAGTGAATAACAAGATGGATGTACTCCCTATGTTAAGTTAGATTAGTATGAAGTCCCTCCTCATGTTACCCCTACTCGACAATGCGGAGGTCCTCTTCATGCCCTAGACATCCGACATGGTGGTCCAACCCATAGTATCACCAACTCCAGTAGAGGCCCTCCCTGGTACAGCACTCACCATATTAGAGGACCTCCCTTCATATCTGTCGACCCACATAGTGGTCCTCCCCATGTTCCATTAGACATATTCATGAGTTCTCCTCAAACCCCAACTCACCCAAGGGTAGGCCCTCCATACTCCAAAGACAACATATGCAATGGTCCTCCTCATGTCACGAACAACTCAAGCATAGGTCCTCCCTACTCTAACATCAAGCCGCATGGAGGTCCCCCCCATGTCGAAGATATCTCTTTCCCTAAAGGACCATCCTGGGGTGGGAGGGAGAACCGTCACCACCAAAGGAAGAATCCTTAGAAGCACCAGTTCATAGTCAATCCCATATTCTTTTTTGATTTTGAAGCAAAATGAGACTCGATGATAGATAATTCACCCTAATCCTCTATATCAAGGTCTGGGGAAGGAACCCAGCATGTTATATTCATCCTTCCAAAAATTAAAATGCACAAAATCATAGAATCCCTCTGCAAGAACATGTTGGAGGTGGATGATTTAGATCATTTCTAGGGTCTTGTCGTGCAGGCCTCTCTATTATCATTAAGATCATTATCTAACTCAACCTGAGATCATGGAGATTTGTTCTGGGGTTTTGGAATGTAAAAGGAATATGCCTGATCTACCACATATGGTTGCCACCACTACATTAGAAGCAGCGTTTGACATCCCATACTACAGGGATGTGATGATGTAGTATGTACCATTCCCAGGAGAAGAAATAGTTCGTAGTGTCTTTCCATCCCATGGATCATTCTCTCCACCATCCAATTCGATATTTTAATGGTCTACATTGGTGTCATTGAATGTCTATCAACTGCCCCCAGTCAAGAAATGGGGAAACCCATTGTTGGATCCCACTTTAGAATGTACAATCTTGTGGGACATTCTATCAACCAACTAATTATCTGAGATGTTTTGGTCGATTCTGACTTCATACTTTAGTGCTCCGGAGTCCCTCACCCAGTACGAAGTCACATGTTTCCTCCAAACCATCTAGGAGGCACATATCTACCTCTAGAATTTCAATTTGGTTTATATGAAGAGTCGGGACAATTTTGACAACATCAGCTAGTAGTAACACATGGTTGACCTAGCTGCCCTTCCTGTTGATTAGCACCCTAAATCACCTAGTTATCGCTAGAACCTCTAGCAATGATGCATTTACAGCTTCACTATTCACCACATGATTATTGTTGAGGCATCTCCAAATATTGAAATCTTTCACTTGGGATAATATTTTTCTCTCTACATTAGCCTGATCCTGTAATGGATTGATCTTCCTAGAGACATCGAGGATATGAATTCAGGCATAGTAATAGAAAATATGGATGAGTTGGTCAAACTTAAGGAGTTATAAAATGAAGCAAATTTTGAAAAGGATAACACGTCCCTTGGGGAAACACAATATTTACTAGACCACTCAGGAACTGTTACTCCCTAGAAAGGGAAGGAACTCTACCTTGTTGAGCCCTCCAACTCATTTCCTTTTGGTTGAGACCCCCAAAAGGGTAAAGGACTGCCAGTGGCTGTTATGACTTCTAACCCATCTATTTTAGTATAGAAGATTGAGGTTGACCCTATCGTGGCTACCTTGCATCATCATCTTTCTAAATAGAAAAGGGTCAATGATGGGATCCTGGATGAGCATCTTGCAAGGAGATGTTTGGATTATGGTGATCCTTTGTATAATCTCATCCCCCTCCACTGAGGCAACAGAGGAAACCATAATATCATCCTAGTGAATTTCCTATTATTTATCCTGACAACCATGCACATCCTGATAGGGAATAGGACAGAGATTATGGAAAATATCCATGGTATTCATCCCCAAATATGGATGAGTTTCATTAGAATCTTTTCTAAGACCCATTTCTACGAGTAGTTCCTTTAGCGGCTCCAAAGGTCTCTCTTCAGGTTACTCCCTCATCTTCTCTATAGGCCATTTCACCAGTCTCTCCATAAGTCATTGGAGGTACATACCATGTTGGAGAACCCACCAATGTGATGGTAGTTTGGGACCCTCACTTGGATAAGAATCCCCATCAGGAGGATATGATGACTGCTCTCATTTCCCACCATGGGGCCCTTGAGACACTATAGGTGGAGATCCCACCAGATGAAAAGCCATATTCATCTTGGGTGGATAATATTCTATCACCCAAATATTTTATGGATTCCTCTTTTCCCCATTTAAAATGGATGGGTGACCCATTATAGCATCTGGCCCACATTACCTCAAGATATGGACCTATGATGGGAGCTCTAACATAGAAGGAAATCCCTATGCTCAAGTGTTTTTTATCGACATGGGAAGGGACCACATTTTTCTTGTATAACCCATTACCCATTGGTTCTACAGTTGGTTTGTAATATCTCCATAAGGACATTTTGTATCAGTTTATCACCACCACATAGAATACTAATATAATTAATCTCTTCAAATTCAAGGAGAAACCCGATGTGCAAGTCGCAGAAATTATCACCTAGTAAATGTGCCTCACATATTCACTCGACATGCCACTTTCTCAGGGTACATCTATTGATGATCTACATGAGATATTTAATGTCTGAATTGGTACTCTCCCTTATCAATCAATATTCCCTAGGTGGATTCCAAGATCTCTATGATAAGGCTCAGTGCCTAGAGAAATATGTGCAACAAGACAAATAGGCATGTCCGTTGCCTCCCAAAACATCTATAATAAGGGACTTCAGAGCCGAGACAACATTAATTAAATAGTTATAAGTCCTTATACTACTAGATTTGTAACAGGAAGGGCCTCCTCCATATCCTCACCAAGGACAATTGCCTCCGACGCAACACCACCTGCCTCCGAATTGACCAGTTCCATTGTGTTATGAAACAATACCACTGAGGCAAGATAATCAGGTTATGAACCCTTTTAAAGCCCTAGACTCTCTTCAGGACCTGGCTCTATGAGCTCCTTTTCCTGACAGGTGAAACCTAACCTACCTGTTTAGTGAGGATTGGATTGACA
Organism: Viscum album; assembly: GCA_963277665.1. NCBI lineage: Eukaryota > Viridiplantae > Streptophyta > Magnoliopsida > Santalales > Viscaceae > Viscum > Viscum album. The sequence goes on from OY728128.1 coordinate 1,787,141,759, forward strand.
ACTATTTCCGCACCGCTTTTGTCCGAGGGTTGCAAAAGTTTGAAGAATGCAAGAAACTGAGGAGGCTCATCACATTGATCACCCTAACTACTTCCCCTATCATCAGTTCGTTGGACATACTCTCAAAAAATTATATATATTCAAGGACTGACTTTTAGATCAGGTTGACAATAATGTAGTTATATTGGGTCATTACTCATCACAGGAGTCATGTGTTTCTGAATAGCATTATAGTAGTAGAGATGATGAATGAAAATAGGTCTCTAGATGTGGTTCTACGAATTATGATGATTGGTTAGGAAATAATGTTTTAGCTTATTACCATGGTATAATCCATTCCCATTTTAATCAACTTGAGCCTTCTAAAATATCTATGATTACTCGTGTTATTTCTTCCAAATCTACGTCTCATCCTTCCTCATCTCAGTAGAGCAGGAAATATTGGTTCAAGGGAGACAAAATTCCCCCAATGATGCCAAAGCATTCAATCAATCCAGTCGAATTCATGAATCCATAGATGGGATTCTTGACAAGGATCCGACCTGTGATTGATGATTCCTCAAGTGATGATCAAGATTATTCCTCAGTGAATATTGGCAAACTGGTGGACCCTTAAATGGTTCCTATTGATGAAGGATGTCAGGAGGATCCTACCAATGTTCCCTGTCAGCACTATCATTGATGGAGAAGTTTGAATGATCAATATAGTGATTCCATCCAGTTTGTACAAACTATAGAGGCCGGATAGTAGGCTCGACATAGGGTTTAATATGCATCTTTCTTATATCTTGTCTTGTCCGGTTCTCTGTGACCGCTATTTGGGCTACTCGATCAGGCAGAGCATCTGCAACCACGATATGATTAGACACGTCCACCTATGGATAGGCCTCATTCATATGGTGGTCTTTTGGTAGTCAATTTTCATTTTTATCTAGTTATCAGCAGGATACTCCCAACACTAGCCAGAATCCTTCAGCTCGACCAGTTGTGCGCATCACACCATCTTCTGTAGATAAACATCACATCGACAATAATGTGATCATAGTATGAAATAAATATGTTATTAATAAACATTATAGTATTCATGAAAAACTATTGATCCTTGAAACCCTCAAATTGTAAGAGGATATGAATTAATCCCTCATAAAGGCTTTAAAAAGCCCCTCTGGTTTGAAATAGAGGTAGTGGCTATAGATGGCTTCCATACTAAAGAGGTCGACCAAGAAGAATGACAATACATCATCTCATTAGCAAGATGAGTTTAAGGATCCCATGTATAGGGTTATATTTTCTGATTATACATCATAGTCCAACTCAATGGTGTAGATTTCATCCATTGTCTTGTCAAAGTAGGTTCTAGGATCAATCTCATCACGACCCGGACAATAGACAAGCTAAGACTATCTAAAAAAGTTTTGAGACCCTCTAACATTAATATTCATTTTTATTCCATAAACAATAAGAGGCTATAAAAAAGGATTTTCCTAAGGACAGAGTTTTGTGGCCTAGTATCCAACATTGAATTCACGGTCATCTCAAAGGACACCGAATAAATGCATTGATGGGTAGACCTGGACTCCATCTTCGTGCAGCAGTTCCCTCCTCAAACCACCAATACCTCAAGTACTCCTTAAATGGTTGAGTGGTTGTGCTCTAGGGTGATGCATCTCTTTTTTCTACTTGTGAATCCTGATATCTAGATGTCAACTATTATAGAATAAAGGAAAAATATTTTCAGGCCAATGAGGTTGAGCACACCTCTACGGTGGTCAATCCCTGGATGACTTCATTCTTCCAATCCACCTGCTATAGGTTATACCCCTTGGCATGGGACATTGCTTTTTTGTGTTTAATATAATGGGGTGAAACATTACTAGATACAATTACCACTAACAAATTACATTATATTTCTACACATGATAATCTAGAGTGATACTAGAGCCTCTCACCCCTATTAGGTACTGAGATGTTTTTCCCATGGCCACAGTAGTATGTCACACATTCTTGTTTCATCTTTTCGGGATTATTTGACACCAACTGAAAAAGCAACACTGCTTTGATATCATCAATCACGGGCCCCTCAGTAAAAGTCCTGAAGGAATCAGTGAAACTGATTTTGTTTCCATTGTTTCAATAGTGCAGGACCCTTTGGGGAAAGATTCCACTACCTCTCAAGATGGAAATAGTGTCACTTTGGTATTAGTTTACTTTAAAGGGTTACCTCTCACTAATAACCCTCCCACATTGGAAAAATATGAGGATTTGACAGATGCTCCTCCCTCATTTAAAGAAAGATTCTCCCCCATCGTAAATGAGTTGGTACATGTGAATCTCATCACTAAGGAAAACATAAGGACCACACTGATCATTGTAGAAATGCCTATAGTGGAATAGAAGGAGTACATGTATTCTCTAAAGTAGTATCAAGATGCATTTTCCTAGAGTTACAAAATGATTATAGGACTAGATCCTCAAGTATCCATCCACCGATGTGGTCTCCTTGTAAGTCATCATGGGTTCAAACAACCTCCTAGGAAGATGAACATGTCTCATGTTTCCATTATCAAGGTTGAGGTTGATAAGATCATTAAATCAAACTTTGTCAAGAAAGTCCATTACCCTAGATGGTTGGAAAACACCATCCTCTTCAAGAATAAGAATGGAAAATCAGAGATTTTATCATCTTTCGGGATCTCAATCATCACTTCCTGAATGACGACTTCCTTATCCAGTGAAAGAACAATTAATCGACACCACGGGTATATTCTAGGCCCTGTAAATTATGGATTTATATTCTAGGTATTATCAGATATGGATAGCCCTAGAAGAGGATGAATCCACCTCCTTTAGGGAACCACAAGGGACCTTCTGTTATCAGGTAATTCCCTTTGGATTGATGAATTCATGAGCCACCTATCTGCGTTCCATGCACTGCATATTCAATATGATCCTTGGGATGCTAGTGGAATGTTATGTTGATGATCTGATGGTCAAATCTGATCAGCATCAGGACCATCTGAGATTGCTTGAGAAAGTGTTTGGCTACCTCCGCTATCATCATTTGAAGATGAGTCCCTTGAATTTCACCTTATGGGTTACCTATGAGGTGTTTCTCAGTTTTGTCATTAGATATAGAGGCTTTGATATTGACTCAAATAAGATGATGTCCATCAGTCAGATGTCTCTTCTGAGAATCCCATGAGCGCTCTGAGGCTACCAAGGGCACGAAGCCTATATATGCCGATTCATTCCGAATCTGGAAAGAAAGTGTAAGTACTTTTCCCCACTTATGAAAAAATGTGATTCCTTCCAATGGGATGAAGATTTCCAAACCCCTTTTTAGGGAATCAATCAGTATCTACTACATCCTTTGTTCTGATTCCAGCTGTCTCTGGTATGTTTTTGGTCCATTATGTGACCACCCTATAATGATATCTCAGTTCCTTTATCACCTAGAATAATAATAAATGGATAGATAATTGTTTGTAATATCTTTGTTTCATGCCCGTAGACACCTATAGGACTTACTTCGCCATCGATAAGATCTTCCTTGCGTTGGTTTTTTCAATGGAGAAGTTTCGACATTATCTTCAGCACCACGTGATACACCTAATATCACACGTTGATCTGCTGAAATACATTTTAAACCAACCTATGTTAGAAGGAAGTCTATCTCCACGGGCAGTGATCCTTCCGTAGTTCGAAATTAGGATAGTTTTGTAGAAGGCTATCAAGGGTTAGATGCTATCAGATTTTATTGCCGCTCATCTGGCCCCCACATTGGATTCCATGGATCTTGAATTTTTAAATAAGGACATATTATTAGTGGATGATACTATTCAATGGTGGACGATTTATTTTGTTGGTGGCTCCCAAAGTCCCATTGGTATAAGGCTCAATGATCCCGAGTTCAAAAAATGTTGGCTTGGGCATCGTCTTCACTACGCCTGCATAGTTTTTCTAGTCTTATTTGTTCTTGTTTTCAAGTCTTCACCAACAATGAGGAGGAGTATTAGGATCTTATCACTAGTCTCGAGTTGTCCCTTGAGATTGATGTTCCCCACCTATATATGAAGGGGGTCTCTAAGATAGTCATAAAACAAGTCAACATTGATTATGTTGTTAGAAAGCCAGAGCTCATGCCCTTATTAGAGTGCACTTGATACCTGATGTCCAAGTTCCTTTCTCAACCACATGTTGCTCGTGTGCCCTAGTCACGGAATGGTTGAGACTATTTCTTTTCTATTATTTCCAAATCTCTTGAAAATCCTGACTAGGGTGACCTATTAATTCATGTGGAAAATTGAAGGGCCATCCCTCCTGTTACCGTAGACGATGAAGACATACAGTAGTTATGTCACCTTACTACTAATGCCTCCACAATGAGACCTCTAGGTCCCATTGCTGCAGTAGAAGAGAGCCATGATTGGTCAACTACCTTTGATGAGTCCATTCACATGGATGTCGCTAAATAGACTTAGACTAACGTGACTGAATCTGCCGACATGTATTTCATTTCACCCTCAAGAGTGGTCCCAGCCTCAGGAAGATCCTCTACAGGCATGGGATCGATGGAATTATCCTCCATTGTATTTAGGGAGATGATATTACCTAGGTTATTTAACAATTTCATGCAGGTTCCTATGATTCCCATTAGGCCATGATGAAACTCTATCAGTAGATTCAATGGATGGGATACATTTGGCCCACCATAGTCTATTACTATATCATGTTTTTAAAGAGGTTCCATATATTTTATATCAATCCCAACATTGTGCATCGACCTCTAGAGCCCCTCCATACTACTAAGTAATCATGGACCCTTTTTTATCTAGGGACTTAATATCATGTGATTATATCCGCTCGTGATATTTATTTAGTGTGGGTTCATCCTGAATGCAACATATATCTTCTCCAAGCAGTAAAAAGAGATTCTGCTCAAGGATTTCATGTCCCGTTCTATCATCCATTTAATGATTTCCAACATCTTCCATCAATTTGGAGTCCCCCATGGTATCCTCACTGATTACTCCACCAAATTTTGAGCATCCAAACTGAATATATTTTATACCAAGTTCACCATTAATTACAACTAAACATCTCTCTACCATGCATTGTAGAATGGGTAGATTGAGGTGGTTAAAAAGCCAGATCCAATATTTTGTAGAAGATGGTTGGCCAGAACAAAAAAATTAGGCCACAAAAGATCCCCAATAATCTATGGGCCTACCAGAAAACTACACGTGATTCCACCCATGTGACCCTATATTAACTTGTGTATGAAACTAAGGTGGTCCTAACCATCAAGATTTAGTTACTGTCACACAATATAGCTATCTTTGATATGTTGATGTCAGACAATGTGGAAGAGGTCTATTTTGATGAACATGAATCCCTCGATGAGAAAAGGATATAGGTCTTGAACTATCTGGAGAGATACAAGAAAAAGATATCCACAGCTTTAAATAATAATGTACACCTCTGCTCCTTGATTTAGGGTGGACCAATATTGTCCTTAAGGATGCTGATGATACCTAAAAGGAAGCCACTGAAGCTGGATCCCAAATGGGAAGGACCTTACATTGTTCACATGATTTATCCAAATAATGTATACTATTTAGTCATCATGGATGGTGAGAGAATCACTCTTCCTGCCAATGATATGATAATTAAGAAGTACTTTGCATAGGGATCTACAATCGTCCTGTATGATGTTAAACTGTTTAACCCCATCTGAGCAGCAGGACTTAAAATATCCCAACACCATTTTCTTGTAAGACTTTAAGCTGCCCCATCCTGCATGACATTAGGACTAACATTTCTTCTTGTTCATATGATGACAAACTATGTAGTTCCTCAGTGTCTTCATCTAAGAGGGTGTCACATTTATAAACACTTTTACAAGCTTTGTCCTAAAGGTGCATTGTAGGGTTGATACCTTCTCACTCCTCATTCACATCAGGCTATAACTACTACTCCATGTACCCTACCCAAGAATAGAGTTTCTCTTTATCCTTACCAAATGAATTTAAACTACATGTAATTCTCTAACTATGTGTGTCATGATTCATGCCCTTATAGTATATGTAGGAAATTCTATTTTTTTCTTCAGTTCCATCCCTATGTTATGAAAGATTCCATTTCTTTTCCTCTTCACCCACCCCCGACCTTAGTTCTCCCTAGGATTTGGACATGTTGTGTTTGGGAACTCTTTCGGTACTCATTTAGATTGGTTTTTCAACTGCTACACCATGACCCCCCCCTTCGAGATAACTCATCATTCCATTCATCCTTACTGTATGGCGTTAAACTATCTTGAACTCTAAGAACTACATGTGGCTTGATTCCTGCACTTGAATGATACATAGGAATTCACAGACCATTTGCCTTTAGGTCCAACCAAAGGTCTCTTAACCTTTATCACCTCTTTGGACCAACCTTATGGTCTGATTTCTATGGCATCAAACTATGATCATTTCCACCCCACATGATGAAAGAATGTTGTGTCTTGCCTACAAGAAATTCAATTGAAATGTTTTTATGGTCTTTTCTGCATGGCCTTAAAAGTAAAATGACCCTTTTTCCTATATGACATTTAAATACACAAATCTATCCTTACCACATTGCATTAAACTATACAGTTCTTTAGGAACTATGTATGACTAGATTCTAACCCTCATAGGATAAGTTGGAATGCCCATACATTTTGTCTTTAAGTCCATCCCCAAGGTCCAAACCTTTTATTCTATTATTCCTCATGGCTTGAGTGTCCCATGAACACATGGAGTGGTATGAGACCTTTTTTCCCATTCAATTCAATTTTATAACAGCCACACCATGTACACCCCCTTGGGGTCTTCCCCTTTTTCATGTCTGGGTTTAAAGACGCAAAACAACCTAGTTTTTCTAGCCAACATGAAATTAAACTTATTTATACATGCTTCACAAAGATAAAAATCATGGAAATTGGTCACAAATCCTATCTTCTGGTCATTTGTCTTGAGACCCCTCTTGGAGGTGCATGGTGGGGCATGGTCTTCTTTTGTCCTCATTCACATCAAGTTTATTTTTCAATGCCATATGAACACCCTTTGGGTAATTGTTTTCCCCATATCCTTGCCATATAACAATAAACTAAATATCAACCTTCATCCTTACCTACTAATGTTTAATTTCCCTACATTTAAGAACTATATGTGGTTTGATTCATGCTCTCATAGGATACGTATGAACACCCAAAAATTTGTCATTGGGTCTTACCCTAGGTCCCCTGATCTATTTTGTTTTTTTCATTTACTTATTCTCTCTTGTCACATACCCCTAGTGGTATCTGATGACTTTTTCCATGACTGCTTAATGTTCTTAGATTCCCCACGGTATCAGACATTGAGTATTGTATTTTTCCTGGAAAACACTTCATTTTGTCTACATTCTTCACACATCCCCTGTATTTGGGTCTCCATTATCTTTCACATTTAGGGGGACCCCCAAATAGTATGGGTGTTCAGTCCTATGGGTCGCCTACCATTTTGGTCCAACAACACATAGGATCTTGAAAAAACTCTTGAGTTAAGTCCCACATTTCAAATATGGTCAGCAGTCGGCCCTCTATTGTTTGTTCCCATTTCGGGAAGCATGATACAAACGCTGTGTTTTGAATACGATTAGTAGTTGTAATCCATTTTTATATCATCATAATTGCTTACTAAGTATTTTATATCATGATTTAAATCAATTTTCACATCCTCATGTCCATGCAAAATTTCAATTCCCATAGTGTTATCCCTTCATGCACCTTTTCACATTGAGTGGGCAGACTACCATCATGGGGTCATCCTTGAATCTGCACCTTTGATCCATTTTCATACACATTAGTGTGTCATAAATATCTTCTCTGCCCCTTTTTACCACAATAATCATAGATCACATGAGATTATGGGGTTTGATGAGGTTTTTACCCACATGGAAGGGTCACATTTCTATATGGTATGAACTCTACGACCATAAACTAGGAGATTACATCCCGAGTATTTTAGTTTTGGTGTGGACCAATATGGTTCTCATTCAGATCTAATTCCATCATGGAGCCACCCCACACATTTACGCTTTGAAATGGTATTATCTTTATAACCTTAAACTAATATCCCCCTCATCTATATTATATGATGTTAAACTCCACATTCTACATCCAGGATGTATGATGATAAATTACACAACACTTTTATGACTTTACCTGAGAAGATCTTATCCTTTTGGTGTTATCCATATATAATTTCATCCTTAATAACTACATTTGGATAGATTCTCATCCTTGTGGGATATATAATGACACTCGAACAAGTTTCCCCATGGTCCAGCTATCGAATCAAGACCTTTTTTTACCCCATTTATTTTATGGGTTCTCTCTTGGGAGTGTGTGGTTTTGTGTGAGACCTCTTTGGTCATCATTATTTTCAGCTTTATTTTACCATTCCATGAAGATCCCATTTGCGATACCATTACCTCTTGAGTATCCTTACTGTATGACATTAAACTACATTGAACATCATAAACTATCCATGGCTTGATTGTCATCCTCAAGGGATATATAAGAATTCCGAAAATTTTTACCTTCTAGTCCATCCCCAGGTTCATAAGATAGATTTTTTTTTATTTTCTCCACTCATCTCCTCGGGTCATATACCCTTAATTAATTCACTTTACCTCTATTATGACTCATTAGCCTACCTAGATGGGTTGTGGTGTTGAGCCTAGTGTGTTAGATTTTTCATGGACATTCCCTCATTCAATTTCAAAGTTTCATGTGTCCCTTTATTTGGGTCTCCATCATCTATCACATATTAAGGGACCCCCTAATGGTATAGATGATTGGACTTATGGATGTACTACCATTCTAGGCCAATGTATCAGATGATTTTGAATGGTATTTGAGATAGGTCCCGCATTTCAAATATGGTTAGCGGTTGAACCTCATTTTTCTATTCTTGTACTAGGTTACACCATATGGATTTTGTTTTTCCAATATGGTCAATAGTTATCGTCCATTGTTACCCCACCCCCTTTGTGTCCCATATACCATGCACTTTGATTCACAATTTCTTTCCATTTTGTTCTTATGGAGACTCCAGCACCCCTGGTGTTATTCCTTCATAAATTTTCATACGTCGAGAAGGGATTTTAGCTTGGTTTGGATATCTTCCACCCGTCATTTCCTTTCTAGTATTTTTCACTCTCATATGATTAAAAAAGGTATGTATCACTCCATGTTTCCCACACCGACCATAGATCATGTGGGGATAGGATTTTTGGTAGGGTCATACACATATACAAGCTGTGAAACATTATGGTCCATGTTCTTTGACTTTTAACTAATATCTTTTTCCTGATGTCAAACTATACTGCCTCATACCCTGTGAATTTAATAAACTACATCCTTATCGTGTGATGATAAAATGCATGATCCAGTCCTATCATATGGCTTTAAACTGTGACATCATTGTTTTGGTCGCATGACAAAAAACAACACGACATTGTGGTGTTCTCACATGAGTGGGAATCACCTTTGGTACTGTTTATCCACCATATCACTTATCAAAACATGTATATGACTTGATTCCCATATTGACACAATGAATTTTCATCAGGGGATTTCCACTTAATAAAAGAAAACACAAAAAAATGAAAAATAAGAAATATATGATTCCTCTTTTCTTTGGGAATGGGTCAAACATGCACATCATCCGAGAACTACACATGGATTTGTTCCCATCCTTATGGGATATGTGGTGTTTCCCAAATCTTAAATTTTGTGTCCAACCACAACATTACTACACTTTTCATGAAAAAAAATAGATTTCCATATCGTTTGATGTTAATAGGTATGGAATTAATGAACTAAATGTAGATTGATTCCCTATCTAATAGGATATGTAGTGACACCCTGACATTTTGTCTCTGGGCCAATCCATTGGTTCATTAACCCTATTTTCAACCCTCTAGCCTCTGTTCCTCTTAAGTAGTGTGTGTGTCGTGTGAGCCTCTTCGGCCTAACTATGTGTACCCTGATATTGAGCTTCTATCGGTACTCCAAATATTATGACTATAAAATATTCACATTAGTCCATGGAACATGAATTTAAACTATTATCTAGGGTCTAGGTAGGATTACCTTAAACTATGTGCATTGTCTTCTTCATATGAAGTTAAAATGTTTCATGCATCATCCTCACCATTAGACTTTAAACTAGGTGTTTATCATCATCATCTATAAGGGCTTATAGGTCCTCTATAGAGAGGTCCTGTTAGGAAAGGTCTTTGATCAGGATTCATACTGATACGCTCAAATCTATGTTATCTATGCCTTGGTGGTGTAATTTTGAGAGTGTGGGAAGCTATCTATTCATTCCATCACTCCATCTCCATGATTTTAATTCCATTTATTTGAATCCTTATAATATTTTACATGGAGGGGACTCCCAAGTGGCATGGATTCTTAGCCTCATAGAGTAACTACAATTTTGGGCCAACGTTCAGAAGGATAAAAAACAACATTTTGAGTTTGGCCCCATGTTTTTTAATTTGGTTTGTGGTTGTCCATCCTCTGTTTTTCCCCATATTAAGCTAACATACTATGGATGATGTGTTTCTAATATGGTAAAAAATTATTCCACATAATATTTCTTACATCATTCTGTTCCAAATTTAGGGTAACTTGATTCACACTTCTCATTTTCCTTTTTTGGAATGATTCCAACTACGTTAATTTTATCCCTCTCATGTACTAGAAAGCATTGGGAAAAGAAATTTGGTTGTTCTGAGAACTATAATATCAATTCACAACCATTCTCTCTCATCTTGAACAATTGGGGTGGATGGTTAATAATTTTAGGCCCTAAGTATTTGATGGTTTCCTAGTACTCTCATACAAATTGAAAAATTATGTGATCATTCCTTATTTCTCACAATGGATATGACCCACGTGAGCCTAGGGTCTGATCATTAGTTGATTAATGTTGTGATTGAGATGAAATACTAAAAATAAAATTAATATATATATATATATATATATCCATACATGTACTTCAGAATGAGAAAATGAAATGGGAATTATGTTTCAAGAGTTTGTCGAAAACTTGTCCATTACGGAACATCTCATTCGATAGACTGCTTCAGTACCCCTATTTTCTAGAATGTGGCCTCTAGAGTTCCTTACCGTTCCCTAATCTCCCTTTTCTCATCAAGAAGTATAGAGAAGAGCTCATTATCCATGTTTTTCATTCATTCCCTCTAGGCTCAAAGTTTATTCACTTGATTGTTCACTTTTAATTATTGCTCCTGAGCTTCCACCAGATAAACTGTCAATCATTTAATGAGCCCAGCTTGATTCACAAAGAATGTGGAACGTTCACCTATCTACTCTGTAGGGTTTCATATTTCATTTTTAACCTCCTAAAACTTCATGATGTTGTTATATTTATTATCAAACTAGGAGACATCTATGTGATGGCTTTCCTCCAACATCATCTCAGCAAGATATTCATGAATCTTCATATATAGATGTCGATCATCCACCCCTTTGGTATAGATAAGGTGAAACCGAGTGAGGAGTGACCACATCTGGCTCACCCATTCCACTGATGAGAGGTTGAGGAATAAATTGAAACACTTCCATGGATTGCGCCATGTCATACAAATTTCCTTGTCCATGTTCGGGACAAAATCATCATTCCCCTATATGTCTGTATGTATATATTCAAGAAATATGTCCAGATGATCAGTGGTACGGTATTCCTCTGGAATTCAGTCTGAGGGACTAAGTTCTCTGATATGAGGGTGGCCCCATCTCTCATTTATTCATCTTCTATACCCTCTCCATATTTAGGATCCATCCTGGATGTGGAATCACCTATATCCTCCACCCCTTGCAAACCATGTGCCAGGGTCAGATTGGTTGGAATGACTAGCTCCTCAGGGAATGGAAAAACCACAAAGTGGGCTCCCACAATTGTCTCAGAATCCTTGGTTTTCTAGTATTCTAGAATTATGATCACTACATGGAGATTATATAATTTGGTCTGCCATATGCTTAGATAATGGATATGAATTTGTGAGGATTGTAACTTACAAGAGATCAGTGCGGCTAGATCAAGTGACTAAGTCACCAAACGAGTTTCCACTATAGGGGACCCCTCAGCACTAGTTAACTCTATGATTGGTATAGATCTTTTCTAGATAGTGGAGAAAACATGATATTTTTATATCTTTACTCTGGACTCTTATGTTGGATCACCTCTAGTCACTTCAGTAGTGTTTGATTAGCTACTTTACTTAGCTTTGAATGCAGGCTCGGGGAGATTTCCTTTCATATCCATTGGAAAATTTTCTCCCCCAAAAATGGATTATCATTGATCATTATTGAAAATATGTTCCTAAACAATAAAAATTTTGGTTACTGAATCATGTTTAAGATATGATAAGGTATCATGAGATAGAGGAGTTGAGTCTTACCTTGAGATGTTTGGAAAATTCCATGTCAGAGCCTACGATTTCGTTGCTCTCACATGGGATTCATTTACAGGCCACAATACCCTAAGGTTCCTCACATTAGGTCCCCTCATACTTCACCTCCTCCTCTTCCTCTTCCACTTCTTCTTCCACCTCCTCTTTATCTTCTTTTTTCTTCATCATCAGCACCATTCTCGGGTGTAAGTTCCTCTTGGTCATGTTCCTGGACAAGCATCAATTTCACCAATAGATGTGGTTCTTTATACCGACCCCATTGGAATGCATATACAACCATGGCTATTTGGTAAGTGTGTCACTGATGAAATTTCACCTTATCCACCACCTAAATATTCCCCACATTCAGTAGATCAAGCTCCGTGTGCACCATTTTTTACTACAAGGCCTTCAGAATTACAATTTGGAAATGTCTTCTCTAATAAGACCATAGATATGGGAAAATGACACTAGTAGTTGCATTCAAGAGAAATATCAGTTTCTTCCCTGGGGATTCTCTTGTTCGCTCGTGAGTTCATCTATAATACCACATCTCTTCAGAGGGTAGAGGCGTGAACACACCTTATAAAGCTCCCACCATTGAGGTTCCTTCTTGTGTCACCCCTATTGCATGGATTTCCTTTGGCCTTGCTTCCCTAGTACCACCTCTCCTTCCTATCATGACACCACAACTCTACACATTCTTCCTTGATATTAAATATTTTCCTCTGCGGTATTGATTATGGATAGGCCTCCACCCAGTGGTCAATATATTCCATTGATAAACTGAAATCAATATCCATAGGGGTAAGTGTTATTATTTAACTAGAGCTAGAATTTGTAAACATTAACTACAACTAGAGAAGGAAGAAAGGGTGTTGATCCTCCTTAACTATTGTGTAAACCTTCTTTGACATCTTCTTTAGACATACAAACTACCTAGAAAACTAAAATGGAATGTATGGTTTTGAAAGATCTTCCAATCGATCTGGGATATCATCACACCACCTCTAATTCTCTGAAGATACTCTCTATGCTCTAGCGGACCTCACAGGTCATCAACCATATTACTGAAAGGCGTATGGAATGGATGGAAGAAGAAATTTCACATGATTTCCCATCCAAATCTTAATCTCTTCTTTATTAAGCATTAGCGTCTAGTCCACAACAATATTCGGTTGAGATGGTCGTATACCATTTCCTGGAGGTCTGATGGCATTTGGGAAGTCATTCCCTCCAAATCAATCCATGACATAGCCATGAATAATTTGAAATGGTCCATAGATTCCCCTGGGAATGCCTCCTCTCATAATTTTCCTCTGAATTCTATGAAACCTGGAAAGCACAGGTTCTTCGAAATTGACCTTGTGGTGGGATTCAATGATCCTTTTCATCACTAACATACCTCGACGGACTCCCATCCTAGGGGACCATATTTTTAGCTGCCACTCACTTATGAAGATATCAAGGAATCCTGCATAACGTATATTCGGATCCCAAATTTAGTCCACACTGAATTTCCATGATCACTATTCACATTATTCCACAATCATGAATTATGATCCTACCTTTCCCCACTGCGATGCATTCGGGCACTGCTTCCACCACACCGACATCCTCACAATCTTGACCCTCTCGAGGAACAGGCTAAACCATGCTAGGTTGGGGATGTCTTTCATGATGTATTTGAATCAAAAATTTTCATTCACTAGATCAAATAAATAAAATTTCAGAATTGGAGTTCATGTCTTATCTCTCTAGACGTTCTATGTTGGTAGGAATTCATCGTATTGGAACCCTTATAGTGGAATATCTATCATATAGTATATTTCCCAAAGAATGATGCCAACCTCCAAATGGTGGGTTTGGAATGTATTAGTGTTAGGGGACTACTAGATTATCACCTCTAGCATGAGGTCCTAGTAGCGGTAGAAATGGAATTGCGAAGTATACATAGATTTAAATTCTAAATTGTGTCAAACTTCCACTCCAAACTCCCCGCATTTGGGAAAACCTACCATACCCATGCCCACCCACTCATGAAATTTCATTGGGACCCCATGTCCTAGTACTATAGGCCTTTGTTCTCATCAGTTATAATGATCCTAAATGTACTAGCATTGTGAGTAGGAAATTATTCAGCAGTTGGGTCTCTCATAATGATAGTCCTAGTCTTTGGGTTTAGGACGTAAACAGCCATATCACGAGTCTCCCTAGAAATTTGGTGGTTGTTCATGAAGTTAAATCATGGAAAGGTATCATCATGCCTCACCCATGAACATAGCACCTCAGACTAGAATCTCAACATCTACACATCCTCTAGAATACATATGATCCATAGTGAAAGGCTATCTCTCATGACATAATCCATCATTGAGCACACATCAGCATTCCTAGAAGAATCTTATTGTTAGATATTATACTTCTCTCATGAATAATTTGAGGGTTTGAAATCATCTTGTCCCTCTTTGAGGAATATGAATCATCCCACTCACAAGTAATCTATTCACCATCCATATCGGCTAACTCAGGAATGCACAATGTTATTGATGAGAAACATGAAATTTTGTTGTGAAAAATAGATGAATATTCACAAGATTGAAAGATAGTAAAAAATGTCCAAGTACAAAGCATTCAATATCCAATAGTTGAGCGTAAGGAACCGGCTGAATTGGACGTCTTTTTCACAGAAAAGTGAAACTTATGCACATGAGAGATAAAAACCTGTCATATAAAAAGTCAATGTATTATTCCTTGGGGCCCATATGCAAATTTATAGGTTCATATTGATCCTTATGTGAGCGCTCAAGGGGTCTTAGGCATCAGATGTGTCGTACTACGTGAAAAATCTTTAGTTTTTTCTCATCGGTCTTTCCCATAGAACTCGACCTTTGGTCCTCTTTCTGTTCAAATTATAGGGGGGATTTTTGCCAGAAAAATTATTTGGAGGCCATATATTGGTATAGTTGAGAAAATACTGGACATATTTTGATTCCAAAGTTGATCCTGAGAATCATAAGGACGTCGCTTGCAAGATTATGAGTTTGTACGGAAGAATGAAATTTGTGTGTAAGGCTCTTATGTGCCAGATGCGACATCTAAACTCATATTTCACTCCGACTTCTGAAATAATAGCCATGTCAGATGCACAAAGAAATTTGGATTGGTGCATAGTAATAAAATCCATGCACAAGGATTTTACGGGCCAAATGTGATGTAAAATGGCCTCTTTCGTTCTAGCCTCCTTACATGCTCCGACTATTATTTTCACCTATAAATAGAATAGAACCCCCTCCCTACAAGTTAACTCTATAGAATTCAAAATTTCACTCTCATGAAGGCAAGATAACCCTTCTGCGACTACATGAAATACATGAATCCAAGTTACTGGATCTTGTGAAATAGTTTCCCCTTGGGTACTCCTTTGAGTGGGACCACTTGGGATTGACCCACACCCATATCACCATTCACCAATGAATGTGTGCATAGAAAACCCCTCATGTTTGTAAGACTTTTCCATATGGAATACCTCTTTCACCTAGATATATTTATATTGTACTCAAGTACCAAATCCTGGGTTCACCCTTTCTTATGAGCTCCATGGGTTGTTCTTATCCAGAGAAACAATGTTTTATCCCCCCTTGCATAGAACATCCACATCTTTCATTCCCCTCCTTCATGCACCCCTCCAGAACTACACGCAAAGTTGTCTTATTCTATTGAGTGGTTCTCTATGTTGTGTTTTCCTTCCTTGTACTTCTTCACACATGCACACTAACAACTATTAATTCTTCGCATAGCCATGATAATGTGGACCCCTCAACTAACCACTCTTCCACCTCACTCCCTTCACAAATTTCTTGTGACCTCCCTTCCCCAAGTGTGGGTTGGAACAAGTTAAGTAAGTCCATGGGATTAAGAGTGAGTACTAATCATCTGAGATGAATGAAATTAAACTACAAATCATCTAGGTCCCGAAAACCTAACATTAAACTGGGATTTTCCACTTTCGTGGTAGAACTAGGTGGATTTGAAGGAGAATGAGCTTCAATAACCTTCAAATCTCTCTCCATTTGGGCTTTGTATTCATATGATCCTTGGGAAGTCTCCATGTAAGTCCAGAAACATATTGATAGGTTGTTCCCTGTTCATGGATCCATATCATACTCGTACATTGGGACATGTATCTCAGGAATCCATCTGGTTGTATGTATCAATATCCATCTCCCTAGGAAAATAACCATGCATAAGCCTCACACCATCCCTCATGGCCACACCTTTCATAACACGATCATCAAGTCTATTGTCAGATATTGTTTCTCACACCGAGCATAACTCATGGAGTTTTAGAGTAAGAACCAACCATGACATCCTCTTATGAATCTAACCATGCATTAGCATCATTATTTCCTTGGGAAACTAAACATGTGTAAGTCCCATTCCGATCTATCTAATTATGTGGAATTTGATCCTTGTCTTCAAAACAGGGTATGGGGGAATCCTCTCTAAGGTTCAAGCCCTTCACTCCCAATAATCTAACTATTTTGTGCTTTTCACATCTATTCACGTTCATCCCACATGATGTTAAGCTATATTAACCTTAAAAATACATGGGATTTGATCCATTGTTGGATATGTAGGAAGCCTCTTTGAGGTTTAATCCCAACAAATATTAAATTATGGTGCTCCCTTTCAAGGATGTACAATTAGGATATGAGATCTTCCCTTTTAAGGAACATCTCTCAGATCTGTCCATTGAGGATTTTTGATCCATCCTGGGATGCTGACCATGCATATGCCCTACACTTCACCATACTCATCCAAACAAGTGTCTCCATATTGCGATGGGAAGATGACGATGCATAAGCCCCAACATGTCTTAGGTCCATTATCAATTGTGTACACCTTGATCCTATGCTCAATTCCTGAACTATGATGAAATTGATCCTTGTCTTCTACAAAGGGTACACAAGATGACTCTTTGAAGGATCAATTCCATCACCCACTTCCCATCCATATCTCTCTATAGAGACTTTGTGTCTTAGGAAGATCATTCCCCAACCCAATGGTCCAAATTCCTTTGATTCCATATCCATGTGCTCCATTCTCACTGGTCATCACCTTAAGTGTCCCAACACCTAACCAAATTACATGGAATTTGATTCCTAGACATTGCGATATGTAGGAATCCTTCCAGTGGTTCAATCCCAATATTGTCATCTTCATGTTGGTTCCACCCCATTCATTCCACCAACTTCACACAATCCTCCATCATCCATCCCAATGCTTACCCTAGTTGCCACATCTTAGTGAGATCATGCCATTCGGCTGAGAAGATGACCACATTTACTCCCCAAATCACTCTTGATTTATGTGGGATTTGATCCTTATCTTCTACACAGAGTATGTAATAAGCCTATATGAGGTTCAATCCCATCCAACAGTAAAACCTAGTGTTCCCCTTTTTGGGAGTGCACCTTCCTGATCTATTCATTATGATGTTAAAGTCACCCTTCATGGTGTGACACATTACCTTTTTGGAAAAATAAATTCAGGTTATCACCTCATGGTATTTCAATCCATCTATTTGGTAAACCTTTCAGGTGCCCCATTCTAAGGATGCGAAAATCTGATTGACTACCATCAATGCTCTGATCAGTCGGATTAATCTCCTCTAGTTGTTGATCTTTTGGAATACCAAATGTTAATCATGGGAAGCTGAGGAAAACCTAGGGGGCATGGCTCTGGCATAGGATACCTGAAATCAATGTTGGATTCTTTGGGATTCTGCGCCCTCGAGAATCCCTCCAATAAAGAAGAATTCAGGTCTACAAATGTTCCAATGTATAGACATGTCAGCGATGCATAATGCAACTACTATCATGAATGAAGGGTGCTTCCCTAACATAACCCTTTGGAATGTCCTGGTAGAAGCAGCATAATCAACTGGTCACCACGAAGAGATGGTACCAGGAAGAGTTTTGTGAACAATGAGTTAATATTTATATGAGACCCAGATTAGGCAATGAATTCAAAGGAGGATTCCAATGATAGAGAAACTAACATCCCATCATCCTATTTCGATCAAGGATCCAACATCATTGATTAGAAGATCAATTACACCTACCATTCGAATGAGGGAATATAGGGTATAGTGTAGCTATCACCATCGACAGTAGCGACATGCACTTGTGGTGTGCCCCAGCAGAATGAATCAGAAATATTGACACCTGATGTTTTTCGTGTTTAGTCCAACACCGGTCCCTACATGAGGCATACATGGGAACCTATGTCAAGGTATACCATATTTATTTATTAAATTTTATTCATAGACATATAAATTCTACAAGTCCCATAACTCATTTTTATAATCCTGACTATGGACATCAATAATAGATAAATCAAGCTGGTGTTCATGGGATTACTATGGCCCTGGGTACATTATCATTTCATTTGGGTTTAAATAAAAAATACATTTTAATGTTGTGGATAATTTCTCATAGAATGATACCACACACAACATTCACATATATAAAATTATTTTATGATAGGGATGTGTTCAGGGACCATAAAACTCATACACATAGTCTTTAAACTTAACAAAAATATTGATTACCCTCAACCAAGATCATACAAGCCTTATTCATGCTCATAACATCTCCAGAGTACATATCTCAATTCATAATTCCTAATTAAATTAATTTTAACCATTTAAAAACAACTAAAAATTTAATAAATATAATTAAATTTTCTTAAAACCGGTCGATCAATATATTCTCGTTAAAACATTATGATATAGGGGTGGTCCACTTTTGAAACACACTCAGACCTATACCACCCAAAATATTCAAATAATTTTTCCAAATAACTGTTTAATTTAATATAACATAGTATAACCCATACAAATATCTATATCACAACATACATCCAATGAAACGCTGAAAATGATGTGCGATTATCCTCCTAGGATATCCTATAACCATGATGAACTAAATTCTTATCATATTATGGTGATTCTAGCATGAATTAATAAAATCATCAATGAAACCCAAAGCTCAATCCTCAACAATCATATGGATACAAAGAGGATAAAGGATAAATGGGAAAAGAGATTATATCACCTTGAAACTATTATAGAATCACCATAAAATCCACCTATAATAAAAGGGGGTCAATATGGGTAGATAGAGGATATAACCTACCTAGTTTGAGAGCACATGGGAGATAAGAGAGGAGGGTGTGGGATTAATGACTAAGGGGTAAAGTTTTCATTTCCTCCCTTTTAATTAAACATGGGCCGGGGCCTGGTATTACATGTTATAAACTATATTATCCTATAACTTCATCCTACTCATGACCAATGATCTACCTAATTAGTGGGGGATTGGAATGCTAAATTTTATAAAATAAGATATGCGAAAAACTAAAATTTTATTGTTTTTGACCTTAGTAGGTCGCACGATTAGGAATAATGGTTATGAAATCTATGAGATAACCATGAAAGATACATATAACAGAACCCCCACACCTCACATATGTTGGACACATAGTTTTCCATAACCACGCACTAACCATGTGGGTCACTCCTTACACCTCGAACTAATTCACATAGTTACCTAGAGCCCTATTATCATTTATGTAATTATTAACCAATCAGGAAAACCCAACTATTAAAAATCAAATCACTATTTACAATTAACTCTCATTTTTTTCCTAACCATTTACAAAATTTATGCCCCCTAAAACTCTTAAAAACTCAAAATACTCTAAAATAACATATAATAAACCACAATAGTTAAATGTGGGAGTTCCAATTGTCTTCACCATGAAACATTCTTCCCCTAGAAAAAATTAATTAAAGCTAAAATTTAATGAAATCAAAAAACATCAAACCAAATAATAAAATATGGCAGGGTCATGATGACTAAATTAGATCACAAGTACAAGAAAACTAATTGACCCGAAATGATTCCACAAAACAATAGAATAAATATTGAAAAATATCACAAAACATTCTTGTAAGATTTAGTACAAATCCATTTAACATGAATATATATGGATATTGAGTAATAAAATAGGTCTCCCAACCATTTATAATTCATTTAAAATGGTTATGTAATGAATAAACTATTATATAAAAAGAGTTTACCTAAAAAACCATGATCCCATAAATCATATAAGCAAACAAAAAAACTCCACCAACCATAACTATCATTATGAATCTATATCAAAATCCTTAAATTAATTACAATTACAAGGTACATAAAAAGATCAAAACATCAGGAATCTTAATCCATTACTTTTCCCATCATCACCTTACCACCATATGAAAATGGATAAACAACCCATAAACATCCCTCATAAAGAAATAACCTTATTATATCCTCATGTCATAAAACAACATCATATGGTAACATAGGTTCAATATCAATGAACACAATCTCAAGGTGATCCCAACTGAATTTCCTAATTCAATAGCTCTCACAGTAAACCTAAAACAACCACAAACCTCTAATACATTTGATCACACCCAAGGTTATTCAAACCATAAAACAAAAACTTAACCCCTTTCTTACAAATGAACAAAAACAATGAACACAAAAAACCATGATGCAAAAGAATCCCATAATAACCACCATTAAAAAGAGATAAATCCAGTAGAATACTAAAAATAATATAGTAATCCAAAATTACTTCAAAACCTCAACTGCTTTAACTTGTAGAGAATAAATCAAAAAAAAAATAATCACAAAAATGAGGACCTTCATCCAATATTGTTCTTCTCATAATAGACTCTCAATCATTATAATGTATGATTACCAATGATTTAAATAACCATTTTCATAGTCTACTCAACTCAATGTAAAAATTTCCCATGTAAATTCCCTAGGAAACCCTACCTTGAATAATTAAAAGACCCACTACTACACCATCTAGAGGGAAAGAGAAAACCATCCATTTAATTAAATTTATAGGAAGAGTCAACAACACAAGAAGTACAACCCAAAAAGATAAACACCCTATATTTACTTAATAACCTTCTAGGAGGCTTCATGAAAATAAATAAAAACATGATCCTAACTAAGTCATGTCCCCCAAACAACTTAAAATATTACCAATATCAATAAAGGGACAAATGCCAATTCATAATTTACAAAAATAAAATAAAATCATTAATAACTCTCATTTTTAGCAAATCACACTTTTTAGAGAGTATAATAAGTTTAAAAATCCAACCACTTTTAGGAATCCCAAATAAATGTATTTTCAAATTTCAATTACATTTTAAAATCCCATATTTCTTAATTTAAAACATTCACATAAAATATACTTTCCATACCCAAACACTTCACCCATTAAAAATTTCAAAATAATCCACCATTTAAACCCCCAGAAATGGTAAAGAACCAAAAAAATTAGAAAATATTGATTTAATTTAAAATAAATAACTCTCAAACATTTTAATGTTAACTTTTATTTAAAAAACTTTACCCTTAAAAACGTTTCAATAGCTACCCTTAATTTTTATTTTAAACCTGACCACTCTTGGGAACACACTATAAGAGGGTTATTACCATTTTAAAATAAATGACTATCAAATTTAAAAAATCAAAATTGATTCCATATTTAATTTTAAAAAAATCACTTATGAAAACATTACATAATGAATAGATCCACTATACAGAAAATTCTCAAGGATTCATTTGAAACCAATTTTTTTCCCTTAGTATAAAATTTTTTCACACAAAGTCAATTTCCAAAAAATCCCAAGAGTACAAGAACACCAAAAACATCAACAAAAATCTATTCCAATTATATCAACACATCACAAAACATACCTTGATTTATATACCAATACTACGAATCATT
Source organism: Viscum album (assembly GCA_963277665.1). NCBI lineage: Eukaryota > Viridiplantae > Streptophyta > Magnoliopsida > Santalales > Viscaceae > Viscum > Viscum album. Next base: position 1,787,164,127 of record OY728128.1, read on the forward strand.
AAGGAACAATTTCATAATCATGGGATATATATAACAAATCCATATATGATATAAAACTATATATGACTTTCTCACATAATTTGATGAGCCATGTACCGATCATGAAAAAAAATTACAGTGTTTTCAAAATTGATATCTTTGTTGTTGCATGGTTTTCTAGGTCAAGCAAGATTACCTAAAACCTTTATTTATTTTTGGAGTTTTCTTAACAAACTCTTAGAAACCCCCCATGGAAACTCATGAAATTGAAATGAGGATCAAAATACCATGACCTAAATCCTATTTCAATGAATAATAATAATTGTTAAAACCAAATCACGACTACACATGGAATATCAAGGTGTGAAGTGTTAAAAATATTGGTAGACTCTCCCCGCACCTACCTCTAAAATTATGATATTCCTATCCCATTAAATATAGAATTTAAAAATAAAAATAGAGTAATTATAGAAACTATTCCCACTTTTAAAAACCATAACTTGATAAAATTGATAACAAACATGAACACGATGACCTAACAGGTTACTCTGCCAAACCCACCACTATGCCTGAAGGGTGTTCCAAATCCCCAGGTTAGGAAACTAGTGCATATGTATCAAGATTATGCACTTGGAAATGATTTGGCCCTCATAAAATAATCTAAACATGAAACAAAAACTATCAAGACTTCATCATTACCCAAATGTACATTGGATAGTCATACATAAGAATATATATATATAGATATATAAGATAATAAATGAATAATTTTTTTTAATAAACCTTATTAAAATACACAATTAGTCATAATCAATAAAAGAAAATTCTCATTTTTAATTTGAATAATATAAACAACCAAAAACCTCAATAATAATAGAAAATAAAAATGAAAATTATTAGCCACTATTAAATAAAATATATCTAGCTAAATTCAAAAATGCATCTTCACTCCCAAAAGTAAAATAAAAAATAATCCTAAACAACTAACACATGACCTCTAAGTGACACTTCTATCACCTAACCCTTCAAAACTCACATATCAATGGACCAAAATATGAAAGTGAAAACTAATATCACAACATGGGAAATTAAAATAAAATAGGAGTGTTTCATTTATACACACACAGACCCACCATATATATGCAGGGTGTGATCGAAACATTCCTAATAGTATTAAACTATAAAGACTATAATATTTCTTATTTATATTATTATATAAATTCATGCTTTAAAATAATTCATAATATGGTTTTCACATAATCAAGTATAAATAAATAAAATATCATGTTTATTTCTATTTGTTTCGTAAATAGGTAATATTAATTTATAAAAGAAATGAATTTCCTTATTAAAACCATATTAAATAAAAAATACATTAAAATACATTCCAAAAATAATAATTTCAAAACATGTAAATATAAATTTTAAATTCATGAGAAAAAAAATCCATTTTCATCCTCTGTTTAAAACATTTTTAGATACCATTTAAAATATAACATCACATTAAATTCAATGAAACTGGCCCTCTAAAACCAATTTTCAAAAGAGTTTTAAAATAAAATATATAAATAATTGTATAATATTATAAACATGAGTAAACACTATGATATAAATGGTGATAGAAAAATACAATCAATCAATAGTTACACACAACCAAATAATGTATAGAGGATAAAAACAAGTCATGTGGAAGGGTATTATAGACAATCCTCAATTGAAATAAGGAGTTGTGGTCAACTACCTATGAAATTACATAAATTATACAGAAATTAGATCAGCAGATCACTCATTGGTCTCATATATGAAGATAAATCATCCCTCTTAGATTCAATTTCAATATTTCTAGGTATTATATAAAATCCATAGGATAAAAAAATATTTATAAGGTATTATCCAGATTTCACACAATAATATTATATATTAATCATCCAAATATTGTACATAAGTACCTAGGATACCCATGATATAAATCAATAGAGGATATAAAACAACATATCATAAGTTCATCACATGAATCAAGAAAGAAATAATTTAAAATAGACCTCATCTCACCTCTAGCACCCTGTCAAATAATAATCCCTTTTCACATTCAAGAAAAAGTATCATAAAAATATATAAATTTATAATAAATCCCTAGGTATTAATAATTAAAATCATGAATAATTAAATCTTGGTGATAAAATGAGGGTATAATAATATTTCTTAAAATTCATTTACAATTTTAAAAACAAGTCTTTTAAAACCATCTTGGGATTCCATGTATTTTTATTCTCTTTAGAATATCATATTAAAACACCTTCTAAAATAGAATTATGAAAAAATAGTTAAAATAATCTTAAAAATAAAAAAATTTCATATAAATAAAGGTAAAACCACTACATATTGTATTACCTAAAGTTATCATGGGGGGAATACAACATTTTTTTAAATCAATAGTTTAAAAATATAAAAAATTTCATTGGAAATATATTGCTTCTAATAAGCTCTTATAAACAACGAATTTATCATTTAAAAACCTCATATGCATTTTATTAAACACTTGGCATGAATAAACATCCAATTTAAATAATGATATTGGAAAAGATATAAAAAACACCCAATGAAAAGTTTGAATACAGTGGAAAGCACTCTTAACCAAACAAGGGTATCACATCTACAAGCTATTTATATTATAAATTGTTTAAAATTAATGAAACATCTCATGGAATGTGATATTAATGGGATTCATTGAATCATATACATCATTCAATAAGAGACAAGTCATAACAAGTCCACATTGATGGTGAGGTCCCAAACAAGAAAGGAAACATTTTTCTGAACCCCTAAACATCCAAAAATCCATCATTTGATACAAAATAACACTAATTTTTTCTCCAATAACCGTTAGGGTTATTTGTAGAAAAGGACATGTGTAATGGAGGAATGTATTAGGGGAGAATAAAAAATATAAATAATACATAATAAATTTTCCCCAAAAATGAAGGACAGTTGATTTAAATCAAATAGTAATAGAGTGGAGGAGCTTCTAATGCATGACCAAGCGTTTTCAAAACCAGAGGGGGAGGCCAAATAACTTAAAAATACATTCAATTAATACTATATTATACCATTTTATGTACCAGGGTAGGTCATATTGTAAGGGAAACTACGCACCAATCATGAAGGATCTACTGAGTTGAGCACACAAACATTTCATGGGTTAGTCACATGGTTTTCCCTTATAATATTCTAAAATTGCAAATCAACCTTTAAAACTCTAACTGAGTCACTTGATAAATAAGAAACATAAAATATTTTTATGAACCATTTTCCAACTATATAAGAACTACTATTAGAAATTATAGGATTATGCATGGTTAACATGCCTTGTTTCCCATAACCACATGAGAATCATACAATAGAATTAAACACACTAAAAATATAAATTTCAGTGAGAAAACTCTCAAAAACTCAAAATAAATCAAAATAATATAAAATAAATTAAAACAATGGAATGTGTAAGACCATAAGACTAAAAACCATAAAAAAATATACATCAATTTCCAAGAGTTTTCCTTGTTTTATTATAAATCTAACACCCCAAACATGAAAATGTTATAATCCCATTGGAAATATTATGGTTTCCCATTAAATAGTAAAACCTTCTCCAAAAAATGATTATTGAAGAGTGATAGAATCCTTTGGATCTACTAATTTAATATTACAAACAAACCCCAAACCTAAAGATTATTTCTCTATGATTTTGTGAAATCCAATCTCAATCGATTACTCAAAGAAACAAATGATGAATAATAATGGTTATTACCCTGATTTCAATATTCTAATCTCCCATTGACAATATATATATGTAAAAATGTGTAATTGAAAGTAGGTATTGAAGGTTGAGGATCTGATCGAGTTGTCCCCCATTTTTCTTCATTCCATAGATAACCATCAATTCCCATTATTGTATTTGGTCACCATCTTTGTGTTTCTAATATAATTTTCATAATTATATATTTGATTTTATATTAATTATTATATAATAATTGTATACATTTACACATACATCTATAATACCGATAAAAATATCTAAATTAATGAAACACACACATTTATCTGTATATCATATAAATAATATTAATACCATTAAATCTATATATCATAATAATTATAATAGTAATAATAATCATAATAAATATTCATGTATACACATTTTACCAAAGCAATTAGAATATAAATATTTCTAATAAACATGTAACCATATGTTTATCCATCTGTAGTATTAGAAAAAAAATAATAAATAATTTTATATTATAATTTTAGGTTACACTAGGAATTTGGTGAGATACACCTGGAGTGTGGTGAATTAGGGTATGAAGATTTATTAAAAACTATTATAATTCCTTAATATCGTTACTACCCTTTTCTAGATCATGAACAATTTACTTAGAAGTAAACAAATTATGTTCTTCTATTGATAATGTTCCAATTTCCTTTTCACTTAACCAACCCTTTTACCATATATAATGAGTTTATCTCATTACCCTCTTCTAGTGTTCATTTTGAAAGTAAATAAGATATTGAAAATTTAACTGGTTTATACTCACTTGGATTCTCTAAAGAGCATGTAATTAATATTGTATTGATCTTTCAAAACACTAATAGTTTAGTATTCTTCAATGGTTTTAGGCTAAGTCAATCATTCTTGGGTACACTCCATTTATAAGTTTATTGATATATAACTACTTACCAAGGGTCACCCAATTAAACTTCCCTTATTTTTCTCATTGTGGTTGAAAGGATCACCTTTATTTATATTATGAAAATATTTGTCCCATAATCGAAATCACTTGTTGTAGATGAAAAATTGAGTATTGATGGTTGACATTGAAGTCGTCTTACTTATCTCCACAAATATTTTCTGACATCGTAAAATAAATACTTCTTCACTTCTTATGATGGACTTAAAATTCCACTTCTACAATGAAAAATAGTAATATCTTCTCCTATTTCATTGGAAGAGTCTTTAAGGGTGAATGTCCCATCACATTCTTATTTCTATCCCCTTTTATAGAATATATTATTTCTTTAGTTCTAAAATTTAGATATGTATATATGTTTTTATGAAAAATATTTCTTCTCTATATCAATATTCTTTTCTAACATGGAGATCCAAATAAAATAAATTGACTATCTGTTGATCCATTCATGGATATAAAAACTACCCATAAATTCTCCATAAAACATCCCCCACAATCCCTATAACCACGGTCAACATGTAATTACATATTATTCACTCTTTTATCTTTTTTATAGCCTGAATTAAATCTCAATTATATCCCCTTAGTAATTTGGAAATCAAATTTTACTCTTTCTTGGATAATGAACTAAATTTGAGGCCCATGAAGTATGAATTATGGATGATACATTCTAGAATCATCATAATAAAATCATCTACATTTGGGGAATCCCCTACTAAAACACCCACAAATTCAACTTGATATCGAACACTATTTGTTAGCTTTTTTATTTCTAGAATACCAAGACCACAAATAGACCTAGATCCTCAATATGTTGGATGTTTTCTCCATCATGTTTAATCATGATATGAAGCTTCCTTTCTTTGATGTGGACACATTAACTATAGGAACATCAATTCCCATTTTGGGTTCATCCTATCTCATAGAAGAAGATAAAACTCTAAATTACATTCCCTATGAGGATGTTACAAAACCTTAGTTCCTATTCACATACTAAAATATGATCCATGACATGGTAACCTCTTTATGGATATTTTTTCCACCACAAAAAAAATTCAATTTCATTTATACTTGACTAAGACCTACCCGAAATCTATATTGGACTTCCCAATTTCACACTTAGAAACTCTTTGACCACCATGCCCATCTCTATGGTATAATCATCCATTATTTACCCCTCATTTCCATATCAATTTCTAATAGGTGAACATAAAATCAACCAAAAGGACAAAAACAATGTGTCCCATTCTAGATTTCTTGTGTTGAAAATTTCATTCTCTACCCAAAAAATAATTTGTGGTGTGGTCTCACATAACATATTATTTATCTTCACTATTCTCACTGACCATCAAGTTTTCTTTCCCATGTTTGTAAACTTAAACACAACATGATAATGTGGATCAATATATGGCATAGTTCTCTTTTTTCCATTATCTTTGATGCTCTAAAAAACAAATAGTTGGTCCTTATTTTCATCAGGTACTATTTTTATATAATTCAATTACACATCTACATTCCCTATGGATAAGATTCCATTTTTTATAAAATTTTTTATCACCGGTAACCATCTTTAATAAATATTTTTTAAATAATAATATGTTTTTAAAATATACTACTTCACTACACCACTAATTAATATAAACAAAACATTCATTAAATATACTAAATATGGTAAAAAAAATAAAACGCAACTCATTGGGTTTACAACAATAACCCAATTTAGTTTTTGTTGACAATTCATTTCAATGAAATAAAAAGGTCCAAGTTAGTGTAGATTTGATTTCTATTTTACCAACACCTATGGGTAATCTTGGAACATCTATCCCTTCATTAATATGAATCATACTATTTATCTTAAACCCCCCCTTTTATGGGTTCATATTCTTTTTTCTTCTAACATTTCACCCCCTTGACGTGCTGGAATAAACTCTAATAAATCTCATCTCCCCAGTTATCTTTAACATCCATGAGGGCTCCCTCAAGGTATTGAATTTCCAAAATGAATATAGAGTGAAATACCTCATATAATCCCCTATTTCCATATTTCAATTAACTTTATTCAATTGGAATCAACTGCAACACCACAATATTTTATGGTAAATTTTATTTTAAATAAATTTAATCTGTTTTATAACTTTCGATACACGTAATATCAAGGGTAAATGAACTATACAATATATGGTAAATTAGAATGTATTAATAGGAAGAAATAAAATATGAAAACTTTAGGATTTATGGATATTTAAAATAAATTAATTTGTTACCAATTGACTAGAAATGTAAATACAAATCTTCTGAATGAAAAAAAAGTTTTTTTTCTAAAAAATAATTTATTTACATGCAATGTGTTTATAGAAGAGTAAATTAAAGTAATATATATTATTGAATTATTTTAATTAAATTTATGTATTATATTATATAAATTTTATTATCATTCATCAAATATTTTATTGGACATTTGATTAGAATAAATTTAATTTTATGCTTAAAAACTGTACTTTTATAAATAGTTGTTTTACTATGTTTTTCACAATCAATTTATAATTAATTTATGATAATTTTATAATTTTTATTTGAAAATAATGACCTATATTTTTTAGGATTAAAATTTCAAAAGTATTCCTAGATTTAATATTTGATGTTTTTATTGAAAAGATCAATTTTTCAAGGAATAGTAAAACATTCTGATTTTTTTAAAAAATTGTCTTTTACATTTAAAGAAAATAAAAGATAAAATTTTATTTCAAAATTTTTATAAAAATAAAATTAGTTATATTATATTATTATTAATTCAATTTAATCTATTTGAATAAATTATATGTTATATTTTTAAATAGAGACTCTTTATTATTAAGAAAACATTTTCTTTAGAAAACAACTTTTTTATCATGATTGCGGGTAAATTTTAAATTAAATTCCATTGGTTATGTTAATTAAATATGATGTAATGGATTTCAAATTTTAATCAAAATATTTAATATTATTTAATAATATGAAATTTATTTTTCTTTTGTAAGTAATAGTAATAACTGTAAAAATATGCTACCCTAGTTAAGGTTAAAACACACTTACCTCAGAGTTAAACTAAATAGTTACTGTTAAATTATATAATAACAGAACTAATTTAATTTTATAGACATATTTCAACCATATACAATCTCATTATAGGTAGTGGTCCATTTTTTAGCCATGTGTCGAAGAAAGTAACACGGAATCATTGAAAAATTTTACAAATTAAAAGTGTGTCGCTCACCATGATTATAAAAGGGAACTAACTCTCTACTAAAATCCATGGATCATCATCCTTTTAGATCAGAATTTTATTTTTAAAAATAATTAAATAAATCTATCCCCATGACCCAAATCCTTGGTTTGAAAATGAAACCATCCTAGAAATCTTATAGGTACAATCATAAAGTGGTTGTCCGATGAAGAGGTATGGTTCTTAACTGTGTCTTTTCATTTTATATATTATTATACCTCCATAAAATATTATTTCAATATGTTGAAGCAATAAAAAATTTGTATTAAAAATAATGATATATTATTATGTTGACTTTATAACCTATATCCATATCCCCTTCCATCGAATGTGAAATGAAACCATTGATCGTTTGTTGGAAAAACTACTACCTCACAAAACAATGTAATTCATTTTCCATCACCAACTATCATAGATATATATAATGATGTATTTAATGTATATATATGATAATTATGATATAATTATACATTTATAAATATAATATCAAATCTACATTCTTACCATCCAATCCATTAAAAAATGATAACATGACTCATGCGAATGTGGGGACTACATCCTCTACGATGAAATGTGATTCGTTTCTCAATTCCTCTTTACATGGATGATAATTATATATGATATATTTTATATTGTAATTATTCTATAAATGTTATTTAATATTTATGTTTCTTTAATTTCATTCTTCAAAAAATGAAACCAACGTTCATTCATACGTGTGACCTACCGTCTCCATGAACGGTGTAATTCATTTTTCTATGTCTAACATTTATAGATTAATATAAATACATATATTATTAATATATATGATATTTATATTATGTAAATGTTATCAAATTATGATGGATGAGACTAACAAACCAAAACATACATGAAAAATGAATCACTTGTTACCTGTAACAATGATTTTTACAGATAATTCTCAATAAACGAGTTATAAGAGATTTTAGGTAAATAATAAATGAAATGAGATATATGTATATATTTAAACAATATATGTATAATTAATTTATATTTATTATATAGGAGGCTTGGGAACATACAAAGGATTTAGAACCATATAAGAGTTAATTTCAGAATCTTATCATTATTAGGGATGGATTATTCTAAAGTCTCACCTAGTAGGAAAATTTTGTATTTATATCTTAAAAAGAATATATTTTATTCTATAATATTTATTAATATAAATTAAAATTATTCCCTAATAATTAACTCCTTAAATATTACAAATACTATAACCATGTTTTAAATTAAAACTGACATATTTCTTCTACTCGGATGAGAATAATTTTCTTTATATCCATAATTTAATTAAAATATTTAATATAAAATTTGTATTATACTAAAATTATTTTTCAAATAATTAATTTTCCATATTTTACATTAAAATTATTAAAATGAATATTCCTATCATTTTATTAACGGGGTACATTTTTAACTTTTCTTACAAAAGTGTGCAAGTAATGTTTCTTTAACTTATATGAATTGAATGAATTTTACACAAATAATGAAAACATAGTGCATTGAAGCATCCTTTATAAATTTGGGTGATTCTTTAACAAAACAATTACCCCCAATATTCTGTGAATTTTCAGTTTTTAAATGTTAACTTCAAATTGAAATGTTTATTTTCCCCAATAATGAATTAATGATCATTTTATGGTATTTCTATTAATCATCAAAAAAATTATTTATTTTATTATTCTCTACTAGGGATATGTATTAATGTTTCCATCACTATTATTTCCTTTTATGGTTTATGATCCATTTGATTTCATGAAATATTAGCATTTTTATCATAGGTGTTAAATATTAATGCTTTTATTGATAATGTATTGAATTATTTTTCTCCCATTTCATATGAAGAATGAATTGAACATATTAAATGATAGGAGGATCCTATTATAGTCCATAGATACATCGATGGGTCTCATAAGTTGAACGAGCCTTAGTATTTGGATGAGGCTATACCCATTCATGAATGATGTATTAACATGAGTCCTTGAATGTATGTTTATGATGTATGAAATTTTTCCTTACAATTTTATGAGTGTATTTATTGATATCCATGTTATTATTTTATTAGATATGAGGTATATTGGAAGGTTTCAAGCTGATGTGATAAATATTACTCTTTATAATCATGTTATTTATAAAATGGTATTTGGTTTCACATATTTACCTTATAATACTTATTGTGAGTTATTTATTCATGATAAATTAATCTATATGCATTCCCTCACTAATAATATGAGCTATCCTCTTTATTATATTTCATTTCCCCAAGATACTAGGAGGTGTTCTATTATTGATTTACTGGGAAATGTTAAAGGTAAAAATGGGTTTTTTGAATTAATTACTCTATTATGTTATAAGATTTCATATTTAATATGATTTATATGAATGTATCTACTTTCTAAGACTACTAAACTATTTTATCTATTGGGATGTGATCGCTTATATTTTGGACTATTATAATAATGTAGTCAATGACTCATGGATACTAGGGTCAGGTAATTTACATCAACCACATGTTAATTATCCAAATGATCTAAAACCAATTAAAAATATTTATTAAGAATACCCAACTATATAAAACTCACATAATACAGTATCCATTACCACTTCATTTTCTCTATATGTTCATTGACCGAGACTCAATAAATTAATATATTCCATCAACAAATCCACTAAGCCAATGAATCCTGAGATTAGAGTAGGAAACAATAGTTTTTGTAGGCAACACCAAGGTTTTACATTTTACTCATAAATACCTTTGAAAACCCATAAATTCTTCATCTTTTCCCTCAATCAATTCACAACCTATGATCTCTCTCACACATTCACACTAGGAAATTAGTGTAAAAATAATAATCCATTTTTTAGGATCATACCACCTGATTATTTAATTTATACCACAAGTAAATTCTTTTAACAAATGATACCACTAGAAATCCATGACATTTATTTATTTATATACTTCAAAAAGATATTTATTTAGCTAAATTTCATGTGTTTTATAGAAAAATAACCTCATTGATCATATCTCCTCATTAATTCTACAGCTCTAGAAAAATATTTAGAAAAAATAAAAATATGGGGACTGGGTTACATCAAAGATTCTCTAGGATAGGAATACAGATGGTCATGGTGGACTAACCCTTCAATTTCTCACTTTATATCCCCCTTTTCAGATTTACCCTAATTAATTTCACCACTTCATAAAATTAATTTTCTTCTAGATAGTCCCCCAATGACAATTTCTTCATTCTAATGTTAGACTTTTTATCTATAATTAGTGAGATCCCACCTGATAAATTCTATTCTTTTTATCCTTGAAAACACTTCAACCAATTTTGTATCTCCGTTAAAAAACTTGCAATATAAATTATTTTTTTCATTTAATGTTTTTTGGAATACTACTCAGTTATTTATTTTTTATCACCTTCTGAATTTCCATAAGTTCCATCCAAGACTTATTTCTTATTGGTTTCTTCTCTTTCATTACAACTGAGATAGTCTCTTCGACTTTCATCATAATATAAGTTTTATTTTTCGATCAAGTATTACCTATTTCATTATAAGGGGATATTATTTTTTAATAGAACTTATTTTAAACTACTTTTAATATGAAATTACTCTTAAACTAGTCTTTTAAATATATTGTGGATTGGTATATATTTTCTTAAATTCATGTTGTTTTCCCATTTTTGTTTTAGCTGTATTCCCATTGGAATTTCCCCTTAATACATAATTAGATTGATAAAAATTATGATAATGATATCTTTAAATTTTATGATGGGAATGAGAAAAAAATTTATCTTCCATTTCAATAGATTCATAGTAGGTAATGAATTCTAGTTATTCAAAAAAAACTATAGAAGTGTCCATGGATCCCACAAAAAGTAACCCATGTTTCAATTTCTTTATTAAGAACACACCTGACTGGTATACCGTCTTATATAGAAACTTTTAACTCTATTTCTTAAACATTTAAATTTTTTCCTTTTCTTGGTAATATTCAAGCACACATCTTGTCATGTCTTGTTGGTGTTCCTTCATATCAAAAACAATATTTTAAAGTAGAGTATGGTCTTTGTGACATGAAAATATTTTCTTGTATTTTCTCAAACATGGCATAATTATTCTCTATTTCATTATCACAAGATAAAGGGTGATGTATCAAAAAATATAAATCATTGTTCTGTTTAGTAATACCCTTGGAATATAATTAGATCTTGGCTAAATCTAATTTTTATTCAAACTACCAGATCATCATTCTCTTTGATTAAAGTAGATAATTAAATTACACCTTGAGAGTCTTTAAAAAATAAATTAATCTTCCAATTTGTGTGTGTTTTTTATCCTTTTATTCTTATAAAACACTTTATCCATATATTTATCCAACTCATCCTTCCTGGACTTTATATTCTAACCTTATTTTGAGTTAAAACTAATTTTTAATCATATTTGATCATTTTGATATTTTTTAACATAATCATTAGATAATCTTCATGATAATCATTTTTATCCTAGATGTCAGTTGCATCTTCAACAAGAAATTTTAGGCCTCTCAATTTTTAGGCATCATCTTCTATCACATTGATAGTAATTTCTTTGTATTTTTTTCCATTTAATGTACCAAATTTTATTTCTTTAATTAATCACCCAATCACTCTAATATGTGAAAAAATTACAAATTTCATCTCCTTGGTTACTCCTCATCATCATTTCTTGCAACATCTATTGGTATACATGGATCTTCATCCATTATAATCTAATTATAAAATGAAAAAAAATAAACTAACAATCTAATTAATTTATAGGTTACATTTTTGGACTATAAGTATCATTAAAAATGATATTTCTCTTTCAATAAATAGTAATATAATGTGGAATTAGGTATTATTTATTATTCTTATTTGATATAATTAAATTTTCCATAAAAATAATAAATTTTAAGATTTGGACGGTATTTCAATTTTGACAAACAATTGAATAAACTTAGAGAAACAAATTCCAAAAAAATAAAGTAGTATTATAAAATTATTTGGGTCACATTAGGTAATTATGAGAGATATAACCTAAGAGGGGGGTGTGAATTAAGGTACACATATTTATTATAAAGAATTATTCTTCTCCAATATCTTCACTTCCCCATTTCAAATAATGGACTTAACTTAAGGGTTATTTTTTTTATATGGATCTTTAAAAAAATTTCTTCTCTCTTGAAATGAAATTTTAATAGATATCATTTTTTTATGTTTTTAACCACGTTTGTTTTCATATAGATAGTAAATTAGATATAATAAATTTAATTAGTTCATAATCACTGGTCTACTCCATGGGGAATGAAATCACTGTTTTCTTGAATAACGAAAACACTAATAGGTAATTTCTCTTCAAATGGTCCATGTTAGGACACTTCATCCAAGGTATACTCCCCTTATATGTTTTGGGATAGCTCACTACATCCCAATGGTCTCTCCCTTGAACATTCCTTATTTTGTTCATAGTATTGGGATGGTTCCCCTCCACATAGTTTATGGACTTTTCAATGCCTTCACCCACATCACTTGATGTATATGATGAAACAAATATGAATGAGTGTAGTCACGACCTATCCCATAGGGCCCATGTTGTGACTCCCCCAATCCTACCTTTTGAAGGCCAGGGGTAGGAAACTAGCATTGAATGAATCAACCTGCAAGTGATAGGTACTTTCTTATGTACCTTTACACATGCACATACAACCACATCCAATGAAAACTGGAAAAGAGAACTTGTATACTACTAAACAACCACTAAGTGTAATAGAAAAACTGAAAGTAAGTGTGCCAAAATACCAACCCATAATAAACAATAAGAGAAAATACATGATCGATGGAAAGCCATCCACTAAAATCCCCACCTGATCGGTAAGTATAGAGTAACTGCCAGAACCCATAGAAGCATGTCATGCCTTCCTGATCTCACTAGGCACCACCTAATCCTAGGCCACCAAGTCCTTTCCAAGCCTTCAGTCATCTGCACCAAACATAACACATGTTGGCAAAGCCCGTGCAAGGGTAAGTAAAAGAATACTTAGTAGGGACCCCAAACCAATAAGGAAATATGACAAATAAATCCAAAATCAAACCACGAATCATGATCATGAAGCAAGAAATCTCACACGAGGTATAATATAGAATAAGGAAAGTAAAACTCCCATTCATATCATTGAAAACCTTGGGCTACTGGAGTACTAATCCCCAATGAGTTTTGTAGATATACTGGGTCACAAAGAAAATGAGTGCCATGGTTATGCCGGGTCACACAGAGTCTCTCCCCATCATGGGAATGTCAGGTCTCACCACTTTCCACCTTCACCATCATACTTATGTACTCCTCACCATCGAGTACCATGGGACTTTCGGGTCACAAAGAGTTTCTCCCCACCATCGGCCTTACAAGTCACACTTTTCCGCTTCCCACTAGGCATCGTAGTTGATCCATATATGGTCTCTTGTTTGCAGTCTTCAGGTTTCAGTCAACCGTAGGATCTCTACACGTAGTGTGATGGATTTCGGGAGACCCTATACTAAATCCATTAATCATATTTCAACTTCCATGAATTCCTACTTGAAGTATTCCAAAATATCACCTCGTCGTGAGGGTTACAATGATGTAAATGGATCGTTAATCGGACACCCAGTTTGAATGATATAGCCATTTCTTCCAAAAAGGGGTTGATGGGGTCCGAGTCCGGCCCGACCCGACCCAGTCAGACCAACCCGACTTGATCCATCCTGGGGTCCACTGACCCGCCCTGTGTCTACCGACCCAACCCTAGTCCACATATCTGACCCCAGTGCACCGACCCGACCAAGGTCTATCGACTCGACTCGGATCCATACTGACCTCGATCTGGCATATTGTGTCGTGAGCCCATTGGGCCGTGATTCCGACCCACTGGGATGGTTCAAGCCCACCATCTTAATGACATGCTTTCCATGCCGATTTTATCCCTCCCAGATGCCCTGATGGCATTCAGCTTGTGCGCTATGCAGTCGGCTAATGCAAAACACACATTCCACCTTCAATCAATCAAGGGTCCACGTGCCGACACCCTACGCCACAACTCCAGCTATGGAATGCTCTATTAATGCAGTTGAGAGCTGTGTCCCCTATCTGCAGCTGCCGGCTTGCTAATTCCGGCTCCTGCAACACCTCTGCGGCCCGAGCTAGCCACGACGTAGCCATCGGCGCACCATCATGGCGCACGGCCACATTACCATGACAACTATCATGGGTCACCCTCGGAGGGTTCTTCTGCACACCACCGAGTCCACTCTAGTGGTCTATTCTTGGTTCCACTTCAGGATATGGTATCTAGGGGTTGTCAAATTTCCATCGATGGCCTTCAATACACTTTTCCTCCAATTCAAATATGTATCCATGAAGAATGTAGAAAATGAACAAGGTAAAGGAGATCGACCCTTGTTCGTGTCAGCCTGAACCCTCTGCATTTGAGGTTTAGAAACATGGGACAAAATATTGATGTTATTTAACAACTTAACCCCGATATAATCATAAAAAAATACTACCGTCTCATAAGAATAAGATATTTATGGACCTACCTATTTGTGGTTTGATCCACACCAATTGTTTAGAAAAAAGAACGAGATAATGTAATTCAAAAATAATAAACCCCTACCTTGTTGGAGATCTTCATTGAATAAATCCATTTTTGAGGATTCATGTTCCATTAGTAGTTGATGATGTCTAGTTCCATTCATCGAGGTGCATCAACGTCATTGGTGTTTCGCCAGAGTTCATCATTGGAGAGAATTCTCACTATAGGTTCTCCAGAGAAATTTCACACTTTGATATGGTTTAATCCAAAACATTAACCCATTACAATAAAACATGTCACATCAATTTTTTATGTTGTGTCGCCACATCATTAGAGTATTTCATTTATGAAACAATTTATCTATTACTCTTCATTTAATGTGTTGTCACGCTTTCTTGTTTATATGTTATTAAAGAGATTTATTTAACATGACTCATTGTCACTTTTGTTGCTACAGTGCAGAACTTTTGTGCCACCACCGAACAGTTTTTATATTCAAATGAAATAAATTTTTAAGTAATTATATTTATTTTTGAAAATTCCTAATATTAACATTTCCTATTGACCCATGCTTGTCAATGTTAGGTCTATTCTAGGAGAATTCAGATATTCTGAGTTCAACGGTACCCCTAGGTTTTTTATTCGGGCACTAATTTAAATGTTAGAAAAATACACTACCATATTTATTATAATGAACTAAAAAAAGTTCAAAATTATATTTTTGGGCTCCCCAGGCCTCTAAATTAGATGCTTTCAGAGCGTCTGACCTAAAAATAATTCATTATAATTTTAAAGAAAAATTACATAAAATTTTCAGGAAATTATGTTACCCCCACCTTTACGAATTTAAGTCCCTATAATCCAAAACAAAGAAAAATGAACAAATGGGGGTACTGAGCATGAATCTGAGCCTCCCACTCCCATGTTCTCTCTTAGAGATTCACATGCTACCACTGAACGCACACCAAAGTAATAGACAATCCATGAAGGACTCACTCTTATCAATCCCCTATCTCCCTAGAAAATCTACAAACATCTCCCCATCGTCAATGTCTATATCTCCCCAATTGATTACATGTAATGAATAATGAATGTACCTCCTCAACTGTGACATGTGGAAAACGTCATTATCCCGGTGCATCTGTGTGGGGGGTGCTAGGAAGTACGCCACCTCTCCAACTATGCTACGAATATGGAAACATCTGATGAACCCTGAGGATAACTTGTCACCCAATCCAAATCTCTACAATCCCCATCGGGGTGAGACCCGATAGAAGACATATTCTCCATCCTCAAACTCCAAGGGCCTTCATCTTCAATCCGAATATGATTTATTTCTTCTCTGTGTAGTACTCATCTGCTCTTGGATGATCTGCACCTTCTCAGAGGTACCTCATACCAAATTTATACTGATTAGTGATGACTCCCCTGGGTATGTCTGACATAGAGGTGAAATGAAATACCTCCTGTACAATACCTCGAACGGTGTCATTCCAATGGTGGAGTGATAGTTTTTTGTTGTATACAAACTCCACAAGTGGTAGGTTGTCCTCCCAATTACGACCAAAAACCAAAACACAAGCATAGATTATATCCTCCATGTTCTGTAGGGTCCGCTCCATTTGGACATTTATCTGTGGGTGAAAGGTTGTGACCAAGTGTAGCTGATCCCCGAACGTCTCTTAACATACCTTCAACGACCTGGATATAAACTGTGCTTCACGGTCTGATACGGTGATCTAAGTCACCCTGTGAATCCGCAATATCTCTTAGATGTAGAGTCATCATATGACCTCTACCGATCTGTGCTCCCTGATGGGTAGAAATTGAGCCAACTTGGTGTGTCATTCAATGATCACCATGATATAATTGTGGCCCCTAGACCTGCATGGTAACCCCGTCACAATGTCTATCGAGATACAATCCCATTTCCACTCTGGTAACTCAAGTGGCTGGGCCAATCCTACTAGAACCTGATGCTCAGCATTCACTTGCTGACAAGTGAGGCATCGTGAAACAGACTCTAACACTTCATTCATCATCCCCATCCACCATTACTAAAATCAGATGTCCTAGTACATATTTACCACACCAGGATGTACCGCCAAAGGGGATGTATGAAACTCCCTCAACACATACTTTTGTAACATCAATGGCACTACGATGATCCCTTTGAAAAATATAATGTGATCCCCAACTATCGAAACCCCATAATGACCATGTCCAAAGGATAACTGATCATATCATGACTCACAGCCCATATCCACATGATGGGCCTCTCTGATTCACTGTAAGAGTAGAGGATTGATAGTCATCAACTAAAGGTAAGCTACTCCATCATCATCCTCAAAGTATATCTACATCATGGCTAACTGTTCCATCGCCTCACCCTGTAGCTTTAAACTAGACCTCCTGCTGAGTGCGTCTGCCACCATGTTTCTTTTCCCACATGGGTAGACTATCTAAAAGTCATAGTCCTGGATGAACTCTAGCCATCGCTGCTATATCCATTTGAGTTCCTTCTATGAGAAGATATACATGTTACTCTTGTGGTTGGAGTAGACATTAAATTGTTCTCCCATCAAGTAGTGATTCCGCATCTTTAATGAAAATACCACTTCTAATAACTCCAGGTCATGGGTCACGTAGTTATGTTCATGCTGCCTTAGCATCCATTATCCATTGGTGATCACCACTCACTTTTGCATCAGGACACAACCCAGTCTTGTACTTGATACGTCTTATAAAACTACATACCCAATGCCTCCTCCAGTAGTCTCAATATATGGTCACTCATCAGTCTCCTCCTTAGCTCCTGGAAACTCTACTAGCACTTCTCCATCCACACAAATGGGTTTCCCTCTCGTGTCATGGA
The DNA here is from genome assembly GCA_963277665.1 of Viscum album. Classification (NCBI taxonomy): domain Eukaryota; kingdom Viridiplantae; phylum Streptophyta; class Magnoliopsida; order Santalales; family Viscaceae; genus Viscum; species Viscum album. The sequence goes on from OY728128.1 coordinate 1,787,182,600, forward strand.
TTATAAAGGTGATGCTACTCTGGAAATGTCGGGACTAAACCTCCATTAGTATCCAACTAATCCCAAGAAACACCGCACCTCACTGAAGCTCCTCAATGGCTTCCAAGCCCCCACTGACACTATCTTTTCTAGATTCACTGCAACTCCAGCCTCTGAGATGACATGTCCTAGAAAGTGGACCTTCCAAATCCAGAACAGGGACTTCAAAAGCTTTCCGTAAATCTGGTTCTCTCAAAGTGTATCTAGGACTATCTGTAGGTGTGTAGCCTACTCCACCTCTGACTCCGACTACACCAAGATGTCATTATTGAAGACTAAGATAAACCAGTCAAGGTATGTTTGGAAGATCCTTTTCATGAGTCCATGAACACTATTGTGTAATTGGTCATGCCGAAAGGAATCAATAAAAATTAATAGTGGTCATACTGGTATATAAAGTTTATCTTCGGTATGTCCTCATCCCATACCTGAAGCTGATGATAGCCTGATCTAAGGTTTATCTTCAATAACCACCTCACTCCCTTCAGGTGATCGAAGAGGTCATCAATCCTTGGTAGTGGATACTTTTTCTTCACAGTCACCTGGTTCAGGCCCCAGATTTCCACTAAAAACCTCAAACTCTCATATTACTTTTTCCAAACAATACTGGGGCTACCCATGGTGAAACTATAGGCCTCACACAAACCTTCTCCATCTAGTCCTCTAGTTGTGCGCTCAACTTGTAAAGATCTACGGGAGCGATCTGATATTCTGGTGTAGATTTCAATGTCATCCCAGTGTATAAATAGATAATTATATCTAACTCTCTGTGAGGATCTAGTTCTGGAACATACTCGAGGAATATGTCCTCATACTCATCCACCACTATAGGAAAACTCTGACTCCTCCTGTCCAGCACAACGAGGGTGAGGCTAGCCAACTGATGAGTGATTGGTTTCACCCTCTTGGGATAAAGTCCATCATATGCATAAAAAGTTCCCTTCTCTCCAGTGAAGGAAAACCTAGTCCTATCCTCACAGGAAAACCACACATTGCACCTAATACAATCGATCTGAGAATTGATTGTAGATAACAAGTATATACCCAAGATGGAGTCGTATGGCCTCAACGTCACATCTATGAGATCCAATTTGAAGCTCTCACCTCTTGGAGTATGCTCACCCTACCAAAAATGGGGTGTAATTGTCGAATATTCTCTTGTAATAGTCTCTACTTATAAGTATCAAGCTAATGGCTCCACCAGAATCTCTGAGCTCTGAACCTGGTCTGTGGCCAGGAAAGAGTGTCTAGAACTTGGGTCTATAAGAACTGTATCCAAAGTGGAGAATACCTAGATCGCACCTCTAATCATCTCTGGAGCTTCATGGTCATGGGCCTCCATCTCCTAGAGATTAACTCACCTCTATCTGCTAGCTCACTAAGCCCATGGTGGACCACCTAGGGGTGGTGGTGGTATCACCTCGAACCATCATCAACTGCCAACCTCTCAGCCTTCTCCTCTACCATGTCTTTCACCCTAAAGACCTCCTCACTCAAACCTCTACCTATGCCTTGGAAGTCCATGGACTATCTGCTGATCATCTATGTTGTGGGTCGGGAATTCACATGTCCTGTGTCCCTGACCACCGCACGTGAAGGAAAGCATGGCTCCTTACTGACTCCCTCTAATCTGGGAGCCTCGTACTACTGACCATGAGTCCTAGGGTCATCCCTCGAATGACCTAGCCCACTTGGGTCCCTGCGTCTACTGCCTTCTTCTCACCACTGATGACTTTGTCGCATGGTATCTACTGGTGGGTCCAGTTGTTGTACCTTCTCTACCCGGAAGTCCTCTACAAGAAGATCTTGATCTATCTTCCCAACATAAGTAGGAATGTAAAGGGAAATCATAGATTCCTTGAAATAATGTCAGTGTCCCTGTTCAATGGTCCATGCCCAAAAGAAAGGGTCCTCCACCATATTTATAGAGTAGATGGAGAGGTTTGTAAACCGCAAAGAGTACTCAGACACTAACATTATGCCACACAGTAGGTCAATATACTCCTGTACGCGCACTGAGAAAAAGGTCATGGAAAAGAACTTCTCCCAGAAAATACACTCAATTTCCTCCCAAGAGACGGTCTCCACATCATGATTTCGAATTTTCAAGATCCTCTATCTTCCCACAGATCCATGAATAAGTCATGAATCTAATATCACCATCTGATCATGAAACATCCTCCCTAAGAGGATGAACCATGTCACCGCCTCTAAATTTTCCTCAGCAGCCCATGGATATGTCTCTCCCCTGAACTTGGGAGGTCTCTATCTCTAAAAATCATGTTGAGTAATGAGCATATGTGTGTTCTCTACTAGTAACAACATCAGTAGATGCTATCCAAGGAGTGGTGGTAACACTATTGTGCCACCTGGTTGGTCTATCTCTAGCTATGGTCCTCAAAATGATGCCTCATTACTAGGAAATCTATCCTCATAGTCACACATTAGAATCCTAACTGTTTGTTTGCACGGATTCATCCTGAAATAGATCAAGATGTACAAAAGTTAATAGATTATACGTGGTGAGCTGACTCTAATTCAAGAAGAACATGGGTAAAAACTAAATTCCTATATGATCCATGCAACTAGTGTTTTTATGTATAAAGGTGAAAATCATAATTCAACTTCCTGGTGTATGGATATGTCAGACACTGCACCAGTACTGGACTCCTTGAATCTGAAATTTAAACTCGAAATATTTTCAATGTCACCCAAAAACAATAAAACATACTCCTGGTATTTAAGTTAGAACAAACAAGATCTGATTCCACTTTGTCATGAAACTCCCCCAGGGCCTATGTTGTGAGTACACCAAGCCAGCCTCCCAATGGATGAGGGTTGGAGACTCATGATGAAGGAATCAAACTGCCAGTGGAATGCATTTTCTTGTGTACCAGTACACATGAATATAAAACTACGTCCCAAGAGAACTAGAAAACAGAATATGATTTCTATTGAATAACCACAGAGTGTAAAGGTACAACTAAAAGTAAATGGGCTAGAATACAAACCAACAAAAGAAAAATACAACAAGAGAAAATACAAGATCGATGGAAAGTTATCCCCTGAAAACCATACCTGATGAGTAAGTATGGAGTAGCTACCAGAATCTATAGAAACACGTCCTTCCTGCTTGATCTCACTGGGAACTACAACATACTAGGACACCAAGCCCTCTGCCAATTCATCAATCATCTGCACCAAACAACACACATATGAGTGAAGCCCGTGTAGGGGTGGGTAACATAATACTTAGTAGGGATCCCAAACCAATAGGGAAAGACCACAAATAAATCCACAAGAAAACCATGAAGCATGGTCATGAAGCATGATCACAAAGAAAGACATCTCACACCATGTATAATCTAGAATAATGAATTCATGTTTATTAGTCAAATCACTGAACACATTGGGTTGTTGTAGTAATCCTCCCCAATGAGTTTTATGGTCATGTTGCATCACACAAAGTCACTTCCCACCATGGGCCTACTAGGCCACATAGATCCACATCCCTTTAATGTTGGACTTAAGTGGTACTTGTCTCTAATAAGTACCATGGGCATGCTAGGTCACACAGAGCCACTCCCCACCACGGGCATTCCAGATCACCTAGAAGAACATCCCACCTTGAAAATCACACTGAATTACTCCTACCCACTGGGTACCATGTGTCTACTAGGACACATAGATATGCTCCCCACCATGGGCCTGATGGGTCACACAGAACCACTTCCCACTATGATATCATAGATGATCGACACATGGTTTCTTGTCATCATTCTTCTATTCTAAGTAAGTCATTGGATACCCTCAAATAGTTCCCTAGATTTTAGAAGAACCTCTTCTCAAGACATTCATCATATTTTAACTTCCATTAAATCCTCCATAGAATATTCCAAAAGATCCGTCTCATTACAAGGGTTCTAGCACCACGAATAGATTTTCAATTAGATACCCTATTTGGAAGATATTTTCATTTTTATGAAAAGGGGTTGGTTGGGTATGGGGTCAGTTCAACCTGACTCAACCTGGCCTGGGTCTGTCGACCCAACCCGGATTCAGCTCGCCCCACTGGGGGGTCCAGACCACCCCTTAACTGGTCTTATATATTGTTCAGTTCTTTCTCCCCAAAAAGCACTAATGGAAATCGGCTTGTGCGCCCTGCGTTTGGCCAATGTCGGTCACACCTTCCACATGAACATTGTCAAGGGACCGCATACTAGCACACTACAACTTGGATCCATCCATGCCGCACTGCACCGAAGTAGCTGAGGACCACGTCCTCTATCCACTAGCCGCCGACATACTCTTAGCAGCACCTGTCGCACCATTGCAGCATGATCCGGCCGTAGTGATCCCTCCAGCATTTCGTCATAGCCCGCCAATGGGTTCTTATATAGACCATAGGGTCCTCATTATTTTTTCATTCTGTGCACCACTTATTACTATGCCTATGACCTCTGGGGATTTTATCATTCAACTGATGGCCTCAAACCTTCTGTGATTCCATTTCGATGATGCATCCATGAAGAACGCAGAAAATGGACAAGGTGGAGTGGCATGGGCCTTATTTGTGTTGTCCCATGCCCTCTGTGTTAGAGTTTTAGAAAAATTTGATAAAATTTTTAATTTTTATCACAATTAAACCCTAATGAAATCCCGAGAAAAGAGTACTCTACCACAAGAACAAGTGATACATAAATCAACATGTTCGTTGGTTGATCCGGGTCCCTTGTTTTGAAAGAAGAACGATATACTGTAACTCAAAACCAATAAACCCAAACCTCATTGGAGTTATTTGTTGATGCTATCCATCTATAGGGACTAATATTATATTTCCATTAAATGATCTCTGGTTCCATTATTTGAGGTGCATCAATGTCACTGGTGATTCATCGGTGTTCGTCATTAATCTTTGGAGAGAATTCTTGTTATAGGTTCATCAGAAAAATTCCACCCTTTGATCCTAATTTCTCCATTGCGTTAACCCATTAAAATAAAACACATCAAAATGTTTCTGTTTGGCTGCATCATCACATCTTTATGTTGTTTCATTTAAGAAACAACATATCTTTTATGTTCAATTTAATGCATCATTACACTTGCACATTTATGAGCCATTAATAAGATTCATTTAATGAGTCACTTTGTTTCTTTATCACAGTGCCTCCGAGCCACCGCCCAATAGTTGGGAAAAAAATAAAATAACTTTCTATGTTATTTAATTTTTTCTAAAATGTCTGAAAAATAACTTTTTCGATCAACCCTTGTTGGTCGATGTGAGGTCCATTTTAGGTGAATTCCACCATTCTGAGTTCCATGGTTCCCTAATATTTGTGTTCCGATAACCATTTAAAAGTTAGAAAACCCTACTCACACGTTGATTTAATTGAATTTTTTTTTTCAAAATTCAATTCTTGGTACACTGAGCCTCGGAATCAGGTTATGTTAGACCGTTTGTTCTCAGAATAATTCCATATAATTTAAAAAAATTACATAGAATTTTCAGGACATTACAATTGTCATTGAGAACTACTCACTACTCTTTATATTTTTTTTGATCTCCTCTATAACAACACCATATTAACTTTCTAGGGAATATATAAAATTCCACATGTTCATTTCACAATAGTGATCTCTTCTCCTATTCATTTGGTAGTGTCATTTTTGGGTTCAAATTACCTTTTATACTTCTTTACATCCCCTTTCCTAGGAAACTATCATTCTCAACTTATTAAAATTGAATATATCTCGATTTTCTCTCTTCAAGATTTTATATCCCCTTATCAATATCCTTTTTTAACAAAGAGATCATATCCAATTAATTAGATACCCATCACTCTATTATGGTATTTAAAACAGACCAATATTATCTCTATAAAACTTCCTCTACAATTTCTTATCACCAAAATAAACACAAAATTAATTTATGGTCCAAATTCTCTCTCTATTGAAGTGAGTGTTAATTATCAATTAAGTCATCATAGTAAAACTTCCATCACCTTTAGATTTTTCTTGTATCATGAACGAAATTCAAGGTCCATGATTTATGAAGCATTGATGATCTGTTAAATCATCATCTGAATCAACTCCTATTAATTTTTTTTGTCTCGTACCCAAAAACCCACCAATATAGATTACCCTGTTACACTATCGCATGACCTATGTATTTATAGGATAACCCTCCCTTTAATATTCCCAGATCCACAACTGGTTAGGCATTTCCCTTCAATTATAAAATCTTGATACTCTGCTTCAATTTTTCAACGTAAAAAACCTTCACCATACGCACTATCTTTCTTTTTTTGGGTTAACAATGTCTCACAAAAAAATAATCTACTTACCATCCCATGAACTATAGTGAAATGAAAATACCCTAGACATTTCTCACTTACCATGGTAAGATCCATGGCATGGTAATCTATTTATATCAACTTTTTAACCCAAAAAAGGTCTATAGCATGCTTCATGTTCAACTTCAGCCTACCCTACCACTATATTTTCTACCCATGTGTTGCTTAAGAAAAAAATTGGCCAAAACTCTCATCACCATGGCTTCAATATCATTTATCCTTTCCACTATTCCTAGTATGTTTTCCATAGATGAAATGGAAATCAACCACATGGACCATTATGATGTGTCAAATTATAGATTTCTTGAGTTAGGAAAATCCTTCTCTACCATGACCATAATCCATGGTGTGTTCATACCTACATTATTCAATATATTTTCCATGACCACATAAAATGGTTTTTTCTTGAACATATTGGGAAAATTCAACACAACTAGTCAACGTTCATTGTGCTATGGAATGATAATCTACTACCTCTCTAAATGATTCCTAACCAAAACATCTATGACCCTTCTTTTGCCTATGTAGTCTCCTTATAGAATAATATTTCACATATGGTTTGCATATGAAAAAACATAAAATAGTGATAACACTTTGAAAATGAATAACAACAATTTATAAATATTTTTTTAACAATAATTGTTTTTCAACAAATCCAACTTTGCACCACCAATAATTCTTGTTGAAACACATTTTTATTATCAAAACATTTCTGGTCAACAAATTTAAAATAACTCATTGAGTTTTAACAACAAGTTACATTAATTTATCTATTTTGTCCAATTTATTTGAGTATCCATTGATTTGATCACTTAATAGGTTTTTTTTGTTTTCATAGACATTTTTAGAAGGTTTTTGGGCATGTGAGTTGTTTGAAAAACCCTATAGCCAAACCATGAAACCTTTACTGTAGAACATGTAACAGTGCACAGTTGGTGAATGGTTTTAAAAAACATAAATCCAAACTGTGCCTCTTGAATGAAAAGTGTCTCATCGTTGGAAGAAAATTAAAAAATTATGCCACCTAACCATGTATTTATTCTAGTGGATTTGTCTGGGGAGAAAATTTAGGTGAATAGTTATTAATAACTACGTTATTAGACCTAGGAACCATGATAATGGTAATTAATATCATAATAATTATAATTAATGTCCCAAAACCCCATAATAGAACACAAATTATTCCAACTCAAAACAAAATAAACCCTTTCTCTTTTGGGATCCCTCTAGAGGCGTTTTGGATCTCATAACCTCATTTTTTGTGGATTGAAGCATCGATCAATGTGGTGATCCTCTTATGATAAGCTCTTATTATCTCTTAATTCAATATATCATCACGTTTTGATTCATTATTACTATATGTTATAAGGAAACTTTATTATAGTGTTCCATTGATGGATGATGGGGAATTTTAGATCTAAAATATGATTCCACTTCAATGAGGATCTCTATTCCAGGATTCGGGGACCACCATTTGTGGTGAGAAATCATAGATTGTTTTTGTTTGGATTGTAAATTTTCCATGTAGCAGTTTCATGGGTTTTCGCTTGTCACGACATGACCATACTGGTCTCGAGCCGCAATTACCCCAATCCTACCTCCATAGGTCAGGGACCGAAGACAAGCTCTGAAGGCGTAACAATATCAGGCATGCCTTTTACTAAGTACCTATACACACACAGACACATCCCACTCAATGCAGAAGTGTAGATTAAAAAGGAAACCAAAGGAAAAACAACTATAACCCAAACCACAGTCATGCATTAACCTCTAAATAGAAAAATGTAATGTGCAGAAAAGTAATGACAGATACTAAATAGAGAAAGGGGGAAAACACACACCCAACCAAAAGGTTCCACAACCCAGAAATAGGTTAAAAAAAGTAAACAGCTGGTGAGTCTCACACCTGAAATTCCTATTATGTCCACTGAACGCAGCCCAAGCTCCTGTGTCCTCTACGCTCCTCCGTAGTCTTGATCGACCTGTCCGTTTTCTGCAAGGGAACACCAAGTGCGGGCAAAGCCCAAGTTGGGGTGAGTAAAAGGATACTCAGTAGGATGCCCCAAAATGTCTAGGGATCAAAAAAGGAGGTACTAAAAGGTAAACGATAGATATAAAAAATTAAGTGTACAATAGAGAGAGTACAGCTCAACCCAATAAATGAAAAGAAGTAGACTCGTCCCAAACAAGATGAGCTAGACACAGAAAGCAGATGGCATACCCCACATGTCCTTTCCCCTTTTAGAAGAAGAGTAATTGGATGCAGGGAGTGGGAACAAAAGTAGGGTGTATATATATATGCTCAACAAGAATTCCGAACGAGTGCGTAAGGGGATCTCCATCTCCAAGCTCTACCCAAGATAAGTCGCCAATAGTTCTAAGGGTAACCATCACTAATTCCCAACAGTCCCGCACGTCAAAGCTGCCTCATCACTAAATCATACCACCAAAAGTCACACTCCGGTAACCACGGATAAAATTCCACCGACTAGCCTCATCAAAAAGGGATGAGTCTAAAAGAAGTCATCGGGTGACCCACTGCCCAGCCTAATTGGAGTGTAAACCCAAAAAGGTCTTCGAGTGACCCACTGCCCAGCCCTACTGGAGGGTAAACCCAAAAGGTCATTGGGTGAACCACTGCCAAGTCCTGTTGGAGGGAAAACCCAAAAAGGTCATCGGGTGACCCACTGCCCAGCCCTGTTAGAGCGTAAACCCTAAAAGGTCATTAGGTGACCCACTGCCCAGCCCTACTGGGGAGTAAACCCTAAAATCAATGGGTAACCTACTTCGAAGACCTACTGGAGGGTAAACCTAAAGGTCAACTGGTTACCCACTACCCAGCCCCACTGAAGGGTAAACCCAGAACTGGTCCGATAACTACGCGATGCCCTCCCCATCACTGGGTGTTGCGAATATCGCAACCATGCGTTGGGTCGGAGTGCGTCGAAGAAACCTCTGACTAAATCCCTTTCATGTTTCCACATTTAATGAGATCTCGAAAGATTCTCCGCTCACCTGAACTGATTACACCGTTGTAATCCTCATGGAAAAACACGCGAGATAGACTACTTACTCGCTAGAAATGAACTCCCGACGAAAATGTTATTCAACACTGCTTTATGCCCATACGAAATCTCATGAGGGACAAAACTCAGTCCCAAAAGAGATCATGCGAACTGCTCCATCGTGATGCTCTTGGAAAAACATGCCAAAACGACTACTCATTTTCCTTGAACAGACATCTAATGAAAAAGTTGAAAAACACTTATCATATCTTAAAAGACGGCTCATGGGGCCTATGCCTCAACCCTGGCTTCAATTCCAGAAACCATGTTGGAAAACATCGTCTCGACTCTAGGGTCACAACGCCGCTAACAGTGCCTTAAACAGACTCCAGATGTCTTTACGCCATCCGAAGGAAGAATCATGGTGTATTACTTAATGAGCATGTTGCACCACCGAACACCGGTCTTGAGAATTGAAAATTCCCAAGACTATCTCAAAAACATTGTCTCAAGCCGAGGTTTTCACTACCGTAGATGACACACAAAATGGACACATGAAGTTGAATTAACGGGTGTCCGATGTCAAGGGAATGAACACCTTTGGGCCGGCCCGTTCTGGCCCACGGCCCTCCCACACAGCCCATCCACAGACCCGCAATCCACACCCCCCAATTGGCCCTAATGGCTGGTCCCTGGTCTGCATGGAGACCTGTCGAAGTTGGGTCTCGGTCTCCCTCACAGAGTCGCGCACCGCGACCCACGGTCCACCCTGCCGACGATCTCTGTCCAAGGACCGCCACCACCTGGACCGCTGCCTCTCTTGACCGCCACCACCCGGGGACTTCCGTCACCTACCGCTGGGAGCCCATCGCCACCGCTGGGAGCTGTCGCCACCACTAGGAGCCCATCTAACCACCGCGCTGACCCTCGGACCGCCCCTGGAATCACCGGAAAAAAGATGAAAATGGCCGGAAAACATCCCGGGGTCTCCCCGGACACCCTGGGACTCAAAAATTCAATTCTAAAGGATCATTGAGAATCTCCAATTAAGCAGTATGAAAATATGGCCCTCGGTCGAGAATTTGATAGCAATTCAATGCAAAAAAAATTATTTCATGGACGATGCGGAAATCAAAAACCTAAAATGAAACCTCTTAACTCGTTGGGCATAGCCCGTAGCTTCATGAACTGTCTGTCGATGCACCACGCCACCTTGGAGAGGTGGAGGAGAGGAGTGGAGCTTGTTGAGTGGGATCTTCCAGTGAATGATAAGGGGAAGAAGGGAGGAGTGGAGGAAGGGTTTAACTAGAAAACAAAATTAAAATTAATTATGTCTTAAACCCCCACCAGTAGGCCCCGTACCCAAACTCTCGACAGGGTCGAGGTTGGGCTGCCCCTAGGGTAAAAACAACATTTTGAGTGCAATGGTGGTCTCAAAATTTTAATCCAAGCATCCGTTCAAAAGTTATAAAGTCCACACCTGGTGCCCTCAGTTTCTCCATCTGAGCAACTGTTTAGGAGTTATTCTATTTATTCGGTGTGTCTAGTGTGAACACACATAAAATATAATTCCTGCCACACCGGTGCTCGGAATCACATGCCGTCTGAACGCCCTTCTCTGGAATAACATTAAGAAAATTTCAACGTCTTACAGGCTCAATAACCGGTTTCTTACATCATTCCCTCCTTCATGTTTTTCTTCCCCGAGAACAATACTACAAAAACAACTCGAGATACTAAGTCTGCATCCGGATCTCCTGTTCCTAGTTGCTCTCATACACCCTCCCATGCTACCACAACACTAGAACCAAAAGAATGGTATGTCCATGAAGTGTTCGCTCCTTCCGGTCCTCAATCACCATTGAGTGTGCTGCAAAGGTGGATCCATCCTCAATGTCCATCTCTCCCCAATAGATAACATACATGGGGTCGTGTACATATTTCCTCAGCTGCGACACGTGGAAGACATGATGCACACTCTCCATTTGTGGGGGTAGTGCAAGATGGTAGGCAACCTCAATGACTCTTGAACACGATCTCAAAGGTCCCAATGAACCTCAGGGATAGATTTCCACCTCATCCGAACCTCCGTGTACCACGCCATGGACAGACTCTCAAAAATACATAGTCCCCCTGATCGAACTCTAAAAGCATGCGTCGACGATCTGCGTAGGACTTCTGTCTGCATTGATCCATCCTCATCTTCTCACGGATGACCTGCACCTTCTCCGTCGTTGCCTGCACCAACTCTGGGCCCATGATGGAGGTCTCCCCAACCTCCGTCTAGCACAACGGTGACCTACAAGGTCTCCCGTAGAGGGCCTCAAAAGGTTCTATGACGATAGAAGAGTGGTAATTGTTTCTCTACGTGAACTCCACCAAGGATAATTAATCCTCCCAGCTCAGGACAAAGTATAACACACATGCCCGAGCATATCCTCCAACACCTGGATAGTGTGCTCTGTTTGGCCACCCGTTTAGGGGGGAAAAGCTATACACATCCATAGTTGGGTCCAGAACTCCTCCTGCAGGCCTCTCCACAATTGTGATGTAAACCCCACATCATTGTTGGATACGATCATTAAGGGTACTCCATGAAGGCGGACGATCTCCCGAACGTACATCTATCTGATACTCTCCACTAAGCTCTGCACCTTCATGGAAAGGAAGTGCATCGACTTCGTGAGTCGGTCCACTATCACCCAAATTGAATTGTTTCCCATCACTATGTGTGAGAGCCCTGTGATGAAGTCAATAGATATGCCAACCCACTTCCACTACAAGATATCAAGGGGCTACAACAACCCTGCTGGAACCTGATGCTCTGCCATCACCTACTAATAGGTAAGACACTAAGAAACGAACACAACTACACTCCGCTTCATGCCATACCATCAAAACTACCATTGAATATCTCTATACATCTTCCCCAAATCGGGATTTATAGCCAAGGGAGAAGTGAGGAACTTCTACATCACCTCCTCACGCATCTCCAATGGTACTCTAGCTCACCCTTGGAATAGGATATCATGATTCCATCCTTCAGAATACCCTTCTGGTGTGTCACCTGTGGATATCTGATCGCGTAATACCTCGCTGTCGACATCCCCCAGGTGTGACTCTCTCACACGATCATGGAGGGAAGGAGTCAACACCATTGACTGTAGAAAAGTTGTACCTTCATGATCCACCAATTTCATCCGTAGGGAAGCCAACTTCTCTGAAGCTTCCCACACTAAATGATATTGTGACTTCCTACTAATAGCATTTACTTCTACGTTTCCCTTCCCTATAGTGTATACTATCTCGAAATCAGATTCCTATAGAAACTTCAGCCAATTTCTCTACCTCAAGTTCAAATCCCTTTGAGTGAAGATGTACTCGAGGCTCTGGTGGTCTGAGTAGACCACAAAATGCTTACCTAGAAGGTAGTGTCTACATAACCTCAAGGAGAATACCTCTATTTCCAGCTCAAAATCATGAGTCACATAATTCTACTCATGGGGCCTCAACCACCTCGACCCATATGCAATCACTACTCACTGCTGCATTAGCACGCACCCGAGACCAGCTCCTGAAGCGTCGTAGTATACTATAAAATCAACGCCCTCCTCTAGCAGCCTCAACACTAGAACACTAGTTAGCCTCTGTCTCAACTCCTCGAAGGCCTCCTTGCACATATCAGTCCAGTTGAACGATCATCCCTTCCGCGTCAATGCGGTCAAAGGGGCGGAAATCCTAGAGAAATATTACAATATCCTCTTGTAGTACCATGCCAATCCAAGGAAACTCTGCACATCTAATGAATTCTTGGGTGGCTCCAAAGAAAGCACTACCTCTATCTTTGCGGGATATATGGCCAATCCCTGCTCCACAATGACATGCCCTAGAAAGTGAACCTCATGAATCCAGAACTGACACTTTGAGAGCTTCCCATACAGCTGTTGATCTCCGAGTAAGTCTAGGACCATCTTCAAATGCTCTGCGTTGTCACAAACCGACCCAACGAAGCTCGAGCCACGACTCCCCAAGCCTATCTCCAATAGGCTAGGGGCTGGAGACCAGCACCAAGTAGGATATCACACACATGGGAGGCATTAGCATAAGGTACCTGTATGCACGCACCCACAACACCTCCATTAAAAAGTGCAGAGATATAGAAACTGAAAAGTGTATTCATACATACAATCTATCCCAAACCAGAGTGAAATAGAAAAACTACAAAAGGGTCAAAAAGGGCCCACCAAAAGAAAACTACAAAGCATGTCCAACCTGCTCTGAAGAAGGGGAACGCTTCCACAAACACATACCAGAAAGATCCTTTGCACAGCTCCGGTAAACACCCCGGTCAAACACGCTCACTAATCTTAGCGTACTCTGAGTCCTCCTGGGACTCCATCGAAAGGCATGTGGTCTGCACAAGACACAAACATGTGCGGGAAAATCCCATGCAGGGGTGAGTATAAACATACTCAGTTTTCACCCCCAAAACCCAAAACCAAAGAGAGAAACTTAAAGGCAACAGTCCGCTCATCACAGCCAGAGGGAACCCAGATGATAGAGAAACTCCATCGCGTGACCATCCTCAGCTAAACACAACTAGTCAGCTCAGCTAAGGTGTATGCCCATACATACACCTTGAACAATCCAGATATACTCAGCTCACGCCACACAGCCACAAGAGGTACCGACCTCGTCACCAGACACTGTCCATAACCAGAAGAGTACACTACACGAACACTATCATCCCTGATGACACTCATCTGAGAAATTCACTTAATCGGGTTTCTCACAAACCTCTTAGACGCTCACCTGAGAGATCACACTCGTCAGATAGCATCACTGAGGATAACTCACTGAAACAACATAACCAACAAACTCCTCGGATAGGGGATCACTCCTAGGGTCCGCTAGGGGATACCAAAACCCACACCGGTAGACGAAGATCTCACAGATAGGGGATCACTCCCAGGATCCGCTAGGGGATACCACAACTTGATCTGGCATTCACAGGTCAAACAGATAGGGGATCACTCCCAGGATCCGCTAGGGGATACCACAACCCAATCTGGCACTCGACAGAAACACTTCACTCAGATAGAGTGTCATTGCCCATATAAAGGTGGCCACGATGATACCGGAACCCTATCTGGTATAACTCATGATGTAGGGGATCAGATCGATGATGCTGCAACCCTACCGAAACCACGTGCTGAGTAGGGGATCACATAACCAACGATAATGTAACCCTACTATACACCTCATGATGAGTAGGGGATTGTATACCCTACGATGCCACAACCCTTCTGAGCACGGCCCACCACATAGGGGATCATAATCCTGATGATGCCACAAACCCTACGAGGTTAACCAGCTAGATAGGGGATCACCGCCCGTGAACAAGCGGTCACAGTAATAACAAGAACCCGATCTAGGGAAAAGATGCTAGAGGATCCCACTCCAGGCCCACTGATGGGATGCCACAATTGTAACAGTTTACACATCCCATCGAGAGGATCACAAACCTATATGAATTTTTTGATGCCACACGAACCCTCGTGGGAACAAACCAAAAGAGTACCCTCAACCACTACTAGTCCAAAACGTCGCTAACCCGAGCGACTCACAACAATGCCACACTGCACACCTCCAAGGCCAATACTGAGGCCACAATCACGTTCTATGAGGAAAAACATACAGGATAGGTTGTTTACTCACCTGAAACAGAGCACCGGTGAAAAAGGCACTATTCACCATAGCTAGCTCGTGTGAGGCCCACAAAATGATCCCAAAACCCATCGAGCGGACCATACCACGGCAATCCCCTCGGAAAAACAAGCGGAATCGACTACTCGCTCGTCCGAAATAAACACCTGGTGAAAAAGGCACTATTCATCGAAGCCAGATCAGGTGGGTCCCACACCTCGATTTCAAAACACATCGAATGGATCGCACCATTGCAATCTTCTCGGAAAAACACAATGGATCGTCTAATCATCCGTCAAAATCGGACCCCTAGTGCGAAAGCTGCGTTTCTCTGCAAACGCAAAAACCTGGCCTCGTGGGGCCCACACCCCGTTCTTAATCCCAACACCCAAAAACCATCTCACGGAGTCCATCGTACCATCAGGGTCACAACGCCACTGACAGCACATAAAACAGAAACTCCGGGCAAATGTTACGGCTGGTCAAAGTCGAATAATAATTAAAATATTATAATTATTCGACGTTTCGTTACCGCGGGTCATGAACCCAGCCCGGAAAATACTCAAACCTATCCCAATAGGTCCATCTCAGTCCCATGGTTGCGTTGCCGCAGACGGCGCGTGAATCATACCTTTTTATTACACAAAACGGGGGTTTTTAGAACCCCCGGTCAAAATTGGACCGGATCGGCCCCACCTGGCTGTCCGGCCACCGCCGCCGTCGGCACGCGCCGGCCAGCAGCCCTCCGCATCACAGCGGCCCGCGCCGCTGCGCCCGGCAGCGCACCGCCGCACCCCAGGCAGACGTCGCCGCATCACCGGGCCGACCAGCCGTGGCCGGTCGCCGTCCCCCGTCGTCGGCGCCGTCGCGCCGGTGTCGCACTGGCGGATCTTCCGCGGACCACCGGGGGCTCCCTGGTGGTCAGTTTTGCGATCTGGAGGCATTTGCGTGACCCTAGGGACCCGATCTACACTGTTATAGCTTCAATTTGCAGGAAAACGCCGCAAAAACGGGATCGGGGGGTTAAAACATAAATCCGCCTACCTCACGGGCGGAACGCCGACGTTCTGCCTTAGATCCAAGCTCCAGAGCTTCCACTGCACGCTCTTGGAACGTCCGCCGTTGAAATCTGAGCTCGTGGGTGCTTCGTTTTCTCGATTCGGTGGATTGGCGGTGAAGAAAGCTGAGAGGAATGAAAAGAGGCGGGGGGGGGGGGGGCTGATATTTATACGAGCCGCCCGCCGGCGCCAAACTCACCTCGGACCCGACGCCCGATGCGAACAAAGGTAAGGTCACCCATAGGGTAAACACACCATTCTGAATGCAACGGAGGACTCATATTTTCTACCCGAGACTCCGTTCAGAAGTTATTCGAGCTGACGCTCGCACACCAACTTCTTAATTTATTTACAAAAACGCCCCTGGTGGCATTTCTCACCGTAGGCCCGCGCCCCAAATTTTATACCTCACCTAGGGTAAACGGCATGTTCCAGACGCAACTGTTCCCTCGGATTCTTTATATGAGCTACCGTTTAGGAGATATCACACCCCCAACACGTGCATAGTATAAAAATACTTAATATTTTTATAAAATTATTTCCGGGAACACCGGGCCTCGGAATCGCACGTTGTGTTCGTGCCTAGCTCTGGAATTATTCATAGAAATATTCCAAAGTCTGACAGGGCCAAAAAACAGAGTCGCTACATCCTCCCCCCTTAGAAATTTCATCCCCAAAAAGCCCGAAGCTCAAGGGAAGCGACTAGACTCTCAACTAGGTCTAACACACCATCAAGTTCACCAACAAACTCCCATTCCCGAACACATAAGTCATAGAGACTCATCCACCACACCTCAACACTATCTACTTTGGGAGGCACTGACTCGCCCTCACGGTTTTGATCGTGTCGCATAAACGTGTCTTGGTGGTGTAAGGAGCCCTCTTCCTCATGTATTCGAAGCACGCTGAACAACACCCACACATGGTCTTACCAACGCCCTGAACAAAACTTGATCAAGCAACAAAAAGGAAAGAGTACCGCTAAACAATGTCTATCAAACTACTGCAGAAAGTAGAAAGGACACAAGGCATACCTATATCCATCTGCAGTGCCTCTGGGTCAACAACCTCTAGGGCATGCAGCTGTCCTCTCCCTCGGCCACCAGCTCCCTAAGCTTTCCATGGACCACCAGGGGGTGGGGGTGGTGGCAACTGATACCGCCTACCACCTCCTCCTACTGCACCCGCTCTGCCGCCACATCCGCCACCCTGCAGACCTCCTTTCTCGAGACGCTGCCTCTGCCAGGGCGGTCCATCGACCGGCTCCCTCTCAGCAGCATTACAGGTCGGAAAATCTCTAGCAAGATGTCCCCGACTGTCACAAGCATATCACCACCTCTCCTACGGCTGACCAAAACTGGCCTGCGAGCCCTGTGAGCCCTGAGCCTCAGATCCTCCTTCCTGGGGTCGACTCCTTAAACGTCGGCCACCTCCTGACCCCTGAGTCTATCGTCGGCTACCAGATGTCGATCCGACAGAAAAAGTATCATCTCTCCTGTTCTCAGCACTACCAGGGGGAAACTGCTCAGCCATAAAGCTCTCCACCACTAAAGCTCGCTTCAGCACTCCAGCATAGGTGGGCAGGCATAAGGAAACCATACCAACTCGAATTTCCCTGCGTAATCCCTGCTCGAAGGTCTGAGCCCTAAAGAATAGGTCCCGAGCCATATCCATGGAGTATCACGATAGGTCTGTAAACCGTGATGAGTACTCCGACATGGTCATACCCTCCTGTCGAAGCTGCAGAAGCTCCTGGATCCGCACTGGCCTCAGCATCACCAGATAGAACTCCTCCCTGAAGAGTCTCTCAAACTCTGGCCACGTGATCATCTCCTCATCATGGGACTACGTCACATGGCTCCACCATCGCCCGGCCGAACCATGTAGAAAGCTCGCCGATAGGACCACCATCTGATCTGGAAGGGTCCTCACTAGGCGGAAACTCGGGTGACTGCCTCAAGCGAGTCATCAGCTTCCTGGGGGTCTGGATCACCCCAAAACCTCAAAGGTTGCTGCCTCTGTAACTCGTGCAGTGCACTCAGCCTGTGCGGAACCTCATCCTGCACTACCGGCACAACCAGCTATTCAACGGGTGGCGGCTCAACTGGCAGACCACCTGGAGGTGAAACATCAGAACCCGCACCCTGATCCACAACCTTTGCATGGGGCGGATTGTCACCACAATCCAATTGCGGAACCCTCACTTGATATCCTCGTGGAGGCATCCTAAAATGAATTCAAGACGCACCACAGTCAAAGAGTATATCTGGAGAGCTGACTCAAGAAGGACAAGGAAAACCCAAAAACCGGTCATATATGATGCATGTACCATTATGTCCCTGCGACCAGTGAATGAATGTTCCGAGTCGAATGGCGGGTTATCAGTGTCCTGAAGTATGGATATGTCGGCCGCCACACCAAAACAGGAGTCTCTGGCCTAAAAGCCGAGCTCGAAACACCCTAACACTGCCGCTATGCAACCCATACCAAACTCACATCTGGACCAGCTACGCTATGAGATCATAAAGGTGGAACCTCCTCTGATACCACACTGTCATGACCCAACCCAACGGGGCTCGAGCCACGACTCCCCAAGCCCGCCTCCAATAGGCCAGGGGCTCAAGACCAGTGTCGAGTAGGCTATCACACACATGGGAGGCATTATCCGAAGGTACCTATACGCACACACCCACAACCACTCCATCCAATATTGAAAAGATATAGAAACTGAAAAGTAAATGCATGCATAAAATCTATTTAAACCCAGAGTGCAACAACAAATGTACAAAAGATAAAAACCGGACCCACCAAAAGAAAACTACAAAGTGCATCCAACCTGATCTGATGAAGGGGAATGATTCTATAAGCACCTGCCAGAAATCTCCTCGGCACAGCTCCGGTAAACACCCCGGTCAAACACGCTCACTAAGCTCCACCTGCTCCAAGTCCTCCTGGGACTCTGTCGAAAGGCTTGTGGTCTCCACAAGACACAAACATGTGCAGGAAAAGCCCGTGCAGGGTTGAGTATAAACATACTCAGTAGGCACCCCAAAAACCCAAAACCAAAGGGAGCAACTGAAAGGAAATAGTCCGATCATCCTGGCCAGAGAAAACCCAGACAAGAGAGAAACTCCATCTCGTGACCATCCTCATCTAAACACAACTAGTCAGCTCAGCTCAGGTGTATGCCCATACATACACCTTGAACAATCCAGATATACTCAGATCACGCCACAAAGCCACAAGAGGTACCGACCTCATCACCAGAAACTGTCCACAACCAGGAGAGTACACCACACGAACACTGTCATCCCAGATGACACTCATCCGATAGATTCACTCCATCGGGTTTCTCACAAACCTCTAAGATGCTCACCCGAGAGATCATGCTCATCGGATAGAATCACTGAGGATAACTCAACGAAACAACATAACCATAAAACTCCTCGGATATGGGATCACTCCTAAGGTCCACTAGGGGATACCAAAACCCACTCTGGTAGATGAAGATCTCACAGATATGGGATCACTCCCAGGATCTGCTGGGGGATACCACTACCTGATATGGCATTCATAGGTCTAACAGAAAGGGGATCACTCCCAGGATCCACAGGGGGATACCACAACCCGATCTGGCGCTTGACAGAAACAGTTCACTCACATAGAGGATCATCGCCCATATAAAGGTGGACATGACAATACTAGAACCCTATCTGGTATAACACGCGATGTAGGGGATCGAACCGATGATGTCGCAACCCTACCAAAATCACACGCTGAGTAGGGGATCTCATAACCAATGATACCGTAACCCTACTATACACCTCATGCTGAGTAGGGGATCGTATACCTGATGATGCAACAACCCTACTGAGCACGGCCCACCGCATAGGGGATCATAATCCTGATGATGCCACAAACCCTACAAGGTTAACCAGCTAGATAGGGGATTGATGCCCGTGAACATGCGGTCACAGCGATACAAAGAACCCGATCTAGCGAAAAGATACTAGAGGATCCCTCTCCAGGCCCAACGGAAGGATGCTACAACTCTAACAGATTAAAAATCCTATCAAGAGGATCACAAACCTATATGAAGGTTGTGATGCCACACGAACCCTCATGGGAATGAACTAAGGGAGTACCCTCAACCATCACTGGTCCAAAACATCGCTAACCCGAGAGACCCACAACAACGCCACACAACGCACCTCCAAGGCCAATACCGAGGCCACCATCGCATTCTACGTGAAAAAACACAAAGGATAGGCTGTTTACTCAACTAAAATAGAGCACCGGCGAAAAAGGAACTGTTCACCGTATCTAGCTCGTGCAGGGCCCACACAACGATCCCGAAACCCATCGAGCGGACCATACCATGGTGATCCCTACAGAAAAACAAGCGGAATCGACTAGCTCGTCCAAAATGGGCACCCGTTGAAAAAGGAACTATTCACGGAAGCCAGATCGGTTGGGGCCCATGCCTCGATTCTGAAACTCATCGAAAGGATCGCACCATTGCGATCCTCTCAAAAAACGACATAGGATCGACTAATCATCTGTCAAAATTGGACTCCTGGTGTGAAAGCTGCGTTTCTCCGCAAACACCAAAACCCAGCCTCATGGGGCCCACACCCCGTTCTCAGTCCCAACACCTGGAAACCATCTCAAAGATGTCCATCGTACCATCAGGGTCACAATGCCACTGACGGTACATCAAACAGACACTCCAGGAAAAAGTTACGACCGATCAAAGTCGATTAATAATTAAAATATTATAATTATTCGACGTTTCGTGAACCTGGGTCATGGAACCAGCACGAAAAAACCCGAACCTATCCCAATAGGTCCTTGTCAATCCCAGGGTCGTGTCTCCATAGACGTCATGCGAATTGGACCTTTGGATTACACAAAACGAGGGTTTTTAGAACCCCCGGTCAAAATTGGACTGGACCAACCCCACCTGGCCCGTCCGGCCAGCCCAAACCGGCCCACCCCGGCCGGTCTGGCCTCCGCCGCCACTGGCCCGTGCCGCCGCGGGACCGCAGCGCCTCCGCTCCTAGTGGTTCATCGTCGCACACCTGGCGGACGCCGCCGCGTCAACGGGCCGGCCCGCCGTGGCCGGTCGCCATCCGTCGGCGCCGGCGCCGCCGCGCCGGCAGATCTTCCGCAGAACACCTAGAGCTCCCCGGTGGTCTGTTTTGTGATCTGGAGGCGTCTGCGCGACCCTCTGGACCCGATCTACACTGCTACGGCCTCAATTTGTAGGAAAACGCAGCAAAAACGGAATTGAGGGTTAAAACTCAAATCCTCCTACCTTGCGGGCGGAATGCCGATGTTCTGCCTTAGATCCGCGCTCCAGAGCATTCGCTGCACACTCCTGGAACATCCGTCGTCAAAATATGAGATCGTGGGCGCTTCGTTTGCTCGATTCGGTGGATCAGCGGTGAAGAACGGCGAAGAACGCCGAGAGGAATGAAAATGAGGGGGGTGCTGATATTTATATCAACCGCCCACCGGCGCCAAACGCGCCTCGGACCCGACACCTGATGAAAACAAAGGTAAAGTAACCCCTAGGGTAAACGCATCATTCTGAACAAAACGGAGGACTCATATTTTCTATCCGAGACTTCGTTCAGATATTATTTGAGCCTAAGTTCTCACACCAACTTCTCCATTTATTTATGAAAACACCCCTAGTGGCGTTTCTCACCGCAGGCCAGTGCCCATAAAGTTTACACCTCACCTAGGGTAAACGGCACGTTCTAGACGCAACCATGCCCTCGTATTCCCGATATTAGGTACCGTTTAGGAGATATCACACCCCCACCACATGAATAGTATAAAAATACTTAATATTTTTATAAAATTAATTCCGGGCACACCGGGCCTTAGAATCGGACGCCGCCTTCGCTCCTAGCTCTGGAATTATTCATAGAAATATTCCAAATTCTGACAGGGACAAAAACCCGAGTCACTACATGTGTACTCCTCTTCCGTCATAGAGTATATGAGTATGTTGTAAATCAAGGCATCGATTCCATTAAAATGGCGGAGGCATTCGTCACACCAAAGGGCATCACCAGAAACTTCTAATTCCCATAACTAAAACCGAAATCCAACTTTGGGATATTAGCCTCACGAACCTGCAACTGGTGGTATCCAGATCGAAGATCAATCTTAGAGAACCACTTCGCACCGCTCAACTGGTTGAAGAGGTCATCGATTCTCAGCAAAGGGTACTTCTTCTTTATTATAGCCTGATTTAGTTGATGACAACCCACACAAAGATGTAGACTCCCATATGCATATTTCACAAAACAACTGGATGTACCTATGGGGACACACAAGGCCTGATTAATCCCTTTCACAAAGGTCTTCCATATGAAGTCATAGCTCCCGAAGCTCTGTGGGTGCCATCCAATAAGCCGCACATGATATGGGGACAGTCCCCGACTGCAAGTCAATGTATTAATACATCTCTCACTTTGGACGTAGTCTCGAGACAGCATCGGGAAAGACGTCCATGAAGTCCTCTACAATGGTAGGGAACCAGGTGCCTGTAGCGTCTATTGCTCTGAGATCCATGCTCTCCAACTGGTGAAAAAAATGTCGGGGTCTCCTACTCAGAGTACCTATCTGCTCTTCCACAATGTCTCGTTCCCCAAGGATGGTGAACCTCATCCCATCAGAAAACATGCCTCTGACTCGTGTGTGATGACTGTCAATCTGGGTGTGAACCATTAGAATCCAATCCATACCCAGGATGACGTCGTAATGTTCCATCATGATGACGAGTAGGTCCCACAAGAAACTCCCTCCTCCGAACGATAGTTCGCAATGTCTACAGATAAAAGTCACTAACGATACACTTCCCATAGGAACCTAGAGGCTAAGTGCAGGTGTCAGTGCCGCTACGTGAAGCTCCCACACCCGTACCAACAGCAGCAATATAATGGAGTGGATATAGCCTATGTCTACTAGTACTGGAGAAAGCATAGATTAAACACAAAAAATAGCTCGAACCATCTCGTGTGATGGGGGTCATGAACAACCATAACCTGAAGTTGCCCGCGGCCCCTACCGCCAGCTCCCTGAGCATAGCATGGACCACACGGCGGTGGTGGTGGAAGGACCTTGAAAGGCCATCCTAGACCACTAGTTCATGCCTCTCTGCTTGCACTACCTCCCTGAGGACCACCCTATCATTGCCTGGGGGATCCCAGGTCATGGTGCTTCCTCTACCACTGCGGTGCACACCTTGCGTGCCATGGATGCTCGGTACGCCTGGTTGGGAAGTCTCATGATAGGTGACCCAGTCCATTACAGGAATATCACCGACTCTCTCCTGACTGTCCCTGTGTTCCACGACACCAATACGGTGTAAGACCCTGGCCCTGATTCTGCTCACAGTAGGGCCTCCTTGACCGAGGCTCTGCTCTCTTTCACTTGCCTGTCACTAAAGACTCTCCACTAATGTGGCCATTACTAGGCCCTGTCAACTAGTGTCCCTTGACCAAGAAGCTCTCTGTCATGAGCTCCTACTCTAGATCCCCGGAATAAGTATAGATGCACATGGGCAGTACACTAGCATGGATCTCCCTATGAAGAACCTTCTCAATCTTCCATGCCCAAAAGTAACTATCAAGGATCATATCTTGCAAGTATTGTGTCAGATCGGTAAACCAGGCTGAGTAATACGCCATGGTCATCCCCCCTACATTAGCTTCAGAAGCTCTTGAATCTAAATAGAGCATAAAAAAGAGGGGGAGTACTCCTCCTGGAAGATCTGCTAGAAGCTATCCCACGTGAGAGACGATTCATCCTGGGTCTGCGTAACCAACCCCCACCAGTGCTCGACCGTCCTATGGAAAAGGCTGGCAGCTAGAGTTACCATCTGGTTCACTGGTGTCTGTACCAACCTGAAAAGTTAGTACACGTACTCTATCCAGTCTTCCACTACCTAGGGATTTGGGTCACCGTGGAACTTTTGTGGTCACTGACACTGAAAGTCTCGAAGCGCACTCATCCTGTGCTCAACCTCGGCCTATGCTGCTGGTACTAACTATTGATTCTCGGGTTTAGGGGCCATTGTTGAAGCACTGGGTGGAATGGGATCACTTGAGGGTCCCTGAAATGATGCCTCATCGCTCATCAGGTCGTCGTCATGAACTAGAGAGGGTAACCTGGCTGGCTGCTGTCGTGGGGGAATCCTGAAAATTTTCAAGGATTTCTGCGATCAAATGAGTATATATATATATAAAACAGTAATCAAAAATGGGAGAAGACTAAACAAGGACATTCAAAGACTCAATCCTACCAGATTCATGTTCCAAAGTTCCCTGCAACAAATGTCTTAGGATGCCCAGTCGAAAAGTGGGTTATCAGGGTCCTGGTGTATGGATACGTCAACTGCCCGTACCATCAATGGAATCCCTGGCCAGATAGCCTCTCTCGAGACACGTCGACACTATTACCCAAAATCCCAACCAATTCCTTTTTAGGGACATCTGAATAAATCCCTAAGGAAGGAACCAACTCATATACCATTTTGTCATGACATAACCCTACTGGTCTTTAGCCACAACTACCCCAAGCCCACCTCCATAGGGTAGGGGTTGGAGACAAGTGCTGATGGCGTAACAATCTTGGGGGGGCCTTTGACTAACTACATGTACACAAACACATAGCCCACTCAATGCAGAAGTGAAGAGTAAAAAAGAAAACCAAAGGATAAATAACTATAACCCAACCACAGTCATGCATCAAAATCTAAATAGGAAAAACTAAAGTGCTGAAAAGTACTAACAGATACTAAACAGAAAAAGGGGAAAAACATGCGCCCAACCCGAAAGGTGCCACAACCCAGCAATAGGTAAACGAAAGTAAATAGCTGGTGAGTCTCACACCTGAAAGTCCAACTACGTCCACTGAACACAGACCAAGCTCCTATGTCCTCAACGCTCTTATGTAGTCTCAATCGACCTATCTGTTGTCTGCAAGGGTACATCAAGTGTGGGAAGAGCCCAAGAAAGTGTGAGAATAAGAATACTCAGTAGGATTCCCTAAAAGCTCGAGGGAGAAACAAAGGAGGTACTAAACAGTAAATGATAGACATAACAAAGTAATAGTACAATAGAGATAGTGCAGCACAACCCAACAAAAGAAAGAAAGTAGAATCGTCCCAACCAAGAGGAGCTAGACACGAGAAGCATATGGAATACCCGGCATGTCTTCTCCCCTCCTAGAAGACAAGTAAATAGACCCAAGGAGTGGGAACAAAATTAGGGTGTGTGTATATATATTCTCAAAAAGAAACCTGAACGAGTGTGTAAGGGGACCTCCGCCTCCAAGATCAGACCAGGATAAGTTTACAACAGTTCTAAATCACTGATGCCCAATAGTCCCGCATGTCAAAGCTGCCTCATCGCTAAACCTTACCACCAAAAGTCCCGATCCGGTAACCATGGAGAAAAATCCACTGGCTAGCCTCAACGAAAGGGGATGTGTCTGAAAGAAGTCATTGGGTGACCTACTGCCCAACCTAACTTGAGGTTAAACCCCAAAATATCATCGGTTGACCCACTGCCCAGCCCTGTTGGAGTGTAAACCCCAAAAGGTCCTCGGGTGTCCCACTACCCAGCCCTGCAAGAGGGTAATCTCAAAAAGGTCTTCGGGTGACCCACTGCTTAGCCCTACTGGTGGGTAAACCTTAAAAGGTCGTCGGGTGACCCATTACCCTGCCCTGCTGGTGGGTAAACCCAAAAATCAATGGGTAACCCACTACCCAGCCCACTGGAGGGTAAACCCTAAGGTCAACGGGTAACCCACTCCCCAGCCCCGCAAGAGGGTAATCCCAGAACTAGTATGATAACTCCGCGCTACCTGCGCCATCTCTGGGTGTTGCTAACATTGCCACCATGCGTTGGGTCGTAGTGTGTCAAAGGAACCACTGACCAATGCCCTTCCATGTTTCCACATTCAATGAGATCTCAAAAGAGGCTTCACTCACCCGAACAGATTACACCATTGTAATCATCATGAAAAAACATGCGAGATAGACTACATACTTGCTGAAAACGGACTCCCGAAGAAAATGTTATTCAACACTACTTTACACCCATATGGTGTCTCATGAAGACCACACCTCGTTCCCATAAGAGGTTAGGAGAACTGCGCCATTGCGATGATCTTGGAAAAACACTTCAAAATGACTACTCATTCGCCTTGAACGGATGTTTGATGAAAATTTTCCAAAACACTACTCACAGTTTAAAAGTCGGCCCATGGGACCCATGCCTCAACCCCATCATAAATTCCTGAAACCACCACAAAACACTTAATCTCAACTCCATGGTCACAACAACACTGACGACGCATTAAACTGACTCCAAATGTGTTTGCACTATCTGAAGGAAGAATCCTAGCGTAGCACTTAATGAGCGTGCCGAACCACCGAACCCCCATCCCGGGAATTGAAAATTCTTGAGACCATCTAAAAAACTTTGTCTCAAGAAAAGGTTTGCACTGACAAAGACGACACACAAAATGGACATCCGTACTGGAAGTTGTGGGTGTCCGAAGTCAAGGGGACAAACCCCGTTGGGGAGGACCGGCCGACATCGTCGGCCCGCGTCCCTGCCGCGCGGCCCGTTCATGGACCCTCGGTCCCCACCCTCTGACCAGCCCTCATGGCTGGTAGCTGGTCTGCACAGAGACCCGCCGAAGGCGGGTCTCGGTCTACCTCACGGATCGCACACCACAACACCTGGTAGACCCCGCCGATGACCTCCGCCTGGGGGACCGCCACCGCCTGGGACTGCCACCACTCGGGACCACCGCCGCTCTAGGACTATCGCTGTAACGCCCCAACCCCAGTTACCTATATTTGATTCATTATTACATAAAATTGGAATGATCACAAAGGATAAAGACTTGAAATACCGGTCAGATTAGTAGCCTTGGAAACACTAGATACATTCATAAATGTTACATTATATCATAAAGTGAAAAACTACAATAAAATTGTCTCCATAGTCTACACGCATATCCCCTTCAGACTATCCATGTAGGTCAGTCATAAAAAATTTCTTCACATCATAGAAAATATAAAACATATAAATGGGTGAGCTCAGATGCTCAGTAAGGATAATAATATAGAGGAAACATTCATAAATAAGTATATACATTTATGGCAATGTATAACTAAAACAAAAGCCTGTTAAACTTCAACTTCAGCATAATATAGAATGAATAAAATTAAATAATGCCATTTACTTATTCACATGGATATTCTACTAGTAGAATAATCACATGCAATATCAATAACCACTTTCATAATGATGGAATGAATAATGCCAGACTATCATAACCACAGAGTCAAGGCCTTGTGACAAGACTAAAAATACGATTTTTTCATGGCCTTGTGCCAAGACACTAGTTTGTATGATAAGAACTACCAATACACTGGGGAGCTATAGAGGGCTCTACCCATCAATTATTAAGTCTAATGCATTCTTCATATGAATAGGTTTTAACATAACATAAAAATTCATATTAAAACTAGCATAAGAAATGTCAGTAATTTCTCCATAAACCATGAATGGTATAAAAATAACACATCCACAGTAAAACATATCACAAAACCTTCAATACAATATGGAATATTTGTATCATAATAAATCAACTTCAAATATGCTTAAAATCCATCAAAGGATGTTTACATAGATAAAATCAAGATTATTTAATGGATATATCACTCTTTTAAAATAATTTAAAAGTAACATAATTATAAAATAAAACATTTACTTTGAGAAATATCCTTATAAGATAGTATGTGAAGCTTTGAAAATTTTATAATGGTGCAAAATAGCCGCATCTTCCATATAAGTTAAAAAAAGACATTCCTACCTTAATTTTGTCGAAATGGTTAAAAAGACCTTGTTTGGAAAACGATAAAAATATTCCTTTATAAATTTTTTTATAGAAAGTCAAAAAAGGGTATAAATGACTTTAACCCATAGTCTATAAAATATTAATAATGATTTGAAATAAATTTTTTAGAAAAATCTATGTGGATGATAAAGAGGTCTCAACAGATAATTTCATATAAATAACCTCAAATAATAAAAAGATTGTGAAATAAACCCTTACATTGTAATTTTCCTTGGTAGAGGGTAGGTTAAACACCTGTATAATGGTGAAATAATTGTTATTAAATTATTCAAGAATCATATAAATTAATATGATATCATATATTATCTTCAAATATTGCATTTTAGTAAAATCGTTGTTTCAGTGTTAACTGATTCGTTCTCCTTTATATGCTTGGTTACGTAAGTCATGTTTGTTATGAATAGAATATATTTGATTAATATACAGAATTATATTTTTTCATTAAAATTATTTTTTAACCATCAAATGAAAATTAGTCTTGAATGTATATGATGAGGAAATGAATCTCATCGTGTTCGTGGAGACGGTAATCCGTACGTACGCACGAACGCTACTTCCATTTCATTTTTCATTTTAAAAGGAATCAAAACCAAATGATACATAGGTATATTATTATTCCAGTATAATATAATATCTTATATATGTTACTTATGTTCATTAACACCATCCTTTATACATTCTATATATGGTATGAATGAGTCATATCACTTTGAGGGGGCGGTAGTACGCACTTCCTCAAATGAAATTATCGTATATATATACAACATGAAATGAATAATGGTATGATATAAAATGGAATTAAAGAAGATTATATATAAAATAAATTTCATAAATATCATATTTAATTATAGTTCCATCACAATGGTCACCCTGAGATGTGGTAGGAGATAATTGAACAATCATTGTTTCGTGAGGCGTTTGGTTGCCATCTACAGAAACATTATGTTCTTCACCCATTAAATGGAGGTGTGTGTAAGTGTAGTTCTAATATGTACCATAACAATATCCTAGTATATTGAGGAAACTGGTTTTGTTACAATAGAAAAGAATAAGAATATTTTAGGGTTTGGAGAAGTAAAATAAAAGAAAAAAAGCTAAGAGAAATCATTACCTTTGATTTGGGTAACTCCCTTTCGTTTGAACCAAAAAAACTCTTGAAGTGTCTTATGCCTAAGTTAATGCTTCTAGGAGTATTAGAGGGATCTACGGAGCTTAATTTATCAGAGTTTGGACGATCTAAAAGGCTTGATAGGTGTGAGGAATTGTTTAGAAGTTGTGTCCTTTTATAAGGGGGGGGAGGGGCTCTTTAGGCAAGATTGAAAATATTATTTTATTATATAATGATATTTGGTTTCTAGAGGTCCAAAACACATTAAAGATGGATATAATATGACTCATGATCTAAATTAAATCATCCAATAATAATTAAATAGGCTTTGGGTATTATTTTAGTCTTTATAATCTTATTTATTTAAATCATTTATTAAAGAGGTAAACACTACATAATTATTGTGTAATAAATAATTTAGTTTATTAGATATCTATAATTTATAATAAAAATACCATTATGTAGGAAATATTTTTATATTTTTAATGAATATTTATTGTTGAAAATATAACATATATACCTCTATGTAAAAATTGTTTTGCTAAAGGATATATGCTTATGTCATTTTTGTATTTACGTTAACGTTATTAATATAAAGTGTCATTATCACTTACAAGTGGATCCATGGGGTCCAAAAATCTACCCAAAGATTCCAATGGTAGGAAATGTATCAAAAAATAGGGTTAGGATGTGTTTTAGGGTAATTTAGTATTATTATAATATTATTTTTTACCCTTATTTATCGGATTTACCCTTTAACCATGGTAAATAAAATATTTACCGAAGTAATTATTCAAAATGTCTAAAAATAAAAGTTATATATTTACACAATTTGAACCTCCTAATTCTAAATATGGAATCCATTTTTCTAAATTTAAAACACAGAAGTGGTATAAATTAATTTAAAATTAAATCTTGTTGTCGAAACAAAAGGCGTGTTTTTAACAAACAATAAATATCAAAAGATTGACACTTTCTTATGTCCAGTTTTAATATGAAATTATGTCCAATGACCAAAATTATATTAAATTTTAAAATTATAATCTAATTATACTTTCAAATCACTAAAATTCAAAATTTATCACTATTAATTATTTCGATTAAAAAATTTGTTTTTAATTAAAATTTAGTAATTTTCACTATTCATCAAAATATGAAAGTTATCAGAAAAGATCCAAAATTTCACCCTAAGCTAATTTTTATATTACGAATCCAAACATGAAGTCTATTTACCAAATTAAAAACATAAAAGTTTCATTTATTAATTTAAAATTAATTCCCGCTGTCAAAACCAAAAGGCGTATTTTTAAGAAATAATAACTATCAAAAGTTTGACACTTGTTTATGTACAATTTCAAAGTGAAATTAATTACAATTACAATCATTGGATTAAATGGTAAAAATATAATCTATTTATACTTATAATCCATTAAAATGTATAATTTAACAATATAAACTATTTTGATTTAAAAAGTTGTTTTTAGTTAAAATATAGTATTTTTCACTATTCACCCAAATGTGAAAGTTATCAGAAAAACACCAAAACATTGTTGAAACTAAATTATTATTTCTTGATTCTAAAGAAGATGTTTATTTTGATAAATTTAATATATAAAAGTTTCAAATATTTTATTTAAAAAGGCTTCTCCATTAAAAGGCGGTAAAATTACATTTTTTATAAAATAATTCTTTTATCTGAAAAAAATTTATTCGTTCTTACATTATGTCTAAGAAACTCATAATATGGATTATAAAACTATAAGGATTATATAAAGATCAAAATTCCATTAATAATATTCATAAATGCTTTTTGAAAACTTGTTTGGTAAGTCATGGTGCGCTAGAACTCGGTGTTGCGTGTAATGCAAGTTATTGAATTAGTTTGAAAAAATAATGTACTATGAAATCATGGGGTGTTACAGCCAATGCTTGCCGCTAGGAGACACCACTGCCACTAGGATCCCGCCACTACCACTAGGAGGCACCATAATTGTTGGGAGCCAGCCGAACCACCAGGCCGACCGCCGGACAACCCCTTGAACCGCCGGAAAATGAAGAAAACGGACGGAAAACTTCCCAGGGTCACCCCGGACACCCCGGGACTCGAAAATTCAATCTGAAAGGATCGTTGGGAAGCTCAAATAAATACCTATGAAAATATGGCCCTCGCTTGAGAATTTTTTAGAAATTAGATACAATAAATTTAATTCATGGATGATGCTGAAATCAAACACGAAAAACGTAACCTCTTAACTCGTTGGGCGTAGCCCGTAGCTTCACGAACGGTCCACCAGAGCGCCGCGCTGCCTTGGAGAGGTGGAGGAGAAAAGTGAATATTGTTGAGGGGGATCTGCCAAGGAATTCTAATGTGAAGAATGGGGAGGGGAGTTAGTGTTTAAGTATAAAACATAATTAAAATTAATTAAATCTTAAACCCCCACCGGTAGGCCCCGTACCCGTACTCTCGACAGGGTCAAGGTTAAGCCGCCCCTTGGGTAAAAACCATGTTCTGAGCGCAACTGTGGTCTCTAAATTTTAATCCAAACCTCCGTTCAGAAGTTATAAAGTTCACGCCCAGGGCCACTAAATTATGAAAATGCCCCTAGTGGCGTTTTCCACAGAAGGGTTGCGCCTATGAAAGTTATACCCCTCTAAGGGTAAACGGAACACTCCGGACTCAACAGTGCCCTCTGTTTTCCCATCCGAGCAACCTTTTAGGAGTTATTCTATTTATTTGGTGTGTCTAGTGTGAACGCACTTAAAATTTAATTCCATCCACATAGGGGCTCGGAATCACACGTCATCAAAATGCCCTGCTCAGGAATAATATTAAGAAAATTTCAAAGTCTTACATGCTCAAAACCTGGGTTATTACATCCCTCATATTTTAGATTATTATTTATTGATAATTCATATATTCATGATTTATAATTTTTAAACCATATTCTAAAAAAGATGATCTTAAAAGTAATTGTCAAATATTCTTTTACCCGCTTCTCTCTGAATTGAGAACAGTATGAATTAATGTATATGATATTGATCTCTCTCAATTTTTTGTTAATTTATAAAAATACTTTTTTTGGATTTATTTTCAAATAAAATATAAAGTATTCATTGCTTAATTTGATGGATTTGGCTCTGGGTTTTATACCTAAAATGAAATTCAATGATTTTAATTAATGGAGTGAAACTAGTTTTTTCTAAATAGTTTGAAATTAAATAATTTGTCAAATGAAAAATACCGCACCCCCTTGATGTAACGCCATGAACCTAGTTACCCAGAGTCAGTGAATTATTACATAACATTGGCATGATCACATGGAAATCATGTCTCGAAAGACTAATCAGTTTAGTATTATTGGAAACAAAATTCATACATATGTTCAACTTTACAGCTTGAAGAGAAATACAACACAAATAAATTTCATTAGGAACAACCAAGCCTCATTGATTATACCTTCATGTCACTCATAACTATCTTCTTCATATCTTAGGAAAATGAAACAGAAGATAGGGTGAGATCAAACACTCAGTAATGGTAAGTAATACATCAGAAAATGACATAAATATTAAGCATAATAAATAATTGAAACCACATGCCTTTACCAATAATAAACATGAATACTTTTATTGAAACAATATGAGCTAAGTAAATAATGCCATAATAAAACATAATCATGGGTATTCTACTAGTCGAATGACCACATGAACCATCAATATTATTTCCAAAATGAGGGAATGTATAGTGCCAGACATTCTGAAACATTTTGTCAAGGCCTCGACCAAGACGTCTAAAAATGATTAAGTCCTTGGCCAAAACCCTAAATCAAATTGGGAAAGGGCCACAGCCAATTCGACGTCTAGTTGTCTCATGATACCTACAGATGCATCTAGGAGATATAGCAGGCTCCACCCGTCACTTACTAAGTCCAATACATTCCTTGTATGAAAAGGTTTAAACATATCATAAACATTAGTATTAAAACTAGCATACGAAATGTCAATAATTTAACCATAAATCATGAATGGTGTAAAAATATCACATCTACATTCAAAAATATCACAAAACATTCAATATAATATGGATGTTTTGTATCATAATAAATCAACTCCAAATAATCTTAAAATCCATCAAAAGATGTTGACATAGAAGAAATCAAAACCCTTTTTTGAGAAATATCTCTTTCTATTTTGAAATCATTTAAGAGTCAAATAATTATAAAATAAATCAAATACATTGAAAATATTCTTATAATATTTTAGGGAATGCTTAGATGAGTTTATTATGGTAGAAAATAGCCGCACCCGCCTTATAAGTTAAAAAAATTCTTACCTTAATTTTGTCAAAAAGGTTAAAAAGGACCTTGTTTGGAAAACGATGGAACGATTCATTTATAAAAATCTTCCAAAAAGTAAAAAATTTTTATAAATGACTTTATCCCATATTCTATAAAATAATAACAATGTTTTGAAATACATTTTTAAGAAACATGGATGTGGATGTTAAAGAGGTCCTAGTAGATAATTATGTATAAACAACCTCAGATAATGAAGAGATTGTGAAATAAACCCTTACCTTATAATTTTTCATGGATGAGGGTAGGTTAAACTCTTTTATAATGGTGAAATAATTGTTATTAAATTATACAAGAACCATATACATTAATATTATATCATATATGATCTTTTAACATTGATTTTTTTAATAATATCTTAGTATTATCACCGTTTTGGGTGTTAACTTACTCGTTTTCTTTTATATATTTGGTTTCATAAGTCATGTTTGTTATGGATAGGTTGTATCATATTCATATACATAATGATATGAAGTCCTTAAACATTATTTTTAATCGTCAAATTAGAATTATACTTGAATGGATACGATGGGGAATGAATCTCATCATGTTTGTGGAGACGGTAGTACGTATGTATGCACGAGCGACAATATCACTCTTTTGATATTAAAATAATAAATAATTGGATAGTATATCATATATACAGAATCATTATCATGTTATATTTATTAAATTCATTATTTACACATCATTATTATACCCATCCAAATAATAATGTTTTGAATAACAATTACACCACGACGTGAAGACGGTAAGTTGTACGTATGCACATATGGTGACATGTCATTCAAAGGATGGATAGAATACTGAATATAGTTGTACCATATATATAATAACATCATAGTATATAGAATATACCATATTTATTATTTTAGAATGGGAATAACAATGAAAGAATAAGTTTACGAAGAAAGGAACTTGAAAGATGGTGGTGAAAACATTACCTCGTCTTCGGGTTCTTCCTTTTGATTCGATCAAAAGGGCTCATTGGGTTGGATTTAAGACTAAAGGAAGGCCTCTATGATTAAGGGAGGATACTTGAAAGGGTATTTGGGCAGTGTTTTTCTGAACCAAAAGGCTTTGATGGTACGAAACATTGGTTTGAAGTGGTTCCCTTTTATAAGAGGGAGTTGGGGCTCTTTAGGAAAAACTTAAAGTATTAATTTATAATAAATTCATATTAGGTTTAAAATGGCTCCAAAGTAGATTATTAAAAGTATAAGTTGGTTATGGGTATAAATCCTTTCAACCAATAGTTTTAGACAGTTTTGGGTCACTATATTAACCTTAACATTTATATTTAACTCTTAGTTAAATAGTTTTATATTTACCATGTCTCTTTGTATTTTATATTATATAGTTAATAAACTTACTATATTCCTCCAAGAGACCCCAAAGTGGTCCATTAATGATACACCTATCATGATATAAGTCCTTTGGCCAAGACTTAGATTTTTAGGAATAGATTATCAATTAATAATATAATATTTGTTTAAAAAACTCTTTTTTGTCAATTTTGACACTATTAGGTTTTTGTTTTCGATAAATTCATAACAGCATTATTACTTCGAAAAAAATTTATATAACCATTTCGAATATGTCATATTAACCTAGAAAATTAGTGTAATTCATAAAAAGTCTAAAATTACATTTATTTGGATATTTATAATATCAATTATTTTAAATATTTCATTAATTAGGTAATTATTGAATCCCCGTTAAATTATTTAATTTCTAAAAATTATAAATAAAATTATATTATGTAGGAAATATTTTTTTATATTTTTAATGAATATTTATAATCTATGTTATCTTATGTATAACCCTATATTAAAAAATTTAATTAATAAACTTTGATTTTAACTCTTTTAACTCTTATTTGAATTAAATAATAATAAATGTCCTAATCTAATCCAAGTGAACCTAAATGATAATATTTTATTACTAAGGTTGTTTTTGGTAGAGATTCACTCGTCTAATAGAATTAGGATATGTGTTAGGGTAATATTAATATCATTTTTACCCTTAATTATCCTATTTACTTTTAACCGTGGTAAATAAAATTAAAAAGATACTATAGAACAAAAATTATTTTTATCTTATTGAACCAGATTTTACTCCTTGATATTAACCGTCTCTCTTTGATTTTCTAAATTACACTCACAGAAGCGTTAAAATTATGTTTTATGTGAATTTTTAAATTCTCCTAGGTGGTGGGTAAAAGATGGTGAAAAGTTCCAAATTTTTTTTATATTTCTGAAATTATTCTAAACTAACTCCAATGAATTACATTGAACTTATATAGGTATTATGTATCCATTTTGACCTTAATTAAATTTAAATAAAATAAATAGTTATTTAAATAAAAATTCTATTTTAAACTATAACTTAGTGTTTTTTCACTATTCATAAAAAATTGAATGTTTTCAGAAAAATACCAAAATCTCACCCTAAGCTAATTTAAATATTCTGAATCCAAAAATGAAGTCCATTTTGAAATATAAAATTTATAAAATTTCAAAAAGTGGGTATTACTATTCATTACGTCTAGTTTGATTTGATGTGGTGTGTGCTAGAACTCGAAGTTGTGTACAACACTCGCTACTGTATTATTAAAAGAGAAGCGTATCGTGGATGCTTGGGGGGTTACATTCTCCCCTCCTTCAAAAAATTTCATCCTTGAAATTTCTAGAATACTACCTCATGAAAAGACTCGGGTAATTTTTCATCATACGTTTCTCAGGTTCCCACGTTGCCTCTTCCATTTTATGGTATCTCTATAGAACTTTTACCAGACGAGTCATCTGGTTTCTCAGCACTTGTTCTCTTGTATCAAGAATCCTGACGGGTTCATCGCAATAAGACAGATCAGGTCCAAGTTCTAATTCTTCGTTAGTGATTACATGCATTGGGTCAGGCATGTATTTTCTCAAAAGTGATACGAGGAACACATCATGAACTTTGGAGAGATTTGGTGGCATTTCTAAATCGTAAGCTACAACCCCAATTCGTTCTAGAATTTTGAAATGTCCGATGTACCAGGGACTCAATTTACCCTTCTTACCGAAATGTATATCTCCCTTCGATGGACATACCTTCAAGAAAACATGATATCCTACCTGAAATTCCAAATCCTTCCTTCAGTTATCGGTATAGATCATCTACCAACTTTGAGCTGATTTGAGGTGGTTTTGGATTAAATTCACCTTTTCCATTGTTTCCTCCACCAGTTTTGGGCCTACATGTTTTCTTTCACCAATGTCATCCCAACTAGTTGGTGTGTGACATCTCTTTCCGTATAACGCTTCATATGGTGTCATCCGAATACTTGAATGGAAGCTATTGTTATAGGAAAATTCTACCAGAGGTAAATATTGATCCCACATACCTTGAAAGTCAAGTGATATGGATCTCAACATTTCTTCTATGGTTTTAATAGTTCGTTTTGTTTGTCCATCTGTTTGAGGGTGGTAGGAATTGCTCAAACAAAGTTCAGTATCCAAGGCCTTCTAAAGAAACTTCTAGAATATTGAAGTAAAACGGGGATCACGATATGAAACAATTGATAGAGGTACTCCATGAAGCCTCACAACTTCACTAATATAAAGTCTTGCTAGATGTTCATGTGGTAAATCTTCCCTTATAGCATGAAGATGCACTGACTTGGTAAGATGATCAACAATGACCCATATTTCATTGTTCCATCTAGGGGTATTGGGTAGTCCCATGAAAAAGTCCATCATAATATTATCCCATTTCCAGTCTGGTATGGGAAGAGGTTGCATGACTTCTCCAGGCTGTTGCCTTCCGGCTTTCACTTTTTGACAAACCATGCATCTTGACACAAAATCAGCAATATCTCTTTTCATGTTGTCCCACCAATAATTCTCCTTCAAATTTATATACATTTTGGTGCTCCCTGGGTGTATGGGAAATTGTAACTATGAGCATCATCCAACAATTCTCTTTTTAGATCAGGTATATCGGGAAAACAATGTCTCTTCCAAAATTTCAAAATTCCATCTTCATACACAAAGTCACTCAATATCCCATCATTCAAAGCATTATTCTTCTTTTGAAAGTCTTCATCATCGGTCTGAGAACTCTTTATCCTTTCTAGTAAAGATTTTTTGGCAGCCATTTGAAAAAGAATTGATGTTTCACCTTCCATGGTGATTCCCATATCCATCTTTACTAGATCCACGTACATAGGATCCTTTTCAACTCTTATCCTGTTCAAAACTCCATGATCCTTTCTATTCAAAGCATATGACACCTTATTTACCTTCCCCGGGTGGTAGTGTATCGTGCAATCATAATCCGTGAGTAGTTCCAGCCATATCTTTTTCCTCATGTTGAGTTCTTTCTGTGAGAAAATATACTTCAAACTCTTGTGATTAGTATAAATATCACATTTTCACCATAGAGATAGTGTCTCTATATCTTCAAAGTAAGGATTATAGTAGCTAACTCAAGATCAGGAGTAGGATAGTTTTTCTCACGAATTTTTAGCTATCATGATGCATAAGCAATAACTCTATCATTCTGCATAAGGACACAACCAAGTCCTTTCTTTGATACATCACTATAAATAACAAACCCGTCATTTCTCGATGGTAGAGTCAAAATAGAAGCATTGACTAATCTTCTCTTCAATTCTTCAAAACATTCTTCACACTCTTTTGTGCAAACAAATTTATCCCCTTTACGTGTGAGCTTCGTTAATGGGTTATCCAATCAGGCAATGTTCTGGACGAAACGCAGATAATAACCTACTAAGCAAATAAAACTGCGTACCTCGATTATACTCATCGGTGCTGGCCATTCTTGGATTTCTCTTGTCTTAAAAGGATCAAAAAATATTCTATCCTTAGAGACAATATGGCCATGAAATGAAATCTCCTGATGCCAGAATTCACACTTTCTAAACGTCCCATACAATTCATGTCTTCTTAGAGTCTTCAGGATAATGCGCAAGTGATTTTCATGATCCTCATAAATTTTGGAGTATACCACGATATCATCAATAAATACAACCACAAAATCATAAAGATATTCCTTGAAAACTCTATTCATTAGATCCATTAATACAAAGGGTGCATTAGTCAATGAAAAAGGCATTATTGTAAATTTGTAATGCCCGTACATGGTTCGAAATGCTATCTTTGGAATGTCTTCCTTCTTCACACACAATTGATGGTATCCAGATCGAAGATCAATCTTCAAAAATTATTGAGCTCCATGAATTTGATCAAATAAATAATCAATGCAATGTAAGGGATACTTTTTTTTTATTGTTATAGCATTTATCTCCCTATAGTCGATACATAACCTCATTGATCCATCATTCTTTTTAACAAAAAGGATAGGGGCTCCCCACAGAGAAACACTAGGATGAATAAATCCCTTATTACTCAATTCATCTAGTTGTTTTTTTAGTTCAAATAATTACACATTGGCCATTCTATAAGGGGTCATCAATATAGGCATTGAACCAGGAATTAAATCAATGGAAAACTCAATTTCTCGTTCTGGAGGATGACCCGGAAAATCTTCATGGAAACCCATCTACATATTCTTCACAATAGGTACATCATCTATTTGAACATTACTTTCCTCACCCACAGTCATTTCATTATCTTCCTCCCTGATAATTGAATTTAATTGAGCTATTGGGGGATGGTTCTAGATAAGAATTAGGTGGTGATGATTTTGCTATAAAGATAAGGTGTTCTTTATCATCATCATCAAAAATCATAACCTCCTTCTTCTTACAATAAATCTTTTCATCATGGACCAAAAGCTAATCCATACTGAGGATTATATCAAATTCAGTCATGGGTATGATGATGAGATCAGTAGATAAAGAACATTTATATTCCCTAATGGGAACAGATCCAC
The DNA here is from genome assembly GCA_963277665.1 of Viscum album. Classification (NCBI taxonomy): domain Eukaryota; kingdom Viridiplantae; phylum Streptophyta; class Magnoliopsida; order Santalales; family Viscaceae; genus Viscum; species Viscum album. The sequence goes on from OY728128.1 coordinate 1,787,222,080, forward strand.
AGAACTTTGTAGCAATGATACATCCCTTAGGAGATTTAACTGACAACTCCCTTGTTAAATAAAACTGGAAATATCAAATTTTCTTAGAAAACTGGGAAGATATTAAACAATGTGATGATACAGAATCAAATAAAGCATTTTCTAAACTTGAGGAAACCATTAAATTACCTACCACCACATCTTTCGGAGCTTCTACCTCAACAGTAGTGATAACATAAGCTTGGCCTTGATACCTTGGCCTTTTCTGAGGTAAGTTTCCCTGATGCTTAGGACATTCATTTTCATAATGTCCCATCTCCCTACATTTGTATCATTGAACATTGGTAGCGTCTTTCTTTCATTTATAATCACCAGCTAGATGGCCTTTCTATCCACACTTGTTGAATACTCATTTTCCATTTAGACAGGCACGAGGGTGCTTCCTTCCACAATTATCACAAGGTGGAAATTCAATTCTTCCCTTCTTCCCTTTTTCCTTATTTCCTTTCCTAGAGTGTTTAGCAGATCTCTTCTTCTCTTTCTTTGATTTAAAGTCATAAGACTTAGAGAATTATTTTTCTGTCATGAGAGCACATAAGACAATATCTTCATATGATGAGAAGGATTGTGAGACCAATGCTCGACGTAGAAACGGTTTTAACCCATTAAAGAAACGATAAATCTTACTTTTGTGGTTACGTATATAATCTGCAGCATGCCTCGCTAACCTTGTAAAGTTATCTTCATACTTTGGGACATTATCATCCTTCTTTTGTCTTAGAATCATAAATTGTCTTTCCATATCTACTCGATGGTCACGAGGAAAGTATTTTTCTAAAAAAATCTCTTTGAACTCCCTCCATTCCATATTTGATACTTCATCATCTTCCTTTGTGTTTTGAAACAATTACCACCACTGATCAGCATCTCCAGTGAGGTGGTAAACTGCCATGATAAATTTTTCCCTTTCAGTACTCCCCAAGGCATGGAATATTTTCTCTAAATAATTTATCCATTTCTCAGCTACTAAGGGATTTTTAAACCCATTGAATTTTTGTGGTTGTTGCCTCATGAAGCGATCTAACATTAATCCTCCATGCTATGGATCAGGGTGCTCCATATGGGTAAGGTTGTTATTCATAACCTGAGTGAGTTCTCCCAGTATGGTGATTAGCTATTCAGCACATATGGCATCACTAGCTTCACTATAATTATCTTGAGTAGGAGGGAAATCCCTAAATGGAGTGCATGCATTGATACGGTTTCCATTCCTTCTACTAGGCTCCATTTCTAAACAATTTCATAAACTAGATTAGTTTATGAATCGAAATATATAATTCCAAACTTATAAAACACTTAACATAAATTCAACAGTTTATGGATATAACCCATAATAATAGAAAAATGTTTTCTTTGAGGAAGTATATACTCATAAACCCTTCATAATGGTTTGTAAATAAAATGAGAATTATCCTAAGCATGTCCCCCGAGAGTGTCGTAACCAATAGTGCAGCAAGGCCCGTTGTCGTGCACCAATCCCTATTCGTCTCTAGCTCAAAGCGGTGTTTTCAGGTTTTACCCATAGGTACATCTGTGCCAGAGCCGCCTCTACCTGCTCATATCCAGACATGGATTCATTTCTTGGAAAACACAAAAATTCTCTATAATACCAAAACTCTAGGAAGTTTTTCTATACTAATCGTCAAAGTCTATCTTAGGGCTATGTGCTCCAATCAGAGTTTATATAAATCTAGTTTCCAAGGTTTGTAATAAACTTCCTCTGATATCAATTGTAATGACCCGACCCTAGTTACCCAGAGTTAGTGCATTATTACATAACATTTTCATGATCACAAGGAAATCATGTCTCAAAATACCGATCAATTTAGTATTATTGGAAACAAGATTCATACATATGTTCAACTTTACAGCTTGAAGGGAAATACAACACAAATATATTATATTAGAAACATCCAAGCCTCCTAGATTATGCCTGTAGGTCACTCATAAATAACATCGTCATATCCTGGGAAAATGAAACATAAGATAGGGGTGAGCTCAAACGCTCAGTAAGGGTATGTAATACAGCAGAAAATGACATAAATATTAATCATGGTAAATAATTGAAACCACATGCCTTTACCAATAATAAACATGAATAGTTTTATGGAAAAAATATGAGATGAGTAAATAATACCATAATAAAACATAATCATGGGTATTCTACTAGTCGAAAGACCATATAAACCATAAATATTATTTCCATCATGAGGGAATGTATATTGCCAGACATTCTGAAACAATTTTTCAAGGCCTCGGCCAAGATGTCTAAAAATGATTAAGGCCTCATCCAAAACCATAATTCAAATTGGGAAAGGGCCTCGTCGAATTCCTCATCAAGTTGTATCATGAGACCTACTGATGCATCGATGAGCTATAGCAGGCTCCACCAGTCACTTACTAAGCCTAATACATTCCTCATATGAAAAGGTTTAAACATTTCATAAACATTCGTATTAAAACTAGCATACGAAATGGCAACAATTTAACCATAAATCATGAATGGTGTAAAAATAGCACATTCACAGTAAAACATATTACAAACCCTTCAATATAATAATGATGTTTTGTATCATAATAAATTGACTCCAAATAAACTTAAAATCCATCAAAGGATGTTGGCATATATGAAATTGAAACCCTTTTTAGAGAAATATCTCTTTCTTTTTTGAAATCAATTAAGATTCACAAAATTATAAAATAAAAAGTTTACATTGAAAATATTTTTATAAGCTTGTAAGGGATTCTTCGATGAGTTTATAACAGTAGAAAATAGCTGCACCTGCAGTATAAGTTAAAAAAATATTCTAACCTTAATTTTGTCGAAAATGCTAAAAAGGACCTTGTTTGGAAAATGACAGAAAGATTTCTTTATAAACATTTTATAAAAAGTAAAACAATGGTATAAATGATTTTAACCCAAATTCTGTAAAATAGTAAGAATTTTTTGAAATAAATTTTTAAGAAACATGGATGTGGATGGTAAAGAGGTCCTAGTAGATATTTATGTATAAACAACCTTGGATAATGAAGAGATTGTGAAATAAACCCTTAAATTGTACTTTTCATTAGTTGAGGGTAGGTTAATCTCTTGCATAATGGTCAAATACTTGTTATTAAATTTTACAAGAATCATATACATTAATATGATATCATATATGATCTTTTAACGTTGATTTGTTAATAATATATTAGTATTCTCATTGTTTCGGGGATTAACTTACTCGTTTTCTTTTATATATTTTGTTACATTAGTCGTGTTTGTTATGTATAAGTTGTATCTTATTCATATACAGAATTATATCAAGTCCTTAAACATTATTTTTAATCATCAAATGATAATTATACTTGAATGGATACGATGGGGAATGAATCTCATCGTGTTCATGGAGATGGTAGTCCGTACGTACGCATGAGCGACAATATCAGTCTTTTGATATTAAAATAATATATAATTGAATAGTAAGTCATATATACAGAATCATTATCATGTTATATTTATTATTTACATGTATTACACATAATTATTATACCCATCCAAGTAATAATGTTTTGAATAACAATTACACCACGACGTGGAGACGGTAAGCCGTACGTACGCATGTATGGTTGCATGTCATTCAAAGGATGGATAGAATAATGAATATGGTTTTACCATATTTATAATAAAAAAACTGTATATATAAGATATTGGAGTTATTATTATAGAATGGGTATAACAAAGAATGAAGAAGATGAAGAAGAAAGGAACTTGAAAGAGGGTGGTGAAAACATTACCTCTTCTTCGGGTTCTTCATTTTGATTTGATCAAAAGGGCTCTGTAGGTTGGATTTCTGACTAAAGTACGGCCTCTAAGATGAATAGAGGATAGTTGGGAGGGTATTTGGGTAGAGTTTCTCTGAACCAAAATGCTTTGATGGTATGAATAATTGGATAGAATTGGTTCCCTTTTATAAGGGGGAGGAGGGGCTCTTTAGAAAAACCTTAAACTATTAATTTATAATAAATTCATATTCAGTTTTTAATGGATCCAAAGTGTATTATTAAAATTATAAGGTGTGTATTGATTTAAATCCTTTCATACAATAGATTTTAGATAGTTTTGGGTCACTATATCAACCTTATAATTTATATTTAACTCTTAGTTAAATAGTTTGACATTTACCATGTCTCTTTGTTTTATATTATATAGTTAATAAACATACTATATACCCCCAAGAGACCTCCAAGTGGTCCATTAATGATAAACCTATCATGATATATGTCTTTTGATGAACCATAGATTTTTAGGAATAGAAATAAATTAATAATATAATATTTGTTTTAAAACATCTTTTTTGTCAATTTTGACACTATTGGGTATTTTATTTTTGATAAATTCACAACAACATTATTAATTTGAAAACAATTTATATAAACAATAATTATATGTCATATTAACCTAGAAAATTAGTGTAATTCATAAAAAGTCTAAAATTACATTTATTTGGATATTTATAATATCAATTATCTTAATATTTCATTAATTAGGTAATTACTGCATCACCACTAAATTATTTAATGCTTAAAAATTATAAATAAAATACCATTATGTAGGAAGTATTTTTAAATTTCTAATGAATAATTATAATCTAAGTCATATTATGTATAACTCTATATTAAAAATGATTTAGTTAATAAACTTTGATTTAAGCTCTTTTAACTCTTCTTTGAATTAAATAATAATAAATGTCCAAATCTAATCCAAGTGGACCTAAATGATAATATTTTGTTCCTAAGTTTGTTTTTGGTCGAGATACACTATTCTAATAGAATTAATACATGTGTGTGGGTAATATTAATATCATTTTTACCCTTAATTACCCTATTTAATTTTTACCGTGGTAAATAAAAGTAAAAAAGTTACTACTCCCAAAAAATTATTTTTATCTTATTAAACCACATTTTACTCCTTGATATTAACCATGTCTCTCATATTTTCAAAATTCCACTCACAGAAGCGGTAAAATTATGTTTTATGTGATTTTTCAAATTCTCTTAGGAAGTGGGTAAAAGACGTTGAAAAGTTCCATAATTTTTTTATATATGTAAAGTTATTCTAAACTAACTCTAATGAATTAAATTGAACTTATATAAGTATTATGTATCCATTTTTACCTTAATTAAATATAAATAAGATAAATAATTATTAAAATAAAAATTCAGTTTTAAACTACAACTCAGTGTTTTTTCACTATTCATCAAAAATTGAATGTTTTCAAAAAAATACCATAAATTCACCCTAAGATAATTTTTCTATTATTAATTCGAAAATTAATTCCATTTTGAAAGTTAAAAATATTAAAATTTCAAAAAGTGGGTATTACTATTCATAACGGCTAGTTTGATTGTATGTGGTGTGTGTCCAAACTCGAAGTTGCATACAACACATGATACTGTATTATTAAAAGAGAAGCGTACCGTGGAAGCCTGGGGTGTTACATTTGAATTATTTTTTGTCAAATTTTAAATGGTCATTTTTGGGAAATTTGAAATGAGTGATTTGTTCAAAAAGAAAGAGGGTGTAGACCCATGTTTTGAAATGACCAAAAGGCATATTGATTAATGAAACATCTTTGAATGCCTTTGGGTTTTTGAAATACATTTTTGTTTTAAAGCCCCATTTTGAATTATGGTGATGAGTATGAATGTATTATGGTATATTCATCATTTTAAATGTTGAATTGAAGAATATTTTTTGAATGGAATTGATGATTCTTAATGACCTAGTTGGCACTTTATAATGATCCTCTATAGTAATAATACCTTATTGTTACTTGTTGAATCTTGTAATTCCCATTAATAGGTGTTTAAGATGTGATAGTATAATTTTAGGTGTCTCAATAGTGAGAGTTATATGTTACTTGAGTGCATGTTCCCATGATTGAGATGTTGAGGAAATGAGCCCATGATTGATATTGATAAGGATCCTAATGTGATCCTCATAACATGACAATCTCAATCACTTATTTTGACTAGTGAATAAAACATGGATATTTATATGTTATTACATAGATATAGGATTAATTATTGGAATCACACCCCCCATTCATTGGGTATATAGAGAACATGATTGTTTCATGATACAGATGTGTGTCTAGGAAAGTGGGTGTGCATAAGACTATATTTATTGAGACCCATGAGACTATATGTAATCCACAAGGATTAGTCATGATGAGGTTTTATTATCTAGTATATAGTGAAATCAATATCAAACCAATTTTGTGACCATTCCATCCATATACTCAATTCTCGAGACCTGACAGCTTTCATTGCCACTACATAGCACTGGTGTTGCCTTTATTGCTTGATTACATATCATGATTGATTTATTAATTTATATATTGACCCTTGAATATGTTGAATTGAATCTTATATCATTTGATATAATTTTAATCATCTTAGTTACCTTTATTGATCAATCTTTAGCTTTTGATATTTCTTTTAAAAATTTTAAATGAAATTGTTAATTTTAATTGGTGAAATGGATTTTTTTACAAATTTTTTTTTGATAAATGAATTTTAAAATTTTAATACAATTTTTTAAAACTAATAATTTTAGTCTATTTGTTGTAAAAATTTATTATAATATTTGACTTTCCTTATGTTGTAACGGCATAAACTCATTGTTATAACCCTTCTGGGATCTATATCTCTCTCACCACTTGTACTGTTTGGAGTTTTATCCCTCTTACTATTAAATGCGGTGCTCATGTTGTAATGACCAAATATTTTGAATAAATTTTTTTTCCTAACTTTATGTGTTATATTATTTTATACTCAAAAAATCTTTTTCATTTAATAAAATGAGTATAATTAAAATAAGTCCGTTGGGTTTTGAATGTTATATAACCGTTGGTCAATATGATCGTTGGAAACTAAATGTTGCAATTATTGTCTATAAATACAAGTGATATTGATTAATTAATATTGGAAAAAGATTCAATGGCCCCATCCAGTTGTCTTGGGCTAATAGAAGACTGTCTGATGAAACTCGTGAAGGAGGTAGCACCTTTGGGCTTTACTCTGGGCCAAACCCAAGCTGAACTTCATCATGTGAAGCTGGAATGGAATCGCCTTCGGATGAAGTTCAAGCTGATAGAAATCACTACTCGGGAAATATTGGCCAAGCCGCCCCAAGATTCTATCACCCTACCACACCTTACTCTTAGGTCCTATGCTGGTGTTATAAGGGGATATATAATGAGAGCATAACTGCCTTGTGTGATTATTTGATTTAAATAAAAATTGTGATGTCTTCTTATAGTGAAGTTTGTGAATTTTCAAATGTCCGGATAAATATAGTATGCATATTATTGATTAATTCTAGAAAAGAGATATTTTAAAATATTTATGTAACCCTTAAATAATTAATAATGTGTAATGTTTTTATAAAAATGGTCTTCTACAGATGTGTTCAGTATGAAATTTAGAGTCTAATAAGATCAACTTAATTTTTGGTGAATAGTAAATTAGGAATAGTCATTTATGCTTATGATTAGTATTGGGACAAAATGGATTAAGTAACTTCACATAATAAGGTATTAATATAATTTAGGTACCATGATTAAGTAATGTGATTCAATGAAATAGGTAAATAACTATTTCCGAAATTATTGGATAAGTATTAGTCTTTTTGGGTGAAAAGTGTTTTTTATTTAAAAATTAAATTAAACATATTTAGAAAAATATTTTCATAAAATAGAGTTTATTTTTGGAATCAGATCATCGATTTTTGGTTATGGTGAATTGTTTGGATTTTACTGAATCAAATGTATTTTTATTAACAATTTTTTTATTTAAAAATTAAAGTAAATATATTTAGAAAATTATTTTCATAAAATGGAGTTCATTTTTGAAATCATAGCATCGATATTTGGTTATGGTGAAATTTTTGGATTTTTCTGAGTAAGTTGAATTTTCAGTGAATAGTGAAAATACAATTTTTGAGTTTTGCATGTTTAATGACATCATTAAGGATATAATAATTATACAATAATTCTGGCCGACTAATTAATTGTATGATAAGGTATTATATGTCCCTTTTTGCCAATACCATGGGAAAATACCATGGTCTATCCCCTCGTTTTTCCAATACCACCGATGAGGTGTCTCTTGGCAATTAATGAATTGTCCCCTCACATCTCTTGTAAATACCAAGCCTTTCCCTCATTAATTTCGTTTAAAAATCCTTCCCAACGAATTTATGGTCTTTTTACCTCCCAAGGAGTCTTACCATGGTTCCCTCAAGCCTCCCAAGGTATCGAACTTCAATCTTTCGAAGTTACTCTTCAAGGTAAGGGATTATTTCAACCTCCTCTTTTAAGTCATGACTTACTTTATGTTCTGTCTTCTAATTTCGATTTATTTATGTTTAAGTTATGTCCTTATATGTTCTCATTTCTATACATTTTATTTTTAATTGTTGACAGACTCTTCCTCTCTCATCAATTTGTTTTCTGAATTTTCAAGTGACGCCGTTAGGCTGCCGAATTTCTCGTAAAAAAAATCACATCTTCTCTTTTCTTTCTTGTTTCCTTTTCATCTTGTATGTCATTAAAATACCCATATGATGATCTTATTCAGTACTCATACTGTATTATAAATTATTTATCAATGGTTCACCCTTTTCATCTCTATTTTCAATGTTTTCTAAAACCATGTTATATAACCGTTATGCTGTAGAAAATTTGTCTCAAACATTATATCTCTTTCTATCAAGAAATTATATTGTTTGTTTATGTGAATATCCATACATATTTAGTTTCCATGGGTGTTTATAAATATATAAATATTATATATTTTATTCTGGAATTGAAACACATATAACCCTCACTCCCTTTCCATGGGTTATAAATGACATAATGATCTTATTTTTAAGCTATTTTTTAGCGTCACGATTTTGGCATGATACCAATTTTTTTGATTCCATTTGGGTTATTTATGTAATGATTGATTATGATAAATGTGGATGACATTAATTCAATGACATATTAAGGGTTCTCTTTGATAGTTCTCCAATGTATTGGGTAACAGATTAATCTGTAGAGAAGAATAGTTTTATGATACCTTGGGGAATAACAATGGTAATTTTTATGACACCTTGGGGATGGACCTTGGTGATATGTTCATGAATATCTAAATAATATGTTTTAGCAACATATTCAAGATTATTTTCAAAGTTATTTTCATTATGAAATTTCTATTCTTCCATTGCTCATGTCTTTATGTTTTTACCCAATTTCGTATTGATATCACAAGTACATTGATTCCCTTGCTTACCCTTACTGGGATTTTGGCTCACGCTTTCCTTTGAATCTATGTCTCCAGGTTATGAAATGCAATAATTATACGTAGTATGAACTTATTATGATGTCTTACAAGTGGGTTAGAAGAATTTTTTATATTTTTTTCATGTATTATGTTCCTGATTTCACAGACACTAGACTTTAAATATCCTCTATATGTAAAATGTAATAAAAAGTTATGTATTAAAAAGGAGAGATGCCATAGTTGGTATCAAAGGATAGATTAATTATTTATAGAAATTAGGCTATGAAAACATTAGGAATAACCCTATAGGAAATTTTTAATATATGAAATCTTCATGGTATTTTGGTGAGTACAGTGTAAGTGGTTTATCAAGAAAATACATCCTTCTCTTGATACGAGCAGGTAGAGGTGGCTCTGGCACATATGAACATAGGGTTAAAACCCAAAAACACCTCTTTGAGCTAAACTCTAACATGAACTAATACATGAAAACATGCCTTACTCCACTCTTGGTTATGACACTCTAGAGGGATATGTTTGGTTAATCACAATCTTTTTATGAATCATTATGAAGGAATTATAGAAAAATTTAATTGTTTAAGAAAGAATTTTTAAGACATAAAATATTTTTTTTAAAAGATTCGTGAATGAAATAAGTTTCTCATGAAGGATTTATTTATTTAGAAAATGTCCACATCATCTAAAAATACGTTGATGTATTTCATGAGGATTTACCTAGACCTCCCACAGAAAGAGAGGTAGAGTTCTCCATTGAACTCGTACTTGGATCTCATCTGATGTCAAAGACCCCATATAGGATCGAAAATGTGGAGCTAGAGGATTTAAAGAAACAACTCCAAGATCTTTTATAGAATGGGTTTATTTGACCAAGTGTGTCTCCTTGGGGAGCACCAGTTCTCTTTGTAAAGAAGAAGGAAGGATCAATGTAGCTATGCAATAATTATATAGAACTGAATGGGATCATAGTGAAGAAAAAATACTCTCTTCCAAGAATTGATGAATTAGTTGACCAACTTCATGTGGCTCAATTCTACTCTAAGATTGATCTTTATTCTGGTAATCATAAATTGAGGGTGAATAATGATGATATTCCAAAAACTGCCTTCCAAACAAGATATTGGAATTATAAATTTGTTGTTATGCCGTTCAGACTGACTAATGCACCTATTGTTTTTATGCATCAATAATAAGTTACTATTGGAAAATTATGTTTTATCAAATGGATATCCTTTTTATAGGAAAATTATTTGTCGATTAAATAATAATGGTTATTTTGGATGGTGTTTTATCTTTTGGAGTACTATATGCCTAAGAGAAATTAAACACTATGAGATTTAAATTGAGGTGGAATGGTTGAATTTTTTTGTAAGAATTTATGTATTTATTTTGGACATATGGTGATTTGGGTTACTTCTAGAAAATGATGAACCTAGCATAGAGAATATGTGAGTAGTTTAATTACACTTTAGTATGAGTCTTTAATAGTATTCAATGTTATTTGGAGATAAATGTTAAGATTTATTGGGGAAGACTATCTGATTAAATCCTTCTGAGTTTTGGGTTCCAATCTTAGTTTGGATTATTCTGAATAATTTTAAGGATGATTGTGAATTGAATGGTCTTTCTGGAACATTAGGTACTTTTGTTGAATTTTTGAGATTAATAGTCATATATAATTTTATAAAGGATTATCCTTTTTGGGGATTATAGGATCTCAATCTAAAAATTTTAGTATTATTTGATGAATAAACACAAGAGAGAAAATATAGTCATTCTTTTGTGGATTCTGTGATTCTCAAGAAGATGATTCTTGTGCCTTTGATGAGACCATGTATTATTGAATTCTCATTTTTTTAAGAAAAGATTAGTCTTGGTGGAAACTTATTAAGGGATGAAAATCTAGTTGAATGTAAGTATATTTCCTTATGTATTTATTCTATGTAGTAAATGAATTCCTCAAAATTATGAAAAGGAACGTAAAACAAAAACGCTGTTGGTTTACATTTCCAACTGGGTAATCAAAGACCGTTTAACACATCTTATGTTTGTGATCTTCTTGTGGTTAATTTTATCCCAATCATGTTTTCTATCACTCTACATCAGAACATGACCCTTTTTTTCTCTTCCATATCCATGTTTTCTTACATGGAATCCATTTATGGGTTAACTCGGGTGACCTTTGAACTTCCCTTTCCTTTTTTAAAGTAATATTTTTACTGACTATTTTTCTAATGTGGGAATATAAATGAAATTTCCAAGCCCATTTTTAAAATTTCGAGGATACAATTTTATAACTGGGATATAATTTAACAACCCGAAATTTTTAATAAATTTTGTTTCCTAAATTTGTGTGTTATTTTATTTTATACTCAACAAAACTTTTTCATTTAATAAAATGAGTATAATTAAAATAAGATTGTTGGGTTTCGACAATTATATGACAGTGGGTCAATATGACTATTGGAAACTAATTTTGTTGATTATTGTCTATAAATACAAGTGATAATGATTAATTAATATATAAATAACATTCGATGGCCCCATCCAGTAGTCTCAGGCCACTCGAAGCCCATCTGATGGAACTAAGGAAGAGGTAGCACCTTTGGGCTTTGCTCTAGACTAAACCCAAGCTGAACATCATCATGTGAAGTTGGAATGGAATCTCCTTCACAAGAAGTTCATGTTGATAGAAATCACTACTCAGGCATTGTTGGCTGAGCCGCACCAATATTCTATCACCTAATCACAACTAACTCTTAGGTCTTATACTGGTGTTATAAGGGGCTAAGTAATGAGAACGTAACTGCCTTGTGTAATCCTTTGATTTAAATAAAAATTGTGACGTATTCTTATGGTAAAGTTTGTGAATTTTTAAATGTATCGATAAATATATTATGCATATTATTGATGAATTCATGAAAAAGTATATTTTAAAATATTTATTTAAACCTTAAATAATTAATAATGTGTAATGATTTTCAAAAAATGGTCTTCTACAGCTTTGTTCAGAATGAAATTTAGTGTCTAATAGGATCAACATAATTTTTGGTGAATAGTAAATTATGAATTGTTATTTTATGCTTATTATTAGTAATGTGACCAAATGGATTAAGTAACTTCACTTAAGAAAGATTTTAATATAATTTAGGCACCATGATTAAGTAATGTGATTCAAAAAAATAGGTAAATAACTATTTCAAAAATTATCAGTTAAGTATTAGTTTTTTTGGGTGAATAGTGTTATTATTTAAAAAATAAATTAAAAATATTTAAGAAATTAATTTTCATAAAATGGAGGTCATTTTTGAAATTAGAGCATTGATATTTGTTTAAGGTGAATTTTTGGGATTTTTCTGAAACAATTGAATTTTTAGTGAATAGGGTTTTTATTTAAAAATTAAATTCAAAATATTTAGAAAATTATTTTTAGAAAATGAAGTTCATTTTTGAAATCAGAGTATCAATACTTGGTTAAGGTGAAATTTTGGGATTTTTCTGAGAAAGTTGAATTTTCGGTGAATAGTGAAAATACATATTTTGAGTTTCGTGTGTTTAATGACAGCTTTAAGGATGTAATAATTATGAAATAATTCTGGTAAACTTATGAATAGTAATACAAGGTATGATGTGTCCCAAGTGGACAATACCATGGGCAAATAACATGGGAAATCCCATGGTTTTTCCAATACCACCGATGAGGTGTCCCTTGGCAATTAATGCTTTGTCCCCTCACGTCTCTTACAAATACCAAGTCTTTACCTCACCCATTTCATTTCCAAATCTTCCCCAATGATGTTCTGGTCTCTTTATCTCCCAAGAATTCCTCCCAAGTTCCCGATATTCAATCTTTCAAAGTTACTCTTCAAGGTTAGGGATCCTTTCACCCTCCTCTTTTAAGTTATGACTTTCTTTATGTTGTGTCTTCTAATTTCCATTTCTATATATTTAGGGTATGTCTTTATATGTTCTCATTTCTTTACATTTCATGTATAATTTTTTAGATTCTCTTCCTCTCTCATCAATTGGTTTTCTAAATTTTTAAGTGACGCCATTAGGTTGCTGAATTTCTCATAAAAGAAATCACTTATTCTCTTTTCTTTCATGTTTCCTTTTCACATGGTATATCATTCAAATGCCCATATAATGATTTTATTCAGTATCCATACTATATTATGAGTTATTTATGAGTGGGTGGCCCTTTTCCCCTCTCTTTTCAATGTTTTCTAAAACCATGATATATAGTCGTTATGCTACTAAAATTTCGTCTCAAAATTTCAATCTATTTCTCTCAAAAAATTCTATTGTTTATTTATTTGAATACCCAGACTTATTTCATTTCCATGGGTGTTCATAATTATAAAAAGATTATATATTTTATTCTGGAATTTACACATATATAACCCTCACTCCCTTTCCATGGGTTATAAATTAAACAATGATCTTATTTTAATGCTCTTTTTAAACGTCACGATTTTGACATGAAACCCATTTCTTTAATTCTATTTTGCTTATTTATGTAATTTTTGATTATGATTTAGGTGGCTCTCATGAAAGTAAAGACATATTAAGGGTGCAACCTGATATCACTCTAATGAATTGGGTAATGAATTGATCTCTATAGATGATAAGTTTTACAATACCTTGGTGAATAACCATGGTAATGTTTATGACACCTAGGGGATGGACCTTGGTGATAAGTTCATGAATGTCTAAATGAAATGTTGTAGCCACATATTCAAGATTATGTTCCAAGTTATTTTCATTATGATATGCATATTCATCCATTTATCATGTCTTTATGTTTTTATTCAAGTTCTTATTGATATCAAAAGTACATTGATTTCCTTGCTTACACTTATTGGGATTTCTCCTCACCCTTTCTATTGAATGTATGTCTCCAGGTTATGAGATGTAGTAATTATACTTAGGATGAACTTATTATGAAGTATTAAAAGTGGTTTAGAAAAACAATTTATGTTGTTTTCATGTATTATGTTCCTGATTTCCAAGACACTAGACTTTAAAGATCATCTGTATGTAAAATGTAATGAAAAGTTATGAATTAAAAAGGTGGGATTCCATACATGTGATCATTTAATTATTTTATACCCTAGATTTTGGTTGACCAGGGATGGGTGACCAGATATATGGTGGGTGGTTTTGGATAACTAGGTGATGGGTTCATGGAATATTTTTTTTATTTATAGTTTTGTACCATCTCCTCATACAAGATATGATTATACTGATGTATGTATCTAATGATATTTCCATAGGGTAACATTTTATTTTAATATTTTATGGGCCAAATATTTCCCAATAGTTATTTAATTATTCCCATGTTATTTTATTACGGCTATGGATATCTATAACACTCTTTGGATTAGTGATGGATCAACTCCGATAACATTGTGGATTGTGCACTAGGCTGCTTCATCAAAGATGGTATCAAGGGATGTCATTGCATGACGGTAAGAATATATTCTTTAATGTATTTATGTTATTTTGGGTGATTCATGGTATAAATTTGAATAAGAATGTGTTCGGACTCAATAGTTAGTTCGTAGTCAACAGAAGAAAAAGGGAGCTATGTAACTCCACTAAATAGTTAGTTCACGAATGGGTGCTTGATCACCACATCCCCACAATGAGACCTCAATAACTAGGGATGTATAGACTTGATTTTATCTTTTGAGTAAGTTTTTTAGTAATGATAAATGGGATTTAGATTCCCAATGATACTATATTTGATTTGGGGAATCTCTTATGAGTTTTGGGTGGAACAAAAAGATGAAAAGAGCTACATTGTTTCTTCATGGTCTAGTAAACTATAAGGAATCTATGTGACTAATCTAGAAGTAAATCCTAGAACTATTGTGTGGTTGGTGTGTGCTTTACCAGCATATGCGAACAATACATGAATTGTTATACATTATAATAAATTTGATACACTGTTATTTTTTCCATAAATTAATTCATTAATGTGTGGTTGGTTAAAGGGTTATCAATGTGTTTTGTTTCATTATATTTTTGTTTGTTTCCACTTTAGTCATTGTTTTTTCTTTTAAATCATTTCTAAAGACCAAATATTTTCATAAAACATGTTTATTATATTTCATTTAAACATGTTTTCAATGAAAAAGAGCATGTTTTATGAAATTTTTTGTTGTGGAGAAATTGTTTTCAAATACTCTTGTGTGATGTTCTAATGAATATTTAATAAAGAAATTTTTTTAAAAGGATTTAAAATGAGAATTTATTTGGAAACTCGAAAATTATATTAATGTATTTACATCCCTGGTATAATTTCCATGATATGATAAATTATTTTTTTAATAATGTGATAGATATATATATTAAGATTTCATGATATTAAGATATATATATATATATATAATTGTGAAATATTTTGTCCTTTAAGATCAATGATGTAATGATAAAGTGTATTATGTATTGATTTAAAGATTTTGGCTTTCTCCTATTCTTTATTTGGTTTTTTTATTCCCGATTTGATGATCCTATTTTTGATGATGACCTAAAATTTACCACATGAATTTTTCCATGAAATATAGAACATCCATTATTTGGTCTAATTTTTAGATTGGTTCACCACATTTTCAAGAAGTGGAATCTCTCATCTATGTATCAAACCAAACTCCATATAAAGTTATCGAGATATAGTCCTTCCAACATTAAACACTACACTTAAATTATTTAATTTTCAGCCACCTTCTTATAAAGTTGGATGAGGTTGTCATGAGGAAGTAAAGTGGCATGAAGAATTTGATGGGATATTTTATTTTATCATGTTTCATGATGATCTAGAATCAAGTCTATTAATTATTTGTTTGATTGACCTATACTAGAGTGGTGGGATGTTTTTATTCCCTATCGTATGTATGAAGGAATGTCTTGGGAATTATTCATGTCATCCTTCATTCCATGGAACTATCATGAGGATGTTAATATGTATAACGATATTGAGTTATTTGGTTTTTATTAAGATAAGCTATCATTTTTTTATGTCGATAAAATATCAAGTTTGATAGGATTCATACCCATGTTTATTAGTGATGAATTTTTTATGGAATTATATTTTTTTAAAGGTCATAGCCCATAACTTGTTATCACCATACCAACATCTAGGTTAATGTATTTTTTAGAGATGCTAAATATGTCTTTTTATCTGAAGCGGAGCTAGTAAAATTATACGAAGGGAAGAATGAACCATTCATGGTTTATAAAGGCAATTATACTTAGGAGAAGAAGAGGCCTCAAATGTAATTCTAATGTGGATAAAATAATCATTTTAAGAGGTTTTATTTAAAATATCAGAATATTTATTGATGGTGTGGTGTTTTGGGCCACCATAAGTTGTTCTATAAGTTTTGTGGATTGAAAGGGATGTATTGATCGAGGATAAATAACTCAAAATAGTGGGTTAGTAGGTGGTTAAAGATAATATGGATCAATCCAAAGGCCTCATAGTTAATCTTTTCTAGTTTGTGAAGGAGATTATAGTTATAATTTGTGGTGGATGTTGATCCATCATGATTTTTATGACATTAGAGTGGGAAATAATTGAGTTTTTCCTTATTTTGGAAGATATATTTTCAGAAAACATTAGTTTAAGAGATCTTGGTGTCTTGATTTAGGATCTTTTTGGAAGACATATATTGAAATTTTATATAATAGCCTGTATAGTTTCATTTTCTTGTGATCTTTCTGTTTCCTCCATGTAAATGTGCATTGTAGAGTGGTTAGCATTATTTTTAATGAATTTAGTTCAATGAAGTTTATTATCCACCTGGTGATGGAGTGAAATCTTGTACTAATAATCCTAGAGATTTTATTGGATTTTATTCCCTAGTGTTATATTTTTCTCCTTGGTGATTAGAGGCTAATTTTGATATATTGGATGATCTCTACTATTAGAGTTTAGTACCCTATTTTGCAATGACTTTGATGTTTGATCTCATTCCAAATAGACTAGTATAGTCTTTGGGAAGGTACTCAGGTAACTAGTTTGATGTGATTATCTAATGGAAAAGACACCTAAATCGGACATAGTTTGAATTTATGAGATAATCAAGGGGTGAGTCTCGGTGTCGAAAATCCTTGGTTACTATTGAGTTATTTCTAGGGGTATAAATCTATTCCAGTTCTGTAACTTTCATGTATAAATTTGATCACTAATGGAAAATTAAATCATTGTTTATTTTGGAAATTTTGATTGTTATTATCTTACAATCATTTATTGTTTTTAAGAAAGACCTTAGTTATTTTCATTGGTGAGTGTTTGAAGTCTCTTCTTCAGATTGATGGAACAAGATTTTCTCTTAATTCACTATATTGATAAATATTTTAATGGTGGGGAGAATTATAATAGTTATCCTATATTTCTAAAATTTAAAAGATTATAATGATATTTTTTGTGTTTATCTATGAGTTATGTTTGTATTACTATTCATTAGGCGAGTCTATATTCTTGAATGTGGGTCATCCACCTAACAAGGTACGTGAGGTAGTTTATATTGGATTATCGTGTTATATTGTTCAAAAAAGAATATTTATTTGGATAGAAATACCTATAGTGGGGTTGTAACATCCCATTAATTTATTTTAGATATTTTAACCCACTTTTTTAGTATCCACATATTATATGACATCACGGGTTGTTTCCCATGTTTTCATAGATTTTTTATGGCTTTTGGGCCTGTGCAATTTTGGTGCACATTTTGACATACAATTTAGCCAAACTAGGGAGTCATTATCATATAGGAGGAAGGAGTTCATAGTTGGTTCATGGTTCTACAATCCTAACAACCAATATATGAAACCTAAACAAAAATGGTCTCAGACTTGAAAATAGTTAGAAAAACTGTGTAGCCAAACCATATAGCTCTTCTAGTGGCTCTATTCGGGGTGGGTGATTACAAACACTATTAGTACTAACCATATGACCTAACCTGGAGAACCATTCAAATTTTAATTAATTCCCTAAAATTAGTAATTAAAATCTTAAACACCTCTATATTACAATAAACTCTTCCCACTCAAACCTGAATTGATCCTTTTGATTTTGGGAGCCCTATATTGGCATTTTGGTTCCCTGAAAATCATTTCCTAGTTCATTAAAGTAACAATCAAACCAGTGAACCTCTTCCTATAAGTTATTCTCATGTTAGAATTAAATAACTCTTCTACCTCTAATATGGTTTTATAGAGGTTATGTTGGACTTGTATTTCATTGTTCCATTGATGTTTGGTGTGGAACTTTGGATCTTGTATCTGTTATCACTTCTATTGGGGTCTCCCTCGTTGATTCAATGAATTCCATCAGAAGAGACACATCTTGGATCTATTTTTGTAGGATTTAAAATTTTACAAGTAGATGTTTTTATTATTATAAATAATCTTTTAATTCATAATAGCTTTATAACTGATAGATACGTGTTTCTTAATTTGTACCACATGTTGTATGAAATGTTTTTCTTGTAATTTATTATGAATGATTCTTCACACCTCTTCTCATTGAATTAAAAATATTATAAATTAAATGGATATGAAATTGACCTCTCTAACATTTTTTTGAATTGATGATTTCAATTTTTGTATGTATTTATTATCAAATTACATTTAATGGATGATTTGATTAAAGTGGGGGCTTTGGATTTGGGTTTTTTTCAAAAATGAAATGCCTTTATTTTAATTAATTGAGTTGAAATATATTATATTTTCTAAATAATTTCAAATAATTGAATTTTTTAAATAAAAAAATCACTCTTTAAATGATTTTACCTTTTTTGTAATGGGATTTGTTTGGTAATTTCAAATGATATATTTATTCACAAGGAAAGAGTGTGTAAATTTGTGTTTTGAAATGACCATAAGCCTTTGAAATTGAGAAACATACTTCAATTAATTTTTTCTACATTAAAATAAATTATTGTCTTAATGTACTATTAAAAATTATAATGAATATTTTGATGGAATTGGGTATGTTTACTCATTTAATATTAAAATTGAATGAAAGTGATTGAATTGAAATTGATAATGCTTGATAGCCTAGTTGGCACTTTATGATGATCATATTCAATAGTAATCCCTTATTGTAAAATTTTTATTCTCATAAATACAATTGATTAGAGTTCAATAAGGGTTTTTTTAATTTTAGTGAGAGAGAGGGAGAGATTGGAATATGACATGAGCATGTGTTCCCATGATTAAATTTATAACAACAAGATTCCATAATTGATTTTGATTATAATCCACATGATGTGCTTATAAATTTATTATCTCACTCAATTATTTTTACTTGTAATGGGAAAATAGATATTGAGAAAGTAATACCTAGAAATATGATTCCTTATAAGACACACACCCACTCTAGAGGATTTTTTATAATGTGCATGGATCAGGCAACAAACATGCGTCCATGAAAGATGGTGTTAATGAAACTAGTTTTCTTGATACTTGTGAGACTAGATGTAAGCCTAGATATTATTCTTCTTGATTTTTTATTATCTAGTCTATGGTATAATAAGTATACTGCCTAGTTTGTTCACATGACATCCATATACTTGATTCTCAATACATGACTTCGTTTTTATCACTACTTGGAACTGAAGTTGCCTTGCTTAATTGATTACGGATCATGAATGATCTATTTATTGAAATGTTGCACCATTACAATATATTATTGAATTTTTAAAATATTCTGATATCAGGTGAATGTTCTTAATTTTCACGATTTATTAGACTTTATCTTGTAAAATGGATTTCAATTCGTTTTACGAAAATGTTTTATATTAAATAGTGAAATGGCATGTTTTACAGATTTGGTATGATAAATTAATTTTAAATGTTTAAATATATATTTTAAAATTTTATTTTTAAATATATATTTTTATAAAACTATCTTAGAATATTTAAATTACTTCATTGAATAATGATATAGATTATTTGGTGGAATCCTACTAGGATCAATATCTCACACCCAATTTGTACTGTTTGGATTTTATATCCCTCTTATTCTTATTGTAGGTGATCGTGTGATCATCAAATTATTTTGTGCCTTAGGGTTTGGTTGATTGATGATTGGTGACCTGAGACGTGGTGGCTATTCATGGACCTCCATTAGAAGGGCATTTGAAAACATTGTTCAATTTGCAATTTTTTATCATCACCTTGTACATGACATGATTATCCTGATCTATATATCTGATGATGTTACCACATTTTACATAGTTTATTTTAATGTTTTTGTAGGAAAATAAATCCAAACAGTTATTTATGGATGATTAAGTTCATGTTTTATGCTCATAGAGGTCTAAAAATCTCTCCAGGTTAGTGACTGATCTTCATAGATATCAGTTTGGATGGTACTTTAGGATGGTTCCTCACAAGGGTTCCAACAAATACTAACATTTGATGTAATAATATGATGATAATAATATAAATATATGCACATATCTAATATTAATAACATATAAATATTATTAATAGAAATATATATATATTATATAAATTAATAAAATTTATATGCACTTCATTTTCTACTAACAATGATATAACATTTATCATTGTCCTATAATATAACAATGGTATCATATGTATGTTTTTATAAAATAAAATATAATCTATACATGCATCTCATAATGAAATAAATGAATTATTATTAAAATAGAAATATATATATTTATTTATTACCTTAATAACATAACATCACATTGTAATGATATTTTCACATACTAAGATTATTTATTTTTTACATCAAAAAATAACATAATAATTATTTTGAAACTTCCATTATTATAATTACTATAAAATATTCATTATAAAATTTTATTTTAAATCTCACATTCATTATCCATAAAATTTATGAGATATTTGTCTTTTTCAAAGAAAAAATTCTTTATAAATAAACATGTAAAAAATATAAAGGCCATGTAATTTTTCCAAAGATTCATTTTCTCATTTAATAATAAAATAGTAATATTCAATTATATAAAGTAATTGAATACTAAAATATTTGAAATGGGTTCCCAGTACCCCAATACAAGGTACTTATTGGTTTTCCAAGTGTCAACCCCTCTCTTACACTTTAATTGGGTACCTTAAGAGCCCTTACTGGTTACCTGATGCCATCTGCAACACTTTCATGCAGATTAATATTCTTCCTGACATTTACTGAAACCCCATAAAGCAACTAAAACAGTCAAAAATACATAAAACAATCATTTAATTCATCATCTGATTAGTATAATTTATTTTTATGCTCAAGGTGAAAAATTACCCAATATACAGATCAATTAAAACTCTGTTTAATCTAGTTCTATTGACTTATTTGGATTAAAGTCACTACAACCACCCCACCGTATAACTTTTCTTCAAAAAAAAAACAAAAATCATTCTTTACCAAAAACATATTACTCATTTCACATACCTATTAAAATGTAATATTCTAGATACTAACCCAACATGTTAATCTAGATTCAGTTACACAGATCCAAAAATTAGGACATGTCAATAAACACTGAAAGTTTAAAATATATAATTTCAAAATAATACATATAATATTATCAAAATAAAAATGACGAATCTTTCTACGGACATATAATGATCCACTATATAAGAAAAAATATTGGATTTACCCTTGAGTTTATTTCTAAATAATTTTTTATTTTTATAATATATATATATATATATTAATAGGAAGAATTTTATACCAATTAAATTTAATTATAAAAATCCAAGCTCAAATTATTTTTCAAAAAACATAATTCAATTAACTGAATTATTGATTTCCATTTATTTTACTTTTTATGTATAAAATATTTTTAATAACAGCATAAAAATAAAATCAATAAATAAATTTAATAGTGAAACATTATAAGCATTTATGAAAATCTCACATCTCACCTGTAAAATCATTTTATATAGGAAGAAGAATTATCACTATGATAATAGTACAAATTATTTAAACCAATCAATTCAATGATAGAAAGATGTATTCACCACTTCTAATAGCTTATGTATCAAAATAATAAAACATACCAAACTTTATCATATAATAAAATTAGAAATCAATGATGGCCACCTAAAAAAAATATATTAGTGGATTAAATTAATTATATCACATCTAATAAGGCATTTTATGAAAACAATGATTACCTTATTTATGTTATTTAAATTAATTCAACCTAATAAATAAGATAATCATAGAATCATATATATATATATATATGTATATATATATCTATGTGTGTGTGTGTTTCCTAAAGTTACCATAGAAATATGATGCATATAAAAATTGGCTCCAAGATGATCTCTGTGATACTTCTCAAGATCCATTATGTTGTAGTCAATTTCATAAATAGAAACCTCACTCATTTCTAATGTGTTAACTAAATACACAAATGTTCTATTTGTAACATGACCATCTTCAATAAATAGATTTATTAAGACCTTTTATAAATAACTTCTCATGTCTTGATATATTATCTACGGTATATAAAATAAAACCAATAAATAATAAAAACACCAATAAAATACAGGTTATAATGACAATGGACAAGATTCCCAATTAATGTCAAAATTAGAGATTTCCCGGGGGTAAACGGTGATCTTTTATCCTCCAGGGGATAGTGACTAGGCCAATGATTCTACCAACTCTATAGGGGAGAAATTTACATTATCTGGTTAATAGATTATGTCATGACCAATTACTTTTGGAAACCATCATGAATTGTCCATAAGTTCTATATTCAAGAAAGTAAACCACAACATGAAAAAAATAAAGGTCTAAATGAAATAATGAAACCCCAATATGTGTGTAGTAAAATCCAAATATGGTAGAGTCGGATGTATGAAACAGGTAAAAATATAATATGCATCAAAACAAGGCTTAAGATTAAGAAAAAATAATGAAATCATATATATACCAAACATGACATACAACTAACATGCCACCATGTCCATCACTTAGTGGATTTTTACCCACCAAAATGAAATTAATGGATAATATGACAAGAAAAAACATCCTCTATAAATTAACCAATTAGTACAATAAATGTACAAAATATATATTCTAGTCCACCAATTGTTTCTTGAAGGGTTAAAAAAATGCCTAGTAGGGAACCACAAATAGTGTCTCAACTCAAAAGTTAATGAAATAAGTTTATGTAATAATATTCAACTAATATTCACAAATATATTTCATGACGTTATTTCAAAAAATTCCCATATCATGGAGGAATGATAAAAGTCTCAGCTGTGATGTAGTTACTAACTACCACCTCTAACTCTGTATTTTAGGTGGGTATATATATTTACATACTTTCTTAAATACTAACCTATAATTGATTTCATGGCTAGTGTTAGAGAAATATTCCAGCCCAACCAATCCAAAGAGAAATATAATAGAGTTTTGGAAATAATTTATCCTTTTACTAGTATTGGTGCAACGTCCTTCCTAAGGTGAAGGGAAAGGTTTATACTAATTTTAGGGGAATCATATATCCCATACCTTTAATAAAAGGTATAAGGTGGTATATTAGAGTTTGGGAATTAGAATATCATCCCATTTAGTAACTCCATAAAATAATAACTACATTAAATTTATATAATTCTAATATACAACTTCCACTATGATCTTCTTTATATTATGTAATTAACAAAGACAAACTAATCATTATGACCAAATTCACAAAATTCTCAATACAAATAAATATATAAATTCCTTAATATGAAATATTAACTACATTAATAACTTATCTCAATTTGGAATTAACATATACAGGATATTAATCATGGATAATATATATTAATCATGTTTGGGAAAAAATAATGTATAATAGAATCATTCCAATAATTTCAAAAATAATGGATTAAATCATT
The DNA here is from genome assembly GCA_963277665.1 of Viscum album. Taxonomy (NCBI): domain Eukaryota; kingdom Viridiplantae; phylum Streptophyta; class Magnoliopsida; order Santalales; family Viscaceae; genus Viscum; species Viscum album. Next base: position 1,787,246,350 of record OY728128.1, read on the forward strand.
AATTTCAGACACTATAATAATAATCCACTAAATCCTACCTAGCAATAATAAAAAAATTTAGGTTTTACATGCTTAGGTAAAAAAGTTAAATAAAGAAGGCCTATGAAAAAACTATTCCATACTAGTAGTAAATCAACTAAATTACTAAATATTGCACAGAAAATAGTTAAATAATTTCAGTTTCATCTGGAAAAAAGGTAGCATTTGAAAAAACTAATTTATGAAATACTAGTGGAAATTTGATTTTTCTTATTATATAAGTTCCATATTTTAGACAAAATTTTAGAAAACAAGCCTAGGTAATAAATATAATCCTTACCAAAATAAAATATATTATTCTTAATAAAAAATTACATTTTTAACACCTTATAATATAAATGTGGTACCTTTTTTTAAAATGTTAACTTTAATGAAAAAAGAATGATAATTAATTTTTAATGATATTAGATCCTTATAATGTATTAATTTCTTGTTTAAAGTATATTTATAAAAACATACTTTGTTTAAAATCAAAAATCAATTATAGAATAAGTCTTACGAGTTTATAACAAAACATTAAACTAGATATTAACTTTATTTCATGACCCGAAGTCCAAAAAATCCATTTTTAATTTATTAATATAAAATTATGGGTCATTAATCAAACATATATGTTTTGTTCTCCTTATTGGTTTCTAAACAACATTGAATAATAATAAATTTAAAATAATGATCTTCTATAAATAATAAAATATAAATTATTAAAAAAACATAAGACCAAACATTAACTTCTTGGGATATAATTTTCTAAAACTATTATCCATTCTTAATGGATTCTTTATAATAAATTTAAAAAGAAAATATATTTTACACAAATATTGTAAAAACTCATTGTTATCACACACAAAATGAATTAAAAAAAATTTATAAAAACCCTATTCATAGTCAAATAATATGTAACTAAGTTATATGATTCACCTGAGAATATGATAAGATGAAATAATCAACCTCTTAAAAGAAACCATTTTAAAAAATTTCAAACATCATATATTTGGATCAATCATTCATATAAATGATTTTCTCTTTACTAAAAGCTTCTGATAAAATTTTTGATGTCAAGGAATTTAAATTAGAAAATTATGATGTAAATCATTTCATAAGTTCATGTGAAATCCCACTTAAAAACTTTTACTTTATACATAAAAATACTATTGAAAACAAAAAATCCAAATTATTGAATAAAATTGAGGCATTATCTTTAATTAATTAATAAATTGGTAGAATATTCTAGGCATAACACAATAATACAAATAGATGATTGAGAATAAACTACCATAACCAATAGAAATATTATGAATACCCAATAAACTTATATTATAATATATTTTTTATTATGGGTTTATAGAATCCAGTAACCATTATTTTTTAGTCACCAAAAGAAGTATTATTGACTGTAAAATAATAGTCTCTAATACACACATATTTTTTTTATAAATTTCATTTCCCCTATTTCCCTATAAACATACTCTACTACTCCAAATCACCCCCTTTGGCCAATATCCCACCCTCGAATCCAGTATATTGTTCCCCAAGTGGATTTAACCCCTTGGAATACATCTCTAGTTTTTTCTATATATCCCCACACCACCCTTGATTATCTACACCCACTCATATCCTTTTTAAATCATCATGGGGCCATAATAGCCAATTATTCCATGTTCTAGAAGCATCTTGAGTCACCTTATGATTCCTAGAAGAAAAAAATAATTTTTAGCAGCCTAATAAAATCAATCACAATAAATGGTTAATAGGAAGTGTCTCAATAACATTAGAGTTCTCTTTTGGTATCTAATAAAGGTTAATTCTCTAGCAGTGTAACCAATTATTTCTATTTATAAATAATCCCATTATAATAGATTATTTAATATAAATTATAAAATTCAAAATTCTTGAAAACCCCAAATTTTTTTAAAATATTATAAACAACAAGTTAAATAATTCTCACCCTTAAAAAATTTAAAACAATTCAAAATATAGAAATACTAATTTTTAAAATAAATTCATATATAATTTAATCATAGTTTGTGATTTGACCAAAATTATTCTGATGAGACAAAATAGACCTCAATAAACACCCTAATTCCTCAATAAATTAAAAGGCACATTTTTTAGGGGTTTCAATATGTTTTAGAGAAATATAGATTTCTAAAACATGGAAATTTATTAATAACATAGAAATATCAAGGTATTCATGAAAAATAGTGAATTGAATAAAAATGGTGGTTATTGAAGTTTGATATACATACTTAGGCTTACTCAATATCGATATGAACGAATCTGTAAACCTATACATGATTTCACTAGGATTTTGTGAAGTCTAGTCTCAATATAAATGTTTAAGAATCATAAATGAAGAGTAATAATATATAATACCAAAATTTCATTGTTTAAAAATCCAAAAAATACCATTAATATAATCTATGAAGTGGGATCAAAGGAAAGAATTTAAGGAGGAGGACCCAAATGGGTTGGCCCCTAGTTTTGTCATTCCACTATTGGTCATCAAACACCCATGGGGAATTTTCTACACATCTTTTTTTTTCTAGCATCTATTTCCTCTTTATCCATTTCATTTGATAATTATTATTATATAATTACTAATGTTTACATACATCAAAACAGGTTTTAAATCCATGTACCCCCCTTTGAGGGAGGATTTATTAGTCCATTTGTGGAAAACTAATAGTGTCCTGCACTATGGAAATGCATAGATTCTGGCAACAAGGTAGTTTGGTGGGGCCATACTAAGGCATGGTGTGATAGAAATGTATTTTGTAATGAAAAAAATAAAATAATCATAGAGTGGTAATATCAAAATAATGATGGGTGCATTATTTTCAATTAATCACCCCCATTTTTTCATAGGATTCGACAACTCCAGATGGGTGGGAAATAAGTTTCCAATTATAATTTTAGTTAAAAAATATTTAAAAACTAAATCCATAAATTTATGAAAAATTCCGGGTTATGTAAAATAGAATAAATATAAAATTTTATAATTCAAAAATATTCACAAAAGTTTGATTACAAATCATTTGAGACATTTTTTAATAAAATTAAATCTTTTGAAATAATTTTACTTGTATCAAACACCACATATAAATCAATTATTAAATATAACTTTCAATGTGATGTTTTACTATTTATTTTTGAAATAATAACTAATTTATAATAAAAATAGATTATATCAAACAAGATAAAATAGAGTTGGATAAAAGAATTGGTTAAGCCTAAAGCCAACACCCAATCCTCTCTAATTGGAAATCGCATAATACAAATTATATTTTTAATGAATAAACTAATCCATAACCAGGATTAGGTTTCACATAAAATAAGTATACACATATTTTCTACGGTACATAGAGCCTCTTAAATAGTTAAATATGGGATAATAAATGAGAAACAAATACATGTATGTAGTACAAGCTTTATAGATCTTCTTCCACAATTCTTCGTGGGAGATATGATTTGAAAGAATAAGTGTGAGTGTGTCTATAACTCTACAATACAATATAGGATATTATGTTAAATAACTAATAGGGTAAAAAAAATTAGAAATGTATGATATAACAGATAGAGAAAAATATATAAAATCAGAATATTTTATGCCACTTTGTCTAATAAGTACTAGTCGATCAGTAGTTTTTGGATCATCCCTTGAGAAAAATCTACCGAGTTTTTATAAAGATTTATAGAAAATTATGTTTCATGAGATTTTCTATATATTTCATCTAGGTATCACATTTTATTTTAAAACATATCCTAGTTATTGTCACATATTCACAAGCTATATTATTCTCTATATTCTAATTGTTTTGTGAGAATGAGTGGTTATTCTTCTTAAAGGGAACTCCATCTCAAAGTAGTTATTGGATGATATATATTTCAATCTAAAATTCACTAGTTTTATAAAAATTTATTCACTATATAGTCATTTTAGATTTAAAAATACATCACTAATTAAGTTATGCATGGTTACATGGGCTTTACAAAAATAATGGTTTCATTGGAACATGGTTACCAAGCATGGTGACTTGGTACAATAAATTCATTTTCTATTTCATTCAATTTTTATATTCTTAATGTATTTTATATCTTCATGTGGTACCTTACCTACATCACATGGTTGGTTGAATCCTTTGATTGGTCATATTAATACTTCACACGATCACTTATTTACTTCATTTGATAACATCACCAATTCTCATATATTCTTTGCATGTTCAATTTTCTAATTTATGTGGTAACATTATTTCCTCATGTGGTCACTTCATTTGTTCTTTTGGTCACTACACTACAAATGCATAACTACTTAAATACATAGAGGAATTAGAATCACAAATCACAAAGTTACTTGGTTAATTCTTCCATAGGTCAAATACCAATGTGGACACTTTATCTTCAAAACATGATGATTTTTTAACTTAGACCAAATTTTCTCATCGGATGCACATTCAGTTGTTTGTATATGCAGTCACATAGGAATAATAATATGGTAATTGTCAAATTATCACTTGAGCTTCATGGTTAGAAGGACCTCTTAAAATGGTAGGTTCATTAATCATGTAATATTTTATCATATTAACTTCAATACTTATCAAATTATACATGTTTTCAATAAAATAGTTGTATATAATAAAACATGAAATTCATTAGAAACACAATAAACATGATTTGAGGTCATTAAAATAATAAGGTGTTGGATTAACCCAATAATATCCCCCTTCTTAATGATTAGAATAATGGCATATAAAATCAATTTATTTTAATGAATCATAAAAATTTGTTTGCTAAATATCACATATTTTCAATGAATTAAAAAATCATATAACTCTAAATTTTTATGTCATATTATAAATTTCACAATGTTTATTCCTTTTTCATCATTATAGAATAAGTGGTGGTGTGTGAAAATATAACATGTAATAAAAAATAAATACTGAAATAAAGGATAAATGAAGAATATATATATATTAAAAATGTAATTTATTTAATAGAAAATTATATTATAAAAAGAATACAATGAGATAGTACCTTTCAAAAAATTTAATCATAATCAGAATCAAACAAATCCACAATCTCACCGAGAAAGACATGATCTATTCCATTGGTTGTAGAGGTTGAGGCATGTTGGGTAGGTATTTGTTTAGAGGTTTTATTAAGTACTTGTATTACCATACACATGGAAACTGGTCGAAGGTTTTCCCCTTCTATTTTATGAGACAATCCAAACTGAATAATGGAGGATGTTTTAGTTGTAGGTATTAAGGTAACATATAAGGTTGGAGGAGTTAAGATGAAAATATTGGTAGAGTATTTAAAACCACACACTTCTAAATTAATAACATATTATTTTATTCCATATTTTTCTTTCAACAATGAGCATAAACAGCCCACGAAAAATATTTCTTTAAATTTAATCTCTTCAGTAGCTTGTGGAACAGGAAACCCTGAGTCTAAATGAACCATAGTATAGTACACCATTATATAATAGATATTACATTATATGGTATTAATATTAATCACTAAATTATGAAAGTTATGGTTATCTATTGATTATAAAAAAAGAATCATTGAAAATAAAAAAACCTCTCATAAAACCATATTTTTCTAAAACATTGTTTAGTAACGCATTACGCACATAATTTATAATTAAGTATTAACAAATTTAGAGAATTTATATGATAAAATCAACATCAATTTTTAAATCATAATATCAAAATTATATTAGGGGGATTTTAATATCTTTTTGAAATATTTCATTTTTCAATGAATAATTAAAAATACTAATTTTTATTAACATCACCATTTTAATTTTAATAATTATAAGGTTAAATGACATTAAAAATTTGTTTTAAAGAAAAATTAGTCCAATTATATTAATATTTAACTATTTTAGGTAATTTTAATAAATTTCATATTGATCTCTAATATTAAAACCTTCTATACTTTTGATAATTTTCGCTTCAAAAAACCACTTTTTCATCACCTATGCTCGTATAATTTTACATTGGATTATAGAACTTCTATAAATTGATTTTTTTAGAAAATATTAATTATTTGGAATAAAATTAATTTATTTTATCTAATAACATCAATTTTATACTTTACCTTTACATGAATTAAAATCAGAAAAAATTAATTACTATGATTTAGGTAAATACGATTTTATCGGGGGTTAAACTAAATATATTAGTGTTAAAATGAAATAAAAACATTAAAAATACCTATATTATGGAAATATATATATACATAATAACATATAATGGTATATAATAAACCATTTTTGGGTATTTTTCATGATATAAATGTGGGTGTAATTGGATCTTTTCAAAAATTCCATTTCTATCCTCTCCCACTCTTATAAAAGGCCACCAACCCTCCTCCACTATTCACGCATCAAAACAAAATTCAGCTAATAAATTACTAAATAACATATATAATAATATAATAGCATCCTGTATACCTATTTTGATTCTAAATCCATCCTAGGATGTCTTTTTGAAAATAACTAAAGAAGTTGTCTAAAGAAGAGGTAACGTTCTTAAATGAGTGTTTTTATTTTTTCTCTTCTCTGACCTCCATAAAATAGTATTAAACCGTGAATATATAATATAATTTTATCTTAAATATTCTAAGAATTTATTATTTTAATTGAATAACCTATATTCATCTCCAATTCCATCATATTGGAAAAGAAACCATCGATCAGGTGTATAACAGACTACCACTTCATGAATCGATGCAATTCATTTTTATAACCTATTTTAAAGGATTGATTTAATGATAGATTTAAAACATCAATGTGAAATTTATTTTATTAGTAAAAATATTTAATTATTATATCACATATTACCCATTAGTTTCCATGTTTTTTAAAATATGATAATGTCCCTCGTGTGCACGGCGGACTACCGCCTCGTAGAGCAATGCGATTCATTTTTCCCATACACATTACATTAAAAGTAACTAGAATAAATTTAATGAATATGTGGCATATAAATGAAGAAATATTAATCCAAAAATATTAATATATCACCAAATTACTAAACCATTCACACTCTAATGTAATGATATCATCACTCATGCGTACAAATGACGTTTCGTGTCCACGAAGCGATATGATTAACTTTCCATGTATATATTTGAGGAATTACAATAAAAATACATATAATGAGTCAATATTATATTTATAACAGCAATATAAACCTATATATTATAAAACAATATAATATGTGCATGAACTATAACATTCATTAAAAAACATGCACGATAAAGCAAGACAATTAACAGTTGAAACAATAAAAATAATGAAATAATATTAAAAAATGGGTTGTAATTTGTAAATAGAGGATCATATTTGATATTATAAATATAAATATGCTTCTATTATAAATTAATAACTGGATTAAAACAATTATAAATGATGTTAAATCATTTTTATCTCAAATAAGAGTGGTGTAACAGATTTCATCTCAATTTTCCTCTATGGAGTCATATTGTATTTTTATATACCTAATTTAATTGATATGGTGTGTATACTACACATTATACATGTAATATCAATAATAATTCATGATTAATAGTATTTTAATTTTTAATTTGAATAATTTCATCCTAGGGGATTTAACCTAGAAACTACCATGTGAAAAATAATATAAAATCTCAATTTCTTTTCATTGGATTATATTACATCTTCATTGTCTTTGACAACATATGTTTTTGTGTGTACATAATTTTGACTTTGTTATTTTTTATTTCCACCTTTTTTATTTGGATTTATAATTGAAACACCTTATTGATTCATTGATTAATTCTCACTTCAATGTTTTAATCTTTATAAAGGTTTATTACAAAATCTAATTTTAATCGTGATTATTTATACATGAATTTTCATTAAAGGAAATTATTTTATCACTTTATAAAAATTTATTTTTAATATCTATCTCTTTTAGAAATTTAAGATGTTTTCAAGTAATAGTGTCTTTTTTACACTCTCTGGTACATAATATTATTGAGAAATATTTTTATTAAAATTCAACTTAATTTTCCTCTTCTATCAAAAATACATTTTTTAAATCATTTTTTCTAAGAATATTTTCAATATATTTTTTAAAAATTATAAAAATTATTTTTTAAATAAATTTTTTTCCATTTTTAAATTATTTAAAAAAATTTAAATCAATATTCGTGTCATTTTCAAAACAATCATCTTTTGGCTTTTCATTAAAATGTGAAACGAATATTTTTTAACTTATACGACAAGTTTGGAATTCCCCTATGTCCTGACCACTCATTTTTATAAATATTATTTTATTTGTACTAAATTTTATTTACAAATATATTAATATTCAAAATGTTTTCTGACCTTTTAGTTATGAAAGTTTATTTTCAAAATGAAAAGTATATTTTCCTCTAGAATGTTTATAAAGATATTTTTATGGTGTTAATTTTCATCAATGACAATGAACCATTATTTTACTTATACTATTCTAGTTGTATGTTTGATTGATAGTATTATTATTATTTATAAGGATGGTTTATGATTATTTTGACCATGTAATGTATTTGCATTCACTTTCTTGATTCATTTTTATTATCATTACCAATCGATTTAAATATTCCATTTCATGTGATAATTGGGAATTATATTTTTTCTAAATATCCACATTATTTATCATGGATTTGTTTATTTATTAAATCTTATATAATTTATTCATTAAAATTTTTAATTTCAAATTAATATCATTGAATGTAGAAATTATTTCTAATCTATAATCCTTACTCGATACAGAATTCTATTGATAATGCATATGGTTCATGAATTAAATAGATTATTTGATATGTGAGGAATTATTTGGAAATTTAGATATGATCGGGGCCCGATTATAGGTATTCCATGATGAATTAGTGGCCTCATGAGACAAATTGGTTGGTTATCCTTATTTAAATGGGTTTATGGTGTATACCTTCCAATCCATTTCAAACTGACTTGAGAAATGTATTGACATTAGAGGTATCAGGATGTATGATAACATGACATCTAATAATGAATAATTTACTACATTAATAATTAATTTATTAATATCCATGAGATTTTATAATAGATATGATCTATGGATTCATTTTATCATCAATTTATTGATTAAATGACAATTTTTTCCAGTTATTTACTTTTTATATATATTCACCCATACATTACATACATTGATATTACTTAAAATTAAACAATATTCATTATAATGTATAAAAAATCCATTATATGACTGTATGGTTATAGTTTCATTAGAAACAACGAAGCATAAACAACTGGTTCATAAAAAAATTTCACTGTCTCCCACTAATTTTGTCATAACTATAACCATTTTTGACATATCTTAACTAATACCCTTCTTCCTGACCTGGGGAAAAGTAACATATGAATGAGTGAGCTCAGATGATTAGTAAGGGTAAAAAAATGGAGATATCAATCATATCATAATCATAATACATAAGAAAATAGCATTTTAAAATATTATCCAACATATGAAGGATCGTGATATCATGCCATGGGATAAATCAAAAAAGTTTATAAGAATCATTGAATATAATCCCAAAATTTATAACACAAGACATGGAATTTTGTGTCATACACATAAGAATATAAAATAATATCATATTAGTTACGCCTCATTGCCCAGACTATCATAGAAGACAATGTCCATTACTGAACCGACTTCACTCCTTGTTCCATCCCTGTACTACTAACCCAATATCATTTCCCATTCCATCCATATCTATATCATGGGATATAAATATTTACCCAATTAATTCGATTGATATATAGGTTCCACCCATCTTATAATGAGATCATTCTTACTAGTTCCACAATAACATAAATCATATCACATGGAACAATATGGGTTTATTTAAACATCATTCCACCATAACATAATCCTTCTAAATAAAATGTATTCCATAAATAGAATTCCATAATAAATAAAATAAAATAATAAGAAAAATAAGGGTACTATAATTGAAACATAATACTATTATATAATTCCATCTTATATAGAAAATAATTTTTTCAAACACTTGAAATTAATTCTTGAGGATAATATCATTTCTTCTTCAAAAACATTTTCCTTTCCCAAAATATAGCACAATTTTAGAAAGAAAAAAATTTATTTGAAAAAAATATTTAAACATGTAGTGTAATATTCATGGAAATAATTATTTATTAAAATGTAAAAATCCATTCATGCCGCATAAGTTAAGAAACATTCTCATCATACTTTGTTCAGAAAAGTCAAAAAAACCCCATATCAAAAATGAAAAAATATTAATTTCATAAGATTTAATAAAAAATCACCAATGGGTAAAATTGACTCTAAACAACTTTAGAATAATATAAAGAATATTTTTTAATAAATAATTAGGAAACATAGACATTAATGATAAGTATACCCCAACAAATACTTATGTATAAAAAATCTCGAATAATAATGAGATTTGGAAATTATCCCTCACCTTAGGTATGATTTCCTTTGTATGAATCAACCTACATTATAATGATTTAAATAATTTCATTGACTTATTTCCAAATCACAAAAAATTTCATGATATCATATATTCTCATATTATCATCTATTTTTTAGTAAAATTATTTCTCATCCATCGGGTGTTTGCTTCTTCATTTTCTTATGAATGTTTGGTCAGGTAATTAATTATTATAGCTCTTAGGTTATAGTTTTATAATTTAAAAAATGATATTAGTATAATATATATCAAATTTATTAATTCAATTTATTTATATAATCATTCTTTAATAAAGATCATGTTGAATGAATCGCATCGCATCGTGGATACGGTATGTTGTATGTACACAAGAGCGACGATATCAGTCCCATAATAGTTTAATATTATTGAATTGGATGATGTATAATCATTCAAAATAAATATGATGTTATAATAACCGTATATAAATATATATATTATTTCTATATTTATACCCATACAAGTAAGGTGGTGGTGAGAAACAGATCACACCACAATGTGGAGATGGTAAGTCGTACACACCCATGAGTTGTGATTTCTTTCATCGTAGGATAGATAGAAGATGGAATATGGTGGTTTAATATTCATAAAAAAATATAAATATATAATAAAAACTGGAGTTATTAAATTTTAGTTACAAAACTCTTGATGAGGTAGTATAAGAAGAAAGTGGTTTGAAAGAATCTATACAGGGGACTACCCCTTCTTCGATATACTCCCTCTAAATCTTCTCTTAATGAACTAGAGTTGGTCTTTGAAGAACACCATAACCTCTATAAGGTAACTAGGGATGTTTATAAATGAAATGGGTAGGGTATGGTTGATATTTAAGGTTCAATGTGATGTGAGGAGGTGGGGGAGGAGTTTCCCTTTATTAATTAAGGTGAGGGGCACTTTTGGGATCTCCCAAAAAAAATTTAATGTAAAATCAAACTCCATACAAAAACCTCTAGAATTCCCCGATTTAGAGTATGAGTTGATATAGGGTTGAAATATCATATATAAGTAATTTTTTTTGCATGTTTTCTAATCAATTTAAACCGTATTAGTTTAATTAACACTTAGTTATACAATTTATGTTTTAACAAGGGTAACAAATACTGTAATATTAAAAGGGTTAAATATTTAATTGTTTGATGTAAATTAGTCCATAAATAAATACATTAAATTTTATTAAACCTTATAGTAATTATTTTATATTTTTTAAAATTATGATTTGTAAATAACTTAATAAAAAATTATTTTCTTAAACAATCAATAGTGTCAATTTTGACACTATATAATTCATTGAATTAAAAAAATATTAAGATAACAATTTTACTTTTAACCGGTTATTTTATTACATTACTAATAGGTTAAGGTAATCTATAAAACTCTTGGACCTATTAATGAGAACAAATTATATTTATTTTAATATTTATATTAATATTTTTTACATATTTCCCTTAATAAAATAATTACTACAATAGAAATGTGTAATTTTTTAATATGATTTTTTTGAATAAAATATAAAAATAAAATATTATGACAAATATAAATACTCTATATTACATTATAATACTTATAATAAAATATATCTTTGGGATAGTCCCTCATTATAAATGTTATACTTATTAAAACATGTATGTGAAAAGTTTATCATCACTATAAATAAAATAATATAATGTCATAATCTCTTCTATATATCTGAAAATGGTCAATAACTCGACTCTTGGATGTTTATGGACGATTTATACTCAAACACTAGGATTTGGTAATGTTTTTGTGTCTTTTAACGGTTATTATCACCTTAATAATTAATATTTTATTTATTTTTCATCAATGAAATAATTTCTGCATCATTAAATAATAAGTCGTTAAGGTAATTATATTTTTCTTAATAATTAAAAGTAAATTATCATGATAAATAAAATCATTTTATCTTTTAAATGAGTATTTATAATCAAATTTATTATATTTATAAACTTATATTAAAAATAATATAGTTATCAAAAATTGAGTAAGTCGTATTTCTCTTTTCTTAAATTAAAATTAATTAAATTTTCTAATCTCATCCAAGTGGATTCCAATGGAAAATATTTCAACCTAGTGATTATTTAGGTCACAAAACACTCATCAAATGATATTAGGAAAATTTTTAGGGTATTATAAAAATATTATTTTTACCCTTAATAACCTGATTTACCCTTTTACCATATTAACAAAAATTACTTAAGTTACGATTCATAATGCCAAAAAATAAATGTAATCTAATTACATAATTTGGAATTAATGATTAAAAATATAGAATAAATTTTTAAAAATTTAATGTATGGAAGCATCAATAATTAATTTGAAATTAATCTCATTGTCGAAAAGGGAGAACAAGTTTTAAAAGTCAAAACATTACAAAAGATGGAAATGTTTTTACATATCAATTCATTTTAAAATCAATGTTAACGACATAAATTATATTTAATGAGAAAAATATATTATATATTCACTTTAAAACCATTAAATATTATATATTAAGCATATATATTATTTTGAGGCTTTTTTTAATTAAAATTTAGTGTATTTTTACAATTCATTAAAACATGAAAGTTATTAGAAAACATCCAAAATTTATCCAAAGTATATTTTTATATCCCTCTTATAAAAATAATTGTTATGTTTTCATATAAAAATTAATAATGTGTCAAAATCTTAATTTAAATGATGTTCTCTATTAAAAGGAACAAAATTAACTTTTTAGAAAATATAGGTTTTTATATATCAAAATGTGTTTGTTCATACCCTTTGATAAAAATATCTATTGGATGAATATGAAAAATATTTTATTAATTATATAAAAAATATATTTCATTATTTTCATTTAATAAAAGTAATTCACTAAATTTATTAATTCAAAAATATAAATATATAATTGATTTATTTATTTTCATAAATAATTGGTAGATAGTCAATTAACATTATATTTTCATCAGTTTGGTATATTTATACCACTATCCTAAAATCTTGGTTAAAATGTTACTTTTATACTAAGGGTATCTCGTGGTTCGTTCCAACTCTTGATTGCATGCAATGCATGCTATGGAAGAATTAAAATTATTTAGAACATTTCATAAAAACATCTTGTTGTTACACTATATGTATTATTATTTATGTAGTCTTGATAGTCATATTATTGTTTAATTTATGTTTTTTAGTTATTTACTTTTCCAAAATGATATTTTATTAATATTATTTAAATAGAATGTGTGTTTAGTTATTTATATTTATTCATTGATTATATTTATTGATTCATGATTTCTTCCATTTTACATAACCTGTGTTGAGTGTTTTATCTCAACCTTATTTTTTTCCATTCCCTGTAATTCAAGAAATGTAATAAGAATGATATTAAAGGATATTCTAGAAGGAATAATTATATTAATTTTTTTTGAAATGTGTCTTTTCAAATGTAATATGAGAATCATTTATGAATATAATTTACCATGACTACTAACCCATTTAACCATTTTGGATGTGATTACTTATATCTTATTCCAATGTAATAAACTAAGACACTAGCTCTATATTATTGGAGTCAGGTTTGTTATAGTTGGTATCAATGAAATGTTTAGTATAAATCTTGGGAAAAAGATTTAGGAACACATAGATTAGGGACATCAACCCTCTGATAGAATTTGAGGATAATTATATATGAACATCTTAATACCTTAGTAAGGTAAACATTATATGGTTTTTCCAAGAAATAAATCCCTATTTACACTAAATAAGGGGATTTGGTTGTATAATACATTTTCTTAGTGGTAATAAATCTAAAAAGAGATAAGTGAGCTTGACCAAATTTTCACCTAGTTCAAGAATATGGGCCTTATTGTACACATGTATTGACACTTCTTAGAGATATGCATAGGATAATTAACATTTTTTTACAACCCATTATGAAGTATTTGAAAAGACGATGACAATTAATGACCTAGGTTAAACATAGGTTGTCTTATAATGAAAATATGGTTTCATGATTTAGACTCCCTATAAAAGATCCATTATGGTTATTTGTTTTTCCACTACACTTATGGTTGCTCATTCTATGATTTTTGGTTTTATTCAATGAATGGAACCCAAAATAATCATATTCAGATGGAACATGAATGAAAATGTGGTGAAAATGAGAATCCAACTAGGATGATGACAAGAGTGAAATATATCATGATTATGAAAAACTAGTTATCCCAAAAAATGACTAAAAACCTATACCTTAATTATAACACCCCCATTCAACTCATTGTCCTGAGAAGGTTAGGGGATTAAAATAGGACTTAAGTGGTGTCTCGAAAGTTCCAATGGTGAGAAATAAATAATAAAAGGCTTCAACATGCGTGGGTGATGATTATACCTTTGAAAATAAAACAAAAAACAAAAAAATCATAACCAAATAAAACACTACATGATGCATTATAAAAATTAAAGACCACTAAAATTTCATTTATATCAATCCAACCATGTAATACCCTATAAAAAGACAAACTAACATCAATATAAATAACAGAGGAATATAAATCCAAAAAACTCAAAGTTGACCACGACTCCAATTCTTGACTTTCTCTATGCTATAATTCCATCAAAACTTATTATAATAATTTTTTATAAAATGGTTTATATTAAATATGTTTTAAAATAATTTATATCAAAATATAAAAAGTGCCATAACATAACAATTTCCATGAAAATTTATTTTTCCAATGTAAGAAACCAAATAAATCTTAGAACCCACTTTAAAAATTCCATTTTTCCATAATTATTTCATTTCGACAAATAAACACATCCAACATTGAATGAAAACTTGGTCATCTAAATACTTGCGAGTTGTGAATCATCCCTTCACTAAAATGTAATTTAATGAACCAGCTTCATCGAGGAAAGACCTGGAATTTATTAATCCCAATAATGATGTGGCATAATCCTTACCCTTATCCATATCAAATTCACATAATGGCACAAAACCATTATGCCAAAAGTTGATGCCAAAAAACTATATCAACCCTTTCAATAAAACCATTATTTTAATACAAACCATTCAACAAACCAATTATAAATAAGAATTCTAATCATTTCTATAAAACTATATATTTATTGAAAACATTTTTATTAATCCATTTACTACATTTCTAGAAAATCCATATTTTGAAATGAAATGTTTCAAATCAAGATCCAAATAAATTTCTACAAAAACTCACAAATTCGATGGTTCCATAAACATTTACTCAAGATTGTTTTCAAAAATCAATGAAAAACAACTTCAAAATCAATTACAAGAAACAATAACCAATAGGAAATCAAACCAATCATTTCTAGAAAGAGATTAAAGAGCAAGCACACCTAGCTTGAGAGTTTTTCAAAAATTATAGTAATAATTAAAAACATCCCAAAACCAGGTTGAATCCCCATGATGCCACCTTAGATATTTTCCCGTATCATAAAATGATAAAAGTCTAATCATATTTGGCATAGAATCTCATAGATCTATCCATAGTGAGTATTGATCTATTAAACCAAGAGAGAGGGCGATATAGATATAACAAAACTTCCAACAATAAAAAAAACAAAGCCTTACCACCAGAATCTGGCTTCAAAACACCATGACATGCCTTGGAATTGATTCCAATTAAGTGGGGAGATGTTATCCAACCATTGAGTGGGAAAAATCTATAGTTAGGGTTGTTTGGGTTAATAACAAGGCTTTAAAACACAATACCAGCCAAGATCCACTTGCTTATTATCTAGTTTATTTATTGTGTGTAGATTAGTCACATAGTTAGGAAAACATTGCACTAAATGGGTGTCAGCCACAACCTCAAGAATGAATCTCACATGGTTTCCTCACATGATTTCCAAACCAAGCTCCATCCATGTCAAACCCACTATCTCAAAAATCCAAATCCATTGTTTCAAGGTATATGATTTCTCTTTAGTATATACACCAATTAAGAAAATAGTATATCACTCGTGCACCTTCCCTTTCTCCCTTTTATCACTATTCATGGATTTTTGTAGGTGTTTCATGGTTTTATCAAACCATTCACCAATAATGTACCTGCATAAAAAACACTATAAAAGTTCTCCAAACTCACCCAACCTCCACCCATATTCTTTAAATACTCAAAAAAATTAATAAAGGGTCAAATACATGATAATATGGGTTCTACATTCTCCTAAAAATTGGATTTTATGTCCTGGGAATGTAGAAAACCACCAATGGCATGAAAGAGTTCTTTCCATTTCTCTTTCATTTCCTTCTCATATTCCCAAGTCTTTTCCTTGATCTGACTATGTTTCCATAAAACCTTCACGAGGGTGTTTCATTTTTCATACAAGCCCTTCTCTTTCAAATCAACAATCCTCACTGGGAGATGTACCATGAAAGCATCCAAATATATTTGAACATGATCCCATCAAATCACATGGTTATGCTTAGGATGATACTTTCTCAAATGTGATACATGGAATATATTATGCACCACATTGAACCATGGTGGAAATTCCAAATTATATGTCACCTCAATAACCCATTTCAATACCTTTAAAGGGCCTATATATTGTTGAGATAACTTGAATTTCTTTCCAAAACAATGGTTTTCATGATTTAGAGATATCCTCAAGAACACATGATCACTCAACACGAATGACAACAGTTATCAATGATGATCTGCATATGATTTCTGAAGACCGTACACTGTATCAATGTCTTTCCCGATCAACTGAATCTTTTCCATTATTTCTAGGATATGGGTTGGACCCACTAGTGAATTATCACATATTTCCACCTAAAAAAGTGAATAATGATAAGGATGACTGCATAGTTCTTTAGAAGAGAAATATGTATCACGGCTTGATATATGTTATTATATGATAACTCCACTAATGAGACATGTTCCTCCCATGAGCCACTAAAATCCATTACACAAGCCCACAACATGTCTTCTAATGTTTGTATCATTCGTTCTGATTGGATATCTATCTGAGGATGATACATTGTACTGATAGTCAATTGTGTCCCAAGTTATTTATATAAGGATTTATAGAAGCGAGATGTAAACTTCATATCTTTATCTAATATTATTGAAACTGGTATTAATTTTCTCTTCCCAACTCAACCGATATATATTTTTGATATGTCCACCACCGTATGAGATTAAATAATATGTATGAAATGTGTCATATTTGTGATCCAATACACTACAACCCGTATAATAAATTTTTTACAAATCTTTCATGGGAGACCTGTAATAAAATCCAAATCTATCTGCTTCCATTTCCACACGGGAATAGGTAAAGACTAAAATATACCTACGATATTCTAATTTTCTTCCTTAACATTCTCAAAAGCTAAGCATATTGAAACAAACTCAACCACCTTCCTTTTTATGTAAACCTAAAAAATACTTTTAATTCCTTATATATTTTTGTATTCTTGAATGGAAAACCCGTCTTGAATGGTGGTATGCATGAAGAATCTATTCCAGACAAGCGAAATACACAACCTTCCAAATTTAGAAGCACAAATTTGAACTCCCATCCAACCTTCATCCCTCAATGGTCTCACCTCCATTAATCAGAGTATATGTCCAATCAAAATAAATTATTTAAAGATACTACATCAATCTTATTTACCTCATATTCAAATCCATTTGTTTAAAAACATTATTCATTATCTTATATTCCATAAACAAAGAAAATTTCTCTCTAAAATAGTAATGATGCCAAGTCATAAAATCATAGACTATTATAGCTAATGTCAAATCATGTGTTGGATAGTTATTCTCAGGAACTCATAATTTCATTGATCTATAAGAAACAACATGATCTCTAGGGATAAGAACACACTCAATCCTAGATCCTAAAGAATCATGATACACTATGTACCCTTGTATTGATTTGTGTAATATCAATATAGGTTTTTATGTAAGGTTAACCATTAGCTCTTGGAAAGACTTATGGAATTCCACAGTCCATTGGAATTGAACATTATTATATTTCAATTATTTCATTAGGGATTATTCACAAAAAATCATCGATAATAACCAGCTATTCTAAGAAATATTTTTATCTTTAAGACATTCTTTGGTGGTTTCTAATAGATAGAAACTTCTATATTCTATGAAACCAATGAAAAAACTATTTCAGAAATTACATGGCCAAGAAAGTGTACCTACTATATCCAAAAATAACAGTTTGATAATTTTTCATTCAACTGGTGATCTCTCAAGATTCCCAACATTGTCTCCAAGTGTTTTTAATGATCATCCCTTGTCCTTGAATACTTCAATATGTTGGCCACAGACACTGCCACATTAGAATCCATATATCTTTGAAATGTCTGATTCATCAATTCGATAACCACTATTGGTAAATTCATATGAATAAAAGTTATTACCACATATTCATAATGACCATATCTTCTTCTGAGAGCTATGTTTCAAATATCATACTCCAAAACTCACTATTGGTGATATCTTGAGTGCACATCAATATTAAAGAACCACTGGGATCCCTTAACTTTATGGAATATATCATCAATCCATGGAAGTGGATACCTATTATTTATTATAACTTGGTTAACCTTATGATAATTCAAATACATCTGAAGAGTTCCTTCTTCATTTTTCACAATCAAGATAGGTGATACCCACAGAGATGTGCTTACCTGAATTAAACCTTTTCTTTCCAAGTCTACCAACTACACTTTAAAAACACTAAATTTTGTTGGTTCCATTAGATATGAATTAAGTGAGATATGACTGATCTATAGGAGGATATCAATCGCAATCTCCACATACCTTATATGTGTAAACCCCAAGAAATTTTTCTAAAAAATGTCAGTAAATTGATCAAACTCTACTAAAAAACGGTTACCCTTGGTCTGTTACATCGAATAAAAAGTCAACATTGCTAAACAGTAAGATTTTTTTCCAATTTCAAGTGTCAACATGCCTATTTTAGTAGTCTTTATATTCCTTTCCCATATAAGGGGATTATCAAACCCATCCCCTACCAAAACAATTATCTTTTTAACTATAACAGTCGATGTGAGCCTTGAATGACGTTAACCAATCCATACCCAGGATTACATCATAGACATCTATATACATTAAAGATAAATCCCACATTATCTTAGTTACATCAAATTATATAGAACATTATTTACAAAAAAAGGCTAGACATTATATTTGAAAAAGTGGAGATTGAAATTTTATAATTGAATGAAACATCACAGCTTTTAGACTACAAATCAACAGCTCGAGAACCGATGATGGAATGAAATGCACCATTATAGAACAAAGTTTTCATAATGGTATAATTTAAAATAATCCTACCTCTCATCATATATGGTCTAGCCTAATCATACACAATCTCATTCTCATCTCCAAATAATTTTTTCGTCATTGCACTTTTCCCCTTGTTTCCTTGTCGAGATTTCCTGCTTGAGGAGTCATGGAATTCATGGAATCACCATGGATAACTATGTTATTTTGATGAGAATGATTCTATTGTCCTTATCCTATCAAATCATACAATACTTGTGACTCATGAAAAATGTCTCGGACACCCATCCTTGGAGAATTGGGACCATAACACTGAAGAATAACTATCTAGTTGAAATTATGGCATTCTCTAGGTGGTGTTTTACAATACCTCTTCATGTGATCAAATGAACCACATTCAAAACATCCCATCTAGATCTTTGGTTTTTTAGGAAGCTTCACTGATCTAACCATTTGATTCTGATTCATGCTCCCACCATAGAAGTAGGTTTCACTCTTTTAATTTCCCCTAATATTAGAGTTCCCGCCATTTCCCATGGTTATATGCATACGTACTCCTCCAATATCTCATGAGATTTACTTTTTATCCACTTCCTCTTTATTAACCATCTCTATATAGTCTGTAATACAGAGAATGACACTCTTTGAGTAAATATACATCCTCATCCCTAATTAAAATATATATTCCTTCAAGGTTTTACTAGCTGAAAATTTTGGTGAAAATAACACTAATTTCATGAATTTAACTAAATAATCTATGATAGAGTGATTTTCCATCTTCAAGATAAAGAATTCTCTCATCCATTAAATTTTAAATTGTGAGGATTGAACTGTTTTTTCGAACAGTTCTTCATAATCCTCCCAACTAGGGCCTTGATACACACTATCCTACATAGCTAAATATCAATATTGGTGTGCATGTTCCTCACGAAGTTACTTCACTATCTTTAATTTAATCTCTCCTAGTGTGCTGATGAAATCAAAGATATTAATTATCCTATTCGGCGACACCTCTTCCTTTTCAGGTTCAGAATCACTCCTAAAGGTGTTTTGATTCATCTTCTGGAACTAGAATGAATGATCAACTAGCCTAGATCATCCGTTATATTTCTTGTTACACAACCTAAAATGAATTTATGATACTCTGAACTGTTGTTGGTTCACATGTGGTATGGGTAAAATCATATTTTCAGTAGCTTCATCTGATAGGTTTCTATGATTCTTAATGGGTTCCATTTTATAAATGAACAATAAACACCATAAGTATCAATATATATAAACTAATGGTTCATTATTTCAAATTATTCAACATAACCTATCATGAAAATGATTTCTGAAATCAAATATTTCCATGGTAAATCATTTATTAAAAATATGAACTTTTTTTTTAAAATCAACACTATTTTTAATACCACAACTATACCCCTTTAAAATCCTTTCATTTGAAAAAAATTTCACCATTTTCCAGAATTTTTCACATTATACCCAATCATATATCATTACTAAAAATTAAATATACACTCCTATTGTGAAATCATTCCACTAATTATTTTCATTCTCATCTCTTTGGTTAAACCCAAAAACGTGAGAATCCAATTCCTACAAGTGTTTCCAAAACACTTATGTACCCACCACCCTGGTAACTCGATGTTCAGTATAAAATGGTTAGATGCATATTTTTATGCTCTAAATTTCATGTTCTAGTAATACTATTTCTTTTTATAAACCCAAAACACGGATCATACCTAAATGACTATGAACTCCAAGGCTATGAAATTGAATACCACTTATTAGGCAAGGACCAAGCAAGATGATATCATTTATAACATCCCACTTCTTTTCATTGGCTTGAGATGGAGGGAGAATTATACATGGATTTAAACAAAATCCAAATGTACCAAAGGATTGAAATAAGTATTGAAGGGATTTATTGTGCATGAGGGAAGATTTTACCTTTGAAAATAACACAACCAACCAACATAACATAACCAAATAAATCACAACATAATGCATGATAAAAATTATAGATAATAAAAATTTAAGTTATATCAAACCAAACAAATATTTCCATAGTGAATTAAAAAATATCATCAATGTAAACATTGGAAGACTACAAAGGAAAATAATCTCAATGAGAGTCACAACTCCACAGCTCCACTAGCTCCAACTCTACTAAAATAACCCATGTATCATGAAGTACTGGTAATGATTTGTGATACTTTAACTTTGTCTCAGTCCTGAAAAATGACATCTGAAAGAGAACCAATGTGCCTAATAAGTTATGAGTAATGAAACTCATTTGATTTTACCAAATGAATTCCCTAATCATGCCAATTGATTAAAACATGTTAGAAACATTTATATAAAATTTTTTATATAACGATGTTCTATAATAGTTTATATCAAACTATAAACAAGTTCCATAACGAAAAAATTTCCCATAAAACCCATTTTTCTAAACTAACAAAAAAATTCTTTTAATCAACTTAAACAAATTCCATTTTGGAATAATTCATTCCTTTCTACATACCCACATATCCTACCATGCATGAAAATAATGACCTACCTATGCTCACGAGAAGTGAGTCATCCTTTCACTATGTTTTCACTTAATGAACCAATTTTATGGGGGGATCCTTGAAACATATGCATCCCACAAATAATGGGGAAGACTCATTATCCTTACCTATCTTGAATTAACAAGAACACAAAAAACCATTATGCCAAAACAAATTCCAAAACAACCATTTCATCCATTTCAATAAAACCGTTCATTTATTGAAAACCATTCAACAAAAAATTAAAAACAACCAATACATTCATTTAAATAAGACTATATTTTTATTGAAAAAAAATTATATTTCCATTTACTATAATTCCTAAATATTCATATTTTATAATCACCATTGTAAAATCAAGATCCAAAACAATTTCCTCAAAAACACCCAAATTCCATGTTTCCCCAAACAGTCACTCAAGAGGGTTTCTAAAAATAAATGCACAAAAAATTCAAAATCAAATATAAGTAATAATAAACAATTTAAAATCAATACAATCAGTTATATTATGAGGTGTTAGGAGTGAAGCCACCAACATTAAAAGTTTTGAGGAAAATTATAGGTGACCTAGAAAACATTACAAATCCTCGTTAAATCACCAAGAACCATCATTATATATAATCTCCTATAACAAAAAATCCAAATATAATCATATTTGGAATCAAGTATCTTATATCTATCTACAATAGGAATCGATCAAAGAAACTAAGAGTGAGTGAAAATTATATATAACAAAAATACCAAGAACAACTAAGAATGAAGCCTTATCGCACGAATATGGCCTCAATACGCCAATATATGCCTCTAAATTTCATCCCAATCGATGGGGAGAGGTTCTCCAACATTTGAGAAATAAAATCCAAAGTTAGGGTTGTTTTGGAAAATAACAGGACATTAAAACACAAATATGACCTAGATCTACTTTTTTAGGATATAATTTCTTTATTATGCATGGGTTAGTCACAAGGTTTTAAAAATAATGTGCTAACTATGTGCCAAAAACTACCTCAAGGATGATCCTCACATGATTTCCTTGTATGGTATCCAAACTATGTTCCAACCATGCTAAAGCCACTATCTGAAAATGATAAATCCAATATTTTCATGTACATGGTTCCTACTAGGTGGATTAATGGTTTGGGAAAACTATTCCCCACCTGTGTTCCTTTCCCTTTTACCCTATCTTACTATTAATAGTTTCCTGTAGGTGTTACATAGTTTTCCTAAATAGTCCACCAATTGTGAACTTCTTGAAAATCCAAAAAACACTTCAAAAGATACCCAAACTCTCTCAACCATCACCCATATACTTTACATAAATAAAAAGGAAAAAGAAAGGGTCACATACTTAAGTTGGGGGGGTGATATGTTAACTAACTCATAGACTCACCAATGAAGAGGAGGGTCGATTTCACGAAGAGCTTGAGTGCTGGAGACCATGGAGTGAACAATTATTGATTTATTTCATGTAAAAAATGCAGAAATGGGAACCCATGAAAGTGTCACAAGGTAATGGTAAAATTATTTATGAATGGAATAGAATTTTATAAAGAGAATAATTTTTTAGGAAAAATAAAGACCCTATTGTTAGGAAATAAATCTCTACTGAGGGATCTATTTATATGTCATTTTCTTGATTGTATGGAACTTGGGAATTGTACGAGTCAATGAATTATTCTAATGTTTAACCCCTAGATGATGGATAGACTTATGTTGACATTAAATTGATGAATTATTGAATTATTATTATTCAAGAATTAAATTTTTTAACTATTTTTACCAATGGTATTTTGGTGATAAGAATTACAAAACATATATGGATTGTGTAAATTTTCAAAAGAAAATTTGTCTTCGTTAATATAATAGTTGTGGATACCCTAATTTTTTAATGACTTTATCTTTTATTATTAAATAAAATTCTTAAAAACCAATTTTTAATATATGTTTGGTAAGGATATAACATGATTAATGATATTTGGAGAAAACATTTATGAGAATAAAACACATAGGATTAGTATATGTAAAATTATTTAACAAATAATGTATTTACATTTTTTGACTCAAGATTAAATCTATTGGTGTGATTTAAGAGTTAAGTTTTCTTTTATGTTATAGTAATTATAGAAAATCATAATTTTTTAAGGTTATAGAAATTATATTAATATAGTTTTTTCAAAAGGATAACCCACATGCTAGGAGACAACCTATAATATCTGGAAATTTGTGGTGTTTGAACCCACAACTAATGGACGATGAGGGTTTAACACCAAGAACTAGACTATGTGAAGTCCAACTTAATATATCATTGTTTTTAGTAAAATTATTTATAAAAAAAATATTAAAAATGAACCAGTGTTGTTACTGTTTATGTTTAGGTATTAATGTATTACATTAGATAATTTGTAAAAACTGTTCGGGTTTTGAAAAATAGTTAGAGACAAACAAAAAGAATTTTCACTCTTTTATGGGTATTATGATCTATTAAAAATAAATTTTTGTGCTTCAAGATTGAAATATAAATTTTTTTATATTCATTAATTTGAGTATGTAATGGTTTGGAAACTGAATGAAGTACAACAATAGGATGAAATTGTGGTTTTGAAATAGAAATGTATAAAGTGAGTATATATCCTTATTTTCTTAGAAAATGAAATAATTACTCATATTTAAGAAAGGGACATAAAAAATTTAGCATTTTATTTTTATATCTAATGAATCAAATTATTTTTTAAATGATCACAAATTTATGGTTTTTAGGTCCTTAACATTCCATTGATCATTTAATATCTTGAGATCAAAGACCTCTATGACTCTCTATAATTATATATGATTTTCCTATCTTTTGATATGTTCACATGAAACAAATATTATCATAAGTATAAAACTAGTATTATGTTATTCCGTGTGACTTTTTTACTTCCCATTATCTCTTATTGGGTGGATATTTTGTTAACACTTTTTACATTGTGGGTTTTCGAAAATGGAATTTTCAAATACAAAACCCTTTATTTTTCAGAATAAGATAAAATTGTGACAATTAAATATATTATATATATGGAGGATGTAAAAACATGAAATTATAAAAGGAAAAAGTTTTATTTGATAGTGTATATGACACACAACAATGAGTATAAACAACCAATGAAATATACTTCTTTAAATTTCATTTCTTTGATAGATTATGAAACATGCAACCCAGAGTCTAAATTAACATTAATATAGTATACCATTATAAAATAGACATGAAGTTGAAGTTTATAAAAAATTATAAAGAAATTATGAAAATTACGGATATATAATTATTAGAAATAAAATAATATCCATTTAAAAGAAAATTAAATGTTTTCAGAAAACTATTTTTCTTTCTATGAGACCCTTTAGTCATGATTTGTGCACATAATTTAAAAGTATATTTTACTAGTTTTGGGAAATTTATTTTATAAAAGTTTATTAATAATTTAAAACATCACCTCAAAATTATCTTACGGTGAATTTTTGGTATTTTTCTGAAATGTTTCTTTTTTAAATGAATAGTGAAAATATTGCTTTTTATTAAAAACTGGATTTTTGTTTAAATAATTTATGTGGTTAAATTATATTTAAAATCTATTTTAAAGTAATTATAGATTATTTTTATTAAATTTTCAATATTTTTTGTTCATTTTTATCAATTTCATATTGAATTTTAATATTTAAATCTTCTATAGTAATATGAAAACCCATTTTTTCATCTAGTTTATGAGTATAATTTTAAATTTGATTCTACCACTTATGTGAATTGAATTTTCAAAATGGATTAAATATTTTTAATAAGTGCAATTTTTATTATATAATAAGGTAAAAATAACTTTTCCCATTTTAAATTATAAATGAATAAAAAATTAATTTTGGCAGTTTCGATAACAATTGATTTACTGGATGGTTAAACTAAAAATATAAGGATTAAAATGACCTACAAACTTTTCCAAAACCCATTAGGTAGTGTTGGTCGGAGTGGTTTACTCAAGAGGGGGGTGAATTGAGTACCAATTAAAATTTCTGCATTTAAAAAACAGTGTCTTAAAGAACCCCAAATAAAATAATAATAAATTAAACTGTAGTGAATTTATATTAAAGTAGAGGTTCTGTTAGATTCCCAAGGGATTGATTAATTCCCAGTTAATCAACACAGGAGTGTGTGATTATCTTTTGAAACTAACTTACTAATCTACACTTAACATAAACACTTGCTAATTTAATTATCAAAGTAACTTTAAAAACAATATTAGTTTTAAAGTGATTAGCAGTGGAACAAAACTTTGAAAGAGATGACACAACAATGTAACCAAGAGGTTCAGTCTCAATCCGAGACTTAGTCCTCTCAAAATTTTATATAAAAATGATCCACACCCTGGATCGGGGTTCAACAGTTTACAACTGTCCAGGTCCAATACCTCTACCACTGTTCTTCGTGGGAAACAGTACAACAGCAACCACCTGTCCAGGTCACACATGACCTCTACCACTGTTATTCGTGGGAAATAAAGAATGAAAGAGTTTGGTAAGGATTTATAAATCCTTCAGTTTGAGTACAGGAGATAGTGTATGTGTTAGATACAGCAAATAACACACACTGCTCGAAAAGAATGGTAATAAATCACAGAACAAGAGATGTAGAGTTTAGAAGTTGTTCTGGTGATTTCAGTGTAGCTCTGGACTTCTTTGGATTCGATCAGAAGTGAGTTTGAGTCCTCTTCTCGTTTCTGTTTGAGAAACAGAGTGTCGTATGCTCCAGGTTTGTAGGTAGTGAGATGTAGTCGATGAAGCTCTTTGATATTCTTTTGAATGCACAGAACTCTTCTCGAGTATGCTTGATTGTATATGTGATTCTGTCTTGCTTGGTTCTTCTTGTATGCACAAAGATTTTTCGTGAGTATGTCGTATGTCTTCCTTGTCTCTGTGTGTGTTGTATCGCTTATCTCTTCAACAGAGCCTTCTTGTATTTATGTCACGTGCAACAGGAGACAGAAAAGATTTCCTTTCTGCAGGTACGAGGTACGGGTTCCTGACATCCGACAACCTTTATCAGATATTTGACAAATCAATAAAATGTACATGATATGACCGTTGGATAGATTAAATATAGGAAATAAAGAAATTCAAATGGTGTGTCGAGTGATCGGTAGGTGATCAGCATCGGTAGCTTGGACATCAGTAGCTTGAACATCGGTAGCTTGAACATCGGTAGGTACATGCATCGGTGACTTTGTTTATCGGTAGCTCCATGCGTGTATCGGTAGCTCTGAGTCTGTCAGTAGCTTCGTCCATCGGTGACTCTTATTCCATCGGTAGCTATTTATACTTACACCGGTAGCTCTATAATTGTATCGGTAGCTGTCTGTAAGTCAGTAGCTTATATTTATAAGTACATCGGTAGCTCTGTGTTAAGTCTATCGGTAGCTGTCTGTCGGTAGACTAAGTCTATCGGTAGACTGGTTACCGGTAGCTCTTTATCAGTATCTATAGACAGATTACTTATCTGTTTTATGCAGAACACATCTGATTGTGTTAGAATTCATTTATAACTTGTATGAACATTGATAAATGAGGATTAACATTTTCCAAAGACTATTTTACAAATTATTATTGGTTTGATCAGAGATTTGAAAGAATTAAAGTATAGATCAATGATACTTAAGAATATCATATAGAATGAAAACATAATTGGGATTTTCAACACATATGAATACAGGATTGAGATTATCAAAACAGGTGAGGTCAACAATCTCCCCCTTTTTGATAATCACAATTTATGATATGGGCATTTAACATAGTGAAAATATAATGGTAAAGAGTATAATATTGAATTCAATTTTCTTATTGAAAATAGCATCAGAGATAATAGAAATAATATTATATAGACATAAGTTATCAGAGGTAACAATCATAAGGTACTAAATAGGCATAAAGTATCAGAGGGAAAAATGAAAAGAAGGGTAAAGTGTCTCCCCTTATTCCTTATGTTTCTCCATTGAAAATATTTTTTATTCTCTTTGTTCTCCCCCTTATTCTCTCATTTTGTTCTCCCCCTTATTCTCCTTATTATTCTCCCCCTTTTTGATAATAAAAAAGCGGGAAAGCATATATATAGGAGACAAATAAAACATGAGAAATAAAAGGAGTTCTGTATTAGAGTAGTCAAAAAGTACAAAAACAGATTACAAAGGAATTCCTATCAAAAATCCTAGCCACTGGATCATTCCACCTCTTCCACGTGATATTTTCCTTTGGGATCAGAAGAAGGTTCGAGAGGTGAGGATGTAGGTGAAGGTTTTGGAATGCCAGAAAAGATCAAAGGAGGCTGGGCCACTGACACAGAGTCAGGCCTGTAGGTTGAAGATCTTTGGGTGATCATTGGTGTGAGGCTTCGAATATCTTGAGCAGGAGTCAGCTGGACTGTGGAAGCAGCTGAGGCAGAAGCAGGCAAAGCAGGAGGTATGATGACTGGTCTGGCATCAACATGCAAGAAGGGCAGCAGCAGATTTCTAAAATCCATAATAATTCCTCCTCCTCTTTCCATAGCAGAGATGAAATCATCTTTGTTCTCCATGAATTTCTCTAAGGCAGGAGTCAGTTCTCTTAGCTTGCTCACTTGTTCTCTGAAAGCTTGAGTGACTGGAGGTAGCTTCATGTTTTCCAACATCAGCTTGAAGTGGTGTTTGAGTTGATTCTTGGTGAAAATTTTGGTGAAGTAGTAGTCCACTTTGCTCTATATGGCGTCTTGAGAGGCAGGGGCTTCTCTCATATAATCTTGAACAATCTTCATTATTTCTCTGGCAGAATCTCTTGTAGAAAGCACCACTCGGCTCAACTCTGATGAGTCCACAGAGCCACTGGTTGAAATAGAACCAATCTCTTCCTTCAACATTGCTCGAACTTGATTCAGGTCAACTGATAGTTTGGATGTGAGAGGGCCAAGAGAGAAGGAAACAATTTCTTTAAAACTCTTAGACAAACCACTGATTAGGCTTTGAACTTGAGATTCTTGTAATTGAACATGATCCTTCACTGAGGTTTTGAAACTTTCAAACACCGAGACAAACTGGCTTACTACACTCTTCACATAATCTAGGTCCTTGTCAGCTTGAGACTTGGAGCTCATATAAGAATCCAAAGCAGCAACTGATGTCTTGAGAGCTTCCAGATCTGATTCGATTCTTGAAGACTGAGTCTGGAACTCTTTCACTTCTTCCATAAGCTCAGACATAAAAGAAGATAAATTACAAGCCAGAGATAGCTCGAAAGATCTCTCTAACATTTTCATTTATTCATAAAAGCTTTGCTTCATCTCAGCAACTGATACACTGAATGATTCTTTCAGCTCATTCTTCATGGATTCAAGATCAGATTTAGAGACAAAATCATTTGAGACAACAGATCCTCTTGCTGAGGCCAATCTAACCACAGAATCAGTCATTATTGAATTAATTGAGGAAGCAAGAGAGGTTTCCATTAACTTCACTTCTTCAACAAAACTGGTTTTGAGGTCCTCTTTCAGCTTATTCAAATCATGAAATCTGACCACATCATCTGGCAACATCTCAGAAGCAAGATCATAATTGGTCTTCGGTCTATTCACAGACATCTCATTATCTGAATCTGGATAATCCAATCCACAGACTATAAACCCTGGGTCTTCTACCCAGTCTCCAAGATCAACAGCTACTGTAACATTTCCAAGAACAGATTGATGCTCCCCCTCAATGGGTGCATTCTCAGGTATCACAACAACATTTGGTGCTGGATTCTCTTCATCAGAATCTTCTACTACAAGTTCCACAGGTGTAGCATCTTGAAGATTTTCTGATACAAGTACAGCTTCTTCTGTAACTCTTTCTACTTCATCAGCAGGCATAGCTGAGTTCTCAATCAAAGGGCTCATACTTAAACTACCGGAAGTAGACAATTCAGATACATTTTCCTTTTCCTCTTCTTCTTGGTGAGGTACAGACTGGTCTTCCTCATGAGTAGATACAATTTCCTCTACCTTTCCTTTCCTAGAATAGACCAATTCTGTAACAGGACTTGGGGGGCAAGTCTGGATCTCCTCCAACATCCATAGGAGTTTCTTCTTCTTCTTCTTCTGTTTCATCACTATAAACAGGTTCCTCTTCATCAGGTCTCAGACTCGGATCTCTCTCATCCTTTGGTCTTGAGGGATGATCCACAGGATTAAACCTATCATAAATATTTTGATCATCACTGACCCATTCACCCTTCCATGGGTTCCAGTTAATTTTCATGTACTTGCAAACAGTCGAGGTGATGCAGAAATTGTTCTTGACTACAACTGTCTCATCCTGAGACTCAGCTATTCCTTTCACTTTTATCATCACTGAAATCAGCTTGGCAAAGAACAAAGCATTAGTCTTTGACTTTGGTCTAATCATGTCTTCCATTTGAAGCATTAGCAATCTGAACAGATTGATCTTCACACCATGTCTTAGCAAATGAAGAAGATAGATATCTTGATATCTCAGATTTGCAAAATCTCCTCGCCTCGGTATCAACACATGTTGAACAAACTTGAAAAGCAGTCGATTTTCTCCATCCATTTCAGCAGCAACCACTTGCCTTTGATTTCCATTACCAGTCAGCTCTTTTAAGGCGGTTTCATAATCAAAGATGTCACTGCTAGGTGGAATTGCTCTTGATACATACCCAGAGACACCTTCATGTGGTACTTTCAAACTCTCAGCCCACTCTACTGAAGAAAAAGACATCGCTTTTCCATTTACAAAAGAGCTTACTCGATTCTCATTCTCAGACTTCTCAAAGGTTACAAACTCATAGAACTGTTTTACCAACTTCGGGTAGTATGGGCCATTGTTATTCGAGAAACAATCCACCCATTTCTAGTCCTCCAGAATCTCGAGTACTAACGATTTGCTAGGCAGTAGCCATTCCACGCACAGTTCCTTCTCGATCACTATGTCTCTATTCTGCAAGTGAGGATTCACTGGTCGCCTTCCCAATCTAGTTCTGACTTCACTAACACTGGCTTTATGCTTTGTCTTCTGCTTCTTAGCATTTGGTTCTACTCTTTCATCTCTGACGATAGGAAGCTTGGTTTTTGCCATCGCGGGTTTAGGGTTCTTGGTCGATTTGGGAGCTAAGGTTCGAAGGTGAGGGATTTTGATCTCGGTGAGGTAAGAAGTGGCTTACAATTAGTTTTATCATTTAGGAATTCCAAATAAACAACTAAAATAGAGTAATAAAAATAATATAAAACGATTCGTATTCTTGGCGGCAGACAGATGTTTTAAAAACATTGCATCGGTGTGAGTTAATCATCGGTGAGAAAAACAAATCGGTGAGAATTGTACATCGGTAAGAATTTTCACATCGGTGAGAATTTTCACGTCGGTGAGAATTTTCACATCAGTGAGGATTTTCACATCGGTGAGAAGTTTCACATCGGTGAGAATTTTCACATCGGTGAGAATTTTCACATCAGTGAGAACTTTCACATCGGTGAGAATTTTCACATCAGTGAGGATTTTCACAACGGTTGTAATTAAACATTCCCAATTCGTGTCTTATGTAATTTAGCCTATCCGAACTTAGAGGTTTAGTGAAAATATCAGCCAATTGATGTTCAGTGCCAATAAATTCAAGAGAAATATCACCTTTTTGATAGTGATCTCTTAGGAAATGGTGTCTTACACCTATGTGTTTGGTTATAGAGTGAGATACATGATTCTTAGAGATGTTTATTGCACTGGTGTTATCACAGTTGATTGAAACATGTTTAAAAACATATCCATAGTCCAAAAGAGTGTGTTTCATCCACAGAATTTGTGCACAGCAACTACAAGCAGCTATATATTCTGCTTCGGCAGTAGATAATGCAACTGAGTTCTGTTTCTTACTACACCAAGAAACTAAGGATTTTCCAAGCAAATGACATGTTCCTGATGTGCTTTTTCTATCTAACTTACAACCAGCAAAGTCAGCATCTGAATAACTCATTAACTCAAAGGATTGTCCTTTTGGGTAAAACAAACCTAAGTTAACCGTGTGTTTGAGATATTTAAAAATTATTTTAATAGAAAGCAAATGGGATTCTTTTGGATTAGCTTGAAATCTGGCACACATACACACACTAAACATAATATCAGGTCGACTAGCAGTAAGATAAAGTAAACTACCAATCATACCTCTGTAATTTGTTTGATCAACTGGTTTCATAGTTTCATCTGCATCCAATTTACAGGTAGTACTCATAGGAGTTTCACTTCCCTTGATACTATCCAGACCAAAACGTTTTAAAAGATCCTTTGTATATTTACTTTGATTCAAAATAATACCATTTTCATTTTGAAATACTTGAAATCCAAGAAAGTACTTAATCTCTCCCATTAAGATCATTTCAAATTCATTTTGCATACTTTTTGAAAAATCAGTACATAAAGAGTGTTTAGAAGATCCAAAAATAATATCATCAACATATATTTGTACAACTAAAACATCTTTAGAAATTATTTTAATGAAAAGAGTTGGATCAGCAATCCCTTTAGTAAAACCTTTTGAAATAAGGAAATTGCTAAGTCTATCATACCAAGCTCTTGGAGCTTGTTTCAAACCATACAAAGCTTTAGAAAGTTTAAAAACTTGATTTGGAAAATGGGGGTTAGTAAATCCAGGTGGTTGTTCTACAAAAACATCTTCAATTATAAAACCATTTAGAAATGCATTTTTCACATCCATTTGATATAACTTGAAATCCAGATGTGCAGCATATGCAAGTAAGATCCTAATGGCTTCTAGTCTAGATACAGGTGAAAACGTTTCCTCATAGTCTATACCTTCTTCTTGACTATATCCTTGTGCAACTAGTCTAGCTTTGTTTCAAACTATATTCCCGGATTCATCTACTTTATTTCTAAAAACCCATTTTGTGCCTATTGTCAAAGTGTCCTTGGGTCAGTCAACTAATTCCCAGACTTTGTTTCTTTCAAACTGATTTAATTCTTCCTGCATAGCTATTACCCAAAATTCATCATTGATAGCATCGTTGATATTTTTGGGTTCTAGCTGTGAAAGAAAAGCTTGATGTTCAACCTGGTTTCTTAGAGAATCTCTAGTTTGTGTTCCTCTATCAAGATTACCAACAACAGCTTCTAAAGGATGATTCTTTCGAATCCTCGTTGATCTGGTAAAGGTTGGACTAGAAATTTCAGGTTCATCTATAGGTTCGGGTTCAACAGAAGCAGATTCTGGAGAAAGTCCAGAACTGGATACTTTTATAACAGGTTCTTTAGATTTATCATTAAGGTCCAGAATAGACAAATTTTCTTCAAGATTCTCAAGAGAGGTTTTAGGCTCATGTGGATCAGTTTCATCAAACTTGATGCGAACAGATTCTTCCACACATTTGGTTTTCTTATTGAATACTCTATAGGATTTACTAGAGATAGAATAACCCAGAAAAATTCCTTCATCACTTTTGGAAGCAAACTTATGCAGATTATCTTTAGTATTCAGAATAAATACTTTGCAACCAAAAACTTTAAAGTAATTAACCTTAGGCTTTCTATTGTTCCACAATTCATAAGGGTTTTTCTTAAGAACAGGTCTGATTAAGACTCTATTAATGACATAACAAGTTGTATTTACAGATTCAGCCCAAAAATAAATAGGTAGGTCATATTCATTGAGCATGGTTCTAGCAATTTCTTGCAGGGTTCTGTTTCTTCATTCTACTACACCATTCTGTTGGGGTGTTCTAGGAGCAGAAAAGTTATGAGTATAGCCATTGTTTGAGCAATAAGATTCAAAATCTTGATTTTCAAACTCACGAACATGATCACTCCTCAAAGTTTTAATCTTAAGTCCACTAAGGTTCTCTAAAGACTTGGAGTATTTGACAAAGTAAGAACAAGCTTCACTTTTGTGAGCTAGAAAATATACCCAAGTATATCTAGAAAATTCATCTACAAGAACATAAACATAGTGCTTCCCATTTAAACTAGAAACTCTTGATGGTCCAAACAAATCCATGTGAAACAATTCAAGTGGTTGAGAAGTCGAAACTTCTTTCTTTGATTTAAAATAATCTTTGTGTTGTTTTCCCTTTTGACAGGGGTTACACACTCTATCATTTGGGAATTCTAATTTAGGTAGGTCTCTAACTAGGTTTTTCCTAGAAAGTTTTCTAAGTGAGTGAATGTTGCAATGTCCTAATCTTCTGTGCCATAGCCAAGATTCTTTATGAAACGCATTCAAACAATTAATATTCTTCTTAGCTAAAGAATTCAGATTAACAGTATAAACATTCTCATTTCTTAAGGCAGAAAATACTAAAACATTCTTAGAATTAAAAACTTTGCAAGAATCATTTTCAAATTTAACATGAAAACCATCATCACATAACTGAGAAATACTTAATAAATTGTATTTAAGGCCATCAACAAATAAAACTTTAGAGATCAAAATTGAATCAGTGTTACCAATCTGGCATAGGCCGATGATTTTTCCTTTTGAGTTATCACCAAAAGTGACAAAGCCTCCATCAACTTTTATTAAACTCTTGAAACAAGAATAATCTCCTGACATATATCTTGAACATCCACTGTCCAAATACCAGGTCTCTTTATAGGAGCTCTTCAAGCAAGTTCCCTACAAAACAGATTCAGATGGGAGATGATCTTGGTACCCAGATTTTCTTGGGTCCAGACAGGTTAGCCAATAACACTTTAGGTACCCATATTTGTTTAATGGGTCTCATATAATTTGTAGAATTGACATGCTTTGAAAGATAAACTTTATTAGATCCATAGCTATGTATATAACAGGTTGAAGCGTATGAAGTTCCAGAATTACCTTCATTCTGTCCAGATTTAGAAATGAATCTAGTTTTGGCAATTTTCCTTTGTCCAGGTTGGTATCCTATACCAGTAGTATATTTAGGTGCTATTTGCTTTCCTAGCATCTGTGTTAGAGTATTATTTCCATTTGTGAACTTCTATAAGTCTTTTCGGAGTTGTTCATTAGATAGTTTCAGTTCAGTGTTCTCCTTTAACAGTTGAGCATTTTTCTCTTTTTCAATAGTGAGTTCGGTTTTAACTGTAGTGGTGAGAGCATGCTGTTTCTTTAATGACTTGTATTTATCCTTAAGTTCATTACATGTCTCTTCTAACATGTCACAATATTCAAACAGTTCAGATTTAGACATGTTATCACCTTCAGAATCATCTCCAGAATAATATGAATTTGAAGCAGGAGTTTCAGCAGTTACCTGAGAAGTGTTTGTCATAAAGCACATGTTGGCTCTATTCCTTTCAGAGTCTGAAGATTCAGCATCACTTGTGCTGTCTTCTGAAGCACTCCAAGTAGCCTTCATGGATTTCTTAAACTTATTGTCCTTATATTCATATTTCTTTTTATACTTCAGCTTTGGACAGTCGGCTTTAATGTGTCCTTTTCTCTTGCACTCATAGCAGACAACATCATCTGATTTGTCATTCTTCTTCCAATCCTTTTTCCATTTGCCTTGGTGGTCATACTTTCCCTTGTAATTTGGTTTCCTAAAGAATTTCTTTTTCCTATAAAACTTTTTGAATCTCCTGGCTATTTGAGCCATCTCAGCATCACTGTCAGAATCATTCTCACTGTCTTCACAACTTGAACTTTCAACTACAGCTTGAAGCTTTTCTTTGTCCTTATTCTTTGAAGTTGAGGATTTGAAAGCGACAGACTTTCTTGCAGGTTCATTTTCTTCCTCTTTGTTCACTTTAAGCTCTTCTTCATACATCATCAGCTTGCCAATTAGTTCCTTGACAGGTAGAGCAGCAATGTCACATGATTCTCTGATTGATACAGATGTGCCTCTCCATCTATCAGGTAGACACCTCAAAATTCTCATAATTTGTTCCTTCGATGAGACATCCTTTCCCAGCGAGATCATTGTATTGAAAATTTCATTGAACCTGAGATACATGTCAGAAATGGGTTCGTCAGGCTTCATTTTAAAATTGTCATACTTGATAGTATAAGTATTCAATCTCATTTCTTTAACATTAGTTGTTCCTTCATGAGAAACAGCTAAGGTATCCCAAATTTCATATGCAGTTTTACAAGCAGAAATTCTATTAAACTCTTCATCTCCTAGAGAACAGTACAAGGAATTCATAGCTTTACAGTTGTTATTGTAAGCAGTCTTTGTAGGTTCATCCCATGTAGATCTAGCAGTAGTGGGAATTTTGTATTCTGATTCAATAGCAGTCCAAATATCAAAACCTATGCTTTCTAGATGAATTTTCATTTTCAGTTTCCACTGAACATAATTAGTTCCATTGAAGAAAGGTGGCCGGTTAGTAGCAGCACCCTCAAGTCTATTGTCCATGATGAGAAAATTTTAAAGAGATAAAAATTTAGATATAATAGAAATTTTAAGAACTTTATAATACAACTAAAATCACAGTTCAAAAGCAGAGTACTTTTAGAAAGTATTTTCAACCTCTGATACCAAGTGTTGGTCAGAGTGGTTTACTCAAGAGGGGGGTGAATTGAGTACCAATTAAAATTTCTGTATTTAAAAAACAGTGTCTTAAAGACCCCCAAATAAAATAATAATAAATTAAACTGTAGTGAATTTATATTAAAGTAGAGGTTCTGTTAGATTCTCAAGGGATTGATTAATTCCCAGTTAATCAACACAGGAGTGTGTGATTATCTTTTGAAACTGACTTACTAATCTACACTTAACATAAACACTTTCTAATTTAATTATCAAAGTAACTTTAAAAACAGTATTAGTTTTAAAGTGATTAGCAGCGGAATAAAACTTTGAAAGAGATGGCACAACAATGTAACCAAGAGGTTCAGTCTCAAGCCGAGACTTAGTCCTCTCAAAAGTTTATATAAAAATGATCCACACCCTGGATCGGGGTTCAACAGTTTACAACTGTCCAGGTCCAAGACCTCTACCACTGTTCTTCGTGGGAAACAGTACAACAGCAACCAGCTGTCCAGGTCACACACGACCTCTACCACTGTTATTCGTGGGAAAGAAAGAATGAAAGAGTTTGGTAAGGATTTATAAATCCTTCAGTTTGAGTACAGGAGACAGTGTATGTGTTAGATACAGCAGATAACACACACTGCTCGAAAAGAATGGTAATAAATCACAGAACAAGAGATGTAGAGTTTAGAAGTGGTTCTGGTGATTTCAGTGTAGCTCTAGACTTCTTTGGATTCGATCAGAAGTGAGTTTGAGTCCTCTTCTCGTTTCTGTTTGAGAAACAGAGTGTCGTATGCTCCAGGTTCGTAGGTAGTGAGATGTAGTCGATGAAGCTCTTTGATATTCTTTTGAATGAACAGAACTCTTCTCGAGTATGCTTGATTGTATATGTGATTCTGTCTTTCTTGGTTCTTCTTGTATGCACAGAGATTTTTCTTGAGTATGTCGTATGTCTTCCTTGTCTCTGTGTGTGTTGTCTCGCTTATCTCTTCAGCAGAGTCTTCTTGTATTTATGTCACGTGCAACAGGAGACAGAAAAGATTTCCTTTCTGCAGGTACGAGGTACGGGTTCCTGACATCCGACAACCTTTATCAGATATTTGACAAATCATTAAAATGTACATGATATGACCGTTGGATAGATTAAATATAGGAAATAAAGAAATTCAAACAGTGCGTCGAGTGATCGGTACGTGATCCGCATCGGTAGCTTGGACATCAGTAGCTTGAACATCGGTAGCTTGAACATCGGTAGGTACATGCATCGGTGACTTTGTTTATCGGTAGCTCTATGCGTGTATCGGTAGCTCTGAGTCTGTCTGTAGCTTCGTCCATCGGTGACTCTTATTCCATCAGTAGCT
Source organism: Viscum album (assembly GCA_963277665.1). Classification (NCBI taxonomy): domain Eukaryota; kingdom Viridiplantae; phylum Streptophyta; class Magnoliopsida; order Santalales; family Viscaceae; genus Viscum; species Viscum album. The sequence goes on from OY728128.1 coordinate 1,787,284,658, forward strand.
ATTTATACTTACACCAGTAGCTCTATAATTGTATCGGTAGCTGTCTGTAAGTCAGTAGCTTATATTTATAAGTACATGGGTAGCTCTGTGTTAAGTCTATCAGTAGCTGTCTGTCGGTAGACTAATTCTATCGGTAGACTGGTTACCGGTAGCTCTTTATCAGTAGCTATAGACAGATTACTTATCTGTTTTATGCAGAACACATCCGATTCTGTTAGAATTCATTTATAACTTGTATGAACATGGATAAATGAGGATTAACATTTTCCAAAGACTATTTTACAAATTATTATTGGTTTGATCAGAGATTTGAAAGAATTAAAGTATAGATCAATGATACTTAAGAATATCATATAGAATGAAAACATAATTGGGATTTTAAACACATATGAATACAGGATTGAGATTATCAAAACAGGTGAGGTCAACAGGTAGAAATATTTCAACCATATAAACTATATGGTTTTATAATTAACCATTTTGGATTCTTTTTCAAAATAAAAACGTTCGTAAAATTGAATCCTTTTTAAAATTCCATGTGTCTCATCTCCCCTAGTTATAAAAGGACACCCACTAACCCCCTATATTCACACATAAAAATATATTTTTATTGGAAAATAACTAATAGAATAAATTCTTTTCTCATTTAGAAACATTATATTGTACTTTTTTATTATAAATACATCCTTTTAAGGATTTGTTTACAACCCCAAAGATGTTTTCTGAAAAAGATGTAACATTCTTAATCAAACATTTTTATTTTGATTCTTATTCCAACTCAATAAAATATTATTAAAACATGATTATATAATATCCTATGTATATTAAACATAATTATATATAATTATGTAATTTCCATCACCTATATTCATCTCCTCTTTTATTAAATGGGAAATGATACTGTCGATCATGTGTATGGAAGACTACCGCCTTATGAAATAATGTAATTCATTTTCCATCACCACTATTAAATGCATGATATAATGTTTTATTTATAAAATTTATTGGATATTTATAATACTATTATAATTATGTAATCATAATATCTCATATACCACATTGATTCCCATGTTGTTCAAAATACGATAACGTCCCTCATGTATACGACATACTACCGCCTCACGAAGTGATGTGATTTGTTTTTCATTTAAGAGTTACATGTAATGTAATAAGGATAAATATAATTAATATATTTGATTTATATGAAATGATATAAATTTTTAAGATTAATATATCCCCATACCTTACCCTTTCACTCATTAAGTGAATGATTTCATTTCTCATGTGTACATATGATCTACCATCTCCACAAAGCGATGTGATTCATTTTTCATATAAAAATTCAAAGAATGATTATAAAAATTTATATAAGGATTAAATATAATATTTATAACATTAATATTACTCTAAAAGTGATGGAACTATATAATAACTAAAAGAATCAGAACTTTCATGACAGAACATGCCTTTGAAAACAAGAAAATTAACACTTAAAACAATAAAAATATAGAAATATTATTGATATGTTTCTAATAAAATGATATAATGGGATGATATATGATATTATAACTTTTAATATTGATCTATTATAAAATAATTATTTGTTTCATACCACTTTACAAGACATTAAATCATGTTCAACCAATAGAAAGTGTGATGTAAGGGATTTTGTCTCAATTTCCCTTCATTGAGGCATATTATATTTTTATGAACATCATTTCTTTTTTAATACTCTTATACTAAATTAATTTTGTAATATCATGAATAATAAATAATTCTTGTAATTTTATGTTTTAATTTGTATTATTATATATAAGGGGGTTTGGCATGAAAATTACTATGTCGCAATTAATTTCCTACCTCAACTTACCTTTATTGGGTTATATTACTTATTAATTATGTTTGATATTCTATGATTATTTGTGATAATAGTTTTCAATATATTATTAAATATTTCATATTTTTTATTAGTATTAACATTTGACACACATAATTGATTCATTTATTAATTCAGAAATCAATGTTATGATCATTGTGAGTGCTTATTACACAATATCATTTTAATAAAGATTGTTTATACTTTAATGTTAGTTGAAAAAAATTATATGATAATTATCTATACAAATATTATTCTCCTATCATTATTAATTTTGTTTGAATGTAATATTTTCATTTTCCAAATCTTTTCTACTATTAAATAATGAGAAAATATTTCTAAAAAATTTATACTTCATTTTCCTCTTCAATAAAAAATCCTTTTTCTTCCCCGCCCATGTTTTCAAAAAATATTTTTATTTTTATTCAACATTACCAAAATGATTTATTATAGAAAATTGTTACCATTTTTGATTTTGTTGTGATAGTTTCTAATGGAATATCTAAGTAATTTTCCAAACAATGAACCTTTTCCTTTTATGAAAAATGTAAAAGTAATATTTTTAAACATATACAGAATGTACATAATTTCACTTTTTTGTGTCTATCAATGTTATAAAGATTACTTTACTATTTCTAATGATATTTGGAATGAATATTTTTTCAAAATGTTTTATGAACTTTTCCTATAAAAATGTGATTTTCTAAATGAAAATAATATCATCCAAAATAATGTTTTTAAATATATTTTTATATTATTTCTATTATTCAATGTTAAAAATCATTATTATACGTATGATCCACTCAGGATATATTGTATTGAGTATATACTTAATCTTTATATGCATTTTTTAGGATAATTTTGACTAAGGAATTTATTTTCATTCACTTTATTAATTCATTTTTTGTTATTAACATTACCTTGATATATTCACAATCCTATTATCATTGGATGATTAATTTCCCATAAATATCCCTATTATTAATCATGTATAGACTTATTTCTTAAACCGAATTTCATTTATAAAAAGGTTGTTTTACGTTGAATGTTAAATGATTGAATGTGAAAATTATTGTTTATCTATATTCCTTACACATTGAGGAAATCCATTGACAGGGAATATTATTTTTTAATTAAATCAATAATTAAATATACGATGAATTCCTTTAATATAAGGATATGGGTGGGCACTATTTACAGATATCCATTTGATGCATAGATATTCTCATGAGATTAACCAGTAGTCCAACCATAGTTAAATGAGTTTCTGGTGTGTACCTACCTATTAGTTTAAAAAAAATATTGACAAAGATCTTCAGAGTAGAGGAATCCTGATTCTCGAGTGTAACATCCCAACCAAGAAACCTCTACGATGGTGCCCTGGTCTAATTGGTCACATGGGCTCAAGTGCACCTCCATGGAAAATAATGTACACTGAGTATCAGTGAGGGTATAATGATTTTATGGTGGGAAGACTATACCCTCAAAAATATTTTAGTACACTGGTAATAAGATAAAAATCAACAAGTTAATGAAATATAATAAATAACTGAAAATGTAGAAGTATATACTTATAATGAGTGAATATGAATATAAAACACAAATTATAAAAGAATGCATTTTTTTCAAATGATGCTACAATAACTAAGGAAGTAAAATACATTTAGTAGCACAATATAGTGCAGAACTAGTGGAATGGAAATAAAAAACAATCATAACCACTCTTTTCATGAGAATCTTATGATACATGTTAGTCTTATGCTCCCAATATGTCACGTAAATCACATTAAACAATCCATAGACCTATAAACATGAGGTATTCATTGGTATCCTGGGTAAATGGAATCTAGATCAGGTAATGAGATATACACTATTGGCCACCACCAACAGTGTTTAAAGCTATCCAGTTTATGAATATAAAGTATATTAATATGTAGGTAAATAATAAAATGAAATAAAAAAATAAGTAAAACATATCGGTTCGAATTTCCCATACGTACACATGCTACACTACCTTAATCAGCCTAAGTGAGATGTCCCTAAACCATGTTATACCTACAAAGATATGTAATATGGGTGTAATAAATGGGACATCATAAGATTAAGATCATGTTAGGAATAAACCCTTGATTTTTTTATCTTAGAGGATGGATCCCTATAGTATTAGTTATGATTTCTTAGCCCTTAATTTAAAATTCATCATTAAAATTTAATAAGAGGTACCCTGATCCCATCTAAGACAATAAAAAAATGAATCTCATTTATTACTACAAGGGCACTATAAATACTTAATACCATATGATTCTATAAAATTACATCCCTAAATTGAACTCCCAGTATCAATTATTCAATAGAGTGAAGAAAAAACCCTCCATTCCCATCCATAGTATCTCACATAGGGGGCTAAGTATCACTCGTGGCCTAGTATAACCATCTAAGCATAGAGACCATCCATGTTTTCTCTTATAGGGAACCGATATCATTCATGTAGATGAAAGGAAAACTCCTGGTGATACCATCCAAGGCATTCCAAGTCTCACTCCCAACGTATTTACATTTAACAAAAAAATTATAAATCATGATGTGCTTTTCTAAGGAGTCCTTAAATTGGTACCCTAGTATCACCCTCAGATAATGAGGAAATATGGTTTAACTATGAATATCTCTTTCCATTCATAAAAAATCATGCATATATTGAGGGAGATACCCATTATAATTTCAATTAAATAACAATAAGGGCCATGTACTAGACCATACCGCACCACATCATAGAACAAAAATAATTAAGAAAGATATTACGTTAAATAATAATTTAAAAGGTCATGGGAAGGACACAAGATAATGATACAATCACTATGAACATGGTTAATCAATTCATATTTTATTAATAAGATAGAACATCATAAAATGTTTTTATTAGAAAACATGATATTCCCCTCATCCAATTTACTTAATCTAAATTAGTCATCTCATCCATGTGAAATAACATAATACGCCAAAATATGAATTTATAATATAATCAAAACATGGGTGGTTCACTACAAGAAAAAATATTTATAATTAACACACTAAAATGGTGGTTGATTCATATGGAAAACCATATTTATGACATTAATTTTAGAACCCACACAAAAGGGCTAGTTCAGGTTAAGTTCATAATCTCCAACCATATTAAAGGAATGTCTAAAACACCTTACAAGGTGGTCTAAGAAACTTATTCCATGAACAACATATACTAGAAGATACATCCAAAAATTATAGTAAGTGAAATAATGTAAATATTATATAAATGATTCAATATTAATAGAAAAGCATATAAACCACATACCTTATACCCAGGAGGATCAACACATCCAATATCAAGTCTTAATTGATCTATTTTGAAAGAAAATAATAAATCAAAATAATGCACTTAAAATAGTGTGAATTATATCTCATCAATATTACATTATTGATAGTTAGAGAAACAATGAAAGTAAAATGGTGAGTTATGATCTTATTGATGGATAACCAATGATACCAACATCAATTGATTCTAGTATCAAATGTAGGAGATATCAATATCCCTGGGAGAGGACAGGCGGATAATATCAAGTGGGAGAGGGTTTTGCATGTAGAGGAGGAGAGAAAATCAGGTGGAATAATAAAAGAATATAGGGGTAAAATAGGTATTTAACCACTTTAAATGATATTTATATTTTGGTTTCACATATTTCCAAACCATGAAACAACCGTAAAAGGTCCACTATCTAAGAATGGGGTTCACATGGTTTATGAACATAGTTTTAGAACCCATTCAAGAACTCTGAATTTATCCACTATTAAAAACACTAGAAGAGTTCTATTTTAGTGTGTCATGGTGCACATGTTCTGACCAAACCAAGAATTACACTTAGCTACTCTGATCCAGAAACACAATTTCTCTTAGGGGGCCACACAATATTAGAAAAAATGTGCTCCCTGATTAACCTTCTCAAGATTTAAGGTTTTTTGGTCTGAAAATTCCTAAAAATGATGGAAAACATGAGGAAACAATCAATCCTAAACCCATGTCTCAAAGAATAATTAGAGTGTTCCAAATCTTATAATTTCATTCCGAACATTGTTTTACAATTCATCACATCCACCAAACTGAAAATTCAATTTTTTTTAAAAATTGTATTTGTTCCAAAAATCAAAAGATGATAAAATATCCCCTCTTTAAAACTTCTCATCCATGGGAATCACTGAGGAACAAAGTAACCAAATCCCAAATTATTCTAGTAATGAAGTTTCATTTAATCAGTCACTTTTTGTTTCTAGATTTCCAATGCAACATCAATAATCCCATTAAGAGTATGTTATATAATCCATTAAAACTCAAGTTCATGCTCTCATTCCAAACAGAACCTTCAGATAACAGTAAACTAATCCTGTCTAACTAGAGATATGATCAGATCATCACCTCTTTAATCAAATATCCTATATATCTTCACAATATAGTTTATATTATTTAATGGGTAATTCTCGTGTCATGGTATTTCCTCCATATAATTTTCAATTTAAACATGCCCTTATAATTTTATCAAGAATGATATAATCTTCCATAGATTAAATGAATGGTCATCTCTCAAACTACCTTATAAAACCTGTTCAAGCTATATTTTTATGGGAAACCTCATTTGGATCACACATCCCTCATCATATCCAAATAATGTGCCACAAGTACTTCCTCACTGACTGTATTAATTCCATAATGAGGAATCATGTTGATTCACTTCTAGTAGACTATTGTAAAAAATTACCATCATAGATGGTGGGCATATCACAAACTAACCTTCAAAATGTTCTTCCAATCCACATCTTGTTTAGTTTGATCACATTTATTGATAGTTGTAACCCTCTTCAATTTACCTCTCCTGGATGAAACTCTCATTTAGGTTGTCGTCCCACAATAGAACAAAGATGTATACCTGATCCAACAAACTAGGATCATCATTGTTAAAAAAGAAATCCAATCTTGACTAAAGTTCAGGATTACCTTGGAATCATCAACTAGAGTCTATGGATCTCATCAAAGGAAGAACGTACTCTGAAATTCCATGTGTGACACTAGTACATAGCCAAAAATACTAGGTATCATAACACCGACTGGACCCATCCACATTCAAGTCAATGGGTTGTTTAGTGTGAATGATTCCAATAAACGAATTCCTATATGGTAATGTAGGTATCACTAAGGATTACCACACATATAAACTCGCCATGATGAAAAGGTCTATCTCTCATAGAGTCTTTTTATCGAAACTGAAGGGTATTTTGTTGTATCTGAGCATATAACCGAGAACTGGGAAAATAGCAAGATATCAAGATAGGGGACATGATCATCACTAAGAGAAGTGTATATAAATATGAAATCAAGAATAGAAAATAATAATTGAGACACTCTGCTCACATCCAATACGAAGTTCAAGGTAATATTTTGATCCAACTGTAACTATCTTATAGAAATAATGGCAGTGGAACCACTCAAAACAGCTTCCATTGTAAGGGCTCGGCTTCACTTTCTGATGTGTCATCAACCCGACCAAAATTCATGCAATAGACAATAAATGTCATAATCATTTAGTAATGACCACCTAATTACAATCATATCCAATTGAGTCTTTAAGGTTTGAGTAGGCAGACAACCATTTCCATCATCGTTCTATCTTTCAGGCCCCGAAACCTTTAAATGTGTACCAGACTCATGAGAAATTAAAATAAGTACTAATAATCATTAAATGGTCTTAATTTTTTTTGTTCCTTCTTCTATAGAGTAAAACTTTTACCCAATTTCTGCCACAATCCCCACCTTATTAGTGTATTTATCATTAGATATACCAGAAAAGGGAATTCATCCATTGACACACACGTGGATGTCCTCTAACTATCATCCTGTATATGGAGAACATTCCTTAACCAAGTACCCATTTAAAATATAATAAATATAGCTGCATGAATCTGTGGAAAAATATATTTACCTTATATTTATGCATGAAACTCCTCCTGAGTTGCGTCCATGTGTGCCATATCATCAAACATAATTAACAAACCAATTGAACACCATTTCAAAACACCTGATCCATTTCATGACATTATCAAAAACATTGGGATGAGTTAAATTTCGTTTAAAATTTATTTCACTATACCTTATAGATAACCCATTAGTCAATTTTAATAAATCATGAAAAACATATTGTCACAGAACTCATACGGTTCATCGTACCACTCTATTTAATCAATAGGTACCACATTTATCAACAGATACTACCACATGTTTTTTTATTAAAAATAGTACATCCATTGTAATTTCCAAAGTTTTATCAGTCCTATGAAACACAATATCTATTTTCCAATGAAGATAAATCTATTTTATAATCATATTATACCCTATGACTATACAACATGTGGAATACCTCCCAATTCATCTAACACTAATGACGATGAAGAAGAAGCAAAAGGGTTACACGACCCACTAAGTTACTGACCCTACCTAAGGCATGTCTATCTTACTAAAATGAGTAGTATACAATGATCACACCATTAAAAATGCTCAACTTTTAGAAAAACCACATGTTAAGACAAAGGATTCATTTTAAAAATAAAGGGTCCTATATTGGATAAATAGAACACGAACAATACAACATTTCTTGAATAGATTCAAAAGCCTTTAGGAAAATTTTAATGCTCTAATGGAACTACCTAACTTAGTTGATTCCCTTACAAAATCATAAAGAATTGACTCTATAACTAGGTCATGCTAAAGATGTCACTTGTCTCTACTCCATATCATTTAAGTTCATGCTATAGAAGAAGGGTCCAATGGATAATGCTCAGATTCCCTTTTCAAGGAAATTACTCAAGGCAAGACATAAACTACCCATACTTAGGGGTTAAAACTTAGAACCCCACATAAAGGATTCATTTTAAAATATTACATTAATGTACATTTGTTTCTTTATACATTTCAAGGATTAGTTTAAAAGGACATATAATGTCATTTATAAGGTAAAATATCTTAGTACATTATTTAACTAAAGCCATAAGGCAATATGAAAGTTAGGTCAAATATCCTTTCATTAATTATTTATTTAACAAAAATGCTATCACAATTAGGAAATTATTACAAAATTATTTTATATATTGTATTTATTAACAAGGTTCTCATAATTCGGATTAGTTGATGAAAATGTCAACTACAATCTTGAGAGGAAAACCCATTTGGATATAATGGTAATTTTAATTAACTAATGACTCACATAATTACCACTAAAAACTAGGTAATAGATGTTTTTATAAATAAATAAGGTACTAGACAATTAATATTCCACTATATGTTTATATTTGAACCCATATATGTGGTCGTGGGAACATAAAATAACCATCCATTTATATCATGCATATACACCCATGGGGTTATGTACTAAAGCATAAGATAAGGTTGAGGTGGCTTATAAAGGGCCCATTAATCTAACGGGGGTTCTTATGTATGTAACCTAAATCATTTTAAACATTTAAAATTTGAAACACCCATTGTGGGTTCCATTATCATGAATTTAGATTCATTATCATCCTACTTGGTTTGAGTCAGGTCTACCTCATAATTATAATAAAGTCAAAATTTAATACCTTTTAAATTTATATAGTGTTATCATGGAATATTAATATCACATACAATGGTTTGATTATATAGGTTACCATTTCAAAATTTATAAATCACCCATACACTTTATAAATTCAAAATTGAAATCCGTTTAATCATAGACAATATGTATCAACCCATGAAACCAATAGGCAATGGATCCAACATGTCAATATTGGTTTTTTAATGTTTAACCATCAATATATGTAGGAAATCACTATTTAGGTTGATTCTGACACTTTAATAACAAATTGTATACCAAAATCATAAATATGAATCTTATTATAAGAAGTAAATACAGGATAGAATTTCCAATAAATATCTAATCATAGTAATAAAAAATCATATTAAATAATCATCATGCATAGAAAATTTATCGTAGAATCATAATGTACAAAAAGGCATTCCAAATAGATCACACATTGTGTTATTTAAAAAAGAGTATAATTAAATACCTAATTATGATTAGAACTAAACATGTTATTAAAATAACTAAAATAGAATAGAATAGGAATGATAATAAACACACAATACGCATTAACAAATCCCAAATAGCCTAGCGGTAAAATCTACATGGAATGGCATATGCATGGAATGTGAATCTCTATGTGCCTATAATGATGCATGTAATATTGGGACAAGGGTAAAATACCATAAATCTCATAAATTATTAAGTATGAGAAAATAAATCAATCAGTTGAGGTGAAATAATTATCAACTATAACAATAATATCATAGAAAATAATCCAATTCCTAGCTTCATGGACCTTTAACCATGTCTAGGCTGATGATTCCCAAAAAGTATATTTACCAAGTGTCAACATATTCATTGTACCCTATATAGAATACCAAAATACTAAGACAAAAAAACATCTCTAGTTACACAATGAAACATATCTACCCTAGATCTACTAAAATGTATCCCCGATATGGTCAATCACATGGCCCGAAGAACACCTCCTCATATGCCAAAGGTTTCCGCCTAATAGCCAGAATCTAATGATGGTACGGTTGGAAGGATAGATCCCAATAATCAGAGTATCATATTGGAACAAAGATATAAATCAAAACATTATTGAAAATTATAAATAAATTAAAATGAATATGCATATAATAGAATAAAAATGGTCACCTCCAACTATACAAAAATGCATGCATTTCTGAATAATTCTTCCATAGCAATGGATGTAAACAATAATAGGTTTTATAATACAATGAAGAACAATTTAAATGGAAATAAACTATAAAATCCAAAATTCGATTTACATGAGCATCCTAAGCTCAAGCATAGTGTTGTTCTCCTAATATTCCATGAATAATACATGAAATAATCCCAAGACCTACAAATATGAGGTTTTCTCAGTTACCCCAGTGTAATGGAAACTCAAGAGGGTGTGATATATACTAAGCAGACTATAAAAAATGGTGTATAAATCTATAAAGTCTTTGAATAAAATGTATAAGATTGTTCATGTACATAATATAAGGAATTAAATAAAAAATTAAAACATATGCGTCTCAGTTCTCCATGGGTACCTGACCGACACTACCTGCTTTGGCCAAATCTGGAAGTCCCTAAACCAAGTTATTCTTCTATTGATATTTAATATTGGTATAATAAATAGGCCATAAGATGATATGGATTGATATAGGACCAAACCTAAGTATAAAATTTTCCATGGAAGACACATCCTTATAGTATCAGTTATCTATTATTATCCTTTAATTACAAATTCATCCATGCAATTTAATAAGAGGAACAACGATCTTGTCCATGGAGATCTAAAAATGTGTCACAAGTATCACTCTAGGGGAACTATAAATACCCAATAACATAAGATAATTTCCAATAAGATCAATAAATGGAATCCCAAGTATCACTCTCATTATGGTATTATGAAAAACTCTCAAATATCAATCATGGTATCTCACAAATGGGAGAACGTATCATTCATGGCCCAATATAAACATCCAGCCACCAACCCCATCCATGTTTTCTCCCCTAAATAACTGGTATTGCTCATGTAGAGGTAAGGAAAACACCATGTTTTCACATAAAAGGAATTATAAGTATCACTCTTGTAATTTTTAAATTTCATAATGAATTTTAATTACAATTAAATGTGATCCCTTACATGGAATCCTTAAATTGGGACCATTGTATATCCATCAAATAAGTATAAAATATGCTCTAACTATGAATATATCGTCTTATTAATCAAAACTCATATATATATAATGAGGGAAATTCCCATTACTATGTCAATTAAGGAACAATAAGATATATGTACTTCATCATGGCACAACCCATAAAAACAAAATAATTAATAAGGCTATTACACTCAACAATAATATAAAGGGTAATGGGAGGGGAAAAGGCATGATACAATTACTATTAACATCGTTAATCAATTTACTTTTTATTAATAAGACAACAAACCTCAAAATTTTTTATAAAACATGATATTCCCACCAACCAATTTATATAATAGAAATTTGTCCTTTCATCCAAGTTAAATAACTTAATATTCAAAAAAGATGAATTTAGAACATAAAAAATTCATAAGGTCACTACAAGCATATTTGTTTTAATTAACACACTCATATGGTTCTTGATTCATTAGGAAAACCATATTTATTATGTGATTTAGTTAACCCACTGAAATGGGTGGTTTGGGTTGAGTTCATAACCTCAAACTATATCAAATGGGAGACTAAAACACATTAAAAGATGTTCTAAGAATCTAATTCAAAGATACTAATGTTGTTAGAGTGACACCGGGAAATTCTAGAGCACAACACAACTATAATATTGTATAAACGATGTGACATTGATGGAAAATTAGATAGAGAATCAACCTTAAAGAATGTATGATCCACATGTCCAATAAAGAAGCTTGAATTGATTTGATTAGAGAGAAAATGATGAAATTGAAAAATTCATTGAAAATTGGGTGAATTATAAAATATGAAACTAATGGAAATGATAGAAATGATGAATGGATAAAAGGATCTTACTAAGGTTTGAATAATAAGACCGAAGACAAAAGTTTCTCGAATCTGATAGAGGAGATCTCCCCATCCCATTGGGAGTAGGGGAGGATGATCTTAAGAGGGAGAAGTCTATGTATGTTAAGGAGGTGAAAAAAGCGTTGGATTTTAAAATAAGGTATGGAAAAAATAATGATTTCACACCATTAAATGAGGTAAATAATTTATCCATATGGTTGGACAAACCATACACCAATAGGGAAAGGGCCACTACCTAAGAAGGGGGATCTCATGGTTTATATGTATGGTTTGAGAAACCATGTGAAAACGGTTTGTTTTTTCATTGTTAAAAACTTTACAGGAGATACAAATCTATGAATCAGAGTGAAAATGGTTAGAAATAATCGTGTAGTAGCCTCATACAATATGAACATGTAGCAAAATTTCTATATGCGGGCCACATGGTTTCATAAAAATGGTTTTCCCTAGACACCCTTCTAAGGATTGGTGGTTTGGGGTTCTAACACTCCTAGAACTCACAGAACACCCGAGGTACCACTTAGTCATTAAATAAAACATAAAGACAACACACTTGAATATTACAAATCTCATAATATTATTATGAAGCATGGTTTATAATACAGTATGTCCACCAAATTGAAAATTAAATTTCTTTTTGAAAATATTATCCAATCAAAAAACATGGGCTGTTACACTGAAATCCTAATGTATAATAATTATTAATTTCCTTCATTTATATATCTATATTTATTATCTATGAGATTTTCAAAATGATATTAATTTTATATGAATTTCTTTCTAAATTAATTTATTAAATGGAATGTACTTTCAATTATTTACATTGCCTTGTTGAATATGGCTTATCTAGTTATGATAGTAATGTTATTGATTAAAAATTCTTGTTTTAAGTTATTTATATTTCTATATTGATTATGCTAGTCAAATTAATAAAATGGAATGTGTGTTTAGTTATTTACCATGTCAAATTAATTATGATTATTTATCCACTATAGCTTCCACATTACATAACACTTATCGAGCATTTGAGATCACCCTTATTTTTTTCTTTTCCCAAGAATACTAGAAGTGTACCATGAATGATATGAAATATATGATTGAGGGAATAATGATATTTTTTTGAATTCATGTTTTCAAATTTTATATGGGAGTCACATATGAATCTATTTTACCAATACTACACAACCATTCTGTCATTCAAGATTTCAATCCTTATATCTTAAGAAAATTTAACAATGTGAGACATGGGCTTTTGGTTACTAGAGGTGGGGACATTACAATGAAAATGAAATGTTCCAGAAATCTGGTAAAAGTTTTAACTAATCTTGATCCATAATGCATTTTTTTAAAATAATAAAATTATTTTACATGATAGATTCCAAAATATGAGTTAGGATTTTCTCTTTGAAACATTATACATTGATTATTAATTCAACAGAGGCATAATAAAAACACTATCCAATGATATAAAAATACATTTTTTGTCTGACTTGGTGTTAAATCTGCTAATATAGAAGTCAATTTCTCTTTTAATAGTCTTTAAATATTTTCCTCTCGATTTTAAATCTTTTTTTATTGACACAATTATTTTAGTAGCATGAGTTTGAAAACCTTCAAACAGCTCTTCTCATGTTTTTGGAAACTCATAAAAAATTTAAGTCATCTCTTATGAGTTAAATGATTCATTATTTATAAAATAATGGGAAAGGAGGAGAAGGATGTAATAAACCTACCCCCTAGGCCCACCTAGCCAGTGGAAAACTAGGCCCCTACAACCCCATGCCTGCCTCCATAGGATTGGGTTTAGAGAAAAATACTGAGAAAGAATAACAAAAAAAGGATGAATTTTCCTAAAGTACATGCATGTACACACCCAACCATAACAATTGAGAAGGGAAGATAAATAATAATAGGATACAATAACACCTAGACTAAAAACCATGCATGTAATACCATCTAGGAAATAAAAGTTTGTGTGATAGTGAAGTTAGAAAATTAAAGTGAAAATTAGGCACCCTCCCAAAAAATAGGTCACAACTTGATAATGACTAGAAAAAATTAATTTGGAGAGAAACCATTTGATTTCCATGCCCCAACTATCATACAAGGTCAAGTAGACAATAGAATACCTAAGATAAGCTAATTCCACTTTGGAAATTTGTGTGATTTATAGGAGACATGATACATGAGGGAAAATCCCATGTAAGTTTGAGTATATACTTATCCTATAAGGCACCCAAAAAACTGAAGATGGATAAATATAATACATGATATAATTAGTCAATTAGACCCAACATAAGAGGGAAATAAAAAAAAACAACATAGATACATTCTCATATAAGTAACGTAGACCAGAGATAAAGGGGATATATATCTCATAGGCCATCCTAGGATGATGGTATTTCATGTAGCTACAATGTTCCATCATTTATTCCTAGAACATTTTTTAAAAAAAATCAAGAAACAAGGATTCATAATATAAATGTAGGGATACTTTAGTTGAAGGGAAGGTAATTTACATTTATCACATTTACAAATTAGAAACAACTCATATGGTATGATAGAATGATGAGTAAAAGTGTCATCAGATGCCCCTTTGTTTGTAGGTAAATCATCAGGTTCATTGGATTCACGATAGACATGTGTGATAATGTAATTCATTGAGGCAAGAGCGTCCAAATAGTTAGCCCATTTAGATGTGATTGTCCATTCATGAAAAATCTGACCCATTATAACAACTTGGATGATGGTGGTTTAGTCACATTTGAACAAGACATTGTTCTAATTCCTTTGGGGAGAAACAAAAACAACCTTGATGAAACCCAACATTTATGCTGCAAGTGTAGTTGCGTGTCTATGTGAACCATGAAATCATTCTAAAAAATCACCATTATGATCCTTGAAAGCAATTCTGTAGTCAATAGGTCCTTGATTTCATATTAAGGTGCTATCAGAATTGAATTTTACCAAGCCTACAAATAGAGGTCATCGATGCCCAGTATATCATGTGTCTATCTGAAGAAGTCATAAAGAGTGCCCTCACCTCACCATTGCACCACGACCTGAGGGAGAATAATACCCAAAGGATAAATAACCAATTAACTAGTATTATAGTGGGATTATAATCAGTAGATATATGATCCATAGATATGTAGTGGATTACTATCTCTGTGTATTAGTTTCAAATGTGGGGGACCCTCACCCTGGGGCTATAGGGGAGTATCATCCTAATGGATAGAGAAGCAGCAGCCCAAATTGAGGATTATTATCTCTACCTATAGTAATGAGTATGGAGATCCTATTCCATTTTGTGAAAGGTGAGTACCATCTCCATGGATAGAGGACTCAAGCCCATGTATGACAAGAGAGTACTATCTCTATATCAAAAAAACGAGTGTAGAGGAATCAGACCCTGGTGTGAGAGGGGAGTATCATCTCTAAGGATAGAGTAAATGTGCCTAAGTACAGTAGGGGAGAAAAACCTCTATGTATAAAGATAATGGAGGTCCAAAACCCTTGTTTTATAGATTAGTTCCATATTTTAGGATAGATGACACAATCCCAGAATAGGTGAATAATCTCTTAACATAGACTCTCTGACGATCCCACCTAATCACTTTAATACTTGAGAATTTCCTAAAGATGTTTCCTACTTGGAATATCTCACATAATATGTCGTTATCCATTATTAAGGTCACCATTTCCTTATCATTGTAAAAACACTAACTACTATATAAACGGCCAAGGGAAGCGCCACCTTATATCAGCGCTAAGCAATAAAAATGCTGATAAAGGGTCCCTGTATCAGCGCTAAAATTTTAGTACTAATACAGGGATTCTTTATCAGTTCTAGAAAAGGACTGATAAAGACTCCTTGTTTCTTTTCTAAATTTTTAGCACTAATAAAATCTACCTTTATCATCTTGAAAATTTTATCATTGATAAAGTAATGCTTTATCAGAGCTTTTTTAGCGCTGATAAAGGGACTCTTTATCAGCGCTAAAAAACTGATAAAGTCATAGTCCCATATTTTATAAAATCAGTCACATAGTATCCTTTTTTTAATTCTCCCTAAAGCTCTCTCGGTAATATACCCATACGACAACTCCCCCCCCCCTCGATCTTTTCATTCCTAGACCTCTGTGACCCCCCGATCTTCACGTTGTCGGACCTCCACCGCTATCCATTCTCTTTATACTCCCCCTTGAACCCCTTATATGGATCCTACTTCCCAAAAACCCTACTTCTCCTCTTCTTCGCTTGACCCTACTTCCCGTGAACCCTACTCCACCATTTCTCAATGGTTAGCAGCTCCTCCCGTTTAACTCCCCCTCAGGTGGTCGCACCATCCCCTCCCGACGTAGCATAAAAGTTTCCCTACTTCTCCTAATCTAAGGTGAATTTTTTTTCTCTTATTCTTGAGCCTCTTCTTGAACTTTCTTCTTAGGAAAGATGTGACAACAATGCTGATTCAATTATTCTATTTTTCTTCTTATGGTTTTAATTTTTAATGGTCATACATATGATTTTTATATTACCCTCATGTGTTAAGCCATGTTTTATTTGACTATTCTTATAATTATTATAAAATATTTGTTAAATATTTAGTTTAGGTTGGGGACATTAAATTTCCCCTTCTTTATTATGTGTTATTTGTGTAATTATCATGTTATTTTTTTCCATTATATTGATAGTACAAATTAACCTAAATACTATATTGAATTACACTAAATGAAATTAAAGTTAAGAGGGAGTTTTTCATGTGATTTATGAAGTGCCATAATATTTCATATATATTTATGGATTTATTGGTTTTGTTTTTAAGTGATTTATTCTTGATGTTGTGAAAGAAATTTCTTACTACTAATAATATGTTATTAACAGCTTTCATTATTTTCTAGTCACTTAAGGTTAGTAATGAATTGGGTGGTGTTATAGTTTCCTTTTGGCATAGAATACGGTTGGAATAAAAGAAAATAGTAATGGGTGATGGGTTGGAAATGATAAATGATGGTTTGTTAAATGATTAATGATAATGATTTGAATAATTATGTTTAATAAATTGTTAAATATAGAATAAATGTTATTAATGATTAATGAATGTATTACAATGGGTAGTGATTTAAATATTGGTTTTACATTAAAATGGTTAACAGTTGAAATGCATATGGTAATAAAAATACAAGAAATTATACTGTTAAATGAAATGAGAAGATGGTAATGCTGATATGGATGATTATGTGATTTTTTTGGGATTATTTGTGGCATTATAATGGAAGTGGTTATAAGAGGCTGGTGGTAAGAAGAAAATGGTTGACGAGGGTGTTTGCTGTGTTAGTTTGGTGTAAAGCCTTTAGAAAGATTTATGTTTCACTATATACTTATTATATTGTCTTATTATTTCTTACGCACCTCCACTTGAGTCAAGTAACCTGATTGAAATCCATATGGGTACTTTGGTTCTAAGTGTTTTTCTCAATATCTAGGATATATAGGGAACACATATAGAACCACTCCCTCTTCCCTTCTCCCCCTTCACACTTAGTATGAGTTATAATGGATCACAGTGGGTGTATATATATGAACTATAATGATTTTAGGTTTTTGTTTATATATGTTCTTGTTGACTTGATTATGTGTATTTGGTGTGGATACATTGTGGGGCCTGTGCATTGTAGGAGGAGAGTATGATGTTTATGTCCTTCATGTTCACGATATCATACTGTGATGAGGATGTGATGTGTAGTTGTGATGTGGATATGGTTTTTTAAGTGTTTGTGGCATGTTTATATGTGGATATATTGTTATGAAATTATATAGAAGTGTTAGAAGCATAATAAATATTCTATTAGAGTGTGAGAATGAGTAGATTAGTAGGGAAGTGGATGTGGGTTAATTTATTAATAGATATTCTTTTGATATTACACTTAAGATGGATTTTGGAATTAGACACTCATGAGAATGGGATGGGATGATATATCAATAATATTTGTTAAAATATTTATATGGAATAACATGAGAGACAATCTATGACACAATTGATTATCCCCCCTATGATTTAATGTAACTTGAGCTTACCAAAAACATTAGGAATGATGATATTGAATGTAGGGAAGAGACCTAGGAGTGGTAGATGTATCATTCTTGATTATTCTTGTGGCTTTACTGGGGTGATTTGAGGAAACAATAATGAATCTAATGTAATTATATTTAATTAATTCCATATTGTAGAGATTATGAGAATCCTTTCTTTTCTTATAAACCTGGATTTTGGTTTTCATTCATATGTATTTTAGGTTGGTGAGGTATAAAAGGATGGACTAGTTGACCATAGATGGTTTGACCCAATAGAGGATGATGAGCCCCAGAGGATGATGTCGTGTGTGTTTTACCATCTATGACACAAGTGATTATCCACACGAACCCCTTTGTGTTTGGAAACTGTGTTGATTTTTATGGGGGGGTCTATCCTGGTTCTGTTGATTTCCAAATCTTTATTCGAAATGGTTAGGATCTATTAATCTCTATTTTTATAAGGATGTGGTTCTCATCTACTGTATTTGGAAGTCTTTTTTTCTGTATTTTAACCATAAATACTAATATTTGAGATTAAAATAGGATGTATATGAATAAATATTGGATGGATACTAATCATTTAACAATAGTGTATGAGAACGGAGTGAAAGAGTTCATCAAGTTTGCAAAGGATCATGCAAAGGATCCTTCTAAAATCTTTTGTCCATGTTTACATTGTTGTTATTCTAGAAAATTTACTCCATAGGAGTTTGATGAACATTTGATACGTCACATAATAGATTAGAGTTATAAATTTTGGAATAAACACGTAGAAAATGATAATGTAGCTAATGGCTAGGATAAAACTACATTTTATAGATCATTAGATATGAATACAAATATGGATAATGAAGAAGAATGTATGGATGATGTGATTATAGATGCCAATGATGATGAAGATCTTAATGAGGAAATGACAAATACAATTTAAGATGAACTCCGTGATTGCCCAAAGTTTTTTAATAAGTTAAAGAGTTGTGAAAAGATGCCATTGTATGCTGGTCGCACTAAATATACAGCATTGTCAGCTGTACTAATGTTTTATAAATTTGAAATAGGAAATAGATGGAGTGATGCCAGTTTTATAGAACATCTTTCTCTCTTGAATGACATGCTCCTAGAAGATAATGAGATCTCATGCTGGACATATGAATCTAAACGAATTCTACGCTTGATGGGTATGATTTCTGAAAGAATACATGCCTGAATGAAATATTTTATATTGTTTTGAAAGCTGAAAAAATCACTTATTGAATTCTCAATGTGTGGTTGTTCTCGATGCAAGAAAGATGAATCCAATCCTACAAAAGTTGTATGGTACATTCCATTCATTCCAAGGGTTAGGTATCTATATGGAAGTGAAGAAACTGCAAGACAATTTTCGTGGCATGCATATAAAAGAAATAAAGATGGGAAAGTACATCATCTGGATGACTCTCCTCAATGGATGAAAATTGTTCATGAGTATCCTAAATTTGGAAAAGAGCTGAGAAACCTTCGTCTTGCGTTATCTACAGATATAGTGAACCCTTTTGGTTTTCAAACAAGCACTCATAGTACATGGTCTGTTATGTTAGGAAATTATAACTTTCCACCCTGGTTATGCATGAAGTAGAAATTAATTATGTTATCTATGCTTATATAAAGACCAAAACAACTAGGTAATGATATTGATGTTTATCGGGATCCTTTGATCGAGGATTTGAAGTTATTGTGGGATTCATGTGTTATGTTGTATGATGGTTATAAAAGTGAATACATCACGTTGAGATAGATGTTGTATGGGACAATAAAGGATTTCCCTACTTATTGAAATTTATCAGGCTACACCATTAAAGAAACTCAAGGGTTTCCCATGTCTGAAGAAGATACATAATCAATTAAGTTGAAAGATTTATAAAAATATATGTTTCTAGGACATCATAGATTTCTACCTCATCGGCATAAGTACTGATCGTGGATGACATAATTCAATGAAAGTTCAAAACAACGTGCATCACTGTATCTACTAACAGGTGATCAACTATTTGAGAAAGGAAAAGATGTGGACAATGTTTTTGGTAATCCATTTTCGAAAAACCTTACGAAAATCGGTTGGAAAAAGAGATTAGTTTTTTTTGAATTACCATACTGAAATTGTTGGTACGTCAGAAATTTTATTGAAGTGATGTATGTGGAAAACAATATATGTGACGGTGTTATCGGAACATTGCAAATGCCCCTGGGAAAAAAGGATGGAATTAAGTCACGGTTGGACATGGTCGATATGGGAATACAAGAAGATTTGGCTCTCGTGAATGGTGAAAATTGAATATTTCTTCATCCCGTTGCATACACTAGGGAGGAGAGATATCAGTTTTTAAACTTCTTTAATAATGTAAAGGTTCCAGAGGGGTATTCATCAAATATAAAGAGAATTGTGTCAATGAATGATTTCAAGTTAAATGTTTTGAAATCACATGACTACCATGTTTTTATGCAAGATCTAATTCTGATAGCTTTACATTGAATTTTTCCCAAGAAGGTTTTTCATAAGTTAACCAAATATTATTTCTTTTTCAAACATACATGTAGAAAAGTTTTATACCTAGTGAAATTTCCAATAATGGAAATAGAAATTGTAATCATATTATGTGAATTAGAAATGTTCTTCCCATCAACATTCTTGGATATGATGGTTCATTTGATGATTCACTTCATGAGAGAGATTCGACTTTGTGGTCATGTGCACAATAGATGGTTGTACCCCATTGAACGTTTTATGAGTATTTTTATAGGGTATGTCAAAAATCAAATTCCACTAGAGTTTTTTATAGTGGAGCGATATATTATTGAGGAAGCCATTGAATTTTGTACCAAATACCTATCTGATGTGGAAAGCATTGGTCTCACAAAATCTCATCACACTGGATGTATTGAGGGTGAGGGAATTTTTGGAAGAGATTTTGTGACAATCAGTATTACAGATCAGGAGTATGACCACCTTTATGTTGTGCATAACAATTGGGAGGTTGCTCCACATATTGAAACTCACAAAGAAATTCTTTGGCAGTTGAATCCATCAAGGGCTGATAAATGGATATCAAATACACATAATAACCAGTTTATAGAATGGTTTTAGGGCCATATTTTTAAGGAGTTGGATGATAATACAAATTCAATTTCATAAAGACTTCGATGGCTAGCCGCTGGACCAAATGTGTATGTATTATCTTAAAATTCTTTTGTCATTAATGGTTATACATTCTATATAGATGAACATGATGAAGATAGTACCATGCTAAATAGTCAAGTTACACTTGTGGCTAAAGTGATGCATGTTTCGAGTAGTAAGGACAGAAATCCAATTTATGAAAATATGTCATACTTTGGCATTATCAAACAAAAATGGGCGTTGGATAACACGACATTCCAATTGCCGATTTTTCATTGAAAATGGGTTGATAACAACAGTGGTTTTAAAATATACGAATGGAGATTTTTGAAAGTTGATTTTAGTAAAGTATGGTACAAAGAAGAATAGTTTATAATGGAATTACAAGTAGTACATGTTTTTTATGTTCCAGATCCTGCAAACCAAAAGTGGTCGATTGTTCTGTTATTGTCCAAAAATACTGAATGGTCCAATGAAAATTCAGTTGTGGACGATCCTTTCAGTGTTACATCGTAATAATTTCACATCAGTCCCAATGTAGATGATGTTTTTTATGTTAGAGGAGACCACAATGAATGGAATTGGATAATCGATAGAGGTTTCAAATCCGTTCAGCCGTTGAAAATAAGAAAGAGAGTTCAATAAACTTGTTATATTATGTTTGTAATATAGATCTTGTTATCTCATGTTATTACCTTATTATTACTGAATTTATGTAATCTAAATTAACTTTTCAACCTCTTTTACAGATAATGACTCTTACATGTTCTGGTGCTCCAAACCTTGAGGCTGAACCAGTCTCTCATGTTGTTGCTGCTACTGCTCCGACTACGGCTACTCATAGTGTAGAGCAACAACAAGTTTCTGAACCTATTTCAGCTTCTAGTGTTGAGGTCCAACAACCATCAGTAGATGCCATTTCTACAATTTCAGATGAACATATATATGATGTTGATATTGGTGAAATGGTTGGGGATGAAGGACCGACATCGCAAAAAACACAGGTGTGTTGTAGTTTGACGGTGTTAGCCAATGTTTCTTAAGGCAAAAAGAAAAGGCATCAAATTTGATTTTGGATGGAATGCACAAGGCCAACATGAAAATCCCAACAAGGCTATGTTTAGTAGTTACATTGGAGTTGTCACTCAGCAATGAGTGTCGAATGACATAGATTCATGGCACCATGTTGTCTACGGGCTGAATGTTGTGATATGGGAAGAAATTACGGTAATATTATGATATTATTTAATTAATTTACTAGCAAATAAAATAATGAAACATTGTCTTACTCTTCTCAATATCTTTCAGAGTACATTTATTATAGAAGATTCACAGAAGAATTATGTATAAGGATTATAGGAAGGATTCATTGAGGTTTTCGCATGATTTTAACAAAATGTCACTTGAAAGATTCCAAAGGTAAAATAAACCCTCACCCCCCCATCGTATACGCTCACCTGATATCCCAAGAAGCATGGGATGCATATATTGGCTGCTGTGGGGATGAGAAGTTTTAGGTACATTGTAGGTGATAATACGTTGTTTGGGGATACATGTTTTCATCACTTTGATTCTCAATATTTCATTTATGAAATAGAAACTTTGCACTGAAAATAAGGAACATGCATCAAAACGAACATACCATTATCATAATGCAAGGATAGGGTATGCTTCACTATAAAAGAAAATGGTACATATTTTAAATTTATAGTAATATTGTTAGGTTCCAATAAACAAAATCATAATTATCTTTCTATATTTATATGCAGATTAATGAGTCTAAAACCAAAGACACTTCCATCACACGTCATATGCCAACGAAGGAGACACATGTGAATAAGGAAGGAAAGATAGTAGATTAGAACACACAAAAACTGTGGAAAATATGTGTATTTATGACATGATGATAAAAAGATTTATTTTAAATTTCTATTACATAAAAATAATTAGTTATTTTCCTATATCCATCAGTCATAGGAATCAGAAACTCTTGTAGCGGATCCAAACCAATTATTGACTACTTTGAAGTAGCCTGAACAATACAATCGTGTTAGAGGAGTGGGGTTTGGGGTGACACCCGGAGTATATATTGAGAAAAAAAGAAACGGACGATAGAGACGAATAATTGAAACAAATGAGAAAAAGATGAGCAACTCTTGAAAAACAATTTCAATGGCTGGGAGAGTTTCTCGAAACTTTTATGGGTGGGAAGCTAGGAGAAGAAACAACTCAGGAACAACTAGCGCTTGAAGATCCTTCCCCACCCCCCACCAGCTTTGAGGCAAGCCATTCCCCTCAAAGAGCTGTCTTAACCATGGTAATCAATATTCTAACAATTGTTCCCATGAAATGTGAATCAGAGAAACACTGATACTTTTTCTATACTGATCTTTTACCGGGTGATAATGACTATGATTTATATCTGTCAACACCCAACTATCACCTTGTAGAGAGGGCTATAATGTTCAACATCTCAGATGACAAGATGCATAATAGAACACTTCTGAAAGATCATCTAAAAGTGACTATTATAGTATCTCTTGAGCCAAATGCAGATCTACCAATTCCACTTGATGATGATGATATTCATACAGTTGAAAAGGATATTGGGACATTCATTGCATGGATGTCACAACTTTTAAGTGTACATGCAGACAAATAAGTATTTATTTAGTTTTTTTCAAGATAATACTCTAACAATTATTGAAAAAAGGGTCTGAATCAGTGAATGTTATTATAGATGGAGAAAGGGAAGGGGGTGACAAATGTCGTCTCAAACCCATCTAAATGATCAACCAACTGATCCCAAGGATCTACTGAAAGCACAATAACACCACCTATTCTCTATCCAAATTTACTAGCATTGAAGACTCATTTGGATACGAAGCTAAGAGGTGGTAGTAGTCATATTGTGGAATTCGAAAAGAATATATACGTAGAGGAAAGTCATTATTTTATTGCTACTAGAAATGTAAATGATATCTTTGAAAATGGTTAGATATGTGTCAAATTTGTAAATATATATATGAGGTATGTTTTTATGAATTGACTTTCTAAAAGTTGATCTAATGTGCAAATTATGACTAAATTAATTTTATATTTTTGAAAGACGTATATAGGAAAAAAAATTGAAGGAATTTTCCCATGAGCCCAAATTAAGACTCATCAGTCCTCATACCACAAAAACACATCTAACAAAATTAGAGCCATCAAAAAATGATGAAATAGAGAACAACTTGCGGAAAATATTTGAAAGCATGATTACAGATGACAGACTCTTCCTAATACCAACCATGCAAGGGTAAAATTCTATGATTGAAGCATATCAATTATATTTTCACTTCTTTTATTAATTATTCCTTTTTGTGTTACTAGGCAACATTGGATGCAAATTGTGGTGAACTTGGACACTCCAAAGATTTATTTTCTGGATTCAAAGTAAGGATATACATCAAACCGACCACACATGATGGAGTTTGTGAATCTGTATAACACTACATCCTATATTTTAGGTCTAAACATTATTTAATATAATTTATATTATCTTTTACTCAGGATTCATTAATGATAGGGCAGTGTATCATTATCTTCTAAAAAATTGAATGAGGATAGGGGCTATGCATAAGGAGGTGACAAAGTACTACGTTTGGACAAATATCAAGGTATATATAATAAAATTTCATTATTCAAACACATATCACAACAAGTTACTTATTCACCAAATGATAAAATGTATTGCAATGTAAAAAACAAACAAACAATAATTATTGCATTTATTATGTTTGTAAACATATGAAAGAGATCTTTTTTCATCAACAAACTAGAATCCCTAAAGAGGTATTTTAAAAAAACTACTATTTCATTTTATTTATTTATTAATTCTTTATTTTTATATTTTGTAGTACTACTCTAAATGTTGAAAAGCCTCATACCCACAAGATGATATATATTTGTTTAAAAATTAGTGGGCACATACCTGATGGCATATTGTACACAAATAGAATGAATATATGACTTAGGTACGTTTACAATTGGCGGTCATTTTTGAGAGGGGTTAAGGGGATGAAAAGATGAAACATTGTGGTTCGTTAATGTTCATTGGAAAATTTTACTTGTTTTTAAATAAGTCATCCTTTCTCAAATGAGTCATTTTTTAATTTTAATAGATGAAATGCACCAGCAGCATTCAAGAATGATGACCCACTCAAAGGGTCTCTCTTTTGTTTTAAATGAATAGAATTTTATGTGAAATCAACAACTAACGTACAAAAATTCAAAAAAATGCATTCATATTGTGTTGATACATTAGGAGAGAAATCCATCGGTAATTTTTGACATGTAAGAGTCAAACCTACCTCAATACGAGGCACGGTGTGTCCGGTATCAATCAAAGGGTCTCTCTTTTGTTTAAAATGGACATAATTTTAAGTGAAACAAAAAAAGACCTATAGAAATCCAAAAAAAAATTCATTAATATATTGTTGATCCTTTAGGAGAACAATCCATGGGTGCATTGGTGATGTGTACGAGTCAACCCCATATCAATCCAAGTCCCAGTGTGGTTGGTATCACTCAAAGGGTCACTCTTTTGTTTAAAATGGAAATAATTTTAAGTGAAAAAAAAACTAACGTACGCAAATCTGTCCAAATGAATTTTTATTCTGTTGATACTTTTGTAGAATGATCCATGGGTGAGTTAGTGATGTGTACGAGTCAAACTTTTCTAATTCTGAGACACGGTGTGGCCGGTATCACTCAAAGTGTCTCTCTTTTGATTAAAATGGACATAATTTTAATTGAAAACAAAAACTGATGTACGAAAATCTGAACAAATGCTTTCAGATTGTGTTTATCCATTAGTAGAATGATCTATGGGTCATTTTTTATGTGTATGAGTCAAACCTTCCTCAGTCAGAGCCACGGTGTGGCCGATATCACTCAAAGGGTCTCTCTTTGGTTTAAAATTGATAGAATTTTAAGTGAAAACAACAACTGACGTACGCAAATCTGAACAAATGCATTCAGATTTTTTTGATCCTTTAGGATAAAGATAAATAGGTCATTTTGGATGTTTAAAATTCATCCCCACCTCAATCCGATGTACTTTGTGGACAGTATCACTCAAAGTGTCTCTCTTTTGTTTAAAATTGATCGATTTTTAAGTGAAAATAACAACTAATGTACGGAAATCTAACCAAACGAATTCCAATTATATTTACCCTTTAGGTGAATGATCCATGGGAGAATTGGTGACATGTACAAGTCACCCTCTCCTCAATCTGAGCCACTGTGTGGCTGGTATTAGTCAAAGGGTCTCTCTTTTGTTTAAAATGGACATAATTTTATGTGAAAATAGAAACTGACATATGAAAATCTTACCAAACACATTAGTATTGTGTATATCCTTTATGATAATGATACATGGTCCATTTGTGACATGAATGAGTCAACACCTCCTCAATATGAGGCACAGGGTGACCGATATCACACAATGTGTCTGTCTTTTTATTAAAATGGACAGAATTTTACGTGAAAACAACAACTGATGTACATAAATCAGACAAAATGCATTAGGATTGTGTTGATACTTTAATATAACGATCCATGGGTGTGTTGGTCATTCGTACGAGTCAACCACACCTCAATCTGAGACACGTTATGGCCAGTATCACTCAATGAGTCTCTCTTTTGTTTAAAATGGACAAAAATTTTAGTGAAAACAAAAATTGATGTATGAAAAGCTGACCAAACACATTCTTATATTGATGATACTTTATTAGAATAATCAATGTGTCATTTTTGATGTGTAAGAGTCAACCTCGCCTCAATCTGAGCAACGGTGTGGCTGGTATTACCCAAAGGGTCTCTCTCTTTTGTTTAAAATGGACAGAATTTTAAGGGAAAACAACAACTGACATATATATATCCAACAAACACATTCATATTGTGTTGATTATTTAGAATAAAGATCCATGGGTGTGTTGGTGAAATGTACGAGTCAGCCCTGCCTCAATCCGAGGCACAGTGTGGCTGGTATCACTCAAAGTGTCTCTCTTTTCTTTAAAATGGAAAAAAATTTAAATGAAAACAACAACTGACATACAGAAATCCAACCAAACACATTTTTATTGTTTTTATAATTTATTAAAAAGATCTATGGGTCATTATTTATGTGTACTAGTCTACCCCGCCTAAATCCGAGCCATGTTGTGTCCAGTATCACTCAAAGGGTTTCTCTTTTGTTTAAAATGGTCAGAATTTTAAGTGAAAACAACAACTGACGTACAAAAATTTTCCAAAAACATTCTAATTGTGTTAATACATTAGTATAATGATCAATGGGTACGTTTTTTACATGTATCTGTCAACCCCACCTCAATCCAAGGTAGGGTGTGTCCTGTATCACTCAAAGGGTCTCACTTTTGTTTAAAATGGACAGAATTTTAGTCAAAACAACAACTAACATACATAAATATGACCAAAAGACTTTAGATTGTGTTTATAATTTAGGAGAATGATCCATGGGTCATTTTTGATGTGTAGAAGTCTACCCTGCCTCAATCCATGGTACGGTGTTGTCGGTATTAATCAATGTTTCCCACTTTTATTTAAAATGGACAGAATTTAAAGTGAAACCAACAACCGACATACGGAAATCCGACCAAACGCATTCATATTGTGTTGATCATTTTGGAGAATGATCCATGGGTGCATTGTTGATGTATATGAGTCAATCCAACCTCAATCTAAGCCACGATGTGGCCGATATCACTCAAAGGGTCTCTCTTTTGTTTTAAATGGATAGACTTTTAAGTGAAAACAACAACTGATGTACGCAAATCTGACCAAATGCATTTGAATTATATTGATCATTTAGGATAATGATCCATGGGTCATTTTTGATGCGTACATGTCAAACCCTCCTCAATATGAGCCATAGTGTGTCCGGTATCACTCAAAGGGTCACTCTTTTGTTTAAATGGACAGAATTTTAAGTGAAAACAACAAATCACGTATAGAAATCTGACCAAACACATTTTGATTGTGGTTATCCTTTAAGATAACAATCCATGTGTCACTTGTGATGTGTACGAGACAACCCCACCACAATCTGAGGTAGGGTGAGGTTTTTATCACTAAAAGTGCATTTCTCTTGTTTAAAATGGGCATAATTTTAAGTGAAAATAACAAATGACGTACAGAAATCCGACCAAACACATTAGGATTGTGTTGATCCTTTAAGAGAACAATCCATAGGTCATTTTCAATGTGTATGATTCAACCATATCTCAATATGAGCCACAGTGTGGCCGGTATCATTCAAAGTGTCTCTTTTTTTAAATGGAAACAATTTTAAGTGAAAACAAAAATTGACATACGCAAATCTGACCAAATGAATTTGGATTGGGTTGATCCTTTAGGATAACAATCCATGGAAGAACACCCAACCCCCTGGATGTCCCCCCATCCCCTGGACACCCCCACCCCCCTAGACACCACCCCACCACCTAAACACCTCCCCCACCCCCTGGACACCCCCACCCCCATGGATAGCCACCACCACCCCTTTGGACACCACCCCACCCCCTTGAATAGTCCCACCAACCCCTGAACTGCCCCCACCCCCAGGACAACACCCCATCCCCTGGACACCCCCACCACTCTGGACACCCCCACCCCCTGGAAAGCCCCCCACCCCCTGTACATGCCCATGGATAGCCCCCCCACCACCAGGACACCCCCACTCCCCTGGACACCCCCACCAATGGATGGCCACCCCCACCCTCCTTGACACCACCCCACATCCCTTGGATATCCCCACCAAAACCTAGACCGCCCACACCCCCCAAACACCCCCATCCCTTGGAAATCCCCCACGACAACCTGGACACCTGCCCACCCCCCTAGGCACCCCCATGGATAGCCCCCCCCCCCCACCTGGACACCACCACCCTTCTAGACACCACCCCACCACCTAGAAACCCCCACCCCTTGGACACCCCCACCCTCATGGACAGAACCCACCGCACCCTGGACACCACCCCACCCCCCTTGAACTGCCCCAACCTTATGGACTACCCCTCAACCCCTTGGACACCACCCACCCCCTGGACACCCCTATCCCCCCGGATACCCCCATCCCACCCTCCTGGACACCACCCCACACCCCTTGGACAACCCCACCAACCCCCTGGACCGCCCACACCCCCTGTACACCCCTACCCCTTGGAACCCCCCCCCCCCAACACCCTGGACACCAACCCCCCCCCCCCCCCAGACACCCCGATGGACATCCTCCCCCACATGGACACCCCCCATAGACACTTCCTCACCACCTAGACACCCCCACCCCCCTTGGACACCCCCACCATCATGGATATCCCCCACCACCGCCTATACACCCCCAACCCCTTGGACATCCCCCATCCTCCTGGACCACCCCCACCCCCCTTGGACACCCCTATCCCCCCAGACACCCTCATCCCCCCAGAAACCCCCTACCCACTTGGACAGCCACCCCAAACCCCTGAAAATCCCCCCAACCCCCTGAATTCTAAATTAAATTCATTATGTTTTTAATTAACTTATGAATTATATGTTAATGGTGTATGGGATGACTTGATGTATGGGTATACTTGGTATAATTACCTTATGAATTATGTGTTAATTATCTATGGGTATACTTACTTGTTGTGATGCTGAATTTTTTGTAGGTGTTGTTTGGGTGTGCTGCTGCAAAATTTTTTGTTACAGAAGACTGGGAATTTATCAGCACTTATAAAGGACACCTTTTTCAGTGCTAAAAATCACTGATAAAACCCACCTTTATCAGGTCTAAAAAATTGCTGATAAAGGATCAGTTTATCAGCACTAAACAAGCACTGATAAAAAGAACATTTATCAGTGCTTTTGTATCATTGATAAAGGGGTCCTTTATTAGACCCTTTTTAGCACTGATAAAGTGTCCCTTTATCTGCACGTTTGTAGACTTGATAAATTATTCTTTTATCAGTGCTTTTTTATCGATGATAAAGGCTTCCTTCATCACCTCTTTTTTAGCACTAATAAAGTATCCCTTTATCAGTGCTTATTGAGCACTGATAAAGGGGACCCCCCCTTCTCAGCGCTGAGCTTTACAACGATTTTTTAGTGATGATAAGCCCCGTTTTGAGCACAGATAAAGCCCATTTTTGTATTAGTGACTCAATTGAAGCTACTCATTTTCCAAAATCAAAGTCAAAATGTTAGATATATGAGAACTTGAAGATTGATAATTAAGTACATGGTGTGTAAATGGGTCCACATGGCATGTAAACTCACATTCACTTATGTCCATGTACTTACTAATACATGTATCTCTATCTTTGTAGTACTACATAGTGTGTGATCCCGCTCTATTGTATGGTTGTGTTCTTCTTTGAAAATAACTAGGTGTTCATGTTATCATACACTGTGTTTATGGAACCAAAAAGAAATATCTCAGCCCCCTAGGGCAAGACTGAGTTCTCCTAGCTATGCTTGTGTCCTTCGATCCATGCTTGGGTATCTAGCCATGTACCTTGCTATCTATAGGTACCAGAACATGCATGTTTATATGGTCATTTATGTGTTTCTAGTTATCCCCTTTTCTATGTACTCCCAAAGTCCACATCGGAGAACCGACATCAGGTCAAAAAGATGGGGGGTCCCACAACGCGTGTGATACTTATCCCACCAGGAAACCCTACCTACAATTTCTAGTACACATCATGTCATGTGTTCATCCCAGTACATAATGTGATGTCAATATTTTTTTATAAAGTAATATCTATCATATGAATTTTAGATTCACTTCTCTCAATACCAAATCCACCTAATTCAGCCCTGAATCTTACTAGGGAGTGTGGATATAGGTTTGTTTACTCCTGATTTATCGATAGCTGCAGAATTCCATCCACCTAAAGCCTTGCTTGACTCTAGCCAACACTATATCACTCCACCCTTGTAAGAGGAAGATCAACCTGGTGTCTAATCTCTTTCTCCATCACTTGAAATACCACAATGTATAATAATCCATCTACAAGTCACTGATATAGTCATTTTGAGCTCATAAACTGTGAATCTGGGGGTCTAATAGTGATTGGACCTACCCAACAATATTGAATTGTAGTCTTGTATCCCATATTGTGGAATGTGAGAAACAAGTGGGGGAAAGGAATAAGAACAAATGTGAATGAATCGTTAGACAATAATTCTTGGGAAATAATCATAGATATAGGATATTCATGGTGATAAACATGGAATTACCAATATTAGATAATAAATCTAATAAAATATTAAATTAAACAACGGGTCTCATGTGAAGGGTGTGATATATCCAAAAAGAGATAAATGGATAAAATTAATTCTTTAAAAATTTATTCAGGTTGGATGAAACAATAATTGATGAACCCTACATGATTATGGATCAATCGTTGGTGAAAAAGTGTCCACCTGCAATGGGGAAGATTGACTGTGTTCATTGTCTTTCAATCCACCGTGATACAATCATAATGAATCATCTGGTTATGAATCTATAGTGAATAATTATTTGAATATCTTCTCAAATATCCTGGGGGTTTTCATCTAACCCCATATATTTTAAATATTAGGATCTTTATAGTGGGAAACTAGTTTTGGGAATTATATGAATTAATTAGTTAATCCACATAATATACAACCAAATGAATGACTCATTAGAACATCCTACACCAACCATATTTTGGTCAAAAATAAGGTAAATCTCATGCTTTATATTCAACCATGGGCTGGTATTTCTGATATATGATTATTTTCAATAAATATTCTATTATTTCATAAAAAACCTTCATGAATGATATAAAAATATTTAATATTTTAAAAAAATTAACAATGGGCTCGCTATGCCTCAGAATCAAAAATTGTCTCAGCATCTACCTCTAAGAAATATTACACAATATATTTCAATGTTTTACAAGGAAAAAATAGAGTCTCTACATTATTACCTCATATAAATGATTTCATACAGGAAAAAACAATAGAAAAAGGAGGGGTTACTGAAATCATATCTATCTATCCTAATCTAAGGAACACTACAATATTCTCCCATTATACCATTTTACATGAACCAAGATAATGTTCCATAGTCATTAGATCCTATCATGATGATCCTTGATAGACACCAGGTAATCTGGGAAGGTGGTTCCAATCTCAATGTCCAACTCTCCCCAGTTAATAAAATTTGTTGGATCAGACACAAATCTTATCATATGTGGCACATGGAATATGTCATGCAGTCATCCCAACTGTGGGTGTAATTATAGTAGGTAAGTAACCATGCCAACCCTCTGATGAATCTCAAATGTCGTGATAAACTTCATAAATAGATCTCGTTCTTGTTTGAATATCCACAATCTTCATCATGGGGAGGCTCTCAGTTAAACATGGTATCCTTTATTGAAATCCAAGGGATTACAGTGTCTATCTTCATAAGATTTATTCCTACTCATTTTCTATTATCCCCTAATCATGGATCACTTGTACCTTCTCTTTCATCACTTGCAGCATATTTTTTCTAATAAGAGATTCCAAACATATCTTAGTCCTAGATATTGGGGACACAAATGTCTTCCATATAGAAACTTTAAAGGTTCTATATTGATAGTAGAGTGATAGATATAATTTTAAGTAATATATATAGAATAAAATTGATCATCCAAACTCCACCCATAGTCTAAAATACAATCCATTAACAAATCCTCAAACACGTGGATAGTACCTTCGGTCTTCCCATCTATCTGGGGGTCAAAATTTTTACTTACCCTCAAATGGGACATGAATGCCTTCTATATGTCCCTGGAAAACTGTGATGCGAGACACAATATCACATTCTGGTACAATATTCAAGTAAAATCCTTGAATATGGATGATCTCCCTAAGGTAAAACTTCCCCAACCTCTATACATATATTTTCTCCCTGATAGTAAATATGTGCGCTAACATGGTATGTCAGTGAACTGTCACTTAGAAGGAATCATGGAATATCTCTATCTAAAGATTTCCTTTCACAAATTCAAAAGATATTCCATCCCATTTCCACTATAAGACCCAAATAGGCTCTAACAAACCTATCAGAACCTGGTACTCCTCATTTACTTGCTCACATGTGAGACACCAAGAGGTGAACTCGACCACACTCTACCTCATGCCAGCGAACCAAAACTACTACGGAAGGTCTCTTTAAATCATTCCCACACTAATATTTACAACCAAATGTAATTCTAAAAATCCATCATTACCTCATATCACAACATTACTAGAGAAAAAATCAATTCTTAGAAAAGGATGACATGATTCCGCCCTCTAGAGAATACATATGGCGATTCTCATAAGGATATGTGTCCACGTAGGACTTCATTGTTGATGTAACCCAACTGAGCCTCCATCACACACTAGAGAACCAAATGATTCAACACTATTGAATGAAGATAATATGTTACCATATTCTATACAAAGGTTGGCTATAAAGAATATAACTTCTCATATGCTACCTCAACCAAACGAGTACAATACTTTTATATGAGTGCAAATACCACCATGATTTCATTCCCAAAAGTATGGACTATATCAAAATCTCATTTTTTACACATCAGGAATTTAAAAAATTTCATTTAAGAATGAATATAATTTTTTGGCATGATTTATAAAACATGATAAACTTATTCAACATACGAGACTGAATTTACATGTGTTACATGCAAGACCGAGTTTTACCACCTTTTAAAGAATCACTAATTTTAAAAATAAAATTTGACACTTTTATGTATTTTATTTTTAAAAATAAATTTTTTTTATAAATTCGAAACATCAAAATTATCTTTGGGTGAATTTTTAAGATTTTTCTAAGAAACATCCTTTGTTGAAGAATAGTGAAAAATGTAGTAATTTAGTTAAAAAAAACTTTATCTTTTAAATAATTATTAATGATGAATTATGTTTTAGATATTTTTTAGAGTCACATTTGATCAATTGTACATTTATTTATACAATTAAGTTCATTTGAATCAATTTTATTTTGAAATTGAATATCAAAACTTAACAAAATTTTGAACATTTTTCTAATTTAAAAACCCATTATTTTACCCCATCTACAGGATTAGCGTTATTCTTAATTTTCCCACTCTTCTGATTTGAATTTTGGAAATACTATTTACATGAACATAATTACTATGATATTTTTGCTCTAATAAGATCAAATTTATTTTTTGACCAAAATTATTAGTGAATGTGATTAGAATTAATTACAGTGATTAAGGTATGATTAAGATTAATAAAGGACTAAACCATAATATTAAGCAACAAAATGACCCGGAAACTTGTCAAAAAACAATTTGATTCCAACAATTGGACCATTCCCTCACCTAGTTCGAAATATATGGGTGATTTTGATATTATTAAATGATATTTCCCTATATAAAAGGGTAAGGAAAAAATGTGAATTTTCTTTACCTTTAACAATTATAAAATATTGAGATATGTAAAAGACATCATATTTTCATTTATATATATCCTTTTAAAAGATATATGGGTTATTTTTATCATTATAAATTCTCAATAATTTTTAGAGATGGTTTATGTGCTTAAAATACTTATGAAATGCCAATGTAGTGAATATTTATTTAATAATTAACTAAAATAAATGATACTATAAATATTAAAAATTAAGGTAATTGATTGAATTATTGCCTTTATTTGTTTTTATATGAATATATCATGTTAAACAAATGTAAAACTAATATATTTTTGTTCCAATATAATATTTATATATTAAAATTGACATTAAATAATAAAGGTCAAAATAGACATTATTCTTGTTTTATAATAATTGAATCTTATTAAATGATTTAAAATTAATAAAAATACTATATTCTTCCAAGTGATTTATAAGTGTTAATAACTATTAATTTTTTTTATTAATGGACCAATTAATCTTTTATAATTAACATATTTTCATATATACTATAAAAATGTTGTCAAAATGGTCCGGGTTCAAGTATCATTTTAGCGCATCACATGCGCTTGTGGTAAAAATAATATCCAAAAAACATGATAAATTTATTTTATAAATTATATATAATATTAAAAATTAATTTTCTGAATAGTTTCTAATAAATCTCACTTTAATTTAATCATAACGGTTAAATTTATTAGATTAGAAAACTAGATGCTTTAATAAAAATCAAAATGATAAAATCGGGGAATCATAGAATTTAGGGAACAAAATAATTTAAATGCACATATATTTGTGTGGATGAGGTTTTAATATACTATTATTCCCCTTTAATCCATTATTTTTTCATTTCAGAGTCACATTAGGTAATATAAACACCGAATTAGTGAAAAGTTTTTTGTATTTACAAAAGTGCCACTCCCCCTCCACTATTAAATGGAAACCACTATACTCCTTCCTCACACCTATCAAGACACATTGTCTCATCCAAAATTAGTCAAAATAGTATCCCACAATCCTTCCCCTAGACCTATATGCCTAACCTTAGACATAAATCAATTCAAGTATGATCTTTGTGCATACCAAAATAGGTTACCTGATTATGATATAACACCTTCACTAATGATTTCTAATTTCATTTCCAATATCCAATACCTATATTATTATTATTATATTATTAAATAAAAAAACTTTATCCTCAATATACTAATATTTTGTTATGATAAAGTTTATACCTACACTTACACACACCTACATCTAATGGGTAACGAACAGAATGTTTCTGTGTTTGATGAACTGCACCCTCATGAAATGATGATTGTTCAATTTTCCCCTACCACCTGTCATGGTGGACGTTATGATGGAAAATACATATACATATATATATATAATATTTTATTTATGATATCAAATTATTTTTTAATTTATATTTAGAAAATAACTTTATGTTATCCAAGTTGTGTAAGTACGATAACTTCGTTTGAGGACGTGTGGACGCCCCTCAAAGCGATATGATTTGTTTATGAAATACATGAAATGAATAAACTATGTTTTTAATAAAAAATTATAAAATATATAAAACCATGATATATTTTATATTAAAAAATAAGAAGTTAAAACATACTTGACAAACTAGGCAATTGACACCTAAAATAGTCAAAATAATGAAAGATTGTTAACAAATATGTAATAAAATATTATAACTAGATAAAATATGATATTATAAACATTATTATGGTCCTTTTATTATTATGTATCATATTTTAAACCACTATATAAGTGGATAAATACCATAATATAAAAGGAACGTTAAGGTAAGGACATTCAATCTCACTTATTACATCTGTGAGATAAATGTCATATTCACCACATAATTATTTTATGTTGTGTAACTACTACCCATTATGGTATATTATATCATTAATTTGTATATATTCATGTTATTTATATGTTTTATTTTATAATTATTAGTTTTTGTTCTTTTTATTCTTATGTAAGGGATTTCATCTCAATTTACATTCCACTGAGGCATAATCATTGGATATGCACCAATTCACGTTTATTTGGTGTATATAATTCGCTTTTACATGTTTTATCATGAATATAATTGATCTAATTATGTTATAAGTTTCATTTAATTCATTTGTAGTTATTATTTAAAGGTTTCAATGTATAATGGGACACACTGGAATGTTTAAATATTCTTTTTACTCAAAAATATTTAATGTCCACAACCCTTATTATTACATATCGTACTATAAGGTATTATTGATAATCCATATTCTTTATTCAATATGTATATTTGGTAAGGTATATTATTTATTTGATTATTAAATATAAGGAATGCTTTATACTAGTAGACATGGGTTAGAGACTATTTAATGAAATCCCTACCAGTTGGGGACTGATGAATAAAATCCCCTCGATGCATCGGTAGTCTCATGAGATGAAATAGTGGGATACCTAACTTATATGGAGTTTTTACCCTATAGATAAAAAATATTGTGAAAGGTCCTGAATATACTAGTTCCATGTACCTAGGGAACATGGTGTCCAAAAAGTAAATAATTTCCCTCATTTAGACTCGGTTATTATTTATCCTTGAGATTTTACATAGACATATCTTTGGATTTATATCATTTTTTGTTTATTGATTAACTCCATTTGTTTCATTTTCATACATTTTCATAATGTTAATGCCTTATCTAGTTGTAATAATGGAAAGTTTATTCAGTTTCTTAACTTTCTATATCAATTGTTTTATTATTTCCTTTGTTGTATTTACCCTTAATGAGAATTTGAGCTCACCCTTGTTATGTTTATTTCCCTAGGTTATGATGAAATAAATTTTTTATTATCATTCAAGGATTCTGTTTATTTTCTTTTTATATGTATGATTTTCGTATTTCTTATTACCCTATGTATTATGGGTATCATATATGTAATCTTTCTTTACGAAGCTGCTGAAATGAATCGTCCTTTGGGATTATATTACATGAAATAATACATCATCTCTAGGGATGCTTTAGGGCTGCACTACTTTCGACCCCCTTCAATGATGGGGTTGTTTGTGTCCTTGTAAGTGTCTCTGGACATAGAATTTTTACTCTTATAATAAAAAAAGTAATATTACTACTAAAAAAATATGGTTATTAATATAAATTCATCCATGTCTAGATACTACAAGTGGGCGTAGTTCTGGAACAAATTTACCTAGGAGTAACAACTGCAACAATGCATTCTGGGATTGACTTGGGGTAACCTGGTACACAATAAAAGTCCATACTACACACCTGGTTTGAAAATCCTAGGGGATACACTTAGGATAATTCTTACTCTCTTTACCTATCATTATGATGGCTTTTTTATTAAATATGCCCCTAAAGTAACAAAATCTTATGATCCCAAGATTTACGATCCATAAATTTATGTCATGTACTATACCATGTTTAGATTTATAGAATGGTCATTATTTTATTAGGTAATATAGTATATCAAAATGTATAAAAATGGTGCTAAGAAAAAGGATTCAGAACTCCACTAATTCCCATGATGCAAAGAGTAAGAAGGATAATACCTTCCACAGTTTTAAAAAATCATTTTAAAGGAAGATAGTCTCCCAAGTACTCTTATCATATGAGAAAATAATATTTTTTTAACAAGACATGTAATTAATTCTCTGATTCATATGGATTTCAAGGCAAGAAGAGAATGGTAGAGAAAATTTTTTAAAACAGGATGAAGGGAAATAAGGATTTTCCCACATGTGATAATTGTGGAAAGAATCACCCTAGTAAATGCTTAAAGTGGATAAGAGTTTTTTATAAGTTTGGATAAAAAAGAAAAAAATTTCATGATTTTAATGGCAAGAAAAAGCTTTCCAATGTTCGATGCTTCCTCTAGAAGGAGATGTGACACTATGCGAATCAATGTCTCAAGAATCAAATAAATATACTCTTTATGATGCTATTGGATAATGAATAAGTTATGATACTATCACAGATGAAGAGGAATGATTAATATGACTGTTAAAGAATTATTTCATTTGGGTATTTTATTAGAAATTTACTTGGTATAAGAATTATGGAATATATGAGCAATTTTATACAATAATTTTCATCAAATATTTGAGACCACATGTTGAATAGAACAATGAAATGATATTCAGTGGAATGTTAATATTTTTTTGGAAAACAAATTATTGAGGGAAACAAAACCCTTAATTGGTTCTTGATTCTGAGATACTAATGAAGAAATTATTTATTTAGATGAGTGATTATTAACTTGGAACTGATTAATAACTTGTCAACAAGTGGTCTATGATATCATTGATGGATATAATGTTACTTTTGGATTTAAGGTATATATCCAATAACATGTTCCTTACTTATGTAATAAGAAATAATTCATATTTCTAATAAGGTTTTATGGTTAATCGAGTAATTTACTATTTTAAGAGGATAAATGATGAAGTTATTCACAAATTTGGAATGTAAAAATTTAGGGATACTTCATGTAGATTAAAGGCTAATGAAGAGTTCATTCTAGAATTTTGGTGACTTCTATTCAGAAGTAATTAGATCATAATCTGTTACAAATGTTAACCGTTTATAAAATGGATTAATAATATCATTGGAAAAGATTTTATAGGGTAATGCCTTAGTTCACTATATGTTTTATTGTGTGCTAAGAGGTGAGGTATAAATAGTTTGAGGTGTAACTAAAGGAAAATATTGTGTTTATAGAAAAGTAAATTTACTTATATGATTATACTGTGATATAATATCTTAATTATAGAAAAAATTGTTTTGAAACAATTTTTTATTATCACAAATTTTTATGTTATCAATGACCTTTATTCACCACTATGGTTTATTGTTTTGTGGTTAACCACATTCAGCTGAACATATTCTCTATCACTCTCCATCAGAACGTGATTGTTCGACTTTTCTTCTCTGTCCATGATTCAATTTTCCACCTATGTTCTCATAGTAGAGAACCAATATATGTGATTGGTTTACATTATTTTCTCTCTTATTAGATAAATATTATATTAACCCTTTTACGATGTGGGTCTTTCAAAAATATTTTATTTTCAATCCCTAGATTACCGAGGTAAAGTTTAAATTTCTATGACATAATTCAATTAAGGTGGGTAGAATGATACATCCCAAGACATTACAATATTTTAATTTTACAATAAATATAATTTTTTTGTTGGCATGATTTATACACAATTTGAAACTTACGCTACATATGACATTGAATTAACATGCATTAGACACAATATCGAGTTTTACCACCATTTAATAGAGAAAATATTTAAAAAATAAATTTTGATACTAATATGAATTTTAATTTTAAAAATAGATATTATTTTTGAATTTAGAATGTTGAAATTATCTTAGGGTGAATTTATGGGTTTGTTCTGAGAAACATCATATTTGATGAATAGTGAAAATTTGAGCGATTTAGTTATAAACAACCTTTTCGTTAAAAAAAATTTAATGATGAATTATAATTTAGATTTTTGTAGAATCAAATTTGATCAATTATACATCTATTTATATAATTAAGTTCATAAAAATCAGCTTTACTTTGATATTAAATATATAAACTTAACCAACTTTTGAACGCTTTTCTATTTTAAAAACCTGTTATATCACCCAGTCTCTGGGATTAGTGTTAATCTTAGTTTTCCCTCTACTATGATTGGATTTTTTAAAATTAGACATTTACAGATCTAATTATTCTGATTTTTTTGTCTAAATATATCAACATAATTTTTTGACCAAAATGATTTGTGAATGTGATTAAAATTAATTATGATAATTAATGTGTGATTAAGCTTAATAAGGGACTAAACCATAATATTAATGAAATAAATGACCTAGAAACTTTTCCAAACTCTATTGGATGCCAATAATTTGACCATTTCACTAATTTTTTCGAAATATATGGTTTTTTGAGAAATTATTAAATAGAATGTCCCTATATAAATGGGTTAGTAAAGAAATAGAAAAAAGGAACTTTCCCTAACTTCAACATTTATAAAATTTTGAGATATGTAAAAAACATCAATTTTTTTGGTTATTGATAAAATTTTGAAATACATATAAGTTGTTTTTATCATAATAAATTATAAATAATAATTATATATGGTTTAGGTACTTGAAATGATTAAGAAACACCAATGTAATGATTATTTAGTCAATATTTAATAGAAACAATGATACTATAAATATTAAAAGTGAAGTTAATTGGTTGAAATGTTGTATTTATTTATTACTAATATAAATATATCTTGTTAAAAACATGGAAACCTAATATACTTGAATTCTAATATGACATTTATATTTTAAAATGAATGTTAAATAAAATATGGAAAAATTGTCATTATTGTTATTTTACAATAAATTAATATTTTTAAATGATTCAAAATTAATGAAATTCTATATTCTACCAAGTGATTTTTAATTTTTAATAAATTTTTAATATGGTATATTAATGGACTAATTAATATATTATAAATATCATATTTTCCCATATACTGTAAAAATGTTTCCAACATGGTCTGGGTT
Organism: Viscum album; assembly: GCA_963277665.1. Lineage (NCBI taxonomy): Eukaryota > Viridiplantae > Streptophyta > Magnoliopsida > Santalales > Viscaceae > Viscum > Viscum album. Next base: position 1,787,326,544 of record OY728128.1, read on the forward strand.
CAAGCAATGCTTTACTGCATCACAAGCGCTTATTGTTAAATTAATTTCCTAAAGACATGAGAATTTTATTTTATAACTTAGATATAAGGTCAATAATTCAGTGTATCAATATTTTCTAATAGATCTCACTGTAATATAGTCCTAATGGTGAACTTAATTAGATTAGAAAATTAGATGCTTTAATAAAAACCAAAATGATATAATTAGAGAATTGAGGAAGTTAAGAAACCAAATAATGAAAATAAAAAAAATAATTGTGTGTGTGTGTATTTTTAGTCCATTATTCCCCTTTAATCGATTTTTTTTCATTATGAGGAACTTTAGGTAATATTGACATCAAATTGTTAATAGCTTTAGGTATTTACAAAAGTGGCACTCCCCCTATACTATAAAAATTCAAGCACTCTAATCTTTCCTTACACCTCTCAATCCACATTAAGTCCTCCAAAATATGTCCAAATAGTATAAATAAAAATCCCTCCCATATACATATAAGCCTACCCATGGGCATAAACCAATTCAATATTTCTTTTGTTACAATCCAAAAGAGGTTACCTGATTAAGAGGTAACACCTTCTCTCATGATTTCTAATTTCATTTCTGTTATCTTCACCCTATATTATTCTTATTCTTTTATTACATATGAAAAATAGTATCATAAATATGATTGAATTTTTTATGTTAATTTTAGACCATTACTTACACAAACCTCTATCTAATGGGTAATAAACATACTACTTCTATGTATGACAAACTACTGCCTCACAAAACGATGATTGTTCAATTTTCCCCTACTGTCTCTCATGGTAGCCATTTTGAGGGAAAATATATTTATATATGATATATATGTTATTTTTATTTCTCATTCTTCAATAATTTTTTTATAAAATAACTTTATGTTATCCAAGTTGTGTAAATATAATAATTTATTTTGAAAAAGTGTGACTACCACACCCTCAAAGTGATATGATTCATTCATTCCATACATGGAACATATAAAGGATGTTTTTAATAAACCTGTATAATTTATATAAAATATAAAAAATATTTTAATTATAATATACATATTTATCATTTATTTTTAAATATTTTAATACAGGAAAGTAATTAAATTAGCGTTCATGCGTACATATGGCCTACCGTCTCCATGATTGGTGCACTTCATGTCAAATCTAAAATATTATGAACAATTATAAATACTTTTATAATGAACACATAAGATAATTTAGTCTTGTTTTACATTATTTAGATGATGAAACCATGAAATATATTATAATAACAACAAATAAGAAGCTAAAACATACTCGAAAAACTAAGAAATTAACACCCAAAATAGTCAAAATAATGAAAGATTGGAAACAAACGGGAAATAAAATATGGTAAGTAGATAATATATTATATTATAAACATGATTATGGTTCTTTTATTAGGGAGTAAAATATTTTAAACCACTATATATGAGTCTTAATACAATATCAAAGAAGAAATAAAAAGCTGAGGAATTTCCATCTCACTTTTTACATTCTTCAGATAAATGTCCTATTCATCTCATAAAACATTTATTTTGTGTAACTACTACCCATTTTGGTATATTATATCATATATTCATATATATTTATGGTACATTGATTTTTCATTTGAATATTTTATCTTTTATTATTTCTAATCTTATGTAAGGTATTTTGTCTCAATTTACTTTTCATTGAGACATAATTTTTGGTTATGAACCAATTCCCATTAATTTAGTGTATATATTTCCCTTTTACATGTTTTATAATAAATCTACTTATTACCATGATTTTCAATGATTCAATTAATTCATGTAGAATTATGATATAAATGTTTCAATATGGTATGGGACAAATTGAAATGCTTAAATATTATTTTCCCTCAGAAATGATTTAATGTCTACAACTATTATTATTACTTTTCCTCCTATAAGTTATTATTGATAAATACATGTTCTTTTTTAAATATGGATATGTGGTAAGAAATATTACTTTTTTTATTATTCAATATGAGTAATGCTTGGGACTGGTAGACACGGGTGGTGTACTATTTAAGGAAAGCCCTATAGGTTGGGGACTAGTGACTGAAAGTCCCTCTATGCATCTGTAGTCTCATGAGATGAAATAGTTAGATATCCACCATAGATAGATTATTAACCTATATATAAACTATTTTGTGAAAGTTCATGATGGTACCAGTTCCATGTACTAGGAAACATGATGTCTAATAATTAAGCATTTCTCTCATTTAGACTCAGTTATTATTTATCCATAAGATTTTGCGTTGACATATCTTGGGATTTATTTCATTTTCAGTTTATTGATTAACGACATGTGTTTTAGTTTCTTACCTTTAATAATGGTTCTTCCTTATGTATTTGTATAAATTTAATTTTTATTTAGTTACTTACCTTTCCATATCGATTGATTCATTATTTCTTCCATTGTATTTACCCTTATTGAGAATTTTAGATCACCCTTATTATGTTTCCTTCCTCATGTTACGAAGAAAATAATTTTGATTAATATTTCAAGGATATAGTTTTTTTCGTTTTTTTATATATAGTGTTTGTATTTATTATTTCCCAATATATTATGGGTATCATGTATGTAATCTGGATTTCTATGACTATTAAACAGAATAACCCTTCAACATTATATTCCATGTAATAATTCCAATGTAATATAATAATGCACCAGCTCTAGGATTCGGGGGTCGGGGTGTTACGTTGTTATTATAGAACTCGAAATATTTACTCTTTCTCAGTTTCAGATCTCTCTATGTGAAGACATACCTAAGACTCTCATGGTTTGAGTAAATAAAAAAGCATTATCCAATAAGTTTGTGCCTCTATATCCTCAAAGAAAATAATTCCACCGCCAACTATAGGTATTGAGTTTCATAGTTCTGCTCAATGCGAATCAACTACCTCAACCCATACACATTTACAACGTAACTCTATATTAATACACAAGAGATTCCACCTTCATTAAAATTTAAATACACTACATACTCTATGCCCTCCTATGGTAGTATCAAAATAACAGTAATAGTTAGCATTATCCTCAACCCATTAAATGTTCTCTAACACTACTTAGTCTAGGTAAATAGAGACACATTCCATTTTAGAGAAGTAAAATTGGATCAAACCTGGATAAGTCATCCACAAAACACTTTTAGTACACATCTATTCTAAAAAAACTTTGCACACCTAACACGTTCAAGGGTAGATCCCAAGCATGAACTACATCAATCTTCACTACATGCATAACTAATCCATGCTTATAAATGAAGTGCCTCTACAAAGTGAACCTCATGGATCTATAACATGCACTTAAAGAAATTACCATAAATAAGGGGAACCCAATGAATGTCTAGGACTGTTATAATATGTTTTGTATGCTCTCCTTATAATGTTGAGTAGATGAGTGTGTCATCAATGATGAAAAACAAAAATCTGTCAAAGTATGAATAAAATATCCAGTTAATCATATCTATAAACACAATGGTGGAATTCTTCACACTGAAAGGAATCACCAAAAACGCATAATTTCCATATGAACATTGGAATGCCATCTTCAAAACATCGTCCGAGTAAACTATCAACTATTGGTAGCCAGACCTAATATCAATTATCAGGAACTATCATAGACCTCAGAAATAATAAAAGAGGTCATAAATTCTTCCAAAGGTGTACTTTTTGTTTGTCATGTCATAGTTAAGGTAATGATAATAAACCTAAATCCATAGGCTTCTGTTAACCTCTGTTATGAACAAACTCAGTACTACCTAAGGGGAGACATTGTGCTTAATAAAACCATTCTTTCGAAGGTCCTCAGACATCACACGTAGCTCTCGGGGCATGGTTGCAGCCCTTGAATATACAAAAGAAGATATTGAAGTGTTCATATGGTGAAATTCGATGGAAAACTCTATCTTCCACTATAACACCATATGATTTTGTGAATTTTTTTTGAATTAATTTAAACTTTACGATATTTTTTTCATTTCACTTAACACTGAAAAGATTCTATTTTATATTAAATCACTATGTTTGGATTGTGTTATACACAAAACAAAGTTAATCATACACGACACAAAAAATAAATTTTATCTTTTTCTACATAGAACACCAAGGTTATCTTATGTCACATACAATAATTACATTCTTCGATGGTTTGCATAACATGCATGACCAAGTTTTATGAAAAAAATAATATATTATTAAATAAATATTATTTAATTTAATAAGATATAACCTAGAAGTTAAATTAGCATTTATTAATAGTATTAAATAATTTATTACAATACATGTTTTACTCAAATATAAAATTAATTCATAAGTTATCAATTAATTAGAAATGAATATGAAAACTGATTGAATAAAAATGAAAATATTTTTATTTTTATTTTCATAAAGCTATTTTTTCCTGAATAAAATTAAATTAATTAAAATTAGCGAGTGATATAAATATAACATATATTTCATATATTAAATAAAATAATTTTGATATATTGGTTAGAAATAAGGTAAGAAAAAAACTAATGTTTTGCATAAAAGCTCTATTTATTTATAAAGAATGTTTTAAAGAATTTTAATTGAGAGTACTTTTTAAATTAATTTTTTTGTACTATTGTAGATTAAATATGTCAAAATTAAAATTATATTATGAATCAAAAAATAAAAATTAGGTTACAATAATTTTTTAGAATTTTTCTATAAGGTTACATTTTTAATGAATAGTGAAAACTACTGTATTTTAGATCCAAACAACATTTTCATATAATTTATTTAAAGATTAAATTAAATTATAAATTGGTATGAAAGTTTAATTTGATATTTTTTTTAATTAATCCAACTTAGTTCATTGTAACCAATTTTTTATTGAAATTGGGTAGAAAAACATAGCAAACGTTTGGAAGTCTTTACTTTAAAACAAGTAGTGTTGTCCCATCAGTGGTATTGTTCATAAATTAATTTCTACCACATATGTGTTTAGAATTTGGAAAATGGATTCCAAATTTGCAATCAAAATAATTTATAATTTCTAATATTATCCACTTAGTTTTTTTACCAAAAATATTAGTGAATTTAATTAAAATTAATTATATCGATTAATGTAAAATTAAGCTTAACTAATGACTAAACCATAAATTTAAGACAAAAACTGACCTAAAACTTGTCCAAAACACATTTTATGGACATATCTTGACCCTATAATCACTATTATCTATTAGGTATCATTATTGGATCCACTAGTGACATGAAAAATTTTGGTGGAATTCTCTCTTCAAATATTTACAAGAGGGTCACTCATTCTCCACTATAAAAAGGGATCTATTCCCCACAATTACTTACACCTCTCTATCCCATTGGATAGAAAATAATCTACTCAAATAAGCTCCAAATTTCTATCCCTTACCCCTTAAATATTTAATTTTGCTATAATGTCTTCCAAGAAATCCTTTTGGAACAAACCAAAAGGAGTTACCTGATTAAAAGGTAACATATTCTCTCAAGACCATTTATTTTATTTTATTTCTCCACTCCTACACTATATTTATTCAATTTTTTGTATAAATTCACCAGAATATTGAATTTATTAGGATTTGGTTGTACTAATATTTTTACATACAATTAGACACACCTCCATCTAATGGGTAACAAACATCTTGTTTACGTGTACGGTGAAATACCGCCTCACTAAATGATGATTGGTCAATTTTACTTACTACCCATCGTGGTGGACATTATGAAAGAAAATATATTTATATATGTTATATGTTATATTTATTATTTCTTTAAACTTATGTATTACATTTAAAACACATATTATTTTGCTTTCCATTTGGTGTGATTATGATAATTTCATTTGAGAAAGTGTGGACTACTGCCCCTCAAAGAGATGGGATTCGTTCATAGACTACATGGAATTTATTAATATTGGGTTTAGTGAAATTATATGATATATATATAATTATAATTCTGCTATAATGATTATATTTAAATATAAAAATATATGTAATTTTATTTCATTCTTTCAATATGACAAAGAAAATGGAATCAATGTTCATGCGTATGTATGAATTACTGTCTCCATGAACGGTGTATTCCATTTCACACTTCTATATTTTATAAATTATAATAAAAAAAATATTGTATATGAATAATATTTATAAAAAAATTTACATTCTAGAATCATGATATATGGAAAATGACCAAAGATATAACAAATTAAGACACGTGTGAAAAACAAAGAAAACATTACCTGATGTGAAGCCCTAACATATGATTGTTAAAAAGCAGGTAATATAAGGTCAAAATAAAAAAAATCTATTGGATATATTAATATGGTTCTATAAAATATCTATAAGAAATTCATATTTATTATATAGGTGGGTTGAATGATTACGATGAGATTCAAGACACAATGTAAGGGGATTTCATCTCACTTTCTATTTTCTTGAGATACATGATTGATTCACAACACATTCATTTTGCTTAGTGTGATATTTCACATGGATATATTAAATGATTATTAAACAAAAATTTATGGGTATTCACATTTCCAATTTATTATCTTTCATTAATGGGGTTTAGGTTTCAAAAGTTACCAAATCTGTAAGACTGTTTTGTCTCAATTTTCCTTCTTTTGGACACATGTTTTATTATACACCTATATTTTTTGAGGTATATATACTTACATATGACATTTTATATCATGAATACCATTATATTCATGATATTTTAATATTAATTTAAATTTCTTTTCTTACATTGATATTATTATCCAAAATTATCATTTGATAAGATTTTATTCAAACAATCTCATCGCATCTTGAGATTGTTTATGATTATGATTTTATTAATGAAATTTCATGATCCACCTATCAAGAACACTCATGAATTTTCTTCTCTTCTTGTTATTCAATATATCTTCATGTATTTTTACCATTTTTCACTCTTGGGTACTTAAGATAAAATTTTTACATACAATCCGACCATCTCTCTCTTAGGTCAGAAATCTATTGTATTCCAAAACAATGTTTTAAAAAGTATTTTAAATCCCGTTTTCAGGAAAAAACATTTTCAAAAAAAATTTCAAGATTATTTTATAAAATTTCATAAAAAATTGTTTTTAAAATGTTTCCAATATCCTTTTTTATTTTTTTGAGAAAAATAGTTTTTAAAAAGTTTTTATGCCCCCTTTATATGTTTTTTAGAAAATTGGGTTTCAAAACATTTCTATGCTCTATTTAGAAGTTTTCATGGAAATTTGTTTTCAAAAATTTTTCAAGCTTAACTTATAAGTTTCATGGGATTTTTTTAAAAAAAAAATATTCAACCTTTTTTTATAAGGTTCACCAAAAATGGTTTTTAAAATGTTTTCATGATTTCATTTTATGTTTTAAAAAAAATTTCAAAGAAAATGGGTTTTAATATTTTTTGAATATTCTTTTCTAATTTCACAAGGGAAAAAATTAAAAAATATTTTCAATAATTTTTATAAGTTTTCAAGTAAATTGATTTTAATAATTATTTTAGCAATATTTTAAAAAATTTCATGGATGTATTATTTTAAAATGTTTTCAAGCCCTATTTATTTGTTTTCAATGTATTTTCAATGGAAATGGTTTTGAAAAGGGATTAAGTTTTAAACAAAATTTGTTAGTGAATAAATGATATTTTCCCCAAGAAATGTATTTGAAAGTATTTTAGAAATTATTTTCTATCTAATAAGAAATATATAGATGTTACTCATTCCATTGTAGGAAATGATGTAAAGGTTGCACTAATATTCTTTCAACGATTGGGTAATGATTAATTTAATCATCTTTATGAAACTAGTTTCTATTTCACAAGTTATATGTTTATGAAATTAGTTTCTATTCCATGGGTTATATACTATTGAAGCCTACTTCTTTTCATAGGTTATGTTTATGAAGATATGATTATGGAGCCTATCTTTTTTTCCAGGTTATGATATGATTACATGTTTATAAAACCCATTTCATTTCATGGGTTATGATATGATTATTTATTATCTTCTAGAACATGTATGTATTATCTCATTATGAGAATTGTGGGACCTATATCTACCTACAATGTAGTGGTTAATGATTTATATCTCATTAGATATATTAAGATGGTCTTGGGAATGAACATTGACTACTAAGATGGTAGTGGGAGTGAACCAGAACTACCAAGATGGTATGAGGAGTGAGCTCATAATACTAAGATGGTATGATGAGTGAACCCATACTACCAAGATATTCTTGGAATTGATGCCTCGGGTAAAAAGGAAATCAAATTATATGGTTATGTGTTTTCCATAATTCCAGGTTTTATTCCTATGTTTTTTCATGGGTTGTGTTATCTAATTCCTTATGATTCATGTCATATGAACTTAATTTATTTTTGTAATGATTCATTTATTTGATGTTTTATATGCAGGGTATGATCTTTTATTTTCATGATCATGTTATCATACCCTTATGATCATAATAATGATTATATATATTTTTTATTAAACCTTACTGCGCATTTGATCTCACCCATTTTTATGTTTCTTTTCCCCAAGTTATGAAGAAAGGTTTTTGGTAGAATTCCTATAAGTGGATATCATTATAGGATGTTCTGAGGATCTTTCACAAGAATATAATATTTTGTTTCCTTGTTTCCAATAACACTAAAATATTATGGTCCATGGGCATGTATTTTTGTAATGTAATGAATATTCATCTAAAATGTTGTAATATCCATTTATGTTAAGCCTAGGTTTTTATAGTGGGTATCAAATGAATGGTTTAATAAACCTTTATAAACTAGTATGTGGACACCTTAGTCAGATCCCTAGGTATATTTATAAGGATATGTCTAGGGATGTCTCTAATGATAAGTATAAGGAAGATTTAAAACATAGGAAAACGTACAGAAATTTTGGTAAAGGATAGAGTGAGTGATTACCTTGAAATAAATCCCTATCTGAATAATACAAGAGTATGTGGCTCTATAATATATGTACCTTGGGTTAAAAACTCTGAAATGTTGTTCCGGGCCTTACTTAGAGTAATCTGGTATATGACAATAGGCATTGATGTACACGTCGTTTACACTCCCTGGGGATATACTTTGGGAATTCACAAATTCATCACGAACAATCATTAAGGATTAAAATATAAGTAGGATATTAATAATATAGGATTAACCTTGGGAGTCATAGATTATGGAATGTGTCCTGATTTAGACATACAATAAGTAATTCTTTTTTTGACTATGTGTTTTTCTGATATGATTAGTATTGTTCACACTATTCTTTTGGTTTTAGAAAATTGTGGGAAATAGAAGGAACTAGATTAAATATTAATGTGATGGATGATTTTGTTGTTTATAAGTCATGTGGGATGATCACTGGAGTGATAGATGTTGAGATTGTACCTAATCAGTTTTCATGGAACATTATTTACATTGTGTACCATAATTAACTCTCAGACTTACCATGGTTGATAAAGAAGGAGTTAGTTGAGAGTTCTAGTAGTGGATACCATGAAAGAAATAATATTTTCTTTCTTTATTTAAATAATTTTAAAACATTCTCATTATATAATGTCTTATAGAAACATTAAGATGTGTTGAATATAGAAAAGAATGACACAAAGTGATTGACTGCATAGAAGAAAGGAAGAGTTCGATTAATGAAATGGATGAAAATATTAGAATACCTAAAGAATCATTGAAGTTTAACTGTATTAAGTGTGGAATAAATGGTTTTTATGAAACTCATTGTCCCTATTAGAAGGATCCTAAATAAGATCAAAAAGTAGGTATGAGTAATAGTTACAATGCTAATGATAAAGAGACTACAGATGAAATGTAAAAGGAAAGAGGTTTTGTGTAATAGGATGAGGTAACATTTCTTAAGTGATAAGGATGAATTGGAATAATAAATGGTTTTATGTATTTGTTTTCAAGAAGTATGTTATATGAAAGGTTAAACATACAAGGATTGTTTGGTTTATTTTTTTCTCTATGGATTTACAAGAACACGTTGAGTGGTTCCAATGGAATATAAAAGTGATATAATGGTATGATGACATCCATATAAAAAGCATGATTAAGGGATATATTTTCATTAATATGTTATTTATGTTATTTTAATTTTATTTGGTAAAATATATGTGGTTTATGAATTTTTGAATTTGATGGCCCTATAATGTGTGGAGCCCAAACTGTAGGACTCACCCCTTATAAATACCTTGTATTTTTTTATCTTAAAAGAAATGTAAATGAATAAAAAAAATTATTACTAAAGAGGATCCTTTACTGGTATAGGTTTCAGATAGTTAGATACAATCATATATTTCATAAAAATGTACAAAATTTAATATTTTTTAGACAATGATTCTTTAGTGCATTTCTTTCACAATAGAGTTTCATCGCAACAAAATTGTTAAACCTGTAAAAGTGGTTATAATATGTAGGGTCATAATTTAGTATGCCCAATAGGGATGTTTTGAAAAACAAATAATAAAATTTATCTATTTTTTAAATAAATATATATGATTAAAATATATTTTCAAAATAGTTGAATGTATTTTGAATACAAGTATTTCACACAATAATTATAATTAAAGAAACATTAGGAATTATCCTTTGAAAAACATAATTTCACTAGGTGTCATTAAGGATACTTGGCATACCATATTAAAATAGATAACAAAATTCTACTTGATTTAACTCAGACTTATGGGTTCGCTCCCCATAACATCACATATTTCACCAGTGCCAATTTTTGAAAAACATTTTCCTACAGAAAAACCTTTCACATTTCTTGACCAAAACATTACTAAAGTACCGACATTATATTATTTTACTTCAAAAGAAAATAAATTTTCTCATTCCATCATCATTTTCACAAAAATTATAAGATCATATTTGGGATAATCCCATTCTTGAAATAACTATTACTAATAAAAACCATAATTCTATAAAAATTGAAATAAGTGTGTGCATGATCTCATAATGCATGAAATGTCACATATAATCTTAATTATGGCCATCTATATCCATGAATGGAGTTTTAAGGGATGTAGATGAAAGTTAAATGATAAAATAATATCTTAACTCATAATTAAAAATTAAATATTATCAATTATCACATGTAATTCTGTAAACAAGGTGATTGTAGGAATATAATTATACATAAAGTTTTAAACATTACTTTGGTGGTTGATAATTACCATTTATCACTTCAAAATAAATAAAGAAGAATAAATATACTTAACATGTTTACATTTATATTAATATAAATGTATATGTCTTTATATATATACACGTATATGTGTATTTGGTTTGAAAACATTTAAAACATTAATCCCATACAACTATAATTTTTATGAACTATGTTTAAAAAACAAGAACCTTTTTATATATACCTATACCAAAATGGGTTGATGTACATGTGTATGTTTTAATAAACACACACACACACACACATAGATATATATTTATATACATATATATGTATATATATATATATATATCACCATTGTCAATGATAAAAATTTTGAAAACTAAAATGAACCCATACATACCAAAGTTTTAGAAATAAGGCTTGGGTCAAGACCCTTAACTCAGACACAAATATATATATATAAATATATAGAAAATATTATGTTATATAAGTGAATTTAAATATATAAATACATATATATATATATAACACCCATATTTTATAAAAATTCACCCTTTCAAACCAGAAGTTTTAGAGATAAATATTTAAAATAAAAAACCCTTATCATATATGAAATCTAAAATCAAAAGATATGATTTGTCATATATATATATATATATATATATATTTGTGTGTGTATAATAGATCAATACAATTAAAACACATACCTTAGTTTGAATCATATGATTTATTTGAGGCTCCTCAAAATTGAGAAAAATGGAATTGGGGGACTTGGGAAGAGGAGGGTTGGGGGTTCTCTATAATTATAAAAAAATTTGAAGGACATAATCTTCCCAGAGATGCTAAATTATTTTTTATTTTTATTATTAAAAAATTAAACAATGCTAAAAAAATTCCAATGGGTCATTATTTATTCCAAAATAATAATTCTCCCTAGAAAAAGTCACTCTGCATTCACATATTATTATCATCATTTTAATTTTAAAAAATCATTTTATCCTCTTTAATTTTGTTTTGTGGGTAATTCCTCAAGCCATAATTACTCCTTATTTTGTGTTATCTTACCATTTTCATCTAGCCAAACCATTATTACTGTGTTTTTATTGTATTAATATATATTTGTTTTATAATTTTGTTAAAACTCTTTTTTTAAACACATCATTCTAGAATTATATATATATATATATGTATATATATATATTTGTTTTTTAACATATATAATGTATTTTCATTTTATAATAAAATAACACATATGAATAATAAACAAAAAATACATATATATAAAATTAAATAAAACATATATATATATATATAAGATAATTATATGTATTTATAAACATATACTTATATATATACAATTTGTTTCTTCTTATAAATAAATAAAATCACATTTTTATTTAAATTAAAAAAATAATGTGTGTTTTTTTCATAATATTCTAATTATATATATTAATAATTTATAAATTAAAAAAAATAATATAAAATATATTATCTTAAAAATAATAATAATAATTTTCATATAAAAAAGTGTCTGCCATTAATTATGAAAAAATTGTAAAGCAAAATTTAATTGTCATATTTTATTTATTTCAAACTAATGGTAAAATTTTATTTATAAAAATTAAATAAATCCCCAGATAAAATAAATTTTATTTTTAATTTATTAGGGTGTTAAATTCTCCCCCCTTAACTAAATTGTGTCCCCATAATTCATTCATACACATAAGGAAAAGAATGTTACAAAATGGAAATATTTTTTTTCATTTTTTTTCTAATTTTCCCAAATTTTCTAGACCATTCCTCCAATACCAATTATAAAGATCTGAGCCCAAAATACCTGACTCAGCCCTTATAAATACCATGTATTTTTATTTTATTTTTATTTAAAAGTAAACAAATACACAATATTTATTAATTCATATGACTTTTTACCAGTTAAATTACTGGAGAATTAGATACAATCATACATTTTATCACACTGTACAAAATATAAAAGTTAGTAGACAATGATTCTTCAACGCATTGCTTCCACAAAAGTGTTTCTTCATAGAAAGATTTCTAAACTTGTAGAAGTTATTATAACTCATAGGGTGATCCTTAATTTTTCACAATAAGGGGGTTTTAAAAAAACTAAGAAAATACTATTAAAATTATTTTTGAAAATAAATATAAATGACTAGAAATAGATTTTTAGAACACATGAATATATTATGAAAACCGACATTTCAAAAAAAAATTATAATTGAAAAATCATTGGGAATTATCCTTTGAAAATATTTATTTCTTTGTGGCTAGTTAATGATACTTGTCATGCTATATTAAAATACATAAAATAAGTCTACTAGTCATAACTATGACTCATGGGTGCACTCCCCATAGTGTCAAATATTTCACCAGTTCCAATTTTTTGAAAGCATTTTTATATGACCTGCCTTTCTCATTTCTTACCAAAAAAATTTCAAAAGAAAATAATCATTCTCATTTCATCGTCATTATATAAAAAATTTATAAAACCCTTTTAGGGATAATCCCATGCTTGAAAAAATATTACTATTTGAAAACCATAATTTTATAAAAAATGAAATAAGTGCATTCATGATCTCATATTTCTTGGAATGTAACATATGTGCTAGATGATGGCCATACCTATTCATGTATGGCTTGTTTGGGGATGCAGATGCAAATTCACACATAAAATATTAACTTAACAGATAGTTACTGAAATAATGATAAGAACAATCACAAGTAATTGTGTAATCCCATTGATTATACGAATTTAAACATACATAAATTTTTAATCATTTATTTTATTGTTTATAATTACTATTTATAACTTCTAAATAAATAAGGAAAATTAACTATACTTAACATGTTTACATTATATGAATATATATATATGCACATATTTATATATACAATTATATGTATATATGTATGTGGTTTGAAAACATTAAAAACATAAATCGCATACCACCATAGGTTTTGGGAATTGTGTTTTAAAAACTATAGCACTCTTATTTAAACTTTTACCGAAATGGGTTGATATATATGCATATATTTTCACACACACACACAAATATATATATATGTATGTATGTATGTATGTATGTATGTATGTATGTATGTATGTATGTATGTATGTATGTATGTATGTATGTATGTATGTATGTATGTATGTATGTATGTATGTATGTATGTATGTATGTATGTATGTATGTATGTATGTATGTATGTATGTATGTATGTATGTAAGTATGTATGTATGTATGTATGTATGTATGTATGTATGTATGTATGTATGTATGTATGTATGTATGTATGTATGTATGTATGTATGTATGTATGTATGTATGTATGTATATCACCCTTGTAATACACTATCAATTTTCAAAACTAAAATGAAACTGCACATACCTAAGTTTTAGAAATATGGTTTAGGAAAAAAAACCCTTAACTCATATATATATATATATAATAATAATTAATTAATTAATGTGTATTTAAATACATACACATATATATTAAAAAACCATAATTTGATAAAAACACACCATTGGAAACCAGAAGAATAAGAGATAAATATTTAAAATCAAAAACCCAAATCATATACACAATATGAAATAGGTAGATATGATATTCCATATAAATATGTATGTATGTATGTATGTATTTGTATATATATCTTTTTATAATGAATCAAAAATATTAACATCCTTACAATAGTTTGAATCAGATTAGGGATTTGAGGCTCCTAAAAATGATCAAGATAGAATTTGGGGACTTGGGAAGATGAGGGTTGGGGCTTCTCAATACTTATAAAAATGATTACAGGCCTTAAGCATCCCAGAGAAGCTGAGTAATTTTTTTAATATTTATTTTTATAAAATTAGAAGAATCTATACAAAGTCCCATGGGTAATTACTTATTCCTAAATCTTGATTCTCCCTAGAAAATGTCATGCAACATTCATATATTATTATCATCATTTTACTTTTAAAAATTTTGTTTTATCCACTTTTACTTTTTGTGTGTGATTCACGCCTCAAGCCATCATTAATTTTTATTTTGTTTTATCCTACTATTTTCTTTTATCCAAACCATGATTTTTTTGTTCTTATTCTATTAATATTTATTTGTTTCTCATTTTTTAAACACTTTTTTTAAAAACATCATTCTAGCATTATATATATATATACATTTTAGTTTTGGTAAACATATTTAAAGTGAAATCATTTTACAATAAAATGACACATATAAATAATATATAAATACTTAGAAAATTAAAAAAAAGAAACACCCACACACAGATATACATATATAAGATAATTATATGTATTTATAAATATATAATTATATATATAATTATTTTCTTTAATAAATCAATAAAATCTTGTATTTATTTAAATCATAAATACAATGTGAATTTTTTTTATAATATAATAATTATAAATATTTATAATTTATAAATTTAATAAAAAAAGATTATATAAAATATATTATATTAAAAATAATTATAATATTTTTAATATACAGAATATTTTACCCTTAATTATTAGAAATATTTTAAAACATAATGTAATTTTCTTATTTTATTTACTTCAAACTAATGGTAAAAGTTTAATTATAAAAATTAAATAAACAATGTCATAAAATAAATTTCTTTTTTAATTTATTAGGTTGTTACATCCCCCCCACACACCCTTAACAGAATTATTTCCCCACAATTCGTTCTTGTATATAGGGGAAGAATGGTTCACAAGAGACATATTTTTGTCAATTTGTTCTATTTTTTCAAAATTTCTTAAACTGTTACCCGGGCACCAATTATAAAGAAAGGAGCCCGAACTACCGAACTCAGTCCGTATAAATTTTGTGTATTTTTTTTATTTGAAAATAAAGATAAATGAATAAACAACATTTTGTACTACAGAGTACCTTTTACCGGTCTAGGTTTTGGAGAGTCAGATACAATATTACATTTCATCCTACTGTACAAAATTTAGAATTTAGTAGAAAAATATTCTTCAGCGCATTGCTTTCACAACAGAGTTTCACCATAGCAAGATTGTTAATCTTGTAAAATTGACTATAATACAAATGGTGAGCATTAAGTATGCCCAGTAATGGGGTTTTGAAAAAAATATTAAAAAATATTAAAATATTTTTGAAAATAAATATACATGCATAAAAATATATTAACACAACACGTGAATATATTTAGAAAACCGGTATTTCACAAAATAATTATAATTGAAAAATCATTGGGTATTCTCATTTGAAAATATTAATTTCCTCATGGGTCATTATTAATACTTAGTAGACCATATTAAAATTTATAACATAAGTCTATTAGTCATAACTAAGACTTATAGGTTCACTCCCCATAATTTTATATATTTCATGGGTCCCAATTTTTGAAAACATTTTCTGATGGACCTGACTTTCCCATTTCTTACCCAAAACATTTCTAAAGTACCTGAATAATATAATTTTCTTCCACAAAAAATAATATTTTACACGTCATCATCATTTTCTCGAAAATTTCAAAAATCCTTTTAGGGAGAATCCCATGCTTGAAATAACTATTATAATTTTAAAACCATAATTGTATAAAAAAATTAAATAAGTGTCTTAATGGTCTCATAATTCATCGAATGTCACATATAATCTATATAATGGACATACATATTCATTCATGACATTTCAGGTGATGCAAATTTATGTTTTTATATAAAATAATAGTTTAATTCATAATTACACATAAAATGATAATAATTATCACATGCAATTGTGTAAACAAGGTGATTATAAGAATTTAAACATACATAAATTTTTAAACATTAGATTGGTTTTCGATAATTACAATTTTTAACTTCTATATAAATAAAAAAGAATAGTTGCGCATAACATGTTAACATTTATATGAATATATATTTATATTGCATATATATATATATATATATGTGTATGTATATATATCCATATATATATGTTTATGTGTATATGTTTTGAAAACATTTAGAACAAAAATCTCATACAACCGTAGGTATTAGGAACTATGTTTTAAAAACAAGAACCCTATTACATATACTTATACCAAAATGGGGTTGACAGATATGTGTATATTTTCATACACAAACACACACATATAAATATATATATATATATATATATATATATCTCCCTTTCAAAACAATAAATATTTTGAAAACTAAAATGAACCAACACATACCAAAGTCTTTTTAATTAGGTTTTCTTCAAAAATCCTTAACTCATATATATATATATATTTACAGAAAACAGAAAGTAGATAAATATTTTAAATAAAAAAACCTTATCATATATAAAATCCAAAATAGCAAGATATGATTTTTCATATATATATATATATAAATATATATATATATATACACACATTTTAATAATGGATCAAAATAATTAAAACACATTCCTTCATTTGAATCTGATGAGGGATTTGAGGCTCCTGAAAATTGAGAAAAATGGAATTGGGGGACTCGGGAAGATGCGGATCAGGGGTCTCCATACTTATAAAAATTATTACAGGTCGTAATATTCCTAGAGAATCTATGTTATTTTTTATTTTATTTTAAAAAAAAAATTTAAAAAATCTAAACAAATTCCCATGAGTCATTATTTATTCCTAAACCACGATTCTCTTAATTAAAAGTCATGCCACATTAATATATTATTATCATCATTTTACTTTTAAAAATTCATTTTATGCACTTTTACTTTTAGTGTATGAGTTACACATCAAGCCATAATTACTCCTTCTTTTTGTTATCTTACAATTTTATTTCAGCTAAACCATGATTATTGTGTTTTTATTGTACTAGTATTTATTTGTTTATCATTTTGTTTAAACACATCTTTTAAACACATCATTCTAGTGTTATATATACATATAGACATTTATGTTTTTTAAACATATATAAAATGTGTTCTTTTTATAATAAAATAAAACATTTAAGTAATAATAAATAAATATATAATTAGAAAATTAAATAAAACATATATATATATATAATATAATTATAAGTATTTATAAATGTATACAAATATATATATTGTTTTTGTTTTAATAAATAAATCAAATCAATATTTTATTTAAAGCTAAATATAATGTGTGTTTTTTCATAATTTACTAATTATATATGTATAATTTATAAATTTTATAAAACAAAAATAATAATATATAATATATAATCTGAAAAATAATAATAATAATTTACATATAAAAATTTTTTACTGTTAATTATTCAAAAAATTATAAAACATATTTTAATTTTCATATTTTATTTATTTATATTAATGGTAAAATTTTAATTATAAAAATTAAATTAATCCTCACATAAAATAAATTACTATTTGAATTTCTAAGGGTGTGATAGGTACTAATTACCTTGGAACTAATAAAAGACTTATTGACAAGTAGTTTATGCTATCATGAATGATGTTTACAACTTCATAGACAAGTAAAATGTATCCAATAATCTATGGAATAAGTAATCATGCATCTTTTTGAGAAGTATTTATAGTTATTTTGGTCATTTTAATGTTTTAATAGAATTTACCACAACGGTATTCACATGTTTGGAATGTGGAAACCAAGACCTACTTTATAATATATGGGGGATCAATGTAATGATACTTTCATGACTCCCTTTAAAATGTTTTTGATTTTCATATTTGAGAAGGCATATAAGGTTAATCATTCATAATATTTTTAAGATAAACTTCATAGGAAGTATTTATGACCTAATTTTGTATTGTAAACCATAGTTAAAAGCCTATTTAGTGATTAAACTTATTTCATGAATGTTCATAATATTTTGGAAAATATATTATTGTGGTTTTATAAAAGGAAATCATGTAGGTTGGGTGACAAACAATCATGCCTGATAAGGTCATGGGTCTTGACCCCATGCCCAAAAGATGATAATGGATTCACAGTTACCATTTTCCTATTAACTTTCCTGGTTATGTATGATTATTTTTCATGAATAATTATTTATGATGAAACAGTAGTGTTATTTTTTTATGTTTCCACATTAATTTATTAACCATATTTATTTTACAGAATAGTTAGAGAAAAATTGTTATACATTTCATTCATTTATGGGATTTAATATCGACTAAAAGTTTCTTTAGCACTTTAGGATTTAAATTTTATTCTTGGATGTCCATTAATTGATGTAAATGATAAATTAGATGTAGATAAATCACAACTAAATAATGAATTTTTTTTATAGAAATGTATCAAGTAAGTATATTTTATTATATTTGTTGTCAATAAAATAATTACTCAGTATTAGGAAAATTATCAAAAGAAAATGTGTTTTCCTAATACCTTAATTTTGTTGAACTAATGGCCTTTTAAATCATCACATATTTATGACTTTGAGGCCCTCATCTTTTATTTTATTATTAACTTTTTTTTGATTGATGGGATCAATAAATCCTTATAAATATTTATTCTTTTCCTAAATGTCCAATCTCCAATGCCAAACTATGTTCTATGATTAGGAAACCCATTTATATGTTACTTTGGGTTATCATTATGATTCTAAATTTCCCTTTTTAGGGGTAGTTTTAGTACTCATTTTTACAACGTGGGTTTCTATGAATGAAACTTTCATTTATTAAACCTATGATAACCTAGTAGAATTTCAAGGGAGAAATTCATTTTATGGGAGGTAGAATGTAACACCTCATGATTGTATGAATTCTTTTTTTTTTCAAATTAATTTATCCTTTGAGATATTTTTTCATTTCATATAACATTGGAAACTATTTATTTTACATTTAATAACTATGTTTGGAGTGCATTGTATGTAACACCATGTTTATTATACACTACTCACCACATAAATTTTAGCTTTATATATATAGAACACTATGGTTATCTTCTGTTAGTTGAAATAATGACATTCCTTGATAGCTTTCGTAAAACACATGACCGAGTTTTACTAAAAAATAATAAAATAATAAAATATTTTTTATTTAATATAATAAGATATAACCTAGAAATTAAATTTGAAATTAAGAATTGTATTGACTAATTTATGAAAATATATGGTTTACACAAATATAAAATGAATTCATAGGTTATCAGTTAATTAGAAATAAATATGAAAACTGGATGAATATAAAGAAAAATATTAATATTTTTATGGTCACAAAGATATTTTACCATAATAAATTAAATTAATTACAATTATTTGGTGATATTAATTTTATATTTTTTGTTATAGACAAAAATAAGAAAAAAACATAGTTCTATGCATAAAAAGATATATTTTTATTATCAAGGTAGTTTTAACACTTTTTTATTATGAAGGTAGTTTAAACAAATTTTCATAGAGAACCCATTTGAAATCATATTTTTGGCACTTTAATAGATTAAATATGTCAATATAAACATTATATTTTAATTTGGAACATAAAAATTTGGATAGGGTGATTTTTTGATATTTTTTATAAGGATTCATTTTTTAAGGAATAGTGAAAAATATTGTATTTTAGTTCAAAACTACTTTTTCATCTAATTTACTTATATGGTTAAATTGAATTTTTAATTGACTTAAAAGCTTAATTAGATAATATTTGTATCAAATTTTCCATTTTAGGTCATTGGAAAATAATTGACATTGAAATTATATATAATACCTGGAAAACCTTTTGACGTCCTTACTTTAAAACCTCAAATGTCATCTAATCATCAGGATTATTTTTAAATAAATTTATTGAAATTATATGATAAGAATTCTGAAAAATGGATTCCATATTTGGAATCATAAAAATTTATAATTTCTAATAAGTTCAATATTGTTTTTTACCAAAAATAGTTGTGAATGTAATTAAAATTAACTACATCAATTAAGGAAAAGTTAAGCTTAACTAAGGACTAAACCTTATATTTAAGACCCAAAACTACCTAAAAACATGTCCAAAAATAATTTTATGGCCCTATTTAGACCCTATAATAACTTTTATAAAATATAGAACATTATTGGATCCACATTAAACATGAAAATAATGGGTGGAATTCTGTTTATATATATATAAGTGTACCACTCTTATACTATAAAAAGGGATCCTTTACTCCCAATTCCTCACACATCTCAATCCCCAAGGCTCACCCATACTCTGCATAAATAAACTAAAAACTTCCCTAACATCCTACAAGAATCCTTCATTTTTTAATAAAGACTTCCAATGATTTCTTTTTGCACAATCTAAAAGGAGTTACCTGAATTAAGAGGTAACATCTTTTTTCAGTCCTCTTTATTTTATTTCTTTTTTCCACCCCTCCACTATCTTTATTATATAATTTTATTACAACACCAGTATACTAAATATACTAGTATGTTTTTATTATAATTATTTGACCTACACTTACATAAACCCCCATCTAATGGGTAATGAACATATTGTTTTGTGTACGACAAACAGCTGCCTCACTAAATGATGATTGTTCAATTTTCCATACAACCTCTCATGGTGGAAATTTTGATGGAGAATATATTAACAAATTTTATACATTATATTTATTTTTTATCCAATATTCTTCATTCCTTTTTAAAAAAATATAATTATACTTGCTATTTGGTGTAAATACAATAATTTTTTTTGAGGAAGTGCGGACCATCGCCTCCTCAATGTGATGTGATTTGTTCACACACTACATGGAATGTTTTAAGGTTGGGATTAGTTAACATATATTATATATAAAATTAAAATTATACTGTATTTATATTATATACATATATACATATAGGTCATTTTCATTATTTCATTCAATAGGACAATAAAAATGGAAATGTCATTCATGTGCATGTACGACTTTCCATATCCATGCACGGTGTGTTCCATTTCTCACTTATATATTCTATAGATTATTAAAATAAAAATATAATGTATATAAATGATATTTATATCATTTTTTTCATTTTTTAATCATGATATGTGTATAAGGAACAATGATATATCATATTAAGAAACCTAAAAAGAAAAAAAATAATACTTAATGTGAAACCGTAACATAAGATTGTTAACCAGAAGGTAATGTAAGGTCATAAAAAAACAATATATGGTATTATATATAATAATATGGTTTTTTAAAATATTTATAATTAATTTTTATTTATTATATCGGTGGTTTGAACGAGTATGATGAGAGTCAAGACACAAAGTAAGGGGATTTCATCTCATTTTTTCTGTCTGTGAGATATATGATTTATTCACTACCCAATCCTTTTCTATGTCGCGTATAATTCCCATGGATGTGTTAAATTATTATTAAACATAAATTTATTGGTATGCACATAACAATTTTATTATCTTTCATTCATGTGGTTTAGGTTTTAAAATTTAAAAAATCGGTTAGACCATTTTGTCTCAATTTTCTTTTCTTGAGACACATGTTTTGTTAAACACCTAATTTTTTAAGGTGTATATAATCCCATTTTACATGATATATCATGAATATTGTTATTTTCATGATACATTAAGATTAATTTAATTTCCTTTTCTTATATGGAGAGCATGTTCCAATTTTACCAAGTGATAAGAGTTTATTGAAACAATCTCATCAGATTTCGAGATTGTTTATGATTATACTAAAATTAATTAAATATCTTGATCTATATCTCAATAAAAATCATGAATTTTATTCTCCTATGGTTATTCAAGATATCTCAATTTATTAGTTCAATTTTTTCACTCTTTCATACTTAAGATAAAAAATATTATGTAAAAATTGATTATCTCTCTCTCTGATCATAAATATATTTTTTTAAAAAACCACATTTTTAAAATAAAAATCAAATTTATTTTCAAAATTTATTTGAATTTATTTTTGATTTGAAAAAGTTTTAAAAAAAGTCAATCTTATTTTATATGTTTTCAAGAATATATTTTTTCAAACTTCTTCTAGATCAATTATAATTTTTTATGGGAAATGGTTTTCAAAAAATTTTCAAGCTCTATTTTTATGTTTTCAAGGAAAATGGTTGTCAAAATTTATTCTACCTTACTTTATAAGTTTCATGTAAAATGGTTCTCAAACTTTTTTCAAGCTTGTTTTATATGTTTCATAGAAAATGGTTTTAAATTTTTTTTAGGATTTCTTTATAAGTTTAATAAAATTCAAAAAAAAATTAAAATTGTTTTCAATATAATTTTATTGGTTTTCAAGGAATTGTTTTTTCAAACTTTTTCAATATTATTTTAAACTTTTTTATGTTAAATGGATTTCAAAATTTTCTCTTCCATATTTTATAAGTTTTCCAGGAAAAAGTTTTTCAAAATGTTTTCATCCATTATTTATAAGTTTTAAATTTATTTTCAAAAAAAATTCTTTTCAAAAGTATTTATGTTTGAAAGATAATTTTTCAATGAATAAAGGATCTTCTATTTCTCTGATCATGTTCTCAAACCCTTTTGTTCATAATTATGCTTTCATATATCCCTTATTTACCTTTTCGGAGCCTTTGATCTCTCCCTTTATTTTTTTTCCTCTACATAGGTTATTAAGAAATTATTTATGTAGAAGTACTAATGGTGGAGGTATTTATAAGAAATATTTATGATATTTTTCTAGGATAGAAATTTTTTTCCCATGTTTCCAAATACACTAAACTGTTACAGTCCTCAGACATTTTTTTATAAGGTACTAAATATTCATATAAAATTATGTAATATCCATGTATGTTAATCCTAGGTCGCTATATTATTACCGTAGGTAGTTCCATAACATTCAAGGGGAAGAATTCCATATAATCCTCCATTCCCAAAGAAACCCATATTCCTGAAGATCTCAATAAACCAAGTGATATACTCAGCAACTTATGGGTGATGGGTGCAACATCCTACTCACAAGACCCACTTTCTCTACCATGAGATATCTCACATCTATAAAGTAGAATCTCTTCCCATATATCTAATGGCATATGACTAGTCTATGGTGATAGTTGATATGGGCTCAAAATGTAGAAAACTAGTCCATAACCAAGATAATATCCTATGGTATCATCATAATGATGAAGATGTCGCATAAGAAACTCCCTAAACTAAGAGATAGATCACACTGGCAGATGATATGCATTATTAGAGAATCATTCCCTATAGGAACCTCAAGCCAATGATATTGGGAAAAAGTCTCAACTAGGAGATCCAACTCTCACCACATAGGGAAGGATATGAAGGAATAAATCATTCTTGTGTGTACTAGTACTGAAGAATGATTGTAATAAAAATATATCATAACTATAATAATCTCATGTGGTTCTGGTTCATAAGACTCCATGGACTGCAGCTACCCACAACCCTAAAAGGTAGCTCCCTTAGCCTAATGTGGTCTACAAGGTGCTGGTGGTGGTTGTGGTGGAAGTAGCTTATAACGGATTCCACCAGTACGAGTTCCTCCTATAAGATTCCAACCTTCCCCTCTACCAGCTACACCTTCCTAGGGCCACCCTAGCCTCACTTAGGAGGTCCATAATCACGATGTTTCCTTTACTATGGTGTTCTATTGAATGCCTTTCTACTCTTTGTAGCACATTAGTTAAGGGAATCCCATGCCATTTAACCTCACCTGTCATAGGAATAACATCTCCCCACTCTGAGGTACCCTGATCCCTTATGTGGTCCCTAAGTCATATGACCACATGCCTGAGTCTGAGCATGGGTATAACTCTTATTGCTCAACTCCTATCATCTTCTAGCCACTGTATATGACTCATCATTGGGATTGATACTAATGGAAAAATACTCATGGAGTCTCACATATTAGATGCTCTCAATAACCACCACCCACTACAACACTCTAACATATGTGGGAATGAATAGGGTTACCATACTTCTACATATGTATTTTTGGAGACCCTACTCAATCTCTTGTGCCCCGAAGTAACCTTATGGAATCGTGTTATAGGAGTACCATGTAAGGTTAAAGAACCTCATGGAATACTCAACAATTGTAATCCCTACCTATTATAGCTCCAAAATCTCCTGAATACAATTTTTTTAAAATAAATAGTGGTTTCACTCCACACAAAACTGTTATTGGGATTTGAAACATTATAGTGAAGAATCATAATGTGTCTATGTGAATAGAAAAAACCATCACCCTATTGATCTATGGAGAAAAATAGCTACCAGCATAACTATCTCATTAGTTTTGGTCCAGAAAATTATGAATAACAAGATTAGCAACTCAAGAAAATCCATTTCTATGTGGGGATCTAGCTCACCATGGAACCTCAATAGCCTCCAGTGAGGGAAATTTTGGATATTTCTAAGAAAGTGTGCATCCACATCATACTATTCTATATTATATTCTACTTGATGGGAAGTGGTGCTTCTACCTACCCACCTAGAGGAATGATCTCATGAGATGGACACTAAAATGTGGCCTCAGTGCTCATCAGATCTTCATCATGATCGTAAATCAGTAACCTTGCTAGGTTTATTCATGGAGGCATCCTGAAATTAATCAAGATTTCCCACATTCATATGAGAATATATATAAATATAAATATATATCTGGGAAGTTTACTTAAGAAGGATTGTCAAAGGACTCAATACTAGATGTTCCATGAACAAAATCTCTCGATAAAAATTTCTTGATATGCCATGTCGATAAGAAGGTAGTCAGAGTCCTAGTAAATGGATAAAAAAGCCACTACACCAACACTGTGTTCCCTAGCTTAAAATCCAAACTCCAAAAACATAGACATTATTGGTTTAAACTACCACCCAAGCCTAATATGGGTCAAAAAATACAAAAATTGTCTCGACCACAAACCACATTTGATATCAATCTACAATGATCCAAACCATGGGGCCTACCTAAGTGGAATAAGTCCCAACCTACACAAACCCAATCCTATATCCATATGCCAGGGGATAGTGATAAACACAAATAAGGAATAACTAAAATGTGATTCCCTTCAATAATGTACATATACGCAAATACCCAATAATTTTCATATGTAAGTGCATGAGAATAATTATAAAATATATTAACATATTGGGTAAGAAGATTTCATGTACAAAACAATTTCTCGATATGACTAGTCGATAAGAAAGAAGTCAGAGTCCTAGTGAATGGATTCATCGGCCACAACACCAACACTGTGTTCCCTGGCCAAAAATCCACACTCAAGACACATTGACATTATTGGATTAAATTACCACCAAATCCTAATAATGGGAAAACTACAAAAATATTCTCGATCTTGAACCACATTAGATATAAATCTAAAAAGGCCAGACCCATGGAGCCTACCTAAATAGAAGACGGCTAGGCCTACATAAAAAAAATCCAACCTCTATAAGCTAAGGGGTGGAGACAAGAACTAAAAAGTATTAACTAAAATGTGATTCCTTTTTATAAAGTACATGTATGCACACACCCAATCATTATTATACATAAGTTCATGAGAATAATAATAAAATATATTAACATATAGGGTAAAAATATTTCATGTACTAAAACATTTCTCAATGTGCCATGTCGACCAGAAGGTAGTCACAGTCCTAGTGAATGGATACATCAACCTCTACACCAACACTGGGTTCCCTAGCCTAAAATCCACACTTGAGACACATTAAAATTATTGGATTAAATTACCACCCAAGCCTAATAAGGGGAAAAACTACAAATACTATCTCCTGCTCGAACCACATTTGATACCAATCTACAATGACCCAACCCATGGGGCTTACCTGAATAGAAGACGACCAGGCCTACCCAAACCTAATCCTACCAGCATATGCTAGGTGATGGTAACAGGAACTAGGAAAGAATAACTAAAATGAGAGTTATTTTCATAAAGTAAATGTATGCACACACTCAATAGCAGATATATATGATCCTATAGTAAACATGGATGAGAAATAAGGGTATAACTATATTATATACCATAACAATAAAATGAGTTTTCATACACCTATAATGATCCATCATCAATGACCAGTGTCTCTTATGTCTATCTAAACAAGTCACAATTGGGGCCAATAGCCCACCATTTTTTCCCTACATATGGTTTCATAAGATCTGAAGGATAATGGTCCCATGACCTAGTAATAATGAGATATTCCACTGAGGACCCTCACTTTTGTAGGGGAGTACCATATCTTTGTTTGAGTTCTGAATATGGGGGACTCATAACCTAGTTCGACAGGGGGGTACCATCCCTTGGATATAAGACATGCACCAAGAATATGGTATTATCATTTATACCTGTAATAACATGTATAGAGGACCCATACCCTGGTGCAATAGTATGGTACCATCTCTATGGATATAGAAAATGCACCTGGGTATTATAGGGGAGTATTATCTTTATATCCGAACAAAACATTTGGAGGAACTAAACCCTAGTATAATAGGATATTACTATCTCCAAGGATATGGGACATGTTTCTTGGTATAATAGATGAGTAACCACTCTATGAATAAATTGTATAGAGGACCCATACCTTTGGGGAGTGTCGTCACTACCTGGACTCTCTCACAATCCTTTCTAATCACATCCATTGATGGGAATCACCTAAAGAAGTGACACACTTGGAATAAATTTCATCATATCATATAATCCACTATAAATGAAACCATCATGTTATACATGAAAAAACTCAGGATAGGTTAACTTTGGGGAAAAATATGTTCCAAAATGAATAAGATACAAGAGGTATAAGTTTCATAAAGAAGTAAATGGTTTGTAAGGGTGTTCAAATGGAATGTTATGTAACTTGAAAATATATCCATATCCTCACCAATACAAGGTTCTCTTTCCATGTAGTACCATGGTACATGAAGTTGGCACACATACTGTGTGTTCCCATACCTCTGTATGGATGTGTTCTCCCCATAAAATGACTTGATGGCCATGTCACCATACACAATGTGTAAGGGTCCAACATGGAAAGTATTAACCACCTGATTCCTACCCTTGTGCTCTTGACCAGTCTCTTTCCTTTTGGTAATTTTTTGTATTTAGCAATGTTCATGTCTATGTCAGGTTACTAGCATGATTCCATGATTATGGTCATGCATGTGAAAATGTACTCCCAAGTACACATCAGTCCACCAATACTGGATCACATGGGGTTTTGGGTCCCACACATTTTTCATACTTATCCCCACATAGAAACTAAATCCTCCATATTTAGAGTACTACAAGAAATGTGTTAATCCATGTACATATCGTGTTGTCATTATTTTCGCAGAAAGTTATATCTATCATGTGACTTCATGATATGCCTCTCATGCTACCAAATCTGCAATATTACACTTTGAATATCACCAAGGAGTGTAGATAAAAGGCTTTACTCATATGATCTATCACTGGTTGATATATTCTAGCCATTATAAGCATCACTATACTCCACCTATCAAAGTCACACTCCTTCTGTTCAAGAGGAGCCTCAAACCAGTGTTTGATCCATATATCTGTCACTAGAAATCCCACAAAGCATCCTTATCCATCCACAAATCATAGATCCTTTAATTATGACCACATCAGCAATAAATATAAGTGTATACTCACTATCATACCCTCCTGAATATGTCAAACTATGTTCACATAGCCGAAGGGTGAAGAACATGAAGGCGAAGTTAGTAAAAGTCACAAGAACAAAGGTGAATCAATCATTTGAAAAGAGTTCCAATACAATTATCATTGATTATGGATATTTGGGGTGAGAAACATATAATTACCAATAAAATATTATAAATTGAATAAGAAATTTAATTTGACAAAGGGGCTTATGTGAAGGGTGTGAAATCGCCCAAACAGTTACAAGAATATCAAATTCTGGATTTGAAAATTTAATTAAGGGGGAAGAAACAACAATTTATGAGTCCTACCTCAATTATATATAGATTTTTAGTGTAGAAAATATTTATCAGTGATGGGGAAGATCTTTTTCATTCACATTCTATCAATCCACCTTGATCAAGTCATTGTTCATTGTCAGATTCCTATTCTCCAATGAAGAATGATATGAATTGACTCTTAAAGCACCTAGGGTTTTGTGGATAAACCTAGATAATTTCAAGAATATTGTATTTATATATGTAAATAGGTTTTGTTAATTAAATTAATGAATCAATTAGATCATTTAATTGATCAACTTAATGTACCCACAAATTGATGCATTATCCAAATGATAAGTGTCGACCAACTTTTGGTTGCACCTAGGGTAATCCCTACATTATGGATTCCATCATGGTCTCAAATTTTTGATACGAGACTTTGTTTATGATATATAACATTATTTATGAATTATTATATTCATGTGATTTAAATATATTTATATTTTTATAAAATTAATTATGGGATCATCGGGCCTTAGAATGTTGCAACATCTCAGCATCTAACTTTGAAAATATTATTTATATATTTTAATGTATAAAAAGGTAAAAAATATTCTCTAAACAAGTGGTGAACCCATAGATAAAGAATCCAAACACACTAAATTTAAAAACCATTGTTATATCTTGAACATCAGATCTATAATATCTTCTTGTAGAGAATACAAGTCTACTTTAAATATTCAATCTCATTTTTTACTGATATTTTGAGATAGAACCTATGTTGAAGATGTGAAATGACTAAAGACACTATCTTTTCAATATATGATAATTTAATTCTATTTATTGAGTTTCCAAAGACAATAAACTATTATTTCAACTCCACATCATGTTTGATTTTAAATCATTAAAATCATAATAAGTTACCTATGATGTGGAAGGAATAACGGGGGTAGAAATAGGTATAGAAGGAAACGGATCATATGTGAGATGCCTACCATTATCCACAATGTCCATAGAATTAGATTACTTATATAGCACATCAGATTCATCACCATCTTATTTTTCCATTTCAATAGGACAACTTTAAATGCTTTTTGTTAGTTCCTCAAAAGGAATTATAGGAGTGGGGATAAACAATCCTTCCAAAACATGATATATTAAAGGTCTCATATTATAGACTTGAAGTTAATTCTAATAATCAGTCTCAACATTCAAGGATCTTTATAGAACACTTTGATAATAATTTATAGAAGTTTAAACATCCCAAGGGGGGATATCCCAATAATAATTATCATCTGACTATGAGTGGTTGTGACCAAGAAATGATGATCCAGGGGAAATATCCCCCTTTAAAGTTCCATCTGTGTATTCATTCTATAAGTGAATCCATTCATTGGAGACTAATTTTAACAATATTCATTGTCTGGAGACTCTCCAGAGTCATCCAATTTAAATTTATCCACAAAACCACTGAAAACGCTTAATTTTTAGCAAGATCATTAAATTGAAACTTCTATGATCCCACATTTTTCTAGGTACATCCATTTTGAGTTTTTCATTGAACCTTTTTCCTTTAGGTTTTTATTATTCTTCAAGCCTAGTTGGTAGAATTTCTTTTTTAGGATGGAGATATCTTTCTAGGGAAAATGGAATAATGTTAAGGGATATAAATTTTTAAATTTAATTAATCCTAGATAAAAAAAATTAATGAGGATTATGAGTGTTACCTATGTGTTTGGAAGGATTCATAGATGGTTTGGTCTCTTTTTATAATTCTAGGATGAGTGTAGACTACATGAAAATTATACCCCAAGAACCTATAACATGATGTATATATGATTGTAGGAAGAAACTGTGAATTGGTTTAGGGAATGAACTGGTAACTTTACCTGAAAACGGTTTACATTTAGTAAACGTTTCTAGGAACTCATCGAAAATTGGTTTAGTTCATCATCTAGTTACATGTTCTTAAACTAGTTTATGATGTGAAAATGCTTCATGGAAGGAATTGTGAACTGGTTTAGAGTGTGAGATGGTTACACTCTGAGAAACTAGTTCAAATAATGTAATGTTTTGTTGGATTAATTTTAATATGAGGATATTTTTTTGTATAACACTTAAATTGAGAAATAAATGATGTGAATGGATTACACATCGTATATTTCTTAGGATAAATGGTTTTAAATCTACATTGCGCATAAGATTAAATTTTCATCAAAATAGATCACTCCACTATTGATCCCTAGGAGAATCTAGGATACTATAGAATGTTTTCCTCTCTTATGGATGTCTTGATCAAGCATCGGATCCCTGATTAGTTATTTTGATTAGGATTTACCCTATCTTCCACTTGTTCTCTAATTTAGTTGTGGAATCATTGCCCTAAATTTTTTATAGGTTATGATATATGAATTTTGGGGTCAAGTTTTCTTATTTAGATCCTAATCATCTTTATCTTGTTGGAATTAGTAGTTGTAAGCATGGATTGGATCAAAAGATAATGGTAGGTGGTCTAAAACCAAACCCCATGATCTGTTTGTTTTTGTTCATGTATGTGAAAAAATTTGAATCCACAAACATAAAATGAATGTTAATTAATTGATTAATGGGTGATAATATATCATATATTGGATTAATCTTTAGATTAAAATGGATAAAATGGTTTTTTGACCAGGCTTGTGGATACCCATTGGGTGAGCCTACTCTAGAATAATAATGAATTTGTTAATTTCTTAAAGTGTGGTTATCATGACATGAGACCTCAGGTCATTGATTATAACAGATTCACCTCAGAAAATGGATTGATTAATTAAATGGATAGTGATGATATGATATAAAATTATTGTCTAGTTGGCATAGAAATGGATAAAGTTATATTTTAATGCATGAATGGGTAATTGAAAAATGAAAATTTTCATAATTAACCATTGTAATGTTATGTGATGACATTATAACTCTTATGACTTCTAATGTTATGCATTATAAAATTTTTGTATAATGTTATTTTACTGTATAAAAGTAAATGATTTTAATATAGAGATATTATATCTAAATAGATGAATATTCATTAAAGAACATAACAATCCCATGCTTGAATCGAATGGGTTTAGTGTCTCTAGAAACAATGATACAAAAACAACTAGTTCATAAAAACATGAACGTATAATCTCAATTATTATGTCATAAATAGAACTATTGTGGACATATCACACGTAATACCTTTCTTCATATCATAAGTGAAATAAACATAATAAAAGGGCGACCTCATATGATCAACAATGGTAAACCAAGTAGATATCAATTATAACATAAGAATGGGAATAATAACATGAACATAACATTTAGAAATTATACGTAGTATATAAAAGATAAAAATATTGATTCATTGAATAAATCATATAAGTTCATAATAAAAAAATCATAAAACCACATGAGATAATAATATTGGAATAATACATATAATTATGCAATATACATAATCATAGAAAATTATCACTTTTGTAGTCAATTCCCTTTTCCAATACTATTATAGTGGAAGGGGTTCATATAAAAACATTAATGATAGAAAAGGTTCACTACCAAAACAATCATAGGGGATTGGGTTGACTATCCAAACAACTTCATTATCTAAGGTTTACTCCCAAGACTATCATAGTGGGTATGGTTCACTCCCCAATCCATTATAGTAGATGAAGTCCTTTATTAAACTAGTTTCACTTTTCATTCCAGACCTGTATATCTCATTAGATATATAATTACATAATGCAATTGGTGGGAGATATAGGACCCAAACTTAACACACAAAAAAATAAACATATTTTTTCCACAAGAAGATAACTCATTAATCACATCAGAACCCATATAATGTAATGTGTTTCATAATATTTTTATTATAACAGAACACATAGAGGTGAGATGGTATTCATAAACATAATTACATCATGAACATAAAACAACCATAAAACTAATGAGGATAATAACCTTTAAAACTATCCCCTGTAAATATTAAGTAACATCAGTTACTTTTATCTTATATGGAAAATAATTTTAAAATATCACTTGAAATAAATCTTGATGAAAATATCATTTTTTTTGTTTGGAAAACACTTTTTTTAAATTTCGAGCAATTATAAATAGACAAAAACTTATTTTAATATAACCTTGAAACTTTTAAAGGAAAATTAAATTAATTAACATGTAATGGTTGATGAATGATCGACTCATGCCATATAAGTTAAAAATAACATTCCTACGGTATTTATTTCGGAAAAGTCATATATAACTTTTCTTAGAAAATAAATAAAATAATACTTTTATCCCATATATTCAAAATTATAACATGAGTAAAAATGGAATATAAATAATCATAATGGATTATTAAAAAAATTGCAATAATTTTAGAAAAACATGGGCATGGAAGAAAAACATAGTTTTAATGGAAGCATTAAAAAGATAAATTTTTAAAATAAAATCCTTTACAAATATCATATCATTGAATTGAGAATTAATAAAATTAATTAATTATTTGTATTATCTATAGATACACATAAAAAATTCGAAATGAAATATAATATAATAAAATTTCATTACACACATTACATTACCATGACATAACTAATTAAATATAAGTTTAACCAAATAAATGAAAAATAAGTTAAGAAATCCTTTACCACTTGTAATCAATAGAATCGTATAACACATAAAAGTAATCATTGTCAAATGAAACATTTAATAAAAAAATGTAAAAATATTCAAGGTATGATATATCAAATTTAAGTATACATACAACACACACAAGAAATAAGTGGTGAATAATGCATGCATCTCATAAAATTATAATTGAGACGAGATATGTTTACCTCACAGCTCCCATTAGTTATTATTACATTAACCTCTTTTATAAAGGGTTAAAATATTTTATTAATTAATTAAAATTCTGTAATAATATTTATAATAATTTATGTAATGATTTTTTAAGATCTTATGACCCATTCATTAATAATATTTTATTATTTCATTTTTTTGGGTACGTTTATTTCAGGGTTTCATGATCATTTCATATTTTAATAATTATGAATTTTCTTTTAAAATGTGATTAAAACTATAAAAGGGTAATTAAATATTATAATCTAACCACTGTAAAAATAAATTCTTCGACATATATTTTTTATTTTTTTAAATTATCATGATTCATTTGATAAAATTGTAATGATAAATGTTTGTTTAATTTGGTGGTTTTCATAACCACCATGAAATTGTTTCATTTTATTTAATATTAAATATATATATTAGTTTCATAACATGAAATAGGTTATAAGATGATTATTAAAATATTATTTCACCAAAAATAT
This sequence comes from Viscum album, assembly GCA_963277665.1. Lineage (NCBI taxonomy): Eukaryota > Viridiplantae > Streptophyta > Magnoliopsida > Santalales > Viscaceae > Viscum > Viscum album. The sequence goes on from OY728128.1 coordinate 1,787,360,947, forward strand.
ACTTTTATTCTCATCCATGAAGGAGATAATGGAAAATTAACAAAATCGTTATTCACAAAGGTGATTAACTAGCAAAATTTGGACAACTATTTAATTCCTTAAATATGAGGAGATTAGAAATGAAATGGTAATGATATATTCCAATAGAAACAATAAAACGTATTATATACACTATTTTTAAGATATCATGACTTTATGGAAGATGGATGTGAGAATAAAGTAGAAGAAAATAAAATAATAGAGGATGCTTGGGTCTAAGTGATTAAATAATGATTATTTTATGTTCAAATAAAACTTCATTGAGGTGGAATTAATTTCCACGAATTTGGATGATAATTAATGTTTTAATGGTTTTTAGGGTCTATTAATACCTAATGTATAAATTAAATGAGGTAATTATTAAGTATTTTAAGCCTTTCCCTTTTAATTTTTTACTTCTTTCATTATTTAACCTATACCATGATAAATAATTATTTTTTATGATGGTAAATTTTTAATGAATAAAATTTAAAATGAGGTTACTAATTAATTTAGACTATATTTTTTCATTTATGGAATCTATTTTTCAAAATTAAATTAATATAATTTTCATGATTATATTTAATAATTAATCACGTTGATGCAACATGAAAAATGTTTTTAAAGTGAAAAGTTCAAATGTTTGAAATGTTTTTATATCCAACTTCAATTTGAATTTTATTAAAATGTACTTAATAAGATTTTTTGATGTATAATTGAGATATATAAAATAAAAATAATTTAAAATGTAATTTCGATTTACACAAAATACGATTAAAATGTAGTTTTCAATTAAAATTCATTATTTTTCACTATTCATCTAAAATGAAACTTGTTAGGAAAAATTCTAAAATTTCACACTAAGAAAATTTTGATACTATTATTTTAAAAATGAAATTAAAATTTTCAAATAAAATTTATAATTCCATCAAAATTTAGTTTATAAATTGGTGCGCTATTAAAAGGTGGAAAATTTTCATTTTCTAAAAATATAGCTTTTATGCATAAAATTGAATTTATTATTATCTTAAGCCTATAAAAAAATTGAAACAATTTAAAAAAAAAGTTGATTTAATATATAAAATTTAAATTTCATTATATTTTTTCAATTATAGTTATTAATTTGATTTATTAAAATATGATGTCATTGTGGGTAAAAAATATAGTTTCTAATAATAACACAACCATTTTGTTCAAATGGTTGTTTATTTTCAATTATAATTAATTTTTAACCAATGAATTAATTTCATGAACATATGTAAACTATATTTCTATAATTTATTTAATCTCATTCATTCCCTCTGTTCCAATAGTTATATGATAACTATCATTATTAAATAATAATATTTTCCGATTTTGTTTAAGTTCAATGTTTCATGAAATGTAAAGTATCAAAGAGAATAAATTTATTTAAAAATATACATACCATAAAATCTTAGGTTGTTACATTCTACCTCCCACAAAATAAATTTTGACCAAAAAATTCGTTACTCAGATACAAATAGATGAGGAAACCCCTACCTCATAACATCTTCAGGATACCATATAACCACTTTAAATTTGTGGTTTCACTAAAAAACATTAGCCTAGTTAGTGTTATGGTTTTATAAAAATTTATCTCCCATATCTTGAATATATATATATTGATCTTCATAAAAAGATCTTACTCCAGCTGTATTATAACATCCCAAACATGGGTTCCACTAAAAGGTGCACCTTGCCCGGTTGGCCACATGGCCTCAAGTGAATCTTTCCAAATAACAGTGTTTTATAACTACCAACAAAAAACTATGGTGTGTATGTGGGTAGAATATTCCATCATTACTATAGTAAAGTAAAACAGATAAGGAATATAATAGCTAAATAGTGGAATCATTACGACGAACAGATAGAACAACAAAAGCATACACTATAGACACTAGACTTGTAACTCATCATAATGTAAATAAATAGGAATATTAAATAACAGAATCAACTAATCATAATACTAAAAAGAAAATGATAATGTATTTCATATTTATAAAAAAAATACATGTTAGCAGGAAATACATGCTATATGAAAGAATAAAATAGACGCAAAAAACTATCTGAGCATCTCATTCTCTAGATCAATCATATTCTACCAATATTTATATGAATACAAGCAAGGAATATCCAGTGTCTTAGTTGAGAAACATCCCTTTTAGAACACCTATATACATGTTATCTTCCCGGGTACCAATGGCGGCCAAGATAGTATGTGAGATAAATTTTATAATTCCACCAAAAACAACATCTATAACAACCAATCTATGTAATATAAACTATAATAGCACATAGTAATGCATATATAAAATTAAATAAGTATAATATTTTCAATACTGAGTACTTTATTTAGACTATACTAGTGTTTGAACATGTAATCATTGAATTTATTAATTATGTTACAGTTTTTATAATAATTCATGCAAGTTATAACCAACAATGACATCATAGTATGATAATGACCCTAAATGATCTAAGGTGTAACAAGGAATCTATAATGATGACAATAATGATAGAGTATCCAACGAAATTACCAAGTCATCCTTGACCTTTAGGGTAAATCCAACTCAGTAATAATCATTATCTCGGCTAAAGTGTCTGTGATTAATCCAATGGTAATCACCAAAGGATTTATACTATAATATGATTCTAACCAAATCCAAGGAATACATCCAAGGTTAAATGGGATAATGAATTACTAGACCCAATAGGTGTATCTTTGAAAACACATATCTGTATATGTCATGATGGATAAAAGTTGTGTATCTAGGATATACTATAATTATAATGGCGGGATCCTACAGTGTCATAACATGAATCCAAAAGTAGAAAAAGACCGGGCTCCAAGGTGGTTATCATCCCTGTAAACTAGAATCCTTGAATTATAATTAATTTCAAGAGTGCTCAACGTATTCCATCAAAAATAAAAAGTTGGATCAAGTATGACCACTCTTAAAATAGTGAATGTGTCTTTATTCAGTAGGAACTGTATAATTGATTCTTTAAATAATGAGATGTAATAACTTTTAAAAATTCATTTTTATCCAGTTGTTTCCATTCATTAGAGTAAAAAGGAATAATTAGGAATGAAACCATTTAGTACTTATGTTACATAACCATTAATTAGGTTCATAATGTTGCCTTCCATAAGCACGAATAGGGGTTCTACGAATGTTCAACCAAGTCAACCATTTATAGTTAAATAGTCCATGTGAAATATATATATATAGTTTCCATTTACAATTGGGTTTCATGAATAATTTAAAGTAATTAACTTAGAAGGGTGAAGTGACATTATCATATTCGATGTCTAATAATTAAAATTCACAATTCTAAATTTTAATTAGAATGTATATATATATATATTTCACATGGTGTATATAAATGTAAATGAATGAATTGGTTTCAGGTTCATTGAATGTTATTCTATGCTTATGGAAGGTAGTGGAGTGAACTTAATTAACGGTTATGTAACATAAGTAAACAATGTTTTCATGACTAGTTATGCCTTTTCATATTAAGGAAAGAAAATTTCATAAACCAAAATACATATTAAAGGGCATGGGTATTACGTGTACTTAATTAAAAAATCAATTTTAAGGTTCCTATTACATATGGACATTGTTCACTATTATAGGATTGGTCAAACTTGAGAGAGTCTTGGATTATAGATGGAATTTCTTGAGCACTCATGGATGTTATTACAATTCAAGGATTCCAGTTTACAGGGATGATACCCACCTTGGAACATAATCGTTTTCTACATGTTGATTCTCAATATGACACTATATGATCCCTCTATTATTATTATAGGATTCCTTGGACAAACTCCTTGGATCCTTCATGACATATATGGACAGGAGGTCCCATTGATACTCCCATTGGTCCTAGTCATTACATATCCAATTTTACCTTGGAATAATTCATTTGACCCTATTAGAATCACATTATAGTGGAATTCCTTTACTGATACCCCTTTTACTACATCAAGACCCATTATCCATGCTATAAATTATTACTATATTGGCTCAACCACAGAGGTCAAGGATTCCTTTGTTATTACTTTGGCTCCTCTTTTGTTGTTATCATCATCATGGATTCCTTGTTATAACTTGGATCATTTATTATAATTACCATGATATGATTTATATTTTTTTATACCTTACAAGACATACTATATAACAAAGAACATAATTAATAAGTGAAATTATTACATGATATGATAGCAGGTGAGGTAGAATAAGGTATTGGGTATTTAAATTACTATATAAATTTATTTTATGTATTCATGCCTTCAAACTGTTTTAGTTTATATTACCCACATTTGATGATATATACTCCATTGGTGGTGGCCTAATGAGATTTATCACACACCCTATCTAGAATGAAATTGGTACCTAGGAAGATTACATGCATTCGGTTGTTGAAAATTGGTAGTGTCTTGCCTTGGACAAATGATATTTCTTAATTGCATTAGGATGTATCTCGGTAGTAGATTAACAAGATGGAGCTCTAGATGCTTTGATAGTTTATTGGATTCATTAGGATTATTTTGTATGGAATGAATTTCTTTATTCCATGTATACCTCATATCTAGTTTTTTAGACACATGAAATACATTATAATTATATTTTGTGTATTATAGTTTGTTTATTCTATTATTTAATATTCATGAATGTTTCCACTATGACAGGTTACTAGTCAAGTGTCTATAGAGTCTGATTATGTTGTTCCCTATGTTTATCATATTGCTTCTCCATTTTTAACATTATATTACTTCTCTTCAATTATATACTCTATTAATGCTGGAATAGTCTCCCTATAGACACAACATAGGCCCTCACTTCATGTCGACAGCCTCTGGCATTCAGGGAGATGTGCTTGAGTCCATGTGGCCAACTGGGCTCAGGGGAAGATTTGAGTGTCACCCGAGTTTAGGATATCACAATGTGTTATCAAAGGCATTCCCTTATTTATTTACTATTTTTAGGTAATATAAAAGATATTTAGAATGCTTCGAAACATGACTATAAGCCATTCTTGGGTGTAAATAACCAATGATTGGGGTAGATTTTTATTTTCCGAAAATAATAATTGTTGATAATTATTTTTTCTATTATAGTTTATATCCATTCATTTTTTGGGATACACATGTTATGCAATGGTTATTTTTATTATTATTCTAATTGAGGATTTAATTTCCACCTTGGCCTAATAACATAAGGGAAAGGATAATTCTTTCATTCATCATCATAGGCACCTAGAATTCGTATTCCGTACATATTTGATGACTTATTGGTGAATTTGACTACTTATATTTCTTACATTTCATGTGATTTTTGAGTGATGATACAGTATTTATATTATATGTGTGCATCACTTTTTCTCTCATTGAGTGATTTCTAGTCTAAATTCATGTGTAGTATGACCCCTAGTGAGTTTTAGGGGGTAGTTTACTAAGTTCAGGCATTATACATAACACATTACATTCAGATATAGAATGTAAATTGGGTAAAATTTAGATTCAATGGGTCATGATTTCATTGATAAGGTGTATGGGACCTAATAAACTATTAAAGACAATATATTTTAATGAGACATTGAAATAAGTTTATAATAAAATGAAACTTAAAATGTAAAAAATGAATTAACAATAAATGGTTTCTGTAAATTAATAGGAACTCTGCTATTAACCATTCATCTATTAGAACCTTAAATTTAAACAAGAAAATATACCAAAACTTGGCCTTATAATCGTGTAGTTGGTGTAGTATACTTTTGGTAGTTATCCATTCTTCTTATTTTCTACTTCCATTTTTCATCTATCTACATCAAGATTGATCATTGGAGTGTGGTCATAATTTGTAGATCTATGACCCCATAAAGTTCTAATGTAGTGAATTAGGTGGGTGGCGAAAATCATCCTCTAGATGTTGTGGGACCTAACCTGCCAGTCTTACCGTAATAAGTTTTACTTGAGGAACTACCTATTATACCTTATCTAGTCACTAACGCTTAGATTCATGAGTTTTATCTATGTCTGATAGAGTCCATGAAGGGTTATCCATGACTTGCACCAAAAATAGTTGACCTAACACATGAGTTACAATTACATCATCCCCCACCTTCTTGGGGGATGGTCATCCATAGGCTATCGAGTCTTGGATAGAGGCCACTATCTAAATATTTAACCATATAGATATGCCTCTAGAGTGTTGGGTCATTATTTCTACCTATATGTTGAGTGATTCGGACAAGCACTGGTGGAATGTGATTACCTAGGCTAGTCATAAATAAGGCATTGAATTGGCTTATTTTCTAACTGCCTTATGCGATAAATTATTTCCTCAGATTCTAAGAACTATCAGAGCTAGGGATTTCATGCATCTAGTGTAGGGTAATATGAAATTCATGGATTATTTGGTTTATTTTACTGAGTTACAAAAAATTTCACCACTTATATTCAGTAAAGAGTTGTCATGTGATAGATTTGTCAAGGATGGGCTCTAGTATGTCATCCGTACTCATGTGAATGTTTTTCACCTACCTATATTCTGTAATACAGTTAATCAAACTCCAATCACTGAGCGTAACCTAAGGGTATGAGATTTTATAGGGAATATATGATTAGTGTCTTGGAAAGCCAGTAGTTATTCTAATAGTAGAGATCAGTCACTTGAGGATTATTATCAGAGCAGTTGTGGTAAGTGTAAACACACTTGAATCTTTATTGTATTCCATTGGTTTGGATAGTAGAGGAATCTGAAGCCTCTGGGTGATATAGATACGATGAAGTATCATTATAAAAACCCTAGGAAAAATCTATAGAGATTATATCAGTCCATTACATTTTCATCTAGTGGACGATGATCCAAGCCAGATCCACCTACAGGGAAGGTTATTTTACACTATTTCAGTTGATGAGATGGAGTAGCACCAGATGGACTGGACCTATGAGAAGTATGTGGTTGTTGAATCTAGAATCCTAATGTGAAGAACTAGTGATCTAGTTATAATTAGGGTACTGTAGTTGTACCATAGAAAAGTGGATTAGTTCAGTTTCATGCTTTATAAACGATACCCATGGATCATAGTGTATGACTGTCTACAAAACAAGGTGTTATTCTAGTTCACTCTACTATATTATCTACCTTATTCGATACAAGTTATTCTCTATCCTCCATCATTTTATCTATCATTGAATGTATCGTGTTGTAAATTCAGTATTACTATGGTGTAATGACCCTAGATACACCATTGGGGGCACATTTAGAAGGAAAACACTAATTTAGTGACTATCCCCTTGAGGTTGGTAGTTACCCTTTCTTGTGGAACTTCTTTTTTATTGAGATGATATGAATCAATTTCATTCTCAGTATGGATTGGTTGGTCCTATATAACACATTTATAGACTATTATCACCATAGGTTATCATTTACATCACCATAGGGAAATATTTATCTACATAAGGATTAGTTGGATGTCCTCGCAAGTAGATTTGGACTAGATCATTATGGTCTAGGTGGCGTAGCCTCTAAAATTACTAGTATCTTCATGGAGGATCATGGAGTACAAAAAGAATATTTTCCTCTGATAGTAGATCATTTCAGGGAAATTATTGCTAATTATTTCTCAAGAATTCCTCCTAAGATAGAAGTAGACTTCTGGATAGATCCTATTCTAATAGTATCTCTAGTTTATATTCCTCCATAGAGGTGACACCTACTGATCTTCCTAAGTTCAAGTGGTAGTTGTAATATTTTGAGGTTAAAGGTTTTATATTGCCTATAAATTCCTCTTGGGGTTCAGCCATGCTTTTTTACAAGAATATGGATGGGTCCCTTCATTTATGCAAGGTTATAGACGATTGAACCAACATATTATCAGGAAACATTATCCAATTCTTTGAATAAATGATCTTTTTGACTATATCCAATGATGTAGGGTGTTTTTTAAGATCTACCTTATATTAGGAAATCATCAGGGGCTATCCAGTATATCCGAAATATATTGTATTTATTTCTTTAGTAGTTATGGTCTGAATGAATATCTTATTATGTTGTTCTATCTTACAAATATACCCACTTTTTTCATAACATTTATGAATAGGGTTTTCCAAACATATGTGGATACTTTTTTCATAGTCTTTGTGGATGAAATCATGTTGTATTGTCGCACTCACTATTACAATTAAAGAACTTTCACATATCTTTGATTACACTAAGGGAGAATTATCTTTATTTCATGTTTTCTAAGATCCACTTCTAGATCTGCAATGTTAATTTTATGGGTCATATAATCTTATAATCAGTAGTATATATCGAACTAAATAAGGTGGGTACTTGGACTTAGAGTATCCCAATAACATGTTTGACTTATAGAGTTTCTTTGGGATTATTGGATATTATAATCAATTTATATAAGAATTATCCTAAATTTATGCACCTCTAATTGGTCTTGAAAATAGGGGTGATATGTTTTTATGGACAAAAGTGTGAGAGAAAACCATTCAATATCTAAGAGGATGGCTTGTTCTGGAATTGATTCTAATTCTTTCTATGCCTATAAGAGGATATATATAGTGTTATGTGATTCATTCAACATCAAGCTAGGCCTGATTATGATTTTGAAGGATAAAGTTATTGTGCACCAATCTCAAAAATTGATGCCTTGTAAGATAAATTACCAGATAAAATACCTTGAGCTAGCAGCATTTCTCCATGCCTTACATTGATGGTGACAATATCTAATGGGTGTTCAATTTGTACTATATATAGATCAAATGATCTGGAAATATATCTTTTCAAATCTTACATGAATCTAAAACATTTATTATGGGTCTAATATATTCATTACATTGATTTTGATCTCTCATATACGCCTGGAAAGAAAAATTCAGTGGCCAATGTGCTGAGTTGGTGAACTTGGGCACAATCCATGTAGGAATATAGTGAGGAATGGAAATTAATGTCCCACTAATCTAGGATGCATCTGGAGTTTCAGGTTATCTATGAGAATTCATATCTACCAGCCTGGAAGGTTACCTCTTCACTCCATGTGAGTGTAAAGAGTAGGAAATTTTCTGATCCAAAAGAATTGGTTCTCAATGAGAGTATTTGAAGTTTGGATCCACCTCTAGATTGGTCTATTTCTAGATTATATATCCTGTATATACATGGGTATTTCTGAGTTCCTACAGATATGAGATATCAACTGATGTTGGAGTCCCATGCTTCTTAGTGGAAAATTCATCTAGGAAAATCCATGATTCAATGAGATATGTGACATGAGTATTGGTGAACTAGGATGAAATGTTAGATAATAGACATTATAACTTAGTGTTCCACCTATCAGTAGGTAAAGGTGGGGAATCATTGATCTTCAAGAATGTTATTTCAACTTCTATTCTATGAATGAAAATGGGAATATATTGTAATGGACCTTGTAGTCAGCCAACTGATGTTGCCTTGAGGTGGTAATGCAATATGGGTACTTGTTTATAGACTAAAAAAAGTATCTCACTTCATTCATATTTAAAATAATTTCTCATTTGATGAGGTGGTAAGAATTTATGATCATGATATCAAATATCTACATTGGTTTTCTCATACAATCATTTCAGATAGAGAAACTCATTTCACATAATGATTTTAACAGGAATTATAGAAAGCTATGGGTATATGGGTGTTTCTAAGAATACATTTTCACCCATAGACCAATTTCCAGTAAAAATCGATGATACATTTGTTAGATGTAATTATCCAAAAATGAATTCTTTATTTCAGTGTTTCATGGAAGAATAATATCTCTCTTTTCAAGTTCCCCAACAATAATAGCTCTCAGAAAATATTTTACAAGGCTAATTTTAAGTCCTTGTATGGTATTTTGTTCCATTTACCCTTATTATGTAAATAGAAAGGAGAGGTATCCCTACAAGGTCCTCATCTCATGTTGTAGACTTCAGAAAAGGTACATCTTATGAGGAAGTATATTTCTACTGCTCAGTTTAGATACAAATCATATATTGATCATCTTGGACGAACATCAGAGTTTGATTTTAGGGATCGTATTTTCCTATGGATGTCACCCGGTCATGGGAATAGATAGACACATATGTAAGGGATTATGTCTCCACACTTTTTAAGGATGTTTGATATGTTATTGATAGTATGGTCAGTAGCCTATCGTTTTCAATTACCTCATTGGTACCATGTCATGCACAACGTCTTCCACATTTTGCGACTTCACCATTATCATTTCGACCCATTTAATTACATTGATCTTGAGGTTTTTGAGTTATATATTTATGTTAAATTTTATGATTATACTATATTCATAATTGAATATAGAATTAATGCTCTCCATGGTCGGTTTTTCCCTTTAGTAACGGTGTTATGGAATCACATCCATGTACAGGATGAGGCATTGGGGCAGAAGCCCAATGTTTGGGTCCAATAGTAGGATTTTTTCTTTGAATATGTTTGGTTACCCATAGTAGGTGAACCCACGAACAAGTTCATTAAATGGGGGATGTCTTTTAAAACCCAAAATTTTTTCTCAAGTATGGATCCTCCTAAATTTTGGGCTAGTTCATTATATTGGATCTATTTTGTATTCCCTATGAAGGTAGAAAGGGTTCAGAGTTGTCTAGGGATTTTCCAATGCTCAGAACCTCAAACAGGGGATAAAAACACTAGCCTATATGGTTTATAAAAACAATGTAACCCAGCCATTATGGTCTCTCGTAAATATGTGGGGTTGGCCAATGGGGTGAAATAGGTCACACAATTTTCCTTAACAATGCTCCACATGCTTTAAACCTATGTGGATTGTCTACAGTTTTTGGGAGAGGAGATTCAAACGATTGGAATATGGTTTCCCTAGTAATGCATCCTAACTATATTTTTAACCTCCATAACTAGTGATCCCTCCATGGTTGTTTCATGGTTTTTTCAACAATGTTTCTAAAATCTGTGCCGCAATTTTTTACTGTGAAATTATGCAACTTCCCATAATAAATTTTTTAACTCACCCTCCTTCCTCCTTGGCTCATTAAAGTGAACAAAAATCACCTCCCTCTACCTTGTTAATCTCCAAAGTTCCTATTTTATTGGTTTTTATCCCATGATCAGATCCAAAGACCAATTCGATCCCCTTTCCCAACATTGGAAATGCATCAGTAAATAATTAATTCTTTTTAAGTCATACATCATTATTATTTACCTTGATTATTCTTTTTAGATGTAGGATCATATTCCATGTTTTTAGGGATTTGATACATTCTTCATATTTCATCTGATCTAGGAAAAAATAAATGTTGATTTGGGTGATGATTGGGGTAGCATGTTATGGTTGGTGATATATGACACATCCCTCATTTTTTTCTGTTTTATAAATTTTCCTAGTTTGTGAGTAAAAATTTAATTGGTAATGGCCTATTAAATTTATAATCATAAATTGTAGTCACTAAAATCATATTTTAAGAACCTTTTAATATATGTCCCTAATTATTAAAGGTTATTCCCTCAATACTGACCACCCCTTATAGGATTTTTTCATTAATTATGCCATTAGTGGTTTATTACGTTTGTATGTGACACTGGTCGGGTGTTCTATAACATGACCTTGATAATGGTTAGACCTTAATAATATGAATTAATATATAATTTTAATGGTAATACCTTGAATATGATAATTCACTTAACCATTCTAAGGTTTGGGATTTAATTAGTTCATGAATTTCAAATGTAACTGTAATGTATATCTATATATTTCATTTAGCCTTTTCTAATGTAAATGAATTACTTGGTTGCAAATCTATAGCACACATTTCTTTGCTTCTGGAAGAAAACATAGTGAACCTAATTATTGGTTAAGTTACTTATGTATTGAATGGTTTCATTGCTTGTTATTCCTTGTCACACTAATTAATGGAAATGGAATAAACGAAATGACTTATTAAAGGCCAGGAGTATTATATGGACTTAATAAAAGAATAAATTATATGGTTCCTATTGAATATGGATCAGTTAACTATTATATGAGTGGTATGACTATATCTATCCTTGGATTTCTGATAAAATTCCTTGAGGTATCATGGATACCATTATGATTCAAATATTCTAGTTTCCAAGGAAGATACCCACATTGTAACCTGATCATTTTCTACTTGTTGATGTCTATTATGATACTTCAGGATCCATCCATTATAATTATAGGATTCCCTAGATACACTCCTTGGATACGTACTGACGTCCATAGACATGGGGCACCCTGGATATTACCATTCAGCCCAGTCATTTCTTATATTTTTTTACATTCGATGAATTACTTGGACTTGGTTAGAATCGTGTTATTGTGGAATTCCATGGGTGATTCCCATGGGATTTCACATTGACCATTTATTTAAGATATAAATTATTATTGAGTTGGCTCGACCCCTGATGAAAATTATCCCTTGGTTATTATCTCAGATACTCTTTTAATATCATCATTATCATGAATTTCTTTTTATAACGTGGGTCATTTATTAAAGTTATCATGCTATGATGTGAGTGCAGGTTATACCTCACATGACTTAATATATAAATGAAACATATTTGATAAATGAAATCATATACTGTTCATAAATAATCATAGAATGAAGTAGGAACTAGTTGTTTACATTGATGTACTTCTTTACTTTTATATGTACATGTTTAAAAACTATTTCAGTATATATTACATAGACTAGATGTTATAGATATCCTTGGTGGGGGACTAGTGAGATTTATCTCACACCCTATCTAGATACCCATTTTTTACATTGGAATATTACATGTATATAATTTTGAGAAATAGAAATGTCCCACCATAGACAACTCATATTGATTAATTTCATAAGGATGAAGCTAGGTTGTAGATGATCGAGTTGGAGATTAGGGTTCTCTGATAGCTTTTTACTTCTTTCTTGTTATTTTATATAATATGTGTTTCATGATTACATGTATACCAATTTTCTAGTTTTTTTATACACATGAAATACATTATCATTATCTATTGATCATTTTTATCAGTTTCGTCTATTATTTAATATTCTTGTCGGTTTTCACTATGGCCAGTTTTTGGTCTACTATATGTAGTGTATGCATTTGTTGTGCCATCTATTTATCATAATTAATACTTTATTTACTTTTTATATTACTTATATACTTTCTTAAACTCTATTAATGATTGAATATTCTACCCATGAAAACATTATAGGCCCTTACTTCTAGTCAGACACCTCTAGTGTTCGGGGGCATGCACTTGAGTTCATGTGGCCAACTGGGCTCAAGGAATGTTTGAGTGGAACCTCAGTTCCAAAAATAATAGGTAAACCCTATAAGATCCTACATGTGAAAGATCATGTAAGAAAATCTTAGTAGACAAATGTGGAAGAAATCATAAACATTAAGAGATATTTTGTGGAAGATCCAATCAATAAGATACCATCCTGATATGATCAAGAATTAAATAATGAATCCTCATTAACTATAAATTTCTCTTGAAAATCATAGAGGGCTGTTTTAAATTTACATTTGTTCCAAAACCTCATCAGAAAAGGGTTTAATAAAACTCCCTCTTAAAAAAATTAAATTAAAAGGCAAATATCACCATATAACTAAGATTATAATTAGTAAAACAATAGTGGAATGTTAAAACATGGATAATGAAAAGAATTATAACTATCAAGATGAAATGGACAATGATAAACAACATGGTAATTACAAGGTTATTAACTATAAAACCATAGACCATATAGGTTTATAAAAGTTCATTGATATCATAATAAATGATTATAACAAGAAAAAATTTTATATCAAAATAATTTGATATGATATACTTACTGGATTTCACCTCATAATTACAATATCAATCTTTGGTCATGCCTTGATCAGTTTCCTCTATTTTTGATACTCAATGAAATGAAGTTGAAATATAATGCATGCAGAACTAGTGAATCATAAGATCCATAATGGGATGAAAATTAATTTCTTTTTTCTATAGTTATCATCATAACAAAACTTTTTAGTGCATAAATATCTATATGGTTTAGTAATAAATTAATCACTGAAACATTTTCCAAAGTTCAACATAATCAATTTTAAAAATTTACAACCTTATTAACCATAAACAAGACTAAACTCCAAAACATTCGAATGGAGGTCACTAAATTTTCAAAATAAACATATCATTATTCCTCCAAACAATATAATGCAACTCTTCATTATCACAGAAAATACATGTGAATATCTCAATCATGTATTCTCTTGAAACATGGTAATAACATGAATTTTAATAAAATATTAGTGAAAACATGCATGATTTTAAAAATTTACTCTTTCCACAAATCATAAATCAAAAAATTCTCTAAACTAAATCCATTATATCATAGACCACCTGGTCAATATATTAATAATATGTTTTAAGGTTATAAATAATAATCCATTTATTTTATCACAATTGATCATAAAATTATCTTTATTATCCCCTAATCATAATCATATAAGGGGTGATATTTCCCTTGATAATGTGTTCTCCCCAAATATTACATTAATAATCTTTTTCATGTTTACCAATACCATTCAACATATAATTTCAAGTACCTAAGGAAAAACAAGTTTGAAACACTCCATATATGATTTGTTATTAAGACATATTGTAAAGGGAGATAAGAACTTGAAATTCAACTAAATAAAGAAAAAATATATTTTCTTAAGACTCACCCATATAAAATTAGACATGAAATTTCCAGTTAAGAAGTGGATGTTAAATGTCCCCAAATTAACATGATTTAACTCATCCATTGTGACTGAATAAGATTTCAATTGTTTCATTTCCTTAAGAGGTTGGGGTGTCTTATCATCCATATTATCGCTTTGATCGGGGAATTGATTATCATACGGACTAAACTCTCTATATTTTAATAACTAGAGTGTAGGTGGTTAATTCTCTGTAACTTTATATATACTCTCATCATTAGCTAACTTCTTCCCATCACATTGGTAATCAGTTCCCAATGATCTTCCTTAAATCACGTAAATATTTACCAATTGCCTTTAGAAAATTTCAACGATTTTTCTTCCAAAATATTGATCATAAAAGAAATATCATCTTTATATTCAAATGGTTCCTAGAATCTCATTTGAATTGCAATTTTATTCTCTGATAATAACCATCAGATTAATTCGTAATTATGAGTTACATCTCCACCTTGAGAGAACATAAAATAATTTCTTCATAGATATTAAACTATCTTATAGATAATTTTCGTCAAATAATTGGTTTTAAACCACTAAATAATATATCGATTTTACTTTTCTAAATGATAATTAAGAAAAATATATAACTTGAAAGACTTGTAAAATATTCCTCATATGTACCAATGGATTAATTATCCCTTTTCTTCATCTCAAGTATTTTTTTCTCCATCCTTATACATAGAATATGAGGGATGTCCTTACAGAGGAATATCCATTTAAAATAATCGCAATAAATTGAGTCAAATTATTCTTATTACCTCATATTTATGATAATATTTCTACATTTATCTTCTTCACCTTCCAGATGGTAAGTACCTAGGAAAAAAGTTCATGTATCATGATTTTAGGAACAAAAAATATTTTCTCAATGGTGTTGATCCATTACTCATTCATTAGTGGATAAGAAGATCCACTAAAATAAGGTGGATGTTTCCTCATGAATAATTCATCAAAATTTTGTTCCCTCCTTTTCTCAATTGGAATTCTAGTATTATTTTTTTGTGAGTATAGAAATATCATTTCCTATAACATTCGATTGATCGACAGAACAATCATTAAATTTATAATCACATTCAGTATTACAATTGTTCCATCATATTCTATCAATTGACTAAAATAAAAAATAATAGAGTGAGTGAAATTAATAATACCTGTGAAACAACGTAATTAAGGTAAATTGATTAAAAAAGTTCAGGCAATGACACATTAGATTTCATCCTAAGTTTTTCAAGATTGTTACAAAAAATCTAGGATTATAACCTAGACTTATACATAGGGTTGTAACCATGGTTTTCTCATCCTAGTTTACAATTATTTACTGAGACTCACATTGTATCTACAATAATGACCCCCTATTATTCATCAAAGATATAACATCTAAATAGATGAATATTAATTTCCCAACATACCAAAACCATACTCAAATCGTATGGGTTTAGTGTCGTCAAGAATGTGGAATAAAAAATATCTAGTTTATAAAAATATCTAAATATTCTTTCGATTATTCCATCATAACTATGACTCTTTTGACATATAAAATATAATAACTTCCTTCATACCCCATGGAAAATAAACATATGAAAATGGTGAACTCATATGATTAGTAATGGTAAACATGGTAGATATCAATTATAACATCATAATGGGAATAAGAACATGAACATAAGATTTGAAAATTATACCCTACATATCAATGATCATAATCATAAGTAATTTAATAAATTATATAAGTTCATAAAACATGAATGATAAAATTACATGGGAGAATAATATTGTAATAAGACAAATAATTGTGGCATATACATAAACATAGAAAATCTTATCTTAATAGTTAATGATATTTTCCAAGACTATCATATTAGAATGGGTGAAAATAGGACACCATCATAGTATCCATGTTTAACACCCAATACCATAATAATGGATTGGTTTCCAACCAAAACTATCATATTTTCCATAGATCAATACTAATACTATCATAGTGGATTGGGTTCACTCCACAAACCATCATAGCGATAAATGTTCTTTACTGAACTAGTTTCACTTCCCATTCCAGTCTTATCTATCTCATGAGATTTGAATCATTACCCGATCAATTAGAGAGAGATATAGGTACCACCCATTACAAAATGTATATCATGCACATGTTTTCTAGAGGAACGTTAATTATACATCACATCTGAACCCATGTAATGAAATTAATTTCATAAACATTTTATCATAACATAACTCATTGAAAGAAAAACGTATTTATAAAAACCATTCTGTAGTAAACATAAACCAACCATAAAAATAATGAGGATAGTATCCTTGAATAATATCCCCTGTAAATCATAATTTATATAAAATAATGTTATCTTATATGGAAATTGATTTTGATAGATCACTTGAAATACTTCTTTAGAAATATATCCTTTCTCTTTTGAAAACACATTTCTTTAAAAATGACATGAAACTATAAAAGAAAAATATTATATAAAAGTAAACATTTTTTATTTTAAAAAAATATTAAAGGAATTAAATCACCATTATGGTGGGAAAATATACTCATTCTGTACAATTTTTAAAAAAATCATTTGGTGTTTTTGTTGGAAAGGTCATAATGATCCTTGGATAGAAAATGAAAAAAATAATCCAACAATATTATTTTGTAAAAATTAAAACATGTGTAAATATGATTTCCAAAAATGTTAAGATAATTTTAAAATCATTTTTTAGATCAATTTTAGAAAAAAATGGCATATAATAAAAATAGTTTTTTAAGGGAAACATTAAAATATATTTTTTGAAAAATAAACCCCTTATAAATATCTTATCATTTAAGTGGACGTTAACAAAATTAATCGATTATGTATATTTTTGGTAAATATAGAACATATTTATTGGAAATATAATATAATCAAAATTCATTTCACATGTAACAATATAATAACATAGTTAATTAAATTGATGTTTAACCTTGTGAATGAAAATTGAGTTAAGAAATCCCTTAACAATTGCAATCATTCAAATTGTATGCCCATAAAATTTAATAATTATCAAATTAAAAATTTAATAAAATTTATATAATGAGATAAATTATATGAAATATTAAATGCAAGTATACATAAACCACAATTAATAAATAATTTGTGAATAATTAATACATCTCAGATAAGTAAAAGTGAGACGAGTAAGCCATACCTCACAGTTCCCCTTAGTTTTTCATACATTAACCTTCTATATAAAGGTTCTAAAGATGTTATTAATTAATTAAATAACTATATATATATATTTATAATACCTTGTGTAATGATTTTATAAGATCTTATGACCCATTATTTATAAACATTTCATTATTTTCAAGGTTCTAGGTACATTAGTATCATGGTTTTATGATTAGTTCATTTCTGTATATGTATGGATATTCTAGAAAAATAGGATTAGAACTCTAGAAGTGGAATTAAATTGTCTTAATTCACATACTAACGTATAAATTTTCCCATCTAATATTTTTCTTTCTTACATGAGTAATATTAATTTGATAAAATATTAATGATATATGTTTATTTTAATTTAGCAGTTTTTCAGACCATTGCATACCTATTTCATTTAAAATAATATTATATCTATATATTAGTAACCAAAAATTAAATAGGAAATAATAAAAATAATAAAATATTATTTAACTATAGTGATAATTTTATGACCAGACATTAATATAGTAAGGGAAAACAAACAACATCATTATTCATAGAGGTGATTAATCGGTTTAATTTTCAAAATAGTTTCATTTCATTGAATAAAAAGAGATGGGAAATGAAAGTTTTATGACATATTCTATAGGAGACATAGAAATTTATTATAGAAATTATATTATAGATTTAATTACTTTATGGATGAAGGATGTGAGATTAAATTAGAATAAAAGTAAATAAGAGAGGTTCTCTGAGAAAATTTCCTCTTCAATATCACCTCCTTGAATGATCCCTCAAAGAACATGGAAATGATATTTAGTGAGACCAGTAATATTTGGATGTGGGGAGAGTGAGTATAATGGTTTTTTATGGAGATTTAAGTATCATCATGGATTTTTAGGATAAATGTGGTGGTGAGTGGTGATATAAATACTTGATGAGTAGAGAGACTAAGTGATTAAATAATTATTGTTTTACAGTTAAAGCTTACCCCAATGAGGTGGAATAAATTTCCACGAATTTGGATGATAATTAATTTTTTAAAGGATTTTTAGGGTTTATAAATATCTTTAACACTAATTAAATGTTTTCATATTTAGGTATTTTAGGCCTTTTCATTTTTATTTTAACCTCTTTCATTATTTTACTTACACAACGGTAAATCTTTATTTTTACCACGGTAAGATTATTATGCATAAAAATGATAATGACCATAATAAATTATTTTTATCTTATGAATCAAAATATTTAATCCATATTACCAAATTAAATTAAAATAATTTGAAAAAACAATATTTAAAATTAATCTCATAGACGTAATGGGAAAGTATATTTTTAATGTGAAAACGTTCAAATGTTTGAAATGTTGATAATTCCAATTTCAATGTGAATTTTATTACAATTGAATAAGATGGATTAATTGATGTATAATAGAACTAATTATAATTTAAAAATAATTTAAAATATAATATTACTATTAAATCAAATTATACAAAAATGTAACTTTCAATTAAAATTCAATGTTTTTCAATATTAAAAAATTTCCTCAAAAAAATACTAAAATATCACCATAATATAATTATAATATTATGATAAAAAATCTTATTATTTTGTTAAATAAAATTAATAAAAGTTTCAAATTATGTTTTAAAAATAGGTGGGCCATTAAAAGGTGGTAATATTTCCTTTTAGAAAATTTTATCTTATTATATTTAGATTTGCATTTATTCTTATATTAAACTTATAAAACATATTGGGTGAATTTAAAAAAAATAATATATAAATTATAAATTAAATTAATATATGTCACTTTTGTGAATAATTTAATTCATTAAGATAAAATTATATTATGTTCATAAAAATAGTTTCCTATAAAAACACTTCTTTTATGTTCAATTGGTTGGTATATTCATTCCAAATTAATTAGTAACCAATGAATTAATTTTATAAATTTTTTGGACTATATTTCCCTAATTTAATTAGTCTCATTCATTCCCACCAATCCAATATCTATGTGATAACTATCATAATTAATTAATATTATTTTGGAGTTTGTTTATGTTAAGTGTATCATGAAATGTAAACTATAAAATATATTATATTTATTTAAATATAGACGTACTATAAAATCTTGGGGTGTTACATCCTAAGTGGTGAAATGATTATGAAAATTGATTGTTCTGGTTGTGTTTTAATTCTTGTAGGGAGTTTCCACGTTATTTTGAAATGCTTATATAAAGGGATTTCCCTGATTATACTAGAATGATTATATGAAGGGTTTGAACTGATTATGCTGAAATGATTATATAAAGGGATTTCACTAGTTATGATGGAATTATTATATAAAGGACTTAGATTAGTTATGAAGTAATTATTATAAAGGTGGATTTTACCAATTCTTTGATTATGCCATGTTTTATGGTCATGGTTTTCATGGTCGTGAAACATGCTCTGAGATATTCTAGAATGGGGACAAAGAATGTTATTTGTTATTTTATATTAATTTGATTAATTAATACACATGTTTATCAATTTATTGAATATACTTATTTATTATACTGGTTTTTTTATACATGGTGGTTTCAACCTACTATGTTTTATTCATATACAATTATGACCACCATTTGGCACCTAATAAGATTACATATATGAAGAACTGAACAAGATAAAGGGACCTCATAATTTATTTTTGATTGATGGATCGGTTGGAGCAAGGAGAGAGGAATGAAATGGGGTTCGGGACCATAGTATTTTTATTTTATTTTTAATCTTGATATATTATTTATATTACATACAATTTGACATTTAGATACATTTCTTCCTGACATTTTATGGCTTCTTACTTGATTTATTGGGTTCATCCTTTATCTTCTAATTTTATATTTTATTATTTATTCTGTTTCTATTACTCTAATATTTAATATTATTTTTAATTTCTATTATTTTGTATATTTTTTAAATGGGGTATAATATCCCCACTATATATTTTATACCCACACTACCATTCACTATCTTCTAGATTACGACGATATTTAATTTAGGTCCAATAACCAAGCTCATTTTGGAACATGAGACACTTCTATATTATGGTATATTACAATGTTGTATTAAAGTAAGTAGGTGGATCTTTTCTGTTTCTTTACTTTTTGGGAAAGGTATAGATGAGACATGGATGTGTTGTTATGTGGAAATGATCTTTTTTGTGGGAGTAGCTAAACCATATATTGGGGAAATCCATGTTCATAGGTATGTGATTGTTTCTCAATTTTTTCAATTATTACAGTGGATATTATGTCACTTTGGGCAATTCACGTGTTTTTTTATCTTATTGTTCCTTGAAATTTATACTCATGACATGGTATATACACATGACATGGTATATCCTAAAATGTGTGTTTATTAATCATGATAGGAACATATTTATATATCTTGAAATTCAGTATTCATAATTCAAAAAAATTTATTTCATGTTATATATTTTCATGTATGAACTGGGAAAAGAGATACCTATTATATATAATAAATGAAATGAAGGTAACTACTATCTCGTGATAATTTAGATAATAATCTATATTTAAGGATACCATGAACCAAAGTTTCTCTATTATTTTCACATATTGAGGTTGACCATGTTGTTATCTAGTATTCTTAGGATTTTTTTTCATTAAGAAAAAAATCATCATCATCATCTTCGAATTGAGTATCGTGAGAGCAGAAAACTGCACGCTCATAACACAAATAAATAAGAGCTTCTAGTATCATCTGAGGACATGAAGGATGCTCATATTCATGACAAATTTATGAGGGTTTTGCGATCCATGGAAAGGTATAATGTTTTCAATATGCCTTTGATATTTGAGATTATGAGATTGTGTTATTTGTAGAATCCACCAACATTCAATAGGGATGAAGGCACCCAGTGATCTGGGTTCTGGGTTGAGTCATCCTAGATGATATTCAAGAACATCAAGAAACCCAAATATTTGAAGTTATATCTTATTGTATACATTCTTCATGGACCTTCCAAGCATAGATGGGACATTCTAGAGAAATTTTTCTAGCAAGAGGTGCTATCCTAGAAGGAATTCTATGAGATGTTTCTGAGCCACTTCTATACTAAAATGTTGGGGGATTATAATTATTAGGAGTTTATGCACCTTATATAGGAGGGTATGTAAGTGATGGACTAAACTAGATGTTTCGCATACTTAATACACTTTTTTACATCATTATATGCTGATGTGATCTCCAGAGTTAGACATTTTGAATATTTGATTCTATTTATGATCATGATATATGGGAAGGTCTTTCCTTTAAGTTCATTTTTAGATGTGATGAATTAGAAAAACATCACATATGGGAATATAAGAGAGGCCCCAATAACTAGCCATTCTATTTAGAAATAATGAACATGGATTTCTTCTTTTGGTGGCAAGAAGTTCCACTATAATTGATATCATCAAAAAAACAATGGGTAGATCAGATAGGGCAGTGGGAAGACATCTCATGACCGGGTTCTATTACAATGTTATTAGTGTGGAAATTTTTTCACACAATTCTATAGATTCCATACCCTACTTTAGATCTTTGTTCTTGTGGTTTTATAGGCCACCTAAAAAATTTTTGTAGGGGATTGCAGTAGAAGAGTAGTGGTATGTTATTAGAATAGATACTAAAGTCTAGGAGGGACACAACTACCCCTCATCAGGTTAGTAGTTGGAGTCCCCATAGATGTTCAGGTCAAGGAAAGGGATGTGGTACCACAGGTTAAGAGCAGAAATACTAGGTAGATGGAATAGTTTAGTGGGTTAGGAATGGTGCTTAGGGTGGAGGGGAAAGTCTGTTGCATTCTATACTGTCTACTCCGACTTGTTTGGATGCAGGAACATCTACCATAATAGGTATGATTCTATTATCCACTACCCATTGGATAATTTTTTTCCATACAGTGGAATCACATTATTTTTTATCATATCATTTCTAAAATGGTTTGGTCTTGGATGTGGAATTCTTGGAATGTTTAATGACCTTTGACGCACTGTTGGGATTGTGCTCATAGAATATGAAACACTCCAACGTGTGGTCATGAGAAATTGGTTGTTACCAATTCATTTTGGATCCATTTTTAATATATATGATAGGTTATTATTTAAATATTAGTATGGATTGGAGTATTTTATACTAGGATCAATTCAACTATTTATTGAGGAGATTTTTCTTTTTATATCTAGAAGGAGTCAGCTATTTTCAAAAGGGTGAGTGAGATATTTAAGATAGTATTGCCAGAATAAGTTAGTGTAGACTGAATTTTCTAATGGCTCAGATAGAATTTATTTATCTATATTATTATGGAATAAAGAATTATGTTCTTCTTCTAATTGTATACTATTTTTAAGGTATTTTACTTGATGATTTATATGGATTACCACCCGAGTGGGAGATTGATTTCATGATCGAGTTGGTTCTAGGGTCAAGGCCAATTTCAATCCTGCAATACAAGAAAATATTGATTTAGATTTTGGAGTTGAATTTTTAGTTGGTTGATCTTGAAGATAAAGGATTTATATAGCCTCGTACATCTCCATGGTTTTTTTCAGTACTTTTTGTAAAGAAGGATAATGTGACATTACACTTATGTGTGGATTATTTGACATTGAAGCAAATGGTGGTCAAGAATCGATAACCCATTTTGTTCATTAATGGTCTCTTCGATATTTTGGGAGGTTATAGGATCTTCTCTAAGATCTAATTGAGATAAATATATAATCAGATTAGAGTGAGACAATCAAATGTACCTCATACTACATTTTGGATAATGTATGACCTGTATGAGTTTTTAGTGATACTAATTGGTTTAAAAAACGAACCATATATATTCATAGATTTTTTTAATTGGATTGTTCATCCTTTTCTAGAGAAGATTTTGGTGACTTTTCTAAAGATATCTTTGGTTAATCCCAGTATATAGATCATCATTCCAAACATCCTGAAAACAACTTAAATACAATGAGAGAGCATCGAATTTACGCTAATCCAACCCAATGCTATTTTTGGATTGATAATGTGAACTTATTAGGTCATGTCATCTCAATGTATGGAGTTTCAGTAGACCCATAGAACATGTAATTCGTGATTTATTTTGAGAGACCCAATAATGAATTCAAGATTTATACTTTTCAAGGATTAGCAGGTTACTATTAGTGATTTATTCAGGACTTCTTCCATTTTGGAGAACTGATGTCTGTGCTGACTAAAAAAGGAATGATGTTTTCTTATTTTGATGCTAGAGCGAGAGATTTTTATGAGTTGAAGAACATGCTAACCTGAAGAAAAAACTAACCTCCCTTTAACTATGATAAGTAAGGAATAAAATGTGTACAATGAAACATCTATAGTTGGACACTGATTAATTTTGATGCAGGAGAATCAAGAAGTTACTTATGACTCCATAAAGCTAAAACTGCATGAGATGAATTATCATTCTCATTATCTTGATTTTTTAGTGGTGTTAAATTCCCAAATATACTAGATATAGTATATTTTAGGTGAGAGGTTTGTGGTGTTCCTAGACTATAGGATCCTCAGGTAAATTATTTCTTAGAGGGACCTAAACCTTCAACATAGGAGGTGGGTCAAGTATTTACATTATTTAGACTCTTAGTTGGAATACATGTCATGTAGAAGAAATATAATTTCTGATTCCTTGAGATATAATATGCATATATTGAAGTTTAATAATCTTGTGATGAATAGAGGATGATTGAACTCTTTGTAATAAGGTTTCTATATGTTCATGAGTCCCAAGGGTCAGTTTTGTTGTCTTTGACATCTGTTATTCCCATGATTTTGGAATAAATCAATACTTAATATTTATTTCATCTGGAGGGATTAGTTTTGAGAGATGACTAATATGTTGGGGATACATAATCAATATAGTCTCTAGGAAGCATCATTTTTCTTCTTTTTTATGTCAGGTTATGGGATCTTATGGGCTTGGGTGATGAGCTACTGATAGAGTTTCATGCTTTTATATTGGTGGTAATTTGAGGGATGATAAAAGTGTATCGAGATCTTTATATATTGTATTGATAAATAGGTATGAAGAAGGATTTATTGGGATTTATAGAGAGATGTTTCCCCTTTCAGTAGATGAAGGTTGAGCATTAGATGCTCATTGGGATGTTGCATCCATTTCTTATTCCCAAATGAAAATGGGATGATTTCACTTGGGATTTTGTTATAGGATTACTGAGGAAACCCCCCATGATTGATGTTATATGGGTGATTTTGGACCGACTGATGATGTTTGAAAACTTCATTCATATTATGAATAACTTCAATATGGATGACCTTGGAAGAATTTTCATGGGAGATAGTCATTTCAAATCTTGATTCTAGTAGATTCTTTACAAATATCAGGGATAATAGATTATAATGAATATGGCCTACCATCCGTAGAATGATTTCCAATTTTATTAGACTATATATATTCTAGAGGATATGTTATGATCCTTTGTTATATATTTTGGTGGTTCATGAGAGACAAATTTAGCACTCCTGGAGTTTTCTTATAATAACATCTTTTAGGAATCAATCCAAATGGAACCTTAAGAGGATATGAATGAAAGGTCTTGTTGTTCACATATTTTCTGGGTTATAATCAGGTGAGTTTGTTCTTAATGGACCTAGTCTCACGCAGGACACATCTGAGAAGGTTCTGTTGATCAGGCGGCGATAGATGACGATAATGAGTAGGAAGAAATCTTACACTGAACATAATATATGACCTCTATAGTTTGAGGTTATTCATTGGGTTTTCCTTGTAGTGTCTCCTATGTTGTGGAAATGGTGTGTTACGAAATAGGGAAAGCTACTGGC
Organism: Viscum album; assembly: GCA_963277665.1. Classification (NCBI taxonomy): domain Eukaryota; kingdom Viridiplantae; phylum Streptophyta; class Magnoliopsida; order Santalales; family Viscaceae; genus Viscum; species Viscum album. The sequence continues at coordinate 1,787,386,826 of OY728128.1, forward strand.
CAGGTATGTCAGGCTGTTTGAGAAAGGGGAATGGGTTGGTCCAGTGGCATACTGAATATCCCTTCCAATGCACTACAGTTTCACGCATGATGTGTTTAATGTGTATTTTATTCCTATATATCATCGAATATTTTCTCATCCAGTATATGCTGATGATGTTAATTTTGGTGTAGTTCCTTCTTTTGAGGAGAATATGATACAGATTCTGTACATTAGTAAGAAGTATCTTTGAGAAAATATTATACCTTTATTTTGTTTCTAGTGGCATCATAGACATGTTCATAAGGAGACCTAGGATTTGGAATATGATATTTGGACACAATGTCACGGATTATTCACAAACACCCATTAATGATGCTTGGATTAGATTGGGAACAAGTATTTATATAGTGGGGAGTTTTTAACATCTCATATTTTACTTAGTACATCCCTCTTTGATATTTTCATTAAACCTATATTCATTCAATTTTATTCTTCGATAAACCATTCTTGTTATGTTCCTTGGGATGATGAAGATTTTTAATAGGAGAAATATCCAAATTTTTAGGGATGAATATTTGTTTGAATTAATGATGTATGGGTAGAAACATCTCAAAGGGGCATTGAAGGGTTCCTTATGAGTTTGGAATGATTTCATGGTACTTTGGTCTATTTTTATGAATCTTTTATGAGTGTAATCTTCTAGAAACTTATATTCTATAAACCAATTACATGACATGTAAATGATTGTAGGAAGAGGTTGTGATCTATTTTAGAAAATGAACTAGTAACACATGTTGAAACTGGTTCACAATGTGTGAATGTTTCCAATAAGATGTTGTGAACTAGTTACATGTTGTGAAACTACTTCATGGTGTATAAATATTACTAGGAAGAAGCTAGGAACTAGTTCATCAAATGAAATGGATATATACCAAGAAACTGGATCTCAAAATTTAATATTCAATCACGGTTATTTTAACCTGACGCGATTCATTTTTCGACATAACTCATGAATTTATAAATACATGACATGGATGGATTACACACCATGAATTTCTCAAGATCAATAGTTTTAAATCCACACCATGCGTAAGATCCATTCTTCATTCATGTTCATCCCTCCTCTCTCAAGACATTAGATATTCCAGATGATTTTGGAATGTTTTACACCCTTGTGTATATCTTGATCAAGCATTTAAGAACCAGTTAGTTGTTTTGTAGCGTTTTCCCCTCTCCTTCACATGTTCTATGATTTAGTAGTGGAATATCCTGACCACAGTTGTTTTGGGTTTTTTTCATGGCCTTGTGTGATCTAGGTTTCTTCTTGAGGTCTTTTTCACCTTCCTTATTATTGGAATTACCATTTGGAAGCATTATATTGATTTCTAGATAATGTTAAGTGATCTAAAACCAAACCCTATGGTCTTCTAAGTTGTTTAAGTATGTAAAATATTGTGATTTCACTTTCATAACAAGATCATTAATTAATTTATCAATTGAAGATGGTGTATAATGTGTTTTATTATTCTTTTTATCTATACGCATAAAATATTATTCACACCTGGTATGCAGTAACCCATTCAATAATTCTAGCCTATAATAATAATGAATTAATTAATGGATTAAAGTGTGGTTAGCATGACATGATATTTTGTGTGATTTTTTCATTATAGATTCCCCTTGGAAATAGATTTATTGTTTTGTGAAATTAATGATGATGATTTGATATAAAATAGGTGTGAAATTGGCATGGAAATGACATAAGATATAATATAATGAATGATTAGGTAATTTAAAGATAAAATAAAATTAGTAGAATTAACCTTTGCGACTTATGGTGTGGTTTTATTTGTTAGTATTCTTAATGTTATGACTTTTATTGTCATCAATGATGAAATGATTAAATAAAGGTCTTTAACCGGAAGATGAATTTCTTATATAATGGTCTTGGCTAGTTTATGTTTTAATTATTATAGAGAGTTTTCTAATTATGGTAAAATTATTATATCAAGGTCTTAGCCCCATTATTATGAAATGATTATATGAAGGTCTTGGATAGGTCATGCTGAAATGATTATATAAAGGGATTGGAAAGGTTATGTTCAAATTATTATAAAAATGTATTGGCCTAGTTATGATGTAATTCTTATACTGAGGGATTTTCTCGTTTATGTGATTATGACATGTTTTGTTGTTAAAGTTGGAAGGGTTGTGCTACATGCTCAAATATATTTCAAAAAGGCATTGAAGCAAGTTATTTGTTATATTATATGAATTTGATTAATTAATAAACATGTTTATTGATTTATTGCACACACTTATTTATCAAACTAGTTCTATTAAGACATGGTTGTGTTGAGCAACAGAGTTTTACTCACATCCAATTTAGGAAACCGTTTGGTATCCGAGAATATTACATGGATGTAGGTTTGGATATTGTAAAGGGAATTTTTATTTGATTGTCACAACCCGTCCTCGGGGTCCATGCCATTACTACCCCAAGACCTCCTTCCATAGGCCAGGGGCTAGCGACTAGCACCAAGGGTGTAAATCCTGATAAAAGGGAAGGCATTGCCTTTATAAAAGTAAACAACCACAATAGAGTACGCAAGTGAAGCACTAAGTAAAACTGAGTATAAGAGTAAGTGATGAAAAGTAAATGGGCCAGTATACAAACCCAACTGAAAGTACAGTACAATTGAGAAAGAAAGTACAATAGCTATAAAGTAAAGTAGCAACCATCGAGTCGTCCGCTGGGAATCCCACCTGAAGGGTGGGTACAAATAGTCTCCTCAGCTCCTTGGGTCTGGATATCCGCTCCGTGTACATCCCAACAAGTGGTCCACCTCCGGGTACCGTCCATCTCCACATGCCTCCACCTTTGGGTACCATCCAGCTCCATAAGCCTCCACCTTAGTCAGTGATGTCTGTCGTCTGCATCCAACACAACATATTGCGGGCATAGCCCATGAAGGGGTGAGTATACGATACTCAGTAGGGACCCTTTGACACCTGAAGGCCTCCTAGAATCCATGAAGGATAAACCAAAAATTAAAGATACAAACATGAAGTATCAACAAACTATACTTAGATATATGCCCATACATATACCTAAGTCATCAATCTCAGTTATTCTCCAACTTCCAAGCTCAAGAAAAATCTGGTCCACACATGAAAGAAGTCAATCACATCAATGATAATGATTGAAAAGACAAGACTCAAATCACGCAGATATTCTAATTTTGACGAGGGGAGGAGATGATTAGATGTAGCCTCTGAATCATCTCCTCTGTCGAACCCACATAGGATCCTAGTACAGAAGTCGTCACTGCCAAACCCACGTAGGATCCAAGTATAGTCGTCATCGTTGCTGAACCCAGGGAGGATCCAAGTATAGTCGTCATCGCTGCCGAACCCACAGAGGATCCATGTACAATCTTCATCGCTGTTGAACCCACAGATGATCCATGTAAAGTCTTCATCGCTGCCGAACCCACAGAGGATCCTAGTATGGTAGTCATCACCGTCGAACCCACAGAGGATCCTAGTACGGTAGTCGTCGTAGTTGCAGCCAGCTTTAGGTTTTCCGCACACAACACGATCAATTCTGGGAGGGTCCGCCACTCGAGACAAGGGTTTGATACATCAACTATCAGGAAGTATAGATTTGATGTATCCCGAAGTTTCGTCTCGTCAAAAGGAACCCAACGCGATAGACGGTGCGTCAATCGGACGCCCGGTCTGAGAGATACTGGCTTTTCCGTTCTAGGGGCCCGGTTGGAAATACGGTCATTCCAAACCCAACCATACTCCAATCTCATCCGAATTCCACGTGAAGTACATCAAAAGGACTATATCGTCAAAATAAAACCAACGTAGTTGACAGCACGTCAATCGGATGTCTGATCCTTAAGTTATAAGTGTTTCCGCTCCGAGGGCCCGGTTGGTTTCGAGTATAAACCAACCCGGCTATACCCAAACTTTTCCAAAACCTTGAGTGTAATATACCGAAATGACCGTATCGATATGAACAATCCTACACAACTTACAGTACATCTATCAGAGGTCCATAGCTCATGTTAGGGATGATTAACCGAGAATGGTCCGAGGAGGGAGGTCTGGGCGCAGTCCGAACCGGCCCAACCCACCCTAGGTCAGCCCAAACCGGGTCGACATGACCCGGGTCCGAGTCCAGCCCAGTAGTGCGTGGCCCGACCTAGGATTTCAGCCCAGCCTAGGGCACCAGCTCGGCCCGCGTGGCGCGGTGGCCCGGCCCGCATGGCGCGGCGGCCCGGCCCGCATGGCGCGGCGGCCCGACCCGTGTGGCGCGGCGGCCCGGCCTGCGTGGCCCGGCGGCCCGGTCCGCGTGATGCGGTGGCCTAGCCGCGTGGCTGGGGCAGTGAAGCCTGCCAAGCTAACGTGACCAGGTGACATTGGTGCCCTACGAGGCCCACCCTAATCAATCAAGGGGGGCAGATTTGCGCCCCCTGTCTCCCGTAATTGAACCGGAAAATACCGATTCCTCTCTACAGAACCCAATGGGTTCCGCCCTGGTGCACACCGGCAGCCTGCTCAGTCAGCGGCCCTCTCCTTTTCACCGTGGTCGTAGGCCGTAGATTCTCTCCATCCTGGCGCAACGGCGCTATGCGCTGGCCCTCTTACCGCAGCCCACCCTAGCCATGGACCAACACCACCAGTGCGGCGCGACGGCGCCACGCCCCTCTGTTGTGGCCCACCTTGGCCGTAGCCTCTTGTCGACCCGGTGACCTTTGCACCACAATCCCCTTCTTCGCAGTTGGCTCATTGTTAGTCACTGCTGCCCTCTCCCATCATCAACCAAAATCAAGATCAAAATAGTGATGATTCAGCTATGTTGGTGTGGTCTGAAATCCTCTATGTTACGGTGATACCATTTGGTTATCAAAGCATAATTCCAACGACGTAGAATGGATACCGAATGAATTCAAAACCATTACCTCAATTCATTGTTTTTTGATGATGTTGTGGAAATAGGATTGAGTTGACATTGATATTTGTGTCCTCCTCGCACTTCATATTCAAGCTTGAGCATTAGAGACTCGTCGAGATCTGATCTCCATTGAAGGATTGTTCTTCATCGAAGATCATGAGAGGCCCGTCGTTGGAGAATCTTCCTTCATCAATAGGCCTTTCACAACACACTCTCCTTTCCCCTGAATGCACTTTCTCCCCCAAACACAACCCAACCCCCCCATCCACATTCAGTCGAGTTTAGTGTTTAACCTAATAAAATATCATTAAATGGGTGGTTACACCTCTTGTGTAACAACACATTTAATGCTCCTCACTAATGAAAAGTTTTAAATGTTAGGAGGTCCAAAAACAAGAGGAATTTCAAAAACAAAAAATAAAATAAAAAATAAAATAATAGGTTTATTTTATTTTTTTCCACGAATCCCTAGAAAACCAACTTTCGCCCCGACTCGACTGCGATCAAGCTAAAGGTCTCTTTAACCGAATACCGATGGTGCAAGTTCTTTGGTTTCCTCGGATTCCAATTCCGAGAACCGGTACAAATGATAGAAAAACTTTCTCGTTCGTTCACTGAAGGTACCCAAGGTAAACTTCAGAAAAATTATTCTTGGCACACTGGGCCTTGGAATCAGGTGTCATCAGAAACTGCGTAATCATAAAATTCCAAAGAATTTAAGAAAAAAATCCTTTAAATTTCTGGGTCATTACATTACCACCACCTCAGGAATTTACATCCCCATAATTCTACAACATAAACTTGGGAAACAAATAATGGTACTAAGCACACATCTGATCCTCCCACTCCCATGTGCTCTCCTGGAGGTTCTCGTGCTTCCAGTGAATGTGAACCAGAGGAATGGACCATCCATGTAGGACCCACTCCTGTCGATTTTCAATCTCCATCGGGACCTCCGTGAATGTCACCCCGTCATCGATGTCCAACTCCCCAAGGTCGATGATGTGAGACAGTTCATGTATGTGTCTCCTCAGTTGAGATACGTGGAAGACGTCGTGCACCCAGTGCAACTGAGGTGGAAGGGCCAGGCAGTAAGCCATCCCGCCTACTCTGCTGAGGACCTAGAAAGGTCTGATGAAACACGGAGATAACTTTCCACCCTAACCAAATCTTCGTATACCCCATCGAGGTGAGACCCATTAGAATACTTGGTCACCATCCTCGAACTCCAGTGGTCTCCACCTCCTATCAGCATAGGACTTCTCTCTGCTCTGTGTAGTCTTCATCAGCTCTTGGATGATCTACACCTTCTCTATCATAGCCTGAACCATCTCTAGTCCTACGAGTGCTGACTCCCCGAGTCAGTCCAGTACAGAGGTGATCTGCTAGGTCGGTCGTACAATTCCTCACATGGTGCCATCCCGATGGTGGAGTGGTAGCTATTGTTGTATGCAAACTCCACAAAGGGTAGGTGATCCTTATAGCTACGACCAAAGTCAAGGATGCATGCACAAAACATTTTCTTGAGAGTCTGAATGGTCCTCTCAGTCTGACCATCAGTCTGAGGATGGAAGGAAGTGCTCAAGTGAAGTTGTGTCTCAAAGGCCCCATGTAACCCCTTCCATAGATGGGAAGTTAAATTAGCATCTCGATTGGAAATGATATTCGATTTCACACTGTGAAGCCGTATGATCTCATGAATGTAGAGGCGTCTCAGCCTCTCTACTGAGCCTTGATCTCTGATCGATAGGAAGTGGGCCGACTTGGTGAGTCTTTCTACGATAACCCAAATACAGTCATGTCCACTGAATGTATGTGGAATCCCCAACATGAAATCCATAGATATCCAATCCCACTTCCACTCCGGGACCTCTAAGGGTTGTACCATGACTGCTGGTACTTGGTGCTCCACCTTCACTTGCGGACAAGTGAGGCATCATGAAATGAACTCTGCTACAACCTTCTTCATACCTAGCCACCAGTGTTGTCGTCCTGGTATATCTTCTCCACTCTTGGATGTACCGCTAGAGGGGAAGTGTAAAACTTCCTCACCACTTCCTTCTGTAATGCAACTGGTGCCATGGTACATCCCCTGAAGAGGATGACATGCTCCCCTCCTTCAGAAAATCCATCAGGTTTCTGCCCTAAGGATATCTGAGCAAGACGCGTCTCACAGTCAACGTCTCCATGTTGTACCTCCTTGACCCACTGAAGTAGTGGAGGAGTGACTGTGAGAGACTATAGAAAGGCTTCTCCATATCTATCCACAAAGGATATCTGTAACACAGATAGCTGCTCCGTCGCCTCTCCGAGTAGCTGAATTCCTGATCTTCTACTAAGAGCATCTGCTACTATGTTCCCCTTCCTAAGAGTATAGACTATCTGGAAGTCATAGTCCTGAAGGAACTTGAGCCATCACCATTTTCTCAGGTTCAAGATCTTTTACAAGAAGATGTACCTGGGACTCTGGTGGTCAGAGAAGACTGTAAAGCGCTCACCCAGAGGATAGTGCCACCACATATTCAAGGCGAAGAACACTGTTGCTAACTCCAGGTAATGGGTAGCATAGTTCGGCTCATTTTTTCTCAACTAACGTGAACTAAAGGCGAACACTACTCACTCCTGCATTAGGACACACCCGAGTCCGGTCCCTGATGCATCACAGTAAATTATGTACCCAATGCCCTCCTCCGGTAGCATCAAGATGGGCACACTGGTTAATCTCTGCCTCATCTCTTAAAATCTCTGCTCACATTTAACTGACCACACGAAGGGTTTCCCCTTCTTCATCAAAGCTAATAGTGGTGCTGCAACTATGGATAATTCTGGAAAAAAGGTAAGTCTAGCCGACTACTGAGTGTTCGTCTGCACCATCTTATGCATGATTCTATCCTTTGTTGCCTAGGTTTTCCCTTTGTCCAACCACGGAAAACCCCATCCCAACGTTGTAGATAAACCACAACCTTTTTGCCTAATACCATCGATCTATGTATGAACTGTGATTGCCCAGTCCATACCCAAACTAACATTGTAAGGCCTCGACGCTTCCACCAAGAGGTTCCAACTGAAACTCTCACCTCAAGGTTCATATCACACTTTCGGCATAAGTGTGATTATCGAGTCTACTCCAAAAGTTATCTCCATACGTGAGGGCCAAGTCAATGGTTTAACTGAAAACTATAGGTCTGGAACAAGTTTCATGGAATGTAGTAATGATTGGTATCTATGTCTATTAGTACAACAGCTAGTAGTAGACATATACCATACCTAAAATCATTCCTAGAGCCCTTGGGTCACACTCCTTGACCACATGCAGCTATTCTCTTCCCCTTCCTTCCAGCTCCCTGAGCCTAGTGGGGAATATAAAGGTGGGTGTTTGTAACATGTCGAAATATACACCACTTCATGCTGCTCTCCTAGCTATGCCTCCTCGACTGCTGCTCTACAGATTCATCTGTCCTTAACACTTCCTCTTCTTCAAAAATTTTACATGCCCAAGTATCTGAGACTCGCACCCGTTCCCTACTATCCCACTGCTAACATTCACTGGCTGTATTCGTTCATCCAGAAAACACTGAACCATAAAGGTTCTCTCTAGCACCCTAGCATAAGTAGGAATGCATAGAGGAAAAGTGTTGGCACAAATGTGCTTTAAACACACCACGCTTGATAGTTCGAGCCCCAATGCACTGATCATATTGTATTCATCGAGTACCTGGAACAATCGGTATGCCTCGATGAATACTCAGCTACCGATACGTCGTCCTGCCGAAGCTGTATAAGCTCTAGGAAACTCGCAGCAACCTGATCAAGCCATTCCTCAGCCTCCTATGGGTTAGGATCACCTCGGAACTTGAGGGATATCTAGTTCTGATACACATGTAAGGTACTAATCCCACAAGTGTCCTCTACCATTACCATTGGTAGTGTCTGCAGACCAACGGGTGGTGGTGGTGCTGGTACACCACCCGAAGGTACCATATCAGGCATCGGTCCACGTACCAAAGCCTCATCACTATGCAGACCATCCTTATGGTCACTCACTGAAAAGTACTTGTAGCTAGGTCCAACATCCGCTCCACTAGTGTCTCAACTAGGTAAAAAACTCTAGAAATCGCCTCCAGCCAGTCCTCTCCTGCCTGATAATTTCTCCCGCCTCGTAACCTTAGAGGCCTCTTCTGCTGGAACTCGTGTAATGCACTCTGTTGTCGGGCACCGTCTACTTGTACGGCTGGTGGCATCTACTTCCCAATGAGTGGTGGTGCTACTGGTACACCACCCGAAGGTGCCAGCATTGTAAGAGGGCCCTATACCAGAGGCTCATCCCTCGCTAGGCCGTCATCATGTACACTCTATTAAGAACCCCAGCTGGCTGTCTTTACAGGGGCATCCTAATAAGGAACAGGTTCTCCAATGTCAATAAGTTATTCCTGGTGAGCTGACTCAAAGAGACCACAAAGGAAACTCTTGAAACGCACACGCAATCTATGTTTTCATGCACTGAGTTGGAATTCAGAGGTTAGGGTCTTGGTGTATGGATACGTCGGCCACCGCACCAACACTGGACTCCCTGGACTGAAAACCACACTGAACACTCTTAACATTATTGATTCACAGAGAAGAAATTAACAGAGTCCTGAGTTCAGCTGTAGAACCGACTCCTCTAATACCAATTCATCACGACCCGTCCTCAGGGCTCATGCTGTAACAACCCAGGTAAATAAAGAGTATGACATTTTAACATTTATCCATATTTGGGAATAAAATATTAATATAACTTTAAAGGGGACTCTATGCTCGATGGCGTACCCAACACGCAACAACGAGTTTCTTGGGAATCTTACGTTGTACTCTAATAATAAAATAATATTATTTTAAATGGTAGTTAACGCCTAGCCGTTGGAATGGAGGGAATGAACAGAAATAACAAAAAAATGATTATATATGTTTGTCAAATATTTTTAATCTTTACAATAAATTATATAGGATTAAAAATGCGAATGAATCCAATTTTAAGCGTAGACAATCAAATATTCTTTAAAAGGTCGATTAACCGCCTTTTGATGGCAAACCTCTTTTAAATCCACTTTTTGACAATTTTATGTGTTATATTTGAAAAAATAAAATTCTTCTTTAGAATCGAGACATCAAAATTTACTTTGTGTAAATTTTTGGTATTTTTCCGAAAAAGTTCAATTTTTAATGAATAGTGAAAAATGTTGTATTTTAATTCAAAACTTCTTTTTAATATAATTTATTTATATGATTAGATTATCTTTTGAATTGGTTTTAAAGTGAAATTAGAATATATTTTTACCATTTAATCCAATAGTGGTCGATGGAATTAATTTCACTTTGAAATCAGACTTAAACTAGTGTCAATCTTTTGAAAGATTTTGTTTCATAAAAACACGCTATTTGTTTTGACGTAGGGAATTAATTATTAAATTAATTAATGCCACTTATATGTTTTGAAATTTTTAAAATAGACATCATTTTTGAATTCGAAATATCAAATATAACTTAGGGTGAATTTTTGGTAATTTTCTGAAAAACTTCAATTTTTGATGAATAGTGAAACCACTAAGTGGTACTTATAAAAACTGATTTTACGTTTAAATGAAATTTTTCCACCTTTGTGTTTTTAATTTCAAAAATCCGACATACATGGTTGTCAATAATAAGTAAAATTTGGTTCAATGGGATTAAAATAAATTTTTGGTGAATAGTAACTTATTAAGTTTTTAAGCGCGATTAGAGGTAATTAGTGTAGTTTAAGGTAAGAATAATATTTTATTAAACTTAAATGAATTGGAAACATGTCCTAACCATATTGGACGAGTCATGGCCGACCAAGAAAATCCATGGGTCAACTTGGGGACCCCATGGAGCCACTTTGGTTGGGAAATGACATAAATAACTTTTTTTTGTTAATGTAAAAATGACAAAAACATGAGATGTTTTACTAAAACAATTTTTTACATGGGGATATACAAGTCAGATTTTTGACTATAAATAGTAATTATAAAGATAAAAAGATTTCCTACATCATTGTATTTTTTTATAATATTTAGACATTAAATAAATTATATTATTTATGACATTATGATGATGCAGCGATGACCTCATTATTTAACGATTTAAATAAAATGGAAAGATAATGTAATATCTAAGACCTACACATTTCCAAAACCTATTGGATGGGTGGATTTCGAACCCTTATCACCATATCCACGAATTATATCAATGTGTGACCTTTTAAACCTGAAACTCATTTTCAAATAACGTAACATTTGCTTACTTTCCAAGAGTTCCCCTCCTCTCCTCTTATAAAAGGCCCCCACCTCTACCTCCTTACCGAAATTTCCAAAGCCTTTGTCTCGGCCAAACCCTACCCATTTTGTCTCTCCAAATCCCTCTCTAACTCCTTGAAGCCTCACTCTGGGCAGAATCCTTTCCGAGGAAGCCTTTGAGCTCAAATCAAAGGAAGTTACCCGATTTTAAGGTTATGTCTTTGCTTGAGTCCTTTTGATTTATTTTGCTTCTCCAACCCCCTAAACTCTTTTTGTTCATTTATTTTGTAACAAATACAGTATCTTAAATATACTAGGATGTTTTTATAATATGGTTTCGAGCTACACTTACACACACCTACACCTAATGGTTAAAGAACATACTGTTTCCGTGGATGGAGAATTTCTGCCTCCCGAAACGATGATTGTTCAACATTCTTCAAACACCTTCAAAGGTGGCCATTAAGATGACACTATATTTATATATGATATCTAATATGTTTATGTTTTACTTATGCTTCTGTATTTTTCATTTATGTCATACCTTTATGGTTTCCATTATGGGTAAACCTGATATCTTCATTTAAGGAAGTGCGGACTACCGCCCCCTCAAAGTGATTTGATTCGTTAATACCATATGTGGTACGTATAAAGGATATATTTAATGATATTATATATGATAACATACTGGAATTAAAATACTATTATGTATCATTATGTTTTAATTCCGTTAATATGACATAGAAATGAAAGTATCATTCATGCGTACGTACGGCTTACCGTCTCCATGAACGGTGCATTTCATTTCTTTCCTCTAAATAATTATGTGATATTATAAATACATGTATATGCTGGATATATATGATATATATGATATACAAATCAGGAATCTCATTCTGTATATAATGAACCTTTGACCACATGAACAACATGTAATTGTAAGAAGTCCACTTTCAACTTAAGAACCATGTATCGACAAAACAAACATTATTAACTTAAATGATTACATAATGTCTATGAAATGGTAATAAGTGATATAAAAGTAATAATTAACTTTAAAAAGGTTCTTATGGAAGTATAAATTAACTCAAGTTTATTATTCAGGAGATTAATGAATGATCGAGTCACGTCGGACCCGTGGTAAGGGATCTTACTCCTCTCTTTCTTTTTAAGTACACTCTATTATGTCATTCCTTCTAAAGCTCATCTTTCTTGTTATTGGGATGTTATTTTATATTAATTTTACTGTAATTTTTATGTTCATATGATGAGAGACCCTATTCTCTCTCATCAATCCATTTTGTATGTTTTGAGTGGCGCCGTTAGGCTGTCGAATTTTCGTAAGAGATCTAACCTCTCTCTTTCTTTTAAAGTACTCTCCTTTATGTCCCTTATTTTAAGCTCCCCTTTGTTATGTTGGGGGATGTTATTTTATATTCCTCTTTCTGTAAACTTTATGTTAATATGATTAGAGACCCTATTTGATCTCATCAATTCATTTTTTTATGTTTTATGTGGCGCCGTTAGGCTGCCGAGTTTTTGTAATGGATTTTTTATCTCACTTTTATTCCCGTGAGATTTATGATACATTTGTCACAATTTCCGTTGAGTGGTGTATGTACTACCCATTATTTTGTTCATTGTGTAATATACATTCATTTATGAGTATTTACATCAATTTTGTATTGTCCTTCTTTCACGAGGTGCATGTCTCGAAAGATACCCATGTCGGTATGGGAACCTTTCACCCTCCTCATTTTGTAAAACACTTCTTTTTTTATGTCTTTTAATTCACATAATATTATGTTGGGATATGTTCTTCTATATCCTTGTTGATTTAAATTTTATGTCCAAGGGATGAGATACCTCTTTTTATCTCTCATCAACTCATTTTCTGAATTTTGTAGTGATTCCCTTAGGCCGTCAAATTTTTGCAAGGGAACTTCTTAACCCAAATTTGATTCTTTGGGATAATCTTGAACTCCTTGAATATGTCATTATATAAATATGTGTGAATAACCTCTGATTGTTTTACACTTAATATACACTTATATTGGGTGTATTCGTTTGTCACACATAATTATGTAATTGATTTATCCTTACACCAAGGATACCGTCTTTGTAAGGGACTTCGTCTCAATCTCCTTTCATTGAGGCACATTTTTTTATACACCACTTTCTTTAATACGGTGTATAAACCCCTTTGACTTTTACGTTTATTCAAAAGGAGTCTATTTATAAGAAGCGTTTTACTAAACGACAAAAGGGAATGTTTTTGTCGTACGTATGCGGAGAAAACGACTTCTCTGCCGCCGCGAGTGTTATTTGGTCTTTGGCTTCCTCAACAAGATGTAATGTTTTTTTAAAATAAATTAAATACCATATACTTTTTTTTGTATTGAAAATGGTTTTGATAAAGTATTCTATTATGTCAATTTATTTAAATGATATATTGTGATTGAAATGTGCAAATGTTATCATTCCTTTATGTTAGTTTTATGTGTTATAATTTTATAATGGTACTTTGACATTTTACGGGTGGTTACATGATAAACCATATGACGGGTGGTTCCGTGAATACCAGGACGGGTGGTTACGTTATAACCTTCAATGCATTGGGTATGGATGTCGTCCGTATGGCTATTCCATTAAGTATGTATGGAAGTTGGCCGAATGGCTATTCCATTATGTAATATGTGTTGAAGTCGACCTTATGGCTATTCCACTTAAGTATGTTTATGTCCCAAGTTAACTTTATATGTTATGTGATCTTTATATGAGTTTTATGGTAATATTTTGGTTACAGAAGGGTATGTAATGAACTTTTTTTCAGTGAAGAGTTTTTACTACTTCGAAAAGGTGAAAAGTATTACTTTGATAAAGTATACAAGGTTTACTTGTGGTTTTGAAAAACTAACAATTTTCATTCTTTCTGTATCACTTACTGAGCTTTTTATGCTCATCCCAAGTTTTGAAATGTTTTTCATGGGACTTAACGTGGAATAGGGTCAAGGATGGGATCAAGGGAAAGTCATGATACCTAAAACATTGAACTAGACATGTTTCTTTTTAAGAGTTTTTATGGAAACTTAGTAGAATTTTCTACTTTGTAATCTTTTGAGATGTAATAGTTATGTCCTAATTCTCTAAAACTCTAAACCTGAAAAGATACTCAATGTGAATTATTCATTTAATTCAATATTAAGTAAGGATTAAGGCCAGGGCCTTATAGTTGGTTTCAGAGGTCGGTTTAGATAACTTTAGAGGTTAGGGTATTCTCTAAGCATAAGTGACATTACCATAATGGTTAGGATTTCAGAAAGATTCCTAGTTTTAGATAAAGTGAATGAGTAAGTATATCTTAGTGTTTATAATCCTCATTAGTACATGATGGTTTTATTGATATACTCACACTGACCTTTTTGGTTTTAGTAAATGGCTGGATCTAGAAGGCACCAAAGTAACAGTGGATGTGAAGGAAACTGTGACAGTTTTTTGAGTGAGCAACTGAATGATATGGGAGCTGCAATGAGAACTCTTGTGTTTATCCTCAACCAACTATCCAGAGTCATTATTGACCACCTAAATCTTGGTGATTTCTATAAGGAATCATATATGCGAGAAACAAATCCCTATGGAACTACGTGTAAAAATCATAAATGTCAGTGTCTTCAGAACCCTATGTGTCAAAGATGTGGAATTAAACACGTATGAAAATGTTTCAAAGGGACAGAAATATGCTATAGATGTGGAAATGAAGGTCATAAAGCAAGAACCTACCATGGAAAAAGGAAGCATCTAGTTGACTCGAGGAAAGGGAAAGAAGTTCTTTCTGAGGGATCAATTGAATGTTTTAAATGTGGTGTGCACGGTCATTATGCAAACACATGTCCTATGAAGAAGTTTCATGAATGGGATCACCAAGATCGTACAAATAATCGTTTACCAATACATAATTCCATTCCGATTGAGGATGAAGAAACTGACAATGACCAATCAAAGGTATGGATTATTTCATAAATTTTGTTTTCCAATTTTGGAATCATAGGATATGATTCATGATTTTGTTTGTAGGAAAGAAGTATTTCAAAATTAGTTTGAACGGAATGGTTAGTGGATCATGAAGAATGTTGAATGAGTAATAATTCAACATATAAGGGCTTCAAGAGTTATGGTGAAATTCGTAAGAGTATTAAGTCTCTTTTGATGATGGGGTTACATTAGAAGACTTTTTATAGTATGTGTAACCCTGATGTTTGATATATGAAAATTTTATTCAAATAATAGTAATCAGTTCTTTTGTGGACATAGTTATAAAGAACCGTTTGGGTTTATATGATCCTTACTTTTTAGGTAATTATGGGTTACTATATGTTATGATGGAAGTGAAAGGCATGAGATAAACATGAGGTTAAATTATGTTATGGTTATTTTTGGTGATTTTATCTCTTTTTGGGAATGATTTGAGAATAATATAGTTTTGGAAAAAGGACAACATGCAGACCGTGTGACAACCCATCACGTCGGACAAAGCTGCGGGAATTGAACCCACAACCAAAGTGCAACTGATATTTATCGTCTACCACTGGACTACGTGAAGTCCCTAGTTATTTTGATCGATTCTTTTTAGTTAGATGATTTTATGAATTAAGAGTAAGTTTATTTTGGGTTACCTATTGAAATATATTAACCTATCATGGAGGATATGTGATTAGGTTAATTACTTTTCAATACGAGACTTTAAGAGAAACTGATGTTGTTTGGAGATAAATGTTACAATTTAACTTGGAGGACTATGTTACTAAATCCTTCAAATATTTGGGTTTCAATATTATATTGGTTTACTTTGAAGAATTTTATGGAAAAATTGTTTATCGAATGGTCCTTGTTGAACTTTGGGTTTTGTTTGACAAATTTTGGAGATTAAGAATAGATTTTCTTTTTATAAAGGGTTATCCTTTTCTGGATTATCTGATCTTGTACTAATGTTTTTGGTTTTGGTTAGAGTCTAAAGACATGGGAAGTATATAGTTCTCTTTTGTGGATTCGGTGATTCTCAAGAAGTTTATTATATTACTCTTAATGTGAACAGGATTCCTAAAAACTCGTCTTTTGGAGAAAATATGAGTTTGATTAAAGAATCTAGTAAAAGTTTAAAGTCTACATGACAAATAAGTATGTTTCATTATAATTTAGTTAAGCTCAAAAATAAATTCCTCAATGAAAATTAACTTAAAACAAAAATGTTGTATGTTAACTTTTCCTATAAGGGAATCAAATACTATTTAACCCATTACAAGTTTGTGATTTTCTTATTGTTTACTTTCTCCTAAACATGTTTACTATCACTCTCCATCAGAACATGACCCTTTTTTTTTCTTCCATGTCCATATTTTCATACTTGGAATCCTAGTATGGGTTAACTTGGGTGACCTTTTTAATTATCTTTCTTTATTTTATAGTGATTGTTTCACTGACTCTTGTTCCGATGTGGGATTTTCAATGAAGATTCCAAGGCCAATTTTAAAATTGCGAGGACGCAATTCCCAAAAGGGGGGAAGGATGTAACACCCCAGGTAAATAAAGAGTATTCCATTTAAACATTTATCCATATTTGTGAATAAAATATTAATATAACTTTAAAGGGTACGCTATGCTCGATGGCGTACCCAACACGCAACAACGAGTTTCTTGGGAATCTTACGTTGCACTCTAATAATAAAATAATATTATTTTAAATAGTAGTTAATGACTAGCCATTATAATGGAAGGAATGAACAGAAATAACTACAAAATGATTATATATGTTTGTCAAATATTTTTACTCTTTACAATAAATGATAGAGGATTAAAAATGCTAATGAATCCAATTTTAAGCGCAGACAATCTAATATTCTTTAAAAGGTTGATTAACTGCCTTTTAATAGCAAACCTATTTTAAATCCACTTTTTGAAAATTTTATGTGTTATATTTGAAGAAATAAAATTGTTCTTTATAATCGAGACATCAAAATTTACTTTGTGTAAATTTTTGGTATTTTTCCGAAAAAGTTCAATTTTTAATGAATAGTGAAAAATGTTGTATTTTAATTCAAAACCACTTTTCAATATAATTTATTTATATGATTATATTATCTTTTGAATTGGTTTTAAAGTGAATTATAATATATTTTTACCATTTAATCCAATAGTGGTTGATGGAATTAATTTCACTTTGAAATCGGACTTAAACTAGTCTCAATCTTTTGATACATTGTGTTTCATAAAAACACGCTTTTTGTTTTGACAGCTGGAATTAATTATATAATTAATTAATGCAACTTATATGTTTTGAATTTTTTAAAATATACATCATTTTTGAATTCGGAATATCAAATATAGCTTAGGGTGAATTTTTGGTAACTTTCTGAAAAACTTCAATTTTTGATGAGTAGTGAAACCACTAAGTGGTACTTATAAAAACTGATTTTCCGTTTAAATGAAAATTTTCCACCTTTTTGTTCTGAATTTAAAAAATCCGACATACATGGTTGTCATTAATAAGTAAAATGTGGTTCAATGGGATTAAAATAATTTTTTGGTGAATAGTAACTTATTATGTTTTTAATCGCGATTAGAGGTAATTAGTGTAGTTTAAGGTAAGAATAATGTTTTAATAAAATTAAATGACCTAGACACATGTCCTAACATCATTGGATGAGTCATGGACGACCAAGACAATCCATGGGTCAACTTTGGGACCCCATGGAGCCACTTTGGTTGGGAAATGACATAAATAACTTTTTATTTAATGTTAATGTAAAAATGACACAAACATGACATGTTTTACTAAAACAATTTTTACAGGGGGTTATAAAATTCTGATTTTTGACTATAAATAATAATTAGAAATATAAAAAAATTTCCTACATCATAGTATTTTCTTATGATTTTTTAGACATTAAATAAATTGAATTATTTATGACATTATGACGATGCAGCGATGACCTCATTATTTAACAATTTAAATAAAATGGAAAGATAATTTAATATCTAAGACCTAAACATGTCCAAAACCTATTGGATGGGTGGATTTATAACCATTATCACCTTATCCACTAATTATATCAATGTGGGACCTTTTAAATCAGAAACTCATTTTCAAATAAATTAACATTTGCTTACTTTCCAAGAGTGCCCCTCCTCTCCTCTTATAAAAGTCCCCCAACTCTACCTCCTTACCCACACTTCCAAATCCTTTGGCTTGGCCAACCCCTGCCCATTTTTTCTCTCCACATTCCTCTATAACTCCTTGAAGCCTCACTTTGGGCAGAGTCCTTTCCAAGGAACCCTTTGAGCTCAAATCAAAGGAAGTTACCCGATTTTAAGGTAATGTCTTCGCTTGAGTCCTTTTTATTTATTTTGCTTCTCCAACCCCCTAAACTATTTTTATTCATTTATTTTGTAACAAATCCAGTATCTTCAATATACTAGTATGCTTTTATAATAAGGTTTCGAGCTACACTTACACACACCTACATCTAATGGTTAAAGAACATACTGTTTCCGTGGATGGCGGATTTCTGCCTCCCGAAACGATGATTGTTCATCATTCTTCTAACACCTTCAAAGGTGGACATTAAGATGAAAATATATTTATATATGATATATAATATGTTTATTTTTTACTTAAGATTCTTTATTTTTCATTTATGGTATACCTTTATGGTTTCCATTATGGGTAAACGTGATATCTTCATTTAAGGAAGTGTGGACTACCGCCCCCTCAAAGTGATTTGATTCGTTAATACCATATGTGGTACATATAAAGGATATATTTAATGATTTTATATATGATACCATACTTTAATTAAAATACTATTATGTATCGTTATGATTTAATTCCATTAATATGACATAGAAATGAAAGTAGCGTTCATGCGTACGTACGGCTTACCGTCTCCATGAACGGTGCATTTCATTTATTTCCTCTAAATGATAATGTGATATTATAAATAAATGTATATGATGGATATATATGATATATATGATATCAAAAACAGAAATTCCATTATGGATATAAAGAAACTTTGACCACACGAACAACATGTAATTTTAAGAAGTCCACTTTCGACTTAAGAACCAAGTATCGACAAAACAAACATTATTAACTTAAATGATTACAAAATTTCTATGACATAGTAATAATTGATATAAAAGGAATAATGAACTTTAAAAAGGTTCTTAAGGAAGTATAAATTAACTCAAGTTTATTATTCAGGAGATTAAAGAACGATCGAGTCAAGTCGGACCTGAGGTAAGGGATCTTACTCCTCTCTTTCTTTTTAAGTACACTCTTTTATGTCATTCCTTATAAAGCTCATCATTATTGTTATTGGGATGTTCTTTTATATTACTCTTACTTTAATTTTTATGTTCATATGATGAGAGACCATATTCTCTCTCATCAATCCATTTTTGATGTTTTGAGTGGTGTCGTTAGGCTGCTGAATTTTTGTAAAAGATCTATCCTCTCTCTTTCTTTTAAAGTACTCTCCTTTATGTCACTTCTTTTAAGATCCTCTTTGTTATGTTGGGGGATGTTATTTTATATTCCTCTTTCTATAAAATTTATGTTAATATGATGAGAGACCCTATTTGATCTCATCAATCCATTTTTGTAAGTTTTATGTGGCGCCGTTAGGCTGCCGAGTTTTCGTAAGGGATTTTTCATCTCACTTTTATTCCTATGATATTTATGATACATTTACTACAATTTCCATTGAGTGGTGTATGTACTACCCATTATTTTACTCATTGAGTAATATAATTTCATTTATGAGTATTTACATCAATTTTGTATTGTCCATCTTTCACGAGGTGCATGTCTTGAAAGATACCCATGTCGGTATGGGAACCTTTCACCCTCCTCTTTTTATAAAAGGCTTCTTTTTTATTTCTTGTAATTCACATAATATCATGTTGGGATATGTTATTCTATATCCTTGTTGATTTAAATTTTATTTCCAAGTGATGAGATACCCCTTTTTATCTCTCATCAACTCATTTTATAAATTTTGTAGTGACGTCGTTAGGCCGTCAAATGTTTGCAAGGGAACTTCTTAACACAAATTTGATTCTTTGAGATAATCTTGTACTCCTTGAATATGTCATTCTATGAATATGTGTGAATAACCTCTGATTGTTTTACACTTAATATCCACTTATATTGGGTGTATTCGTTTGTCACATATAATTATGTAATTGATTTATCGTTACACCAAGGATACCGTCTTTGTAAGGGAATTCATCTCAATCTCCTTTCATTGAGGCACATTTTTGTTTTATACACCACTTTCATTAATACGGTGTATAAACCCCTTTGAATTTTACGTTTATTCAAAAGGAATATTTTTATACGAAGCGTTTTACTAAACGACAAAAGGAAATGTTTTTGTCGTACGTATGCGGCGACAATGACTTCTTCGCCGACACGAGTATTATTTGGTCTTTGGCTTCCTCAACAAGACGTAATTTTTTTTTAAAATAAAATAAATACCATATACTTTTTCTGTTTTGGTATTGAAAATGGTTTTGATAAAGGATTCTATTATGTCAATTTCTTTAAATGATATATTTTGATTGAAATGTGGAAATGTTATCATTCCTTTGTGTTGGTTTTATGTGTTATAATTTTATAATGGGACTTGGACATTTTACGGGTGGTTACGTGATAAACCATATGACGGGTGGCGCCGTGAATACCAGGACGGGTGGTTACGTTATAACCTCCAGTGTATTAGGTATGGAAGTTAGACGTATGTCTATTCCATTAAGTATGTATGGAAGTTGGCTGAATGGTTATTCCATTAAGTGATATGTGGGGAAGTCGACCTTATGGTTATTTCACTTAAGTATGTTTATGTCCCAAGTTAACTTTATATGTTATGTGATCTTTATATGGGTTTTATGGTAATATTTTGGTTACAGAAGGGTAAGTAGTGAACTTTTTTTTAGTGAAGAGTTTTTACTACTTCGAAAAGGTGAAAATTATTACTTTGATAAAGTATACAAGGTTTACTTGTTGTTTTAAAAAACAAACAGTTTTCATTCTTTGTGTATCCCTTAATGATCTTTTTATGCTCATCCCAAGTTTTTGAAATGTTTTTCACATGACTTAACGTGGAATAGGGTTAAGGATAGGATCAAGGGAAAGTCATGCTACCTAAAAAATGGAACTAGACATGATTCATTTTAAGAGTATCTATGGAAACATAGTAGAAGTTTCTACTTTGTAATCTTTAGAGATGTAATAGTTATATCCTAATTCTCTAAAAATCTAAACCTGAAAAGATCCTCAATGTGAATTATTAATTTAATTCAATATTAAGTGAGGTTTAAGGCCGGGGCCTTATATGTGCCATGACTACCCCAAGCCGCCTTCCATAGGCCAGGGACTGGTGACTAGAAAAAAGGCGTAAATCCTGATAAAATGGAAGGTATTTCCTTTATAAATGTAAAAAACCACAATTGAGTACACAAGTGAGGTAATCACTAAGTAAAACTGAGTATAAGAGTAAGTGATGAAAAGTAAATAGGCCCGTATACAAACCTAACTGAAAGTATAGTACAAATGAAAAAGAAAGTACAATAGCTCTAAAGTAAGAAGAAACCACTGAGTTTCCCTCCGGGAATCACACCTGAAGGGTGGGTACAAATAGTCTCTTCAGCTCCTCGGGTCTGGTTATCCGCTCCATGTACGTCCAACCAAGTGGTCCACCTCTTGGTACCATCTAGCTCCACAAGCCTCCCCCTCAGGGTACCATCCAGCTCCCCAAACCTCCACCTCATTCAGTGCTTTCTGTTGTCTACATCCAATACAACGTAGTGCGGGCATATCCTGTGTAGGAGTCAATATAAAATATCAGTAGGGACCCCGAGACCCCCAAAGTTCTCCCAGAATCCACAAAGGATAAACCAAAAAGGAAAGATACAAACACGAAGTATCAACCAACTCTACTTAGGTATATTCCCATACATATACCTATGTCATCAATCTCAGTTCAGCTCCAACTACTGAGCCCAAGCACAATCCGGTCCACACAGGAAAGAAGTCAATCACATCAATGATAATGATTGAAAAGTCAAGACTCAACTCACGTAGGTATTCTACTTTTAAAGAGGGGTGGAGATGATTAGATGTAGCCTCTGAATAATCTCCTCTGTCGAACCCATGTAGGATCCTAGTACAGAAGCCGTCACTATCGAACCCACGTAGGATCCAAGTACAGTCATCATCGCTGCCGAACCCATGGAGGATCCAATTACAGTCGTCATCATTGTCGAACCCAATGAGGATCCAAGTACAGCCGTCATCACTGCCGAACCCATGGAGGATCCATGTACAGTCGTCATCGCTGCCGAACCCACATAGTATCCAATTACAATAGTCATTCCCGTCGAACCCACGGAGGATCCTTGTACTGTAGTCGCCGTAGTTGCAGCCCGCTCTAGGGTTTCAACACACAGCATGCTCGATTCTGGGAGGGTCCGCTCCTCAATCCAAGGGGTCGATATATTAACTATCACGAAGTCCAGAGTTGACGTATCCCGAAGTTCCATTGCGTCAAAAGGAACCCAACGCGACAAATGGCGCGCCAATCGGACACCCGGTCTAAGAGATATTAGCTTTTCTATTGCAGGGGCCCAGTTGGAAATACGCTCATTTCAAACCTGGCCATACTCCAATATCATCTGAAATCCACACGGAGTACACCAAAAGAACCATCTTGTTAAATGTAAAACAACATAGTTTACATCACATCAATCGGACGTCCGATCCTTAAGTTATAAGTGTTTCTGCTCTGAGGGCCCTGTTGGTTTCGAGTACGAACCAACCCATAAATACCCAATCTTCACCAGAACCTTGAGTATAATATACCGAAACGACCATCTCAATCCGACGAATCCTATGAAACTGAAATTGCATCTATTGGAGGTCTGTAGATCATGTTATAGGCTATTAACTGAAAATGGTCTGAGGAGGGAGGTCTAGACACAGTCAGACCCGGCCCAACCCACCCTGGGTTGGCCCAAACTGGGTCGACCGGAACCGGGTTTGATTCTGCCCTAGTAGGGTGCTGCTTGTCCCAGAATGCTGGCCCGGACCAAGGTGTCGGCTTGGCCCGTGCGGCGTGCCGACCTGGGCACGTGGCTGGAGTGGTGAAACCCGCCTGGTCACCGTGACCAGGCGGCGACGGTGCCCTGCGGGGCCTGACCTAATCAATCAAGGGGGGTAGATTTTCACCCCTATCTCCTTTAATGGAACCGAAAAATGCTGGTTCCTCTTTGCGGAACCCTCTGGGTTCTGCCCTGGCACACACCGGGGGCCGGCTCAGCTGGCCGCCATCCCCTGTTCACCGCGGCAGTAGGCCACAGATTCTCTCCGGCACCGCGCGCCGACCCTCCTACTGCGGTCCGCCCTAGACATGTACCAACACCACCGGCATGGCACAACAGTTCCTTGCCCCTCCATCGTGGCCCACCTTGGTCACTTCCTCTTGTCCACTCGGAGGCCTTTGCGCCGCTGACCCCTTCTTCGTGGGCATCTTGTTTCTGGTTGTCGCTACCTGATCCCATCATCAACCAAAAACAAGATCAAAATAGGAAGGATTCGGCCGTATTGGTGCGGTCCGAAATCCCCCATGTTATGGTGATACCATTTGGTTATCAAAGCATAATTCCAATGATGTAGAAAAGATATCGAAGGAATTCAAAACCCCTACCTCAAATCATTATTTGTTGACGACGTTGCGGAAAGAGGGTGGATTTGACGTAGATCTTTATATCAGCCATGCACTTCATATCCGAGCTTGAGCATCGGAGACTTGTCGAGATCTGATCTCCATTGAAGGATTTTTCTTCGTCAAAGATCTTGGGAGGCTCGTCATTGGAGAATTGTCCTTCATCAACAAGCCTTTCACAACACTCTCTCCTTTCCCATCAATGTTCTTTCTCCCCCCAACACAACCTAACCCCCCATCCACATTCACTTGAGTTTAGTGTTTAACAGAATTAAATATCATTAAATGTATGGTTACACCTCTTGTGTAACTACACATTTAATGCTCCTCACTAGTGAGGAGTTTCAGGTGTCGGGTGGTCCCCATACCAAAAGAGTTTCAAAAACCAAAAATTAAATAAAAAATAAAATAAGAGGATTATTTTATATTTATCCACGAAACCTCGAAAAACCTACTTTCACCCCGACTCGACTGTGATTGATACGAAGGTCTCCTTAAGTGAATACATGTGCTACGAGTTCATCGGTGCCCTCAGATTTCAATTCTGAGCACCAGTTCAAAAGATAGAAAAACCCGCTCGTTCGTTCACTGAATATACCCAAGCTAAACTAAAGAAAATTATTCCGGCCACACCGGGCCTCGGAATTTGGTTCTGTCAGAAACTGAACACTTGTAAAATTCCAAGGAATTTAAGAAAAAAATTCTTGAAATTTCCGAGTCTTTACATGGATGGATTATATCTTGGAGACAAGACTGACATGGGGTTTTGGTCTAGGTATTTTGAGTTTCATTTTTCATCTTATTCATTTAAATTTATTATTTTCATTTTGTATTTAGGTAAATTTCCTCATGACATTACATGGTTTTATTTTGTCTATTTGGTTCATCCTTCATCTTCAAAATTGTATGTGGTGTTTTATTATACTTATATTACTCTAATATTTATTATTATTATTTATTTATTCCATATTATAACTCTATAACATGGGGTATAGTCTTACAATTATATTTGCTACACCCCCTCAATGAGTTAGAAACCATTGGCATATAGAGAGGAATGCTTGGAGTTCCGTAACCAACCTAATTTTTCATCATGATAGAGTTTAATATTAAGGTATGTTAAATAACTAATATTCATTATAGGGTAATGGTATAGGGGAGTAAGCTAGTTGAAGGGAAAAATTATGAGTGGCTTTTATATCATCCTCATGATCTTCCCAAGATTCCTCATTTAGATCACCTACCTTCATCGCTCCTTCAACAACATCATTATTAGAATAATTTTCAACAAATTTATCTAGCTCGAGACCTAGAACAACTATATCCATTATCCTTACTAGATACTTTAAAAGGTCAAATTTCCCACACGTCTACTTATATTTTTTTTCACCCACTCTCTTTTCCAAAGAATCCTATTTACCTTAATACTAAAAAAATATTCTCTTTTAAAAATAAAAAATATGTGGTAGTTATATTTTCCGTCCCTTTAGGATCTCATAAATTATCCTCTAAAATGGATGATATAAATATTGTATATTGTAGATAATTAAACATAGATGAGTTCTTACATAACTCATTTAAATTTATCATCACATACGTTGAAAATTTTATGTAAATAATATTCTTCATCATGAAGAGAATGAACAAATCCTAGAGTCTAAGGATACTAAATTCCCCTTTCTTAGGACTCGTCAAATGTTTGAAAATTCTTCAATAATCCCGCATTCAACATTGAGCTCTACTTTAGTTAGAATTTTGGGTGTCCCATTCCTAGTTAGTTATTCATGATAATTTTGGAAGTAAAAGTATTAATGGTTTATTTTATATGAAATATTATAGTCTTCATGGTCACCCTAATGAGGTACAAATAAACTCTTTTCCTAGAGTTTGGGAAAAAAATAAAAAAAATATCCATTTACCATTGTTCAAATGGTGCCTCATTTTTCATCAAATATAAATTCATAATGATCATATAATATTATAACTTTCCCCAGATGGACTTTTTTTATATTTTAGTTAAACCAATCATCCCAAAAAAAATTCTGAATCAATTTCAATGACTAATGATTTTCTCAACTAAAGCCACTTTGTATCAACTTTTTTTCTTCACACACTAGTCGATCCACCAGATATTGGTTGTGTGGATTTACTATAGAAATTGTATTTCCTTTATCCTTTTCAATATCCTTATAGTAGGTTATTTGGTAGGAGGTTCAGTACCGAGAGATCATTATATCCTCAAAAGTCTCATGCTTCGATGCAATTTCAATGATTTTTTTTGTTTCAAGAGAAAGGGTTTTGATGTCAGGTATGTCTTTGAAAAAAAAGGTAGAAATTTTAGGAAAGAGATGCTAATAAATTTTGATTCCAAGATGAAATTTTATTTGAATCTTTTAGGGATATACAATTATAATATATTAATGAAATAAACCACTAAAATATATTAATGAAAATTTTTCAAACAAAATAATCATGGTAGTTTGTAAAGACCCGACCCATATTTCCCTAAGTGGGTGCCTTATTATTATACATTAGAATGATTACAATAAAGTAACATCCTAAAGTAATGAATAGTTTAGTATATTTGGAAATCCAGATATATACATAAGTTTAACATTACAACATGAAATAAAAAACAACATGAAAGTTGCACTAGGAACATCCACCACTCTAAGATTGTCCCTAAAAGTCAATCAGAATATACATATTAATGTCCTAGGAATAAAGGAAAAATAATAAGGGGTGAGATCAGATGCTCAAAAAAGGTAAAAAATATAGTGGAAGATATCATAAACATAAAAAATAGGCATGATGAATAATTAAAAACACAAACCTTAAGAATAACTAACATGAACACATTATGGAAGGAATATGAGCTGAGTAAACATTTCTATAATAAAAAATAATCCTTGGTATTCTACTAGTCAAATAACCACATGAACTATGAATTCCTAGATTCATAATGAGGAAAATGCGTATGTCAGAAATTCCAAAACATACCATCAAGGCCTTGGCCAAGACACCTAAAAATGATTAAGGAGTTGTCTAAAACCATATCTAAAAAAGGAAAGTCCTCAGACAAGTCCATCTCTATTTGTCTAATGAGACCTAATGATGCATCGAGGGGATATAGAGGGCCCCAACCATCACATAATAAGCCCACTGAATTCATATTATGAATATATATAAACATAAACAACATATACATTCAAATTTAATCTAATATGTGAAATGTAAAAAACTTTACTCAAACATTAAATATAAACACTAACCATTCAGAGTAATTTGGTGAATTGTATCAAGAAGTCATTTTCACCATAAAAAAATCATAAACCATTAAATAAAATTCAGTGTATGATATCTTAAACCATTAACTCAATTTAAACATAAGAATCAATATGAGTGCTGAAATAGGTGAAAATACGCTTACAAAATCATTGAGTAATTTTTGAGATAAATACCTTTTACATTGAAAAGAAGAGTTATTTTGAAAAAATCATTGCATAAAAATAGAATATTATTATGGTATTATTATCATAATAAAATAAGTTTTTTTATTAAAATAATGGTTTCTTTAAACATAATATAGAGTTCCCATGATAATAGGTGAAAAATTGAAAAATTCCCTTGAATCGGGCCTGTATTTCGGAAAAAGATATTAAAGCTACATTTAAATTGTTTAACTCCCCATAAAATAAATAAGGATTCTGGTTGGTAAAAAAATATATGACACTCACAAAAATTTTATTTGGAGTAAGTAATAATTTCATTGAGGTAAGTAAATAAAAAAGTTACCCAAATGAAAATTAAGGTTTATGTGGAAAACCCTTACATTAATTCCGACGGTGTTCATTACATTATTCTAAAGACATGAATAATCATATTTAGGTTCATAAATTAATGATTATAAAATATAGTCTACATGTAATTGACTTATTATAACATAATTAGGTTCATTAATATATTTTTGATGTGTTAAGAGATTCAATTTCATTATTTGTGAGTGTTTTAATCCTTGGTTTTCATGATTGGTTTACATAGACTCATGTATGGATAAACTTGTATAATGAGAATGGTTTTCTAGAATTAAATATATATGTGAATAATGAACATATATAATATTACATATTTATAAAATTCATTTGTTTTTTTGGAGTGAAGATGAATCGTTCTTCAAAACAATAATGATAATTGTTTGGGTTTTTTGGTGATTTTTTATAACAATGAACTCATTTTGATCTATAAATTTATACAATTTTTACAAAACAATTGGAAAGCTTTAAATAATATATATTACCTATATAATAATCTTGTTCAACAAAAAAAATGGTTTCATGACCTGAATTTAATATGTTAATAGAAATTGAAAACTCATCATCCTTAAATGTGATAAATTAACACATCATAGATTGTGTTTTCATTTATAGTATAAAAGAGGGGAAAGGAGAGAAGATGATGAATTATTCCATTATAAAAAAAATTTAGTACTTGTGAGGTACTCGTGTTTTGATAACTTATTTAAGAGAGTAGTTGAGGAATGAAAAGTAAAATAAAGGAACTCAGAAAAATGAGAAGAGGAATTTACCTCTTGAAGTTATCTTCCTTGGTATCCTCTTTAGGGTAGAGGTTTTTATATTTTTATGAGACCAGGGGATTCTGGATATGAGTGAGAATATTTGGAGGATATTTGGGCTGATTTTAGATAAGGGAAAAGTCTTGAGAGTAGTGAATAGAAGAGGGATTGGGGGTGGGGTTATAGTGGAGGAGATGAGTTATTCTTTATTATGTTAGTTATTATTTTATAATTTTTCTCACGAAAAGAAATAGTATTGATTATGTGTTCAATAATAGTAATATGGGGATGTTATTTCTCACTAATAGTTTATTACATCTGCCATGCTTCAAGGAATAGTATATTTAATCTATAATGTATATATACGGTAAATTATTGTATTTCACTATTCTACAAAATTTCAAATAATTCAGAAAAATCCAAAAAAACACCATATCTATTTTTTAATGTGTAGAATCTAAAAATGGACTCTATTTTATCAAAATATTTTTATAAATATAATAAATTTAATTTTTAAATAAAATAATTATTTACTTGAAAAATACAGTTTTAAAACTAAAACTGATTTTAGAATACCCTAAAAAATTATCTATGGTCTTAATAAATTATTCTAAAGTCATATGAAAAAGTATTCATTCTGGAACCCATTTTATGATAATGAATTAATTTATTAATTTAAAATTGTAATTAAATATTTATCACTTACAAAAATCTGAATACTTAATTAATAATTTATAAAATATTTTAATTTATTTATAAGGTGCCTAAATTTTATTTATACAATCATGGGTGATGTTACTATTTATAAGGTACATATTACTATTCATAAGGGTAGATGAATATTCATAAGTGTAAATTACTATTCTCCAAATTTTAATTTGATTCTATCAAACTCTAAATATCACCCTAAACACAACTGTGTATGTCAGTTTCATGAAATTCAAATCACACAAGTGGAAAAACTATATTTATTGGCTAGGTTATAATAAGTGTTGTTTTTTAGAGACTCAGTGTTTCATGCATTCAATATTTAATTTATTTTCAAATCCTTGGGTTGTTACATAGGTATACTCTACACAAAAGTAAAATATAAAGGTAATTATAGTGTCTATGTGAGTGAAATTTCATGGAAATTATAGGGACCGTGTGAGTAAAATTTCATGAAATCTATAGTGATAACACAAACAACTGGTCACACTCCGTAATCATACCATATGTACCAAACTAGTAGTCCCTTAACTGAAAATCTGAACACAAATTCAATAATTAGTAAAAAATATAAATATGTAGAATTAAATTACTTATTAAAATAATTCAGATAAATAAAAAACATAAACACAGAATTAAAAGAATTTAGGAATATTTAATCATACCAAACTCATTTGTGATATAATTTATTTTGCTAACATTTAATGGATTTGTAAATTTTTCAGCAAGCTGATGTTCAATAACAATGAACTCAAGAGTAATATCTCTCTTTTGAAAGTGATCTCTCAAAAAGTGATGTCATTTTAAAATTTGGTTTTCCATTGAATGTGATACAAGATTAATAGAAATTTTTATAGAACATGTGTTATCACAATTTATAGAGTCATGTTGACATTGATATCTATAGTCTAGTAGAGTACAGTTCATCCCCAATTTTTGTGGACAATAAATTCTTGTAACTATTAATTCAACTTCAGTAGTGGATAGTGTAACCATTTTCTATTTAATACTATACAATGAAAATACAGTCTGTCCCAAAAAGTAACATGCCCAAAAGTTGATATTTTGTTCTATCATTCAACCACCAAATATGCATTTGAATGACTAACTAAATAAAATTATTTTCTTCTATAGTATAACAATTCATAATTGGTTGTAAATTTTTGGTATTTAAAAATTCTTCTAAAAACAATAAAATGAAATTCTTTTAGAATTTATTGAAAACATGACAACATGAACACACAAAACATAATATCAAATTATCCAACAGTTATGTATATTATACTTCCAGTAATAAATCTATAGATGGACTGTTCAAATGATTTCCCATTTTCATCAAGATTTAATTTATAGCTTGTAATCATAGTATTATTTCTACCTTTAGTTCTATCTAGACTAAAAAGTTTAAAATATCCATAACATAATTTCATTATTTTAAGACGATCTCATTTATTTTTATGAAAATATAAAAACAATGGGATAACTTTTACTCAACTATTCAACTAATTTTAATATTTTTTTGTATCATTTTTTAAAATTTATTATACAAATAGTTATGAGATTATCCTAAAATAATATCATCAACATATTTTGGAACTAATAAAAATTATTTTGAAATTATTTTAACAAATAATGTAGGATAACTAATAACTTTTAAAAAACATTAAAAATAAAAAATAAGATGATCTTTGAGGGATCATAATGTATACGAATATGGTTAAATATAAAAGGGTGTAAATTGTAAGTTTAAAAACATTTTTTTAATCATGAATGAAACATAGTTTAATAAGGTTAAAAAAATTGTATTTAACAAACCTATTTAGTACATAAATTCTAATCATACTTGGACCTTGTGTCCAATGATAAATGTATCATAATCATGTAGATTCTGGTATGTATTCTTTAGGTCATAATGATAAAATTATTTTATCTAAACCCAGTAAAGAATCATATTAAGTAATCATTGGTAACATAATCAGCGTTTGATCATATTCATAGATGGAAAAAACTTATCAGAGTATTCACAGAAGTATCATAATCCAAACATTTATGATAAATCATAGTATCACAAAAGTAGTGATTCTATATAAAATCATAATTAGAATAAAACAGTGGTATCTTAATCCAAGCTATTATAATAAAAATATATTAGTAAAAAAATGAATATAAAAATATTCACATTCTATTAAATTTTCACTAGAAGTAAAAGACTTATAATAAAACAAGTAATATAAATGAATACAATTCTTTTAACACAAATAGTAGGGTATCCAATAACCTATGATAAACGTCCCCTTGTTTTATAGGTACAAGAAATTATATCCTTCCCAAACTATGTAAATACCCTGATATAATGATTGGTCTATCTCATTATTCCTGCATGACCTCAATAAAATGATCCGCTTCTTTGTATCAATATCCTTATTATCCCTTTATATGATGATTTAATTGTATATATCGCTATACCCATGACCCATCAATTTTATTCTCACAATTGGGCGCATAAGTAAATTAATAAAAACAAACTCAGAAATATTATATTAATGAAGAATATGTAGATAAATTTTGTGAGCTCCAAAGCTCTTGCAAACTGAATTTTTTGAAAGTGAAAAGATCTCCACTTCACTTAAAACTCTTGGAATCTCTAGGTATTTATAGGCATGCCTCTAACATTCATCTTTATCTTTCAAACTGTCATATTTCTACAATTTTTTCTTGATGAATTGGACACATATTACCTCAGTGGTCATATTATAATATAATTCCAGAAATCATATTTATGCACACCATTTTTATTGTAAAATGTATCCCATTACAATAGAATAAGGTTTTCCATATTTTGTATTTAAACATAGATAAATTTGATGGATTTCCTTACTTATTTCATTAAAATTTTCATTATGATTATGATTCTGATGCTATAGGTTCTGATGTCGAGACCAATTATCAAAACATTTTTAGTATGAAGAAAGTACTGAAAGACATAAATATGATTTCACAGAGGTGATTCTAATCATTAACAGTTCAATACCCATTATGATAATTTTAATGAATAATGTAGTATTGAATTCATGAATACTTAGTAACTTTTTCTATGTATGGTAAAAGTGTATGATTTATTCAAAAAAATTATTAAATCACTATGTTCTTCAAAGAGATAGTAATTAAGTATTTAGGAAAGAGTTTGTGGTTTCAAAAAAAATAATTGAAAAGATAAAGGAATACTTTTGAATCAACAATCCCCCCTTTTGGAAATCAAAAATCATAACACTTAAATATGAAATAAATTGGATAGACTTATGTCCATTATCTTCTAGATATATCATATTCTTAATTTAGATAGTAATACTTCTATACCCTAATGTTTATAAATCATTTGAATAAATTTATGAATAGGACTAACCCGCCACCCTTAGGATAAGAAATCCACCTAAGGATAATAATATCTTATTTAGAGATATTTCTCTCAACATTACTTAAACATCTCCTCCTTTCTATAAATTTCTCCCCATCTGTGATTTTCGAAAAGGAATAGGGTAAAGTCTTTTAATAACTAAAATGGTTAGAGAAAGAATTATTCGAAATAATATAATGGATTATATGATCAAAAAAATGAAGAGAATATTCAACCAATCAGAATTGAGAATCAATCAATCCATTTGTATTGAGGTTAAAATTTTCTTCATTGATGAAAATGATTATAAAAAATATTGGATGCAACAAGAGTACAAAGAAAACATTATTCTTTCTTTCAGATCAAAGATCTCATTATAGTATTTATCTTTTGGAACTCATTTCTACTATCTTCTAGTTTTTCAATGTACTATCCCTGATATCGATTATTATTTTCTATCTCCTGTATCCTTTCTTCTTGAATCTAAGACTTTGTATATTTCATTATAATATTTTTTTTCTTGGATCTAAAATCTTTGAGAAAACTCATTTTTTAGTGTATTGACTTGATCATCATGATTCTTGAGCCTCCTTATCTGATCCTCAAGATACCTCATCTTTCCATTCAACTCATTTATAGTCTAAGTTTGATTTTTAGTATGATATTTGATATAATTAACAATGTTTATTCTTTCTACCATATAATTTGTTAAGAAATGGACGTTTTCTTCAAAACCATTCAAGTTTTTCCTTGTGACTTATAAATTATGATCAAAATTCATAAGGTTAGAATTGGATTCTCCAGACCACTTATTCAATTTACTAAAATAATAACTATGAACCGAATAAAAATTGTGATGGTAATTGAACTCAACTTGTAGTTAAATCAATTTCTCTATCAACATGCTTGTTCATTATTATTTCTGATTAAAACATTCCCAAGGATACTAAAACTAAGATTCTAGTTTTGGTAAATAGGGAATTGTTCCTTCAAGCATTTTTAATGTCTAGAAAATGAAATATACACTTTTTGAATAGGTTTATCTTGATGAATCTGATTAATTTTACTTATAATCCTTAAGAGGTAGTATGCAGATGGTTCGGATTCCTTCATGGACTTTTTGTGATGTCTTGGACCTGGATGTCACTTATTATGTGCTACGAGCCTAGTGGGCCACCTAGCCTCAGGCGCATCTCCCCAAATGCTAGAGGCTTCTGACTAGAAGCCATGGCCTAGGGGGTGTCTGTGGGGGTATTATTCCCTCATTACAAGAGTTTAGCATAGAGGATTAATATAAGCATATGTAAGTAAAATAAGAAATATTAGTAAATAATGAAAGTAGAAAAAATTATTAAATAAACAATAATAACAATAACTAAATCAATTTTAATAATATACTATAAATTTTCAGGATGTGTCATGTAACTAGAAAACTAGAAGAACTGAATACAAGATAGTAGGCATAACATTTTCAACAAAATTATAAGGAAACTAAAAGACTATCCCAAGAATTCCAAGCTTTGGCTTGGTCATATACTATTAGGCTCTATCCTAAATAGTAATAAATCAACTTTTCAAAGTTTTATGCTTCCCTTTGTCAACACATGTACATATGTAATCTTCCCTAGGTACCAAACAGTGCCTAGAGAGGGTGTGAGATAAATCTCAGTGGGCCTCCACAAATAGTGTCTACAACATCTGGCCCATGTAACGGAATATAAAAGTGTGAAATCATGTATATATAATATAAATAGGTACAATGTAATTAAATACCTAAATACGTGCTTCATCCCTCAACTGGGGTCTAAAAATTTAAAAAATTTATTATTTTATTATTACTAGTTTATAAATTAGCCATATTTTAGCAATACTAAATGCTCCAAGCTGTAACAAAGAAACCTATAATGTTATTTAATTAAGATGTTTTAAGGTAATAACTAAGAAAACATAGACCTCAAGGGTCTCTAACTCAGTAATAATAGAATGTTGGATAGTGGTAAGAATGTATTCCAAGGATCATATTCCAAGGCATTGCACAATAAGATGCCTACTGAGGTCATGAATGTTACGCCTCGACCCTACTTACCTAGAGCCGATGCATTATTACATAACATTGGCATGATCATAATAAAGATCAAATCTCAAAAGACTGATTGGTTTAGTAGCCTTGGAAACATTAGATATATTCATAAAGTTTTACATTACATCATAAAGTGAAAAACAACTACAACAACATATTGTCTCCATAGTACACACTATTAACCCCTCATAATATCCCTGTAGGTCATTCATAATTTACTTCTTCACATCCTAGGAAAATAAAACATAGAAAAGGGGTGAGCTCAAATGCCCAGTAAGGATAACAATATAGCGAAAACTTTCATAAATAAGAATAAACATTTAAGGAAATGTATAACTAAAACAAAAGCCTTTTAAACTAGAACTTCAACATAGTATGGAATAAATAAAATGAAATAATTCCATTTAATTATTCACATGTATATTCTACTAATCAAATAATCACATGCAATATCAATAACCACTTTCATAATGATGGAATGCATAGTGCCAGACTATCATAACCACATAGCCAAGGCCTCGTGCCAAGACTACAAATAAGATTTTGTCAAGGCCTTGTGCCAAGACACAAGTTTGTATCATGGGACCTAACGATGCATTGAGGAGCTATAGCGAGCTCCACCCATCACATATTAAGTCCAATGCATTCCCATTTGAAAAGGTTTAAACATAACAGAAACATTCGTATTAAAACTAGCATACGAAATGTGAATACTTTCACCATAAACCATGAATGGTATAAAAATAGCACATCCACAGTCAAACATACCACAAGACCTTCAATACAATATAGAAGTTTTGTATCATAATAAATCAATTTCACATAAGCATAAAATCTATCAAAGGATGTTGACATAGATGAAATCAAAACTCTTTTTAGAGAAATATCTCTTTTTATTTTGAAATCATTTAAGAGACATATAAAATAAAAAATTTTCTTTGAAAATATTCTTATAAGCTTGTAAGGGAAACTTAGATGATTTTATAACGGCGGAAAATAACCGCACCCACCGTATAAGTTAAAAAAACATTCTTACCTTAATTCTGTCGAAAAGGTTAAAAAGCACCTTGTTTGGAAAACAACAGAAATATTCCTTTATAAAACATTTATAAAAAGTCAAAAAAGGGTATAAATGACATTAAACCGTATTATTTTAAATAGTAAAAATGTTTTGAAATAATTTTTTAAGAAACATGGATGTGGATGATAAAGAGATCCTAGTAGATAATTACGTATAAACAACCTCGGATAATGAAGAGATTGTGAAATAACCCTTACCTTGTACTTTTCATTGGTTGGGGGTAGGTTAACCTTTTGTATAATAGTGAAATAATTGTTATTAAATTATACAATAATCATATAAATTCATATGATATCATATATGATCTTTTAACTTTACTTTGTTAATAATATCTTAGTATTATCGTTGTTTCGGGTGTTAACTTACTCGTTTTCTTTTATATGTATTGTTACATAAGCCATGTTTGTCATGGATAGGTTGTATATTATTAATATCAAGAATTATATCAAGTCCTTAAACATTATTTTGAAATCATCAAATGATAATTATACTTGAATGGATACGATGGAGAATGAATCTCATTGCGTTCATGGAGATGGTAGTCTGTACGTACGCACGAGCGACAATATCATTCTTTTGATATTAAAATAATATATAAATGGATGGTATATTATATATACAGATTTATTATCATGTTATATTTATTATTTACATGAATTACACATCATTATTATATCCATCCAAATAATAATATATTGAATAACAATTACACCACGATGTGAAGACGGTAAGCCGTATGTACGCACGTATGGTGACATGTTATTCAAAGGGTGGATAGAATACGGAATATGTTTGTACCATATTTATAATAACATCACAGTATATATAAGATACTGGAGTTATTATTTTATAATGGTAAGAACAAAGAAAGAAGAATTTGAAGAAGAAATGAATTTGAAAAAGGGTGGTGAAAATATTACCTCTTCTTCGGGTTCTTCCTTTTGATTTGTTCAAAAGGGCTCCTTAGGTTGGCTTTCTGATCAAAATAAGGCCTCTAGGTTTTATTGAGTGAAGTTGGGAGAGTATTTGGGCAGATTTTGGCTGAACCAAAAGGCTTTGAAGGTGTGAAGAAATGAGAAGGAGGAGTTCCCTTTTATAAGAGGGGTGAGGGGCACCTTTGGAAAAGCTAGAAATATTAATTTATAATAAATTCATATTCGGTTTCTAATGGCTCAAAAGGTTATTATTTAAAGGTTAAGGTGGGTATGGGTCGAAAACAACTCACCCAATAGAATTTAGACAGTTTTGGGTTACTATATTAACCTTATCTTTAAGTATTAACTCTAAGTTAATTAGTTTCACTTTTACAATGTCTCTTTGTATTTTTATATTATATGGTTAATAAACTTACTATATACATCCAAGAGACCCCCAAGTTGTCAATTAATTATATACCTATCATTATACAATTCCCTTTCCTAAACCATAGATTTTTAGGAATTTAATATCAATTAATAATTTAATATTTGTTTTAAAAACTCTTTTATGTCAATTTTGACACTATTCAATAGTTGATTTTTGTGAAACTCATAACAGAATGATTACTTCGAAAAAAGTAAATTACATCAATCCTAATATGTCATATTAACCTATATAATTAGTTTAATTCATTAAAAGTCTCCACTTATATTTATTTGGGTATTTATAATATCAATTATTTTAATTTTTCACTATTATGGTAATTACTGCATCATCATTGTGTCATAACTAAATTAAATTATTTAATGTCTAAAAAATAAAAATAAACTTTCATTATGTAGGAAATCGTTTTAGATTTCTACGGAATATTTTTAGCCGAAAATACAACACATATAACCCTATTTAAAAATTGTTTTACTAAAAGATATATGCTTGTGTCATTTTTGTATTCATTTTAACTTAATTAAAATAAAGTGTCCCTATCACCTATAAGTGGCTCCATGGGATCCCAAAATCGACCCAAAGATTCCCATGGTCGGCCTTGTATCACCCAATAAGGGTAGGAAACTTTTTAGGGTAATTTTTTATTATTATAATATTATTTTTTAACCCTTATTTAACGGATTTACCCTTTAACCA
Source organism: Viscum album (assembly GCA_963277665.1). NCBI lineage: Eukaryota > Viridiplantae > Streptophyta > Magnoliopsida > Santalales > Viscaceae > Viscum > Viscum album. Next base: position 1,787,424,746 of record OY728128.1, read on the forward strand.
TGGTAAATAAAATATTTACCGCAGTAATTATTCAAAATGTCTAAAAATAAAAGTTACCTATTTACACAATTTGAACATCATGATTCCAAATATGGAATCCATTTTTCCAAATTCAAAACACATAAGTGGCAGAAATTAATTTAAAATTAATTCCCGTTGTTAAAACAAAAAGCGTGTTTTTAAGAGATAATAACTATCAAAAGATTTGCACTTGTTTATGTCTCGTTTAATTGTGAAATTATGTCCAATGACAAAAATTGAATTAAATGGTAAAAATATATTCTAAATATACTTTAAAACCACTAAAAATCATAATTTATCAATATAAATTATTTCTATTAAAAAACTTGTTTTTAATTAAAATTTAGAAATTTTCACTATTCATCAAAATATAAATGTTATCCGAAAAGTTCCAAAATTTCACCCTAGGTAAAATTCGATATTACGAATCCAAAAATGAATTCCATTTTGAGAGGTAGAATTTCAAAAATTTCTAAAAGTAGGTATTACTATTCATAACGGCTAGTTTGATTGGTTGTGGTGTGTGTTAGAACTCGAAGTTGCGTACAACACACGCTACTGTATTATTCAATGAAAAGCGTAATGTGGAAGCTTGGGATGTTACATTGTAAATTTTTGATTTCCCCATTCTAAAGAACATATTTATTTAGTCAAATTGAATATATAAAAGTTTAAAATCTCGGATTTTAAAAGGGTTCACTATTAATGTTGGTAAAAGTGCATTTTTTTTAAAAATACTTATTTTATCTGAAAAAAAAATTTGTTGTTACATTATGTCTAAGAATCTCATAATATGGATTCTAAAATTATAAGTATTATATAAAGTTGAAAATTTAGTTAATACTATTCATAACCTCTTTTGAACGGCTGGTTTGGTAAGTCATGGTATGCTTGAACTCGGTGTTGCGTGTAGTGCAAGTTATTGAATTATTTTTAAGAAATAACACACTATGAAATCTTGGGGTGTTACATTCTCCCCTCCTTCAATAAATTGCGTCCTCGCAATTTGAAATTGTTCTTCTAAAATAAAAGGTTGAAAATAAAAAATATCTTTGTGGGAAAACCCACATCGTAAATTGGGTTACTAAAATTTAGTCTTAATATGAGGAAAAGAGAAATCAAAGGGTCACCACCAAATTATGTTCTCGATTAGGAGAACAATGGTGGCAATTAGAGACATATAATTGGAGGGAAAACGTAAATATTTATAGGTAGTGATTGAGCTCATCAATCACAAACAAGTGTAAAATTTAGGTCCTTAAATTCATCAATCTATGATGATTTGAAATACCATCGGTTCAACAAAACATAGGGTATTAGGATAACACATTTTTGGTTTTAGGATTCCTTAAATAAAGTATAAGAATTAATTTCTTCATAGAATAAGAGAAGAAGAAAAATATATTCTTGACAATTAGAGTTCCATCCATTACCTAATTTCTACCACAAACTCATCTTTCACTCTAAAATATAATAGAATATAAGAAAAATATTCTATTTATCCTATTCGTATAGGGTTAAAAAAACGAATTTATAATACATCTACCAGATCCTTAAAAAAACTACATTATTTAATCTCAGACATCACGTGGGTCAGTGGTAGGTGATACACCCTTGTCACCCTTCGGTTGTGGATTCAAGTAACGCGGCCTTGTCAGACGTGACAGGTTGCCGCCTGACCTCTGGGTTGTCCTTTTATGGCAATCCAAAATAATCCAAACTAGAACTATCCAAAATACTTCAGTCCAAAATTTATAAGGAAGATAAACAGTATAAAGATCCTTTTTTCCGTGTAATAACATGTGAACATCTTCATCATGTATTATTTTAAAACACTACAACATCCCAAATTACCATAACACCTTATCGATTACATTCATGATCCCTTATTCCTTGAAGAATAATAGATATACTCCTTCAATCCAAAAATAGTGTAAACCCCAACAATGATGGAATATAACAATCATTAATCATTTTCAAGGTAGTCAAGAATATCCAATATAATTTATCCTAATCAATCATGTATTATAATAAAATCCCTACCTCGGTATCAGAACCATATTATGGTTTATCATTTTCTCAACCATATATTTTCCAAAAACTTTAACCTGCTATTGAGTCACTTTTCTTTGTTCCACACAATCTCAAGTCCTTAATGAAATAGTACTGCAGTACAATCCTTATATACTCCATAATTATTATAACAAGTACTTTGTTGATACAACACTCAAATGACATAATCAACATAAGAATTCTAATCATTCCTCTTCATCTGTGGTAGTATCATAACTTGATTATTATCCAATAGCATCATTTGCGGCATAGTCTGATGACTGTGACATAAGTTCGCGTAGTGTCTAAACTCGTTGCAAATGAAGCATTGTACATTTGAAACCATTTTCTTACCCTTGCAGTCACGTACTTTGTGTCCTTTTTCTCCACACTTATAACATACTCCCATTCCTTTCAGGCAAGTTCCACGGTGTTTCTTCCCACAGTTATCACATATAGGAAAATTCTCCTTTTCCCACTTCCCTTTATCCATCTTTCCCTCTTCCATCCTTTTCTTCTCTTGCTTCCCTTCAAAGCCAAAGGACTCAGTAAACTCTTTACTTATCTTATCAACACATGATATTATTTCTTCATATGATGATAATACATGGGAGACTATTTCTCTTATAAATTCTAGCCTAAGACCATGAAAGATATGATCCTTCCTTCTCTTTGGATCATGTGCATTGCTGAAGTTCTCATTCCTTGTACTGGGCGCCATTTCTAAACAATGGAATACACTAGATTAGTTTATGAATAACAATACCTAATCCCAAAATTGTAAAACACATAACATAAATTAAATAGGGTATGGATATAATCCATAATCATAAAAATGTTTTCTTTGAGGAAGTATATACTCATAAACCCTTCATAATGATTTGTAAAGAAAATGAGAGTTATCCTAAGAATATCCCCCGGGAGTGTTGTAACCAAGAGTGCAGCAAGGCCCGTTGTTGTGCACCAGTTTCCGTTCGAGTCTAGCTCAAAGTGGTGTTTTCGGGTTTTACCCCTAGGTACATCTGTGCCAGAGCCACCTCTACCTGCTCGTATCTAGACAGGGATATATTTCTCGGAAAACTCACAAAATCTCTACAATACCAAAATTCTAGGAATTTATTCTATACTAACACTCATAGTTTATCTTAGGTCTACGTGCTGTAATCAGAGTTTATCTAAATCTAGTTTCCAAGGTTTGTACTAAACTTCCTCTTATACAAACTGTAACGCCCCGACCCTAGTTACCTAGAGCCAGTGCATTATTACATAACATTGGCATGATCACAAGAAAGATCAAATCTCGATAGACCTATTGGTTTAGTAGCCTTGGAAACTATAGATATATTCATAATGTTTTACATTACATCATAAAGTGAAAAACTACTACAAAAACATATTGTCTCCATAGTCCACACTATAAACCCCTCATAATATCCCTGCAGTTCATTCATAATTTACTTCTTCACATCCTGGGAAAATAAAGCATAGAAAAGGGGTGAGCTCAAATTCCCAGTAAGGATAACAATATAGCGGAAACTTTCATAAATAAGAATAAACATTTAAGGCAGTGTACAACTAAAAAAAATCCTTTTAAACTTTAACTTCAACATAGTATGGCATAAATAAATTGAAATAATTCCATTTACTTATTCACATGGATATTCTACTAATCGAATAATCACATGCAATATCAATAACCACTTTCATAATGATGGAATGCATAATGCCAGACTATCATAACCACATATCCAAGGCCTCGTACCAAGACTACAAATAATATTTTTTCAAGGCCATGTGCCAAGACACTAGTTTGTCTCATGAGACCTACCGATGCATCGAGGAGCTATAGCGGGCTCCACCCGTCACATATTGAGTCCCATGCATTCCCATATGAAAAGGTTTAAACATAACATAAACATTCGTATTAACACTAGCATACGAAATGTCAATAATTTCACCATAAACCATGAATGGTATAAAAATAGCACATCCACAGTCAAACATACCACAAAACCTTCAATAAAACATAGAAGTTTTGTATCATAATAAATCAATTTCACATAAGCGTAAAATCCATCAAAGGATGTTGACATAGATGAAATCAAAACTCTTTTTAGAGAAATATCTCTTTTTATTTTGAAATAATTTAAGAGCCATATAAAATAAAACATTTTCTTTGAAAATATTCTTATAAACTTATAAGGTAAACTTCAACGATTTTATAACGGTGGAAAATAACCGCACCTGCCGTATAAGTTAAAAAAACATTCTTACCTTAATTCTGTCGAAAAGGTTAAAAAGCACCTTGTTTGGAAAACGACGGAAAGATTCCTTTATAAAACTCTTATAAAAAGTTAAACAAGGGTATAAATTACTTTAACCCATATTCTTTTAAATATTAAAAATGTTTTAAAATATATTTGTAAGAAACATGGATGTGGATGATAAAGATATCCGAGTAGATAATTACGTATAAAAAACCTCGGATAATGAAGAGATTATGAAATAACCCTTACCTTTTACTTTTCCTTGGTTGGGGGTAGCTTAACCTCTTGTATAATAGTGAAATAATTGTTATTAAATTATACATTAATCATATACATTCATATGATATCATATATGATCTTTTAACTTTATTTTGTAAATAATATCTTAGTATTATCGTCGTTTCGGGTGTTAACTTGCTCATTTTCTTTTATATGTTTTGTTACATAAGCCATGTTTGTCAGGTATATTTTGTATATTATTCATATCCATAATGATATCAAGTCCTTAAACATTATTTTTAAATCATCAAATGATAATTATACTTGAATGGATACAATGGATAATGAATCTCATCGTGTTTGTGGAGACGGTAGTCCGTACGTACGCACGAGCGACAATATCATTGTTTTGATATTAAAATAATATATAAATGGATGGTATATTATATATACAGATTTATTATCATGTTATATTTATTATTTACATGAATTACACTTCATTATTATATCCATCCAAATAACAATATATTGAATAACAATTACACCACGACGTGGAGACGGTAAGCCGTACGTACGCACGTATGGTGACATGTTATTCAAAGGGTGGATAGAATACGGAATATGGTTGTACCATATTTATAATAAAATCACATTATATATAAGATACTGCATTTATTATTTTATAATGGTAATAACAAAGAAAGAAGAAGTTGAATAAGAAATGAATTTGAAAAAGGGTGGTGAAAATATTACCTCTTCTTCGGGTTCTTCCTTTTGATTTGATCAAAAGTGATCCTTAGGTTGGCTTTCTGATCAAAATAAGGCCTCTAGGTTGTAGTGAGGGAAGTTGGGAGAGTATTTGGGTAGAGTTTTGCTGAACCAAAAGGCTTTGAAGGTGTGAAGAAATGATAAGGAGGAGTGCTCTTTTATAAGAGGGGTGAGGGGAACCTTTGGAAAAGCTAGAAATATTAATTTATAATAAATTCATTTTCGGTTTATAATGGCTCAGAAGTTTATTATTTAAATTTGAAGGTGGGTATGGGTCGCAAACCACTCAAACCATAGAATTTAGACTGGTTTGGTTTACAATATAAACATTATCTTTAAGTATTAACTCTCAGTTAATTAGTTTCACTTTTACAATGTCTCTTTGTATTTTTATATTATATGGTTAATAAACTTACTATATACATCTAATAGACACCCAAGTGGTCCATTAATGATATACCTATCATGATATATGTCTCTGGGCCGAACCTTATATTTTTAGAAATTTAATATCAATTAATAATATAATATTTGTTTTAAAAACTCATTTATGTCAATTTTGACACTATTCAATAGTTGATTTTTTTAAAACTTATTACAGAATTATTACTTCGAAAAAAGTTAATTAAATCAATACTAATATGTCATATTAACCTATAAAATTATTTTAATTCATTAAAAGTCTCCAATTATATTTAATTTTGTATTTATACTATCAATTATTTTAATTTTTCACTATTATGGTAATTACTGCATCATCAATGTGTCATAAATAAATTAAATTATTTAATGTCTAAAAATTATAAATAAAATATAATTATGTAGGAAATATTTCTATCTTTCTAATGAATATTTTTAGTCTAAAATCCAACATATATAACCCTATGTAAAAATTGTTTTTCAAAAAGATATATGCTTGTGTCATTTTTGTATTTATTTTAACTTAATTAAAATAAAGTGTCCCTATCACCTATAAGTGGCTCCATGGGGTCCCAAAATCAACCCAAATATTCCCATGGTCGGCCTTGTATCAACCAATAAGGTTAGGACACGTTTTAGGGTAATTTGTTATTATTATAATATTATTTGTTAACCTTTATTTACCGGATTTACCCTTTAACCATGGTAAATAAAATATTTACCGCATTAATTATTCAAAATGTCTAAAAAAAAGTTACCTATTTACATAGTTTGAACATCCTTATTCCAAATATGGAATTCATTTTTCCAAATTCAAAACACATAAGTGGAATAAATTAATTTAAAATTAATTCCCATTGTTAAAACAAAAAGCGTGTTTTTAAGATATAATAACTATCAAAATATTGGCACTTGTTTATGTCTCGTTTAATTGTGAAATTATGTACAATGACAAAAATTGAATTAAATTCTAAAAATATATTCTAAATATACTTTAAAACCACTAAAACACATAATTTATCAATATAAATTATTTCTATTAAAAAATTTGTTTTTAATTAAAATTTAGTAATTTTCACTATTCATCAAAATATAAATGTTATCCGAAAAGTTCCAAAATTTCACCCTAGGCTAAATTAGATACTATGAATCCAAAAATGAAGTCAATTTTGATAGATAGAATTTCTAAAATTTTATAAATTAGGTATTACTATTCAAAATTGCTAGTTTGATTGGTTGTGGTGTGTGTTAGAACTCGAAGTTGCGTACAACACACGCTACTGTATTATTCAAAGGAAAGCGTACCGTGGAAGCTTGGGATGTTACATTGTAAATTTTTGATGTCCCCATTCTAAAGAATATATTTATTTATTCAAATTGAATATATATATGTTTAAAATATTTGATTTAAAAAGGGTTCACTATTAATGATGGTAAAAGTGCATTTTTTGAAAAAATACTTATTTTATCTAAAAAAAATTGTTATTACATTATGTCTAAGAAGATCATAATATGGATTTTAAGATTATAAGGATTATATAATGTTTAAAATTTAGTTAATACTATTCCTAACCTCTTTTGAACGGCTTGTTTGATATGTCATGGTGCGCTTGAACTCGGTGTTGTGTGTAGTGCAAGTTATTGAATTATTTTGAAGAAATAACACACTATGAAATCTTGGGGTGTTACAATGAAGTTTATACAAATTAAAATAGGTCTAAGCAATGACTGGGACCAATGGGATTTAACCATGATATCAACATGTAAATGTTGGATCGAAGAAGTGTATACAAGGAATCCAGTAGAACTACATAATGGATCTTACAGTGTCATATTGGGAATCCAAAGTTAGATAAGGAATAGGTTATAGCTGGGTTTCAACCTAAGAAAACTGTATCCTTGAATTTAGTATGTGGTCCTCAAGAGCTCAATGCATTCCCTCGGGAATACAACTCGAACCCAATTTTGAACACTCCTATTTAATAATGATGTCATATGATATTTCATAAGGTTCAAGCTATTACCTTTTATTGGTGTGATAAGGATAATTGAGCATGAAACCATTTAAACAAGTCATAATAAATCATTAAGTTCATTTACTTAAAGCCATTAATTTAATTGATATGGCAAGGCCAAGTAGCATGAAATCATTTATTTAATCCATTAATGTCATTTTAATAATCAAGGTTTACTCATATCTCTTCCATCAATATGTTAAGGGGTTCTACGGATGTGGAACATATTTTTCAATTACATTAAAAATGGTTGAACCATATACTTAGTATACTTTCCAATTTCCACTTAACATTATTTTATCAAATTAAGCACTTACCTTAGGTTGGTCATGTGGTGAGAATAAATGGTAATTTCCATTATCTGATTCACAATATAAATCAAGCCATTTAATATAGAAAAAATTAAACATATTAATGTCAATCCAATGTATTCCCAAATGATGACTCATACGTTTCAAAAAACTAAAATGTCAATTATGGAATGACATCCTATATGTGATGGATGGAGTTGTGGGTGTAACCGCAAACAAATAACATAATATTTGTAAAGATCATAAACATATAGTTCTAATGAGTCTAAGCATGGAAGATGGGCCCCACATAATAGTTCCAAAATCAACAAACTTGAGGGATGTGTTATATACCACCCACCTTTGGCTCATAAAAATATCCTCCTCCAATATTTGCCTCTGTTTTGACTTCTATTAGAGTATATTTAAGAAAAATGGAAAACTATCACACATCGATAACTTGGTTGAGAGCAAGAGAGATGAATAACTGCTCAAACGGACTCAAGTACAAACCACTGTGCATCCAACATGATGAAAAGAAGCTCGATCAGATACTGGATGAAGAATATCTTTTGATCTATAAATTAGCCCATCAAAAAGCTCCAAAATGAGTGAAAAGTTGGATAATACCACTGAAAAATGTAGAGGTTGAAGGAGGAGGTTAAATTAGATCAATAAGAGTTAAATGCTAAAATAAACCAAAATTTTGCTTATGCATGGGTTTTCTATATATTTTTCCAAACCATTCACAAACCATGAATGGGTACCTATAGAAGAGGGGAATTATCATGGTTAGGCTGCATGGTTAGAGAAACAATGCGCTAACCATGTTAGATGAATATTCCTAAAAATTATTGACATCGACATGGTCAGATCTAACTATGTGGAATACCTTCATGGTTTTCTCTAACCATGAAGTAGGCCTAGTGATCCTCATAAGATGTGTTTTGGGCTCTGAAAAAGCCCCGGACACCCTCAGAACCATCATTAACTCATTTGGAATCCATATTTGGACTAAATTAATGAATTTGACTGATATTTAAAGGATCCATACCTGAGTGAAAAACCATGTTCTTATAGTCTTCCCCCCTTAAACAAACTCATCCCAATGTTCACCTTCCATGCATGGAGAAATACCGTCTGAGAATGACACCGAAAAGTGGGCATGTATGTTGGCATCCAAATCCCAAATATGGTCCTTCACATAGTTGGTCTTCCATAGTACCTGTACTAGAGAGACAGACTGACCTCGAAGATTAATTTTTCTCTAGTCAATGATGAATACTAGATACTCCTCAGAGGTAACATCGATATCTAACAAAACATCCTCAGATTAGAGGTATGAGAAGAATCATCATGATATTGGAGAATCTATGAAACATGTAACATGTTGTTCATGGTATGATACCTTGGAGGTAGTAGCAAAAAATATGATAGAGGACCAACTCTCTCTAGAATCTCAAGCATCCCCCCAAAATGAGGCAACAACTTCCCTTGTTTTTGTAACAATCTATGCCCTAGACTGGGTGATACCTAAAGTAAAACATGATCCCCGAGCATGAACTCTAGAGTTATTAAATGTAGATCAGGATAAGATTTTTGTCTATACAGAGTATTATTCATCTTCTTTATGATCATATGAACCTACTCTGAAGTCTCCTGAACGAGATGAGGACCTAGGGGGGCTGCCTCACCTGCCTCTAACCATCATAGTGATGAACGACACAACCATCAACATAAGGCCTCAAAAGGGTTCATCTAAATTGTCTCTTGAAATAAATTATTATAAGAGAACTCAAAGAGAGGGATATTATTCTCCTAAGAACCACTGAAATAATGGACACATTCTCAGTGCATGTCTTCTAGAACTAGTATCATTCATTCTAATTGTTCGTCAGTATGAATGTGAAAAGAAGTTCTTAGAAGCACCGATGTTCCCATAGCATTCTGCAATCCCTTCTAAAACCATGATGTGAAATGAGAATCCCAATATAAAATGATAGTGCGTGGATCCCCGTGTAATATTTTGATGTCACGGACATATAGTCTTCCAATCTCATTAATTGAGAATGATTCCAAAATAGTAATGAAGTGTAATAAAATCATTATCCAGTCAATAACCACCCATTCCACATTTCTATTCTTTGAGGACCTAGGTAAGCCGACCATAAAATCCATAACAATATCTTTCCATTTCCATTCCAGGACTAGAAGTGGTTATAACAAGCCTGCAAGTCTCTGGTGCTCCACCTACACCTACTAACAGGTGTAAAACCTAGTGATAAAGCCTGAAATTTGACATTTCATCCAAGAACATAAATATTGGCATTTCATATCTCGATACATCATGGAGATGCCTAGATGAACTGCCCACTAAGAAGCATATTAATCATGCATCACTTCTCTCTCATATCTTTGGGAACCCAAACAATCCCATGAATATATAGAATATTGTTTGTATCCATAGACTAGTCTGGAGGTGGGTTGTCTTCTGATATACTCTCACAAAGAACCTAGCCTTCATGATCTGAAAATTGTCTACCCTTCAACTTCTTGAGGGGGACGAGGTAACAGTCATAGATGAGAGGTATGTTCTAGGTCCAAAAAAGGCCAAGATTCCCATAGAGGGGGTGTCAATTAGGGTATATATATTATTTTATAACTATTTCTACCCCAATATATCTTGAAATATTTATTAAAAGTGTCATATTTTTTGCACTTAAATGTTAATGATAACCTTATTCATTCCTTGTTTATATGATGATTATGCTTTAAATGTAAAGTAGGAAAGAAAATAGAAGGACTCGATGATTTTTTACTTTGTTCACCCTCACTAGGATATATCCAAGGATCATATAATGGTGATGTATTGATTCTACCAAATTCACTTAGGATCACTGCCAATAATGATGTTTTTGCTAGATCACTTCTATGCTAAGGCTCATTGCCTTTACATGGTTTAGGGTTTTCTCACTACATTTCCAAGGGTCACACTCTATGTCTCTTCCTCTATCTCACTATTGGTGGTAAGGATCACCATCTTCCTCTTCCTTCACTCGCTATTTGTGGAAGTGATTCAATAACTATTTATGCACTTGTAGGTTGAACATAGTTTATAGACATGTAGGTCCCTTTGTTATTTATAATGAATTCATATTATGCTATATGTAAATTCTCTATTTGAGAAAACACATCTGAGGATGTAGGTTCGGATAATTAAAAAACTAAAGGATATGTTTCATCAAAATTAACATGTATTGTTTCATCAAAAAGTACAATAAGTTTTATTAAAAACTCAAAATGCCTTAGAATTATTGGAATAACCTAAAAATATTACATCATAAGATTTGGGTGAGAATTTTTGTAAGTTTTCTTTTTTATTCAATATTATTTCTTTAAATCCAAATACTCTGAAGAAAGAAACATTTTGTTTTCATCATATCCTCAACTCATATAGAGTTTTATTAATAAAATCACAAATTCAACCCTAATTTATAGTTTGAAAATTAGTACTAACGACATCAGAAAAAATTATAAATTGAGTATTCACTCAACACATTTCTTATTATTTATTGGAGAATGTGATTTCTTCATTTAACAACACCATTTTCATGAGGATTTCTAAGAGAATAAAAGTTAAGTGTAATGTATTTTAATATAAAAATCTTCAAAATATGAATTTACAGATTATTGACCATGATCCCTACAAGTAGTTACCAGGAGAATAATTTTCTCATTTTTAACATTTGAAAAAAAAGTTTTTAAACAAAAAAGGATTCAGATTTCTATACTAGAAAACAAGAACATATATATTATGTTATCATCAACTAAAATAAATACATATCCATTGCCTCTAATACTCCCATTTTGTGTAGGACCAAATAAATCCACATGAACTAAGTGTGAATAATTAAAAGTTAAAACATAAATAATAGATTTATGTATTTACTTATGTTGCTTACCGTATTGACATGGGTTGAAAAATTTTGATGAATTAAATCTATGCTCTTGTAAATCCTTAAAAAGATATTTTTTAGTCAATTTACATATGATTATAATTTTATAGTTTTCTAACTTATAATTTCATAACAAATAATTATCTTTTATTTCATTATGTCAAGGTAATCCTTTTCTCATAAAATCTTCTATGTTTAGTCTGTACATATTCTCATGTCGATGGGAAGAAAGATTTTATTTATCCTTGGAATTGTATACTTCATGTTTTTATTTACTAAAATTCATATGTTAACCTTCATCACCTAATTCAATTATTCATGTAAGGTTGTTCTTAAGACCTTTAAAAAATCAAACATTTGAAATAAAATATTTACCAAGAAGTACAATATTAACTAAACTGATAATCTATTATTGGTCATTATCTTCGAAGGTAACCTTTCCACCTTTTATCTTGATCATATTTAAAAATTAATATTTTCATCCATTCATATGTCTAGAACACCCACAATCCTCATACCAAGTATTCTTGTTGATGTTACTCTATTTTTTTCATGAAAACAAAACAAATAGACTCTTGTAATTGAAACCTTCTTGGGTCCAGAAATGATAAAAAACAATTGCTAGTGTAAATCTATGGATTGATTTTTATTTAATGAAAAATTCTTTTCAAAATAACCTGAAATATAAGTTTAAAAAACTTTTGTTTTTAATATTAAAAGAAACAAAGTTTAACAAGGTTAAAAAATCATATTAAAAACAATGTAAATATTTACATTGTAATTGTACATTTCTATTAGGTATAATGATAATTTTATCATATTCAAGTGGATTTAAATATGTATTCCATATATTATAATGATAAAATGATTCTATCTAAGTAGTGTATATAATTTTATTCAGTAAATAATTGAAATGTAATCATAGTTTAATCATATTCATAGATAAAAATAATTTATCAGATTATTCACAAAAGTGATGTAATCACAATAGTTTTTATAAATCTGAGTATTACAAAACTAATGATTTTGTATAGAATCATAATTAGAATAAAACATTTGAGTATTAATCAAAGATATTATGATAGACAAAATAATGATAGAAATATTAATATAAAAGGATAAACTTTCAATTAAAATTGAAGCAAAAAAGAAAATAATTGTAATATAGCATGTAATACAAATTAATAGATTTATTTTAACCCAAAGGGTAGGGTATGCAATAACCGAGGATAAAGGTCCATTTTTTATAATTACAAAAAAAATTCCTTCCCCTTACCAGGTAAATCCCTCTATATAATGATTAGTCTATCTCGCAATCTCTTCGAGTCCCTAATATAGTTATCGAATTCTTTTTCTCTCTATCCCCATGAGCCCTCAATACAATGATCATATTTCTGACTTTATATCCCCATGATCACCCAATCATATTCCCACAGTCATACACATAAGGAAATTACAAAAACAAAATCCAAAATTTTACAAGAATGACAAACAAGTAGTTAACTATTGTAAGATTCAAAGCTCTCGCACAATAATATTTTTTCTATTGAAATGATCAGCACTTTACATAAAACTTTTGGAATGGTTCAATATTTATAGGAATGCCTCCAACTATCATATTTATCTTCCAAAGTTTATATATCTTTGTGTTTTTCATGATGACTTAGACACCTGGCACTTCAAGGTTTATATTATATCAAATCTTCTGATGTCATTATTATCAACACCGTTTTTAGTGTAAAATGTATTCCATTACAATAGAATTAGTTTTTCTATATTCATTATTTAATCTTAGATAAATATGATGTATTTTCTTACTTATGTCATTATGATTTTATTTATAAGTTTGATTATGAATCTTTCAATTTCAATTTCATATATGATTATAAGAATTTTTACTATAAAGATAAGATATAATGTATTAAATCCAATTTGATAATATTTATTCTGAACATTATCATTTTCTTACTCATTAAAATAAATTTAATTAATAAACTATGTTTTAATTCATGAATACATTGAAAATTTTCATAAGTATAGTAATAGAGTTTGTCTTCTTCAAAAATAAACTTAAATCACTTTGCTCATGAAAGAGTTTTTAATTAAGGATTTAAGAAATAGTTTTTGATATCAAAAAAAAATTAATTGAAAAGTATGAGGACTAAATTTGACTCAATAGTACTATCATATCAATATATTAGAGTTTTTTTATAATTATACAAAAATTTCATTAATTTAAAATCATGATTTGAAAAAAGTGGATTTTGAAATCTAGGGGGTTCTTCTGCCAAAACATCAAAAATTATATAACTATTTATAAAATCCATCTTATAATTTATTTTATGTAACATGAAATATTAATGTGTTGAATAGAAAACCAATGTTATAATACCTTCATGTCTTGATACATATGAATATGTTTTCTTGTAGTCAATAAATTCTTCTGGACAATTCCATTATGAAACTAGTATAGTTTTAATTCTAAATATAGTTCCACACACATAATCCTTGTTCCTAGTGCCAATGGTTAGGAAGTTCTTAAGTCTTTCAACTAGTACCAATTTATTATTTATTTTAAATTGATTAAAAACTTATTGTACATCCATATCCCATAATTCATCATCTGTTACTTTAGTGATGTTTTTATGTTCAAGCCAGGACAAGAAATATTGATGTTCAATGTATTTTCTAAGAGATTAATTTCAGCGTTCCTCTATCTATATCTCCAAATAAAACATCTAAGGGATAGTGTATCTGAGTTAAAGTGGTATTTAGGATAGAATTATATGGCACTACATCTTCTTTTTTAGTTTTTGATTTTTGTAGATCTCTAGAATTACGTGATTCTTCTACAGTAGTTTTAACATAACCATCATTATACTTGGTTAAGGTATTGATATTAAAATTGGAAATATCATCATCATAGTTTTCTAAAGATGTCTTAGGCTCATGTGAATCTATTTCATTTAATTAAACATGCAATGACTCTTCCATAATTCTGGTTATTATATTGAATACATCATATGATTTATTGGATGTTGAATGTCTAAGGAATATTCCCTCATATCTTTTGGATAAAAATTATTTATATATTTTTCATGTGTTCAAAATAAAGACCTTACGGACAAAAACTCAAATATAATTATCCTTTGGTTTTATTCCATTCCATAAATCATATAGATTTCTCAAAGTTGTATAATAAAAACCATATTGAAAATATTTTAATCTATAATAAAAGCCTCTTCCAAAAAATAAATAGGTTGGTTATACTCATTTAGAATAGTTTGGGTAATCTTTTGAAGAGTTATATTCCTTCTTTCTACAACACTATTCTACAGTGGAGTTTTGAGAGCATAATAGTTTGGATTAAATCTATTTTATGAGAATAAATATTCAATGTCTTAATTTTTTAACGCACATCCGTTATAACTCATTATGTTTATAATAGAAATTATACTAATATTTTCTATAGATTATTTTTGGAAAAATAGGAAAATGATTCACTTTTTTAAGCTACAATGAATACCCAGTTCTGTATAGAAAATTCATCTACATGAATATAATCATAATGCTTCCCATTTATGATTATAACTCTAGAGTGCCCTAATAAGTCCCTAAAAACTAGATATAGGGGTTTCATAGTTCGAAATATATATTTTTTGGTTGGAAATAGTTCATATTATTATTCCTTTTGACATGGGATACATACATTGTTTTTTAGGAATTATAATATCAGAAGTTACTTAGTTAATCCTTTCTATGTTATCTTACTATTTGAGTTATGGTTATAGTGGACTAGTTTCATATTCCATATCCAAGACTCATAGTGAAAGAAACATAAACATTAAATATTTTTAGAAAATAATTAATCAAAATAAAAATTTGATAAACATTTTCATTACAGAAGTCATTAAAAAATAAATCAATTTTAGAATCATAAATTATTCAAGAGTTGTTTTCAAATTTGACATGATAAAAATCATCACAAAATTTTGAGATGATAAACACATTATACATTAACCCATCTATAAATAAGTCTATATAAAAAAATAGAACTATAATTACCAATATGATATATTATAATTATATTTCCATTTGAATTTTTACTAAAAGTTCCATATAATCCATCCACCTTGATAAGTTTCATAAAACATGAGTAGTCAGTGGTAATGTTTCTAGAATATCCACTTTGTAGATATAAAATGAGTTTAATAATAATATTAATGTGAGTTTCCTATATAAATCTAAATAAGAAAAGACTTTAGTACCTATAATTTCTTAGGTCTAAGAAATGTTAGAAATAAAATATTTTGGAATACAAATCTATTTTAATGGTTTACCAATAATAGAATTTATAATTTTAGAAATTAAAACATTATTAGGTCCATTTGAAAAATAATTCTTTACAGAGTAGGGAGATCATGATATGTAGACAAAATTATTCTTATAAATGTTCTTATGACCACAGTGGTAACCAATCCCATCTATATAATTGGGGTGGTTGGTTTATAAAGCCTCTTAGTTAATAATTATCTACAATTTTAAACAATTTTTATAAATTTTTTGAGTTTACCATTATAAATTTCGAGTTCATTATTTTCTTTAAATAACATGGAATTCATTTATTTTTATATTGAAAACTAAAATTGAAAATTAAATGGTAAATGATATTGCTTCATTAAACATTTATATTTATATTTATTCTCATTGGAAACTATTCCATTATATTACAATACTCCAATGCATATTCACTTGTCAGGTTTTGATTAAAATTTATATTTTTAGAAGAATTATAAATAGAAGTAGTTTATATAGAAATATTATTTAGTACCTATAATGTGTTTTTTATAAAAAAACATATTATCTCTGCCATTATTATCTTCTATATTCAAGTCATAGTTACTAGATCTAGAATAATAAGTGGTCAAGGGGTATTTTATAGACTTATTTGGTCTTATTCCATAATATTTATATCATTTATTATATTTCAATTTAGAACATTCTTCTTTAATAGGTCCATTTCATAAATTCAAAATAGGATACTAACCTGATTGATTCTCCTTTTCCTAATTCCCTTTTTAGCCATATTTTCCTCTATAATTTGACTACTAAGAGAATTTATTATTCTCATATAACTTTTTGAATCCCCAACCTAGGTGTGGAATTCCCTCCTTGCTGTCTAGAGGTTATTCATCCTCACTCGAACTATCATATATGATTTTTTCCTTCATTTTTCTGTCTAAAGCCTTATGAAAATATTATTTTCTCTCATGAACATATTCATAATATTTATTAAATTTCAGATCCATCTCATCGTCCCTTTTTTAAATAAGATCATTAACTTGTAGTTTAATTATGTCACGATATTCAAATTGAAAAAAAGAGGGTCCTCTCCACTTATATAGTAAGAATCATATAAGTCGCATCACTTGATCGTTATAATTGATTGCCTTCCTAAGTGCATGAATTCTGTTTACAATCCCATAAAAACTATGATATATATCATAAATATTTCCATCAGGTTTCATGTTAAATATATCATACAAAATGGTATCAGTTTTTAGAATCATTTCCTTAACATTTAATGTTTCTTCATGAGAGAAAAAATGTGTGGACAAGATTTTATTTATAATAGAATGAGAATAAATTCTATTAAAATAATGTTCTATTAAATCATAATATGATTCTTTTATCAATTTATTGTTACATTCATAAGTGACGTTAGTGGAATTTCATCAATCAACCCTATCAACATTGGGGTTTTCTTATTTTTCCTTGATTATGGTCCAATTATAAATCCCATTCTATATATACGTATTTTCTACTAAGCATAGTTATTGATATTAAAATAAGAAAGTTTGTTGGAAGTAATACCCTATAATATATTATTATCCATAAATATATATATTTAAAACTAATAAATCATTTTGATCTTTTGGGTAAAACAAGATCATAGTTAAAAATAAATAAAAACCTATGATATCGAAATTATCTTAGAGTGAAAAACTCAATGTAGGTGGATAATTTAGATTCTAATTAAAATTTCTATTAAAAATGATTTAAAAAATAATTTCCCCAATTGAAGAAAGTCTCCTAGTTAACTAAAAAAATATATGTATATAAATTTATCATTCAAAAATCATTTAAAAAGTTTGATCACAACTCAGTTAAAAGAAGTTTTAAAACTCATCTAACTTTTGAAACAATTTTACATATATCAAACATCATTTATAAAAAACTTTTTGAAGATAAATATTATTATTTTTTTGTTTTTTTAAAACAAAAATTGTATTATTATAAAAGTTGTTTTTTCAAAATAAGAAAGCACACAACAAAATTAAACATACGGCTCTATATTAGGGAAGACCTAGTCCTATTCACATAAACATCATACACTACCAAGAAAAATATTAGAAAATAAACTAATCCATAACTAGGATCAATTTTTATATAAATCAAATGTATGCAGATAGTCAAGGCTACACAGAGCTTCAACCATATCTCTTTGTGAGATAATAAAAGAGAAGAAATAACATGTAGGAATTCTAGTCTATACCGATCGTCTTCCTCATTATTCATGGGAAAACATATGTAAAATAATAAGTGATAGAGTGTCTATAAATATCCAATATATTACAATAAACCATTTTAATTAATAAAACAAGTATAAGAAACACATACTGAAATGTATTCTGTAATAGAAATATAAATGGATATCAAATAAGAATATTTGATACAAATAAGTATGAAAAACTTTTGTTGGTCACTAGTCTTTATGTTTTCACTTGAATAGCTTCAACCTTGTTTTTATAGAGAAGTATGTAAAACAGCTTATTGTGTGATGATATATATCGTTCTTCTATGTACCACTTTTTATTTTATGACATAGCTTAGTGATCAGTGTATATTCACCCCCTATATTATTCATTTATACTTTATATTGTATAATCATGAGTGGTTCTTCTTCTTAAAGATAACTCCTTATAAAATTATATCTTGGAGGATATTTATTTTATTCTTAAATGTATGGGTCCTATAATTAATGATCCAAAATATATATTTTAATGATTTTAAAATTCCTCACTACAAAGGTTAGAAACAATAACATGGTCTTTACTTAAATCACATTTACATTTTCTCATAGTTACTTTTCATGGTTACCTGTAATGGTGACCGGTCACGGGATCTTCATTTTCTCTTGTGGTCACATGATTTCTTCTTGAGGTAGGTTCATATCCTCATGTGGTAGCTTCACTACATCACAAAGTAGAATTAATCCATCAAGTGATCACTTCACTACTTCTATAATTCACTTTTTTACTTCAAAAATTAACTTCACCTCTTCACATGGTAGCTTTGTTTATCACGTGGTCAGTATATTACTTAATACAGTAACTTTATTTCTTCATGAATTCACTTCATTTGAACATGCAGTCGCTACATTATAGACACATGGTCAGTTCAATACTTATAGAAATTCTTCTATCATATCATGTGGTAACATGGTTAGTTAACTGGTAGATTGAATACACATGAAGTGTCTTAAACTTAAACGCATAGTCACCTCATGACATAAGCATAATTCAATCATGTAATACATTGTCTCTCTATTATACATGTGGAAACTTAGAGATAAACAATGGGTCACATCCACAAGGTCACTTGACCATCATGGTCAATTAGACTTCTTAACATGTTAGGTTTATTACACATGTGGTATGTTATCATGATAAATTCATGAATTAACTAATTTTATTAGTTTGGTAAATGAACTGTTTACTATGATAAAAATTGAAGTTAATTTGAAACTGAATAGACATAGATTGGGATCATTAAATTAATGATTTTCTAGAATAATCGAACACCACTACCCACTCAAACATCTGATGTGGGATAGAGGGGTAATCTACCAAGTGATGATCAATATTTTGTAACCAGTCAAATATCATGATGTGAATAGGAAGTCAGTGTGGTGGGTAACCAGATAGGAATCTCCAGGAGATATACTTGAAAGAGTAATGGGGGTGTTGGGACATATCTACTGACCTTCCTCCCATATATATTTCTAATTTTTGGTGGAGGTGACCTATCATGTGTTTATCCACATAGTGGAACTAGTTTAATGAAACTACATGACTAAAAAATTATTATGGGGGGCACCATGTAGGAGTCTCTTGTTGGGTGGCATGAAATATTATTGGGTTTGTTGACACCTATCGACTGATCTTCCACCCAAATAGATTTCCAATGTTGGATGGATGAGTGACCTAAGTTATTTGAAGTATGTTTCATAAATTTATATGGGAAATAATCTGTGGTTAATTTTAATACGGGATGGTTGGTAGGGAGTGTAACACCCCAAGAATCTATGGTACACTTCCTTTTAAATAATTCAACAGCTTGTGTTGCACGCAACATCATGTTTGAGCACATCATGACCTATCAAACTAGTCATTCAAAAAGTGGTTATGATTAGTATTAACAAAAATTAAAATTTTATATGTCACATATAACTTTAACAATCATATTATGTGTTTATTATACATAAATTGAGGGCAAATTCAATTTTTTAGACAAATGAAGTATTTTTTAAAAAATGCATTCTCTCCACCATTTGATGGAGAGCCCTTCTTAAATCCAATATTTGACACTATTATATATTAAATTTTATTAAATGATGTTTGAATATAGAATATGGAACAAAAAAAGTAGTTTGGATACATTTTTATTTTTTTTATGATAACATCCATATTTTAATGAATAGTTGAGAATACTGCATTTTAATTCAAATCTAATTTTTTCTCAAATTTACCTATATTATAAGATTATATTTTTATTTGGTTTTAAAAAATAATTAGATTAATTTTATATAATTTAATATAATTTAAGTAAATGTAAGTAATATAACATTAAAATATAATGTAAATGTGTATCAATCTTTTGATGGTTGTTACTTTTAAACCCTTGTTTTCTCATTTTGACAACGAGGATTAATTTTAAATTAATTACATCAACATCTCTGTTTTGAATTTGTAAAAAGGGATTCTATATTTGGAATCATAAGGTACAAATTATTTAAATATTTGCCTTTTATTTTGGGTATTATAAATAGTAACATCAGTAATTATTTTTATTTACCATGGTTAAAGGGTAAATTTGATGAATAAGGGTAAATATAATATTATAATAATATAAAGCTACACTAACATGTGTCTTAATCCTATTGGATGAGTAATGGTCCTCAAATACAACACTTATGACACACATTTGGCCTTTGGGAGACACTTGTGTGTGATAATGACATGTTATAATAATGAATTTGAACTGAAGTGAAATATAACATATATAAGTATCTTTTTACTAAAACAATTTTAAGGTGGGTTATATAAATGATATCCCTGAATATAAATATTCTTTATAAATATAAAATGATTTCCAATATCATGATACTTTATTTATAATTTTCATACATTAAATAAATAAATTTATTTATAACACAATAATGATTCAGTGATTACATTATTAATAAATGATATTATAAATATTAAAATAAATGTAATTGGAGCTTATTGATGCCATCCACAAATTTTTTGGATAACACATACATGATAGGGATGATTCAATGATTTTTTCTAAGGAATCAAATTTTTATGACAATAGTCAATTACTAAATAGTGTCAAAATTGACACAAATGCCTTTAAAAAAAGACTATTTTATTCAATAATATTGTAAGAACGTGAAATTTTTGAATAATAATGTTTTCTTGAAAACATATATTACCCTATTTTTTACTCAAAACAAATATATCCCTTTATTAATGATGTGAGTATAATTGAAATGAGGCCTTTGGGTTTCGACTGTTATATGACTGTTTGTTAATATGACTGCTAGAAACTATAATCTTAACATTAGGATAAGTGATTATAAATAAAAATGATAATGGTTATTTTTTCCGAATGAATATTATATGGAAAAATATAGTAGAGTCGTCCCATACGAAGCCCATTTGTCATATCTCGGGAAGGAGGTGGCGTTGCTAGGCTTCGTTTTGAACCAAGCCAAAGCCAAACATCAAAATGTTACGCTTGAACAGAATAGCCTACGGGATAAGTTGTGGAATATAGAAATCATTACTCGATCAATGTTGTCTAAGCCACCCCAAGATTCTATCACCATTACACACCTTACTATTACATCCTATGCAGGTGTAATAAGGGGTTATGTAAGGAGGCCTTAGTTACTTTGTGTAATCACTTGGTATAAATAAAATTGTTATTTCATTATTACTATTTTAAGAATAGAATTTCTTAATAATGTATTTGTTTAATTAAGTAAATTTTGATAAATTTATTTTAGAAGTAAAGATTGTACTTTTCATAAATTTCTCATTCATAGAGAATTATTATGATAAAGTAAATGTCATTTTAGAATTTTAAAAGTCAAAATTAATCTAGGTGGAATTTTGAAAAGTTTTCTAAAAAGTTTCAATTTTTTTAGTATTTAGTGAATAGTGTTTTTTAATCGTATTTTATAAATAATTTTTGATGAATAGTAAAAAAATCTTATTATTATATAGCTTTTTCTGTGAAATGATTTTAAAAAATTGGACATGCATGGTTGTAATCATGGTGAAAATTTGTTTCAATCAGATCAAAATAATTTTTTGTTAAATAGTAACATATCCTTTGGAATAGAAATTTTAAACTTTGGAATTGTAGTTTTATCATAGGAATAGTAACCTCACCTATGTAAGTATAAATATTTTTTATCCATATTAAGTGGTAATGTGATATATTTATATCATAGTATAAATAAATAAATGTTTTAGCAATTATTACATTAGTATACGTATTTTATTTATTTAAATTTATTTAAAATGAAATTAATTATTATAAAATGGAGTTAAATTTTTAATTCTAAACAAAAAATAATAATTAGTGTAATCTTTTGGGATTTTTCTGAAACAATTTAATTTTTTATGTATAGTAAAAAATACAATTTTGGGTTTCTGGTATATTTAATGACATCATAACTATATCATAATGCTTTAAAGAGTAGGAAAGTATTATGGTAGACTCTTATAGATTAAAATATTATATTAGGTGTCCCATGTGTCAAATACCATGGTAAATACTATGGGAAAGCTCGTGGTTTTTCAAATACTACTAATGAGGTGTCCTTCAAAATTAATAAAATATTTACTCACTTGTCCTATAAAAACCCACCTATTACATCAATTACTTCCATTAAAAAATCATTATCCATAGGTATATGCTAGTTATACCTACCATGGAGTCCTCCCATGTTGTTCTAAAGCACCCAAGGTCCCAATTTTATAGTTTTATAAGTTACTTTTCAAGGTAAGAGAATTCTCAACTTCTCTTTTTCTATTCAAGTTCTCTTTTATGTGGTATTTATTTCAAGTTTAAATACCATGTTATTATTTACAATTTATTATATCGCTATAATATATTATGATCCTTTTATTAATGGGTTACCGTAGTCCCCTCTCTTTGAAATGTTTTATAAAACCATGTGGTATAGCCATTATGCTGCAAACTTTTCGTCTCAAAATATCTCTCTTTTTCTGAGAAATTATCTTATTTTTTCTATGTGAATAACCAAACCTATTATATTTCTTGGGGTATTCATAAATAGATAAAAATTATATATTTTATTATGTAATTTATATACCTAAAACCACTATTATCTTTCTTTGAGTTATAAATAACTTAATGATCATGTTTTTAAGTGCTTTTTAAAATTCCATGATTTTTATATGAAACCCATCTATTTTATTTTCTATGGGTTATTTATGAAATGTTTTATTATGATATATTTGCATCACATTAAAATAAATAAATATTAAGGGTGTGACCATATATCACTCCAATGCATTGTGTAAAGAAATTAATCTCTAGAGATGATAAGTTTCATGATACCTTGTTGAACAACCTTCGTAATGTTTATGACACCTTGGGGATCACTACTATATATAAGGCCATTAGCGACCGCCATTGGCGGTCGCTAAAGGGCTTTAGCGGCCGCGCAGCGACCGCCAATGGCGGTCGCTGTTGCCTCGTCGCTAGAGGCCTTTAGCGACCGCCAATGGCGGTCGCTATTCTAAAAAAAAAAAAATTTTAAATTTTTTTTATTGAATTGAATATAAATATATATATATATATATATACTATATTTTAAATGTTTTAATATATATTTAATATATATATAATATCAAATCATTGTGCTATAATATATATATACTATTAAATACAATATTTTAAATACAAATCATTGTGCTATAAATATATATATATATATACTATTAAATACAATATTTTAAATATATATATATATATATATAATATTTTAAATGTTTTAATATATATTTAATATATATATAATATCAAATCATTGTGCTATAATAATTTAAAAACTTCGATTCAAGAAATAATCTCATTTCAGGTCGTTCGGAGCACGTTTGCTCCGAATCGGACCGCCGCACGCCGTTTTGGTGTTTAACGGCGCCGGAAACGCGTTTCCGGCCGCCGCGGTCGCACGGCACCTCCGAATGAGGTACCGTCTGGCCGAACATTTCACAATTGACGCCCCGGATGTTGTCGTACGGTTTCGTGGCATTCGGAGGTCGTTCGGGTGGTTTTGACCCCCCAACGCGCCATTTCAGCGCGCGCCGCGCTGCTGAAAACGACACAATCGGGCGTGCCGCGCGCACTGCACGTCCGATGGACGTGCGGCCTCCTCCTGCATCTCAGGAATAATATTCCTGTCGTCCCCGTGCGGTTTCAGGTCGTTCGGAGCACGTTTGCTCCGAATCGGACCGCCGCACGCCGTTTTGGAGTTTAACGGCGCCGGAAACGCGTTTCCGGCCGCCGCGGTCGCACGGCACCTCCGAATGAGGTGCCGTCTGGCCGACCATTTCACAATTGACGCCCCGGATGTTGTCGTACGGTTTCGTGGCATTCGGAGATCGTTCGGGTGGTTTTGACCCCCCAACGCGCCATTTCAGCGCGCGCCGCGCTGCTGAAAACGACACAATCGGGCGTGCCGTGCGCACTGCACGTCCGATGGACGTGCGTCCTCCTCCTGCATCTCAGGAATAATATTCCTCTCGTCCCCGTGCGGTTTCAGGTCGTTCGGAGCACGTTTGCTCCGAATCGGACCGCCGCACGCCGTTTTGGAGTTTAACGGCGCCAGAAACGCGTTTCCGGCCGCCGCGGTCGCACGGCACCTCCGAATGAGGTGCCGTCTGGCCGACCATTTCACAATTGACGCCCCGGATGTTGTCGTACGGTTTCGTGGCATTCGGAGATCGTTCGGGTGGTTTTGACCCCCCAACGCGCCATTTCAGCGCGCGCCGCGCTGCTGAAAACGACACAATCGGGCGTGCCGCGCGCACCGCACGTCCGATGGACGTGCGGCCTCCTCCTGCATCTCAGGAATAATATTCCTCTCGTCCCCGTGCGGTTTCAGGTCGTTCGGAGCACGTTTGCTTCGAATCGGACCGCCGCACGCCGTTTTGGAGTTTAACGGCGCCGGGAACGCGTTTCCGGCCGCCGCGGTCGCACGGCACCTCCGAATGAGGTGCCGTCTGGCCGACCATTTCACAATTGACGCCCCGGATGTTGTTGTACGGTTTCGTGGCATTCGGAGGTCGTTCGGGTGGTTTTGACCCCCCAACGCGCCATTTCAGCGCGCGCCGCGCTGCTGAAAACGACACAATCGGGCGTGCCGCGTGCACCGCACGTCCGATGGACGTGCGGCCTCCTCCTGCATCTCAGGAATAATATTCCTCTTGTCCCCGTGCGGTTTCAGGTCGTTCGGAGCACGTTTGCTCCGAATCGGACCGCCGCACGCCGTTTTGGAGTTTAACGGCGCCGGAAACGCGTTTCCGGCCGCCGCGGTCGCACGACACCTCCGAATGAGGTGCCGTCTGGCCGACCATTTCACAATTGACGCCCCGGATGTTGTCGTACGGTTTCGTGGCATTCGGAGATCGTTCGGGTGGTTTTGACCCCCCAACGCGCCATTTCAGCGCGCGCCGCGCTGCTGAAAACGACACAATCGGGCGTGCCGCGCGCACCGCACGTCCGATGGACGTGCGGCCTCCTCCTGCATCTCAGGAATAATATTCCTCTCGTCCCCGTGCGGTTTCAGGTCGTTCGGAGCACGTTTGCTCCGAATCGGACCGCCGCACGCCGTTTTGGAGTTTAACGGCGCCGGAAACGCGTTTCCGGCCGCCGCGGTCGCACGGCACCTCCGAATGAGGTGCCGTCTGGCCAACCATTTCAAAATTGACGCCCCGGATGTTGTCGTACGGTTTCGTGGCATTCGGAGGTCGTTCGGGTGGTTTTGACCCCCCAACGCGCCATTTCAGCGCGCGCCGCGCTGCTGAAAACGACACAATCGGGCGTGCCGCGCGCACCGCACGTCCGATGGACGTGCGGCCTCCTCCTGCATCTCAGGAATAATATTCCTCTCGTCCCCGTGCGGTTTCAGGTCGTTCGGAGCACGTTTGCTCCGAATCGGACCGCCGCACGCCGTTTTGGAGTTTAACGGCGCCGGAAACGCGTTTCCGGCCGCCGCGGTCGCACGGCACCTCCGAATGAGGTGCCGTCTGGCCGACCATTTCACAATTGACGCCCCGGATGTTGTCGTACGGTTTCGTGGCATTCGGAAGTCGTTCGGGTGGTTTTGACCCCCCAACGCGCCATTTCAGCGCGCGCCGCGCTGCTGAAAACGACACAATCGGGCGTGCCGCGCGCACCGCACGTCCGATGGACGTGCGGCCTCCTCCTGCATCTCAGGAATAATATTCCTGTCGTCCCCGTGCGGTTTCAGGTCGTTCGGAGCACGTTTGCTCCGAATCGGACCACCGCACGCCGTTTTGGAGTTTAACGGCGCCGGAAACGCGTTTCCGGCCGCCGCGGTCGCACGACACCTCTGAATGAGGTGCCGTCTGGCCGACCATTTCACAATTGACGCCCCGGATGTTGTCGTACGGTTTCGTGGCATTCGGAGATCGTTCGGGTGGTTTTGACCCCCAACGCGCCATTTCAGCGCGCGCCGCGCTGCTGAAAACGACACAATCGGGCGTGCCGCGCGCACCGCACGTCCGATGGACGTGCGGCCTCCTCCTGCATCTCAAGAATAATATTCCTCTCGTCCCCGTGCGGTTTCAGGTCGTTCGGAGCACGTTTGCTCCGAATCGGACCGCCGCACGCCGTTTTGGAGTTTAACGGCGCCGGAAACGCGTTTCCGGCCGCCGCGGTCGCACGGCACCTCCGAATGAGGTGCCGTCTGGCCGACCATTTCACAATTGACGCCCCGGATGTTGTCGTACGGTTTCGTGGCATTCGGAGGTCGTTCGGGTGGTTTTGACCCCCCAACGCGCCATTTCAGCGCGCGCCGCGCTGCTGAAAACGACACAATCGGGCGTGCCGCGCGCACCGCACGTCCGATGGACGTGCGGCCTCCTCCTGCATCTCAGGAATAATATTCCTCTCGTCCCCGTGCGGTTTCAGGTCGTTCGGAGCACGTTTTCTCCGAATCGGACCGCCGCACGCCGTTTTGGAGTTTAACGGCGCCGGAAACGCGTTTCCGGCCGCCGCGGTCGCAAGGAACCTCCGAATGAGGTGCCGTCTGGCCGAACATTTCACAATTGACGCCCCGGATGTTGTCGTACGGTTTCGTGGCATTCGGAGATCGTTCGGGTGGTTTTGACCCCCCAACGCGCCATTTCAGCGCGCGCCGCGCTGCTGAAAACGACACAATCGGGCGTGCCGCGCGCACCGCACATCCGATGGACGTGCGGCCTCCTCCTGCATCTCAGGAATAATATTCCTCTCGTCCCCGTGCGGTTTCAGGTCGTTCGGAGCACGTTTGCTCCGAATCGGACCGCCACACGCCGTTTTGGAGTTTAACGGCGCCGGAAACGCGTTTCCGGCCGCCGCGGTCGCACGGCACCTCCGAATGAGGTTCCGTCTGGCCGACCATTTCACAATTGACGCCCCGGATGTTGTCGTACGGTTTCGTGGAATTCGGAGATCGTTCGGGTGGTTTTGACCCCCCAACGCGCCATTTCAGCGCGCGCCGCGCTGCTGAAAACGACACAATCGGGCGTGCCGCGCGCACCGCACGTCCGATGGACGTGCGGACTCCTCCTGCATCTCAGGAATAATATTCCTCTCGTCCCCGTGCGGTTTCAGGTCGTTCGGAGCACGTTTGCTCCGAATCGGACCGCCGCACGCCGTTTTGGAGTTTAACGGCGCCGGAAACGCGTACGGGGGTGCGGGGGGGCTGTACGGGGGTGCGGGGGGGTTGTACGGGGGTGGCGGGGGGTGCGGGGGGGGGGGGGGGGGGGGGGGCTGTACGGGGGTGCGGGGGGCTGTACGGGGGTGCGGGGGGGGGGGGGGGGGCTGTACGGGGGTGCGGGGGGCTGTACGGGGGGTGGCGGGGGGCAGTACGGGGGTTCGGGGGGATGTACGGGGGTGCGGGGGGCTGTACGGGGGTGCGGGGGGCTGTACGGGGGTGCGGGGGGGCTGTACGGGGGTGCGGGGGGCTGTACGGGGGTGCGCGGGTGGCTGTACGGGGGTGCGGGGGGCTGTACGGCGGTGCGGGGGGCTGTACGGGGGTGCGGGGGGGCTGTACGGGGGTGCGGGGGGGCTGTACGGGGGTGCGGGGGGCTGTACGGGGGTGCGCGGGTGGCTGTACGGGGGTGCGGGGGGCTGTACGGCGGTGTGGGGGGCTCTCCGGGGGTGCAAAGGTTATCCCATTGATTACAAAAGTGAAAAATAAAAGTGATAACATCTAATTAATACATATTTCTTTTATCGATACAATACAAAAATTTATAAAAAATATATTGGATAATACATAATCTATAATATCAGATTTATTGATCTGTTGGAATTAGTTCGACTTTTTCAAATGTAGAATCATTCAAGATTATCTGATCAAAAACTCAATATGTGTATAAAATATTTAAAAGACCACCATGGATGGTAATAATGCATTACTTAAATGAATAAATACAGTACATCAATGTCAACCCTACCAGTAAAAACAAAAAACATATCTCGTGAATATATGGTGCGTCACGCGTTGCCATCACTGTTACCTCCTTCTGGTGGACCAGGTGCCTACAACAAATAAACATTATAAATATTTTAATAACAAAAATAATTTAAATTAAATAAATAAATACAGTATATACCTGCGTCGTATGATCCCCTGTACCATCAGCTCGACGCACATATTCCCGCAGTGCTCTTACCTCAGCTGTCAATTGCGCATTTGTCTCCTCGGAAGCGCGCAGCCGTGCCTCAAAATCTGACATCTGCTGTGTCATATGAGCAACAACAGGACCGACAACCGCAGCGCGTGACACTACAGAACGAGGAATCCCTGCTCCATAGGTCAAACTATAGCCATGCCCGTCCCGACCAATAATGCGATGAAAGATCTCATCCCGTCGCATGGGAAGCTGTCGCTGGTCCTCTGGCAGATGTTCTAACTCAGCTTCAAATTGATCCTGTGAAATATTTAAATATATATAAATATATATATGTTAATATAAAGATTTATGTAATTATTGGTAAGTACAGACACTTACTATCAATGCTGCAACCTCTGGATCATTGCGATCACGAGTCCTTATCCACACCGACATTTTATCAGTTGCTGCACCTTGCCCTCGCAACTGTATATTAAAAGAATATAAACACAAAACCATATTAATTAATTAATTAAAAAGTGAATAATATATACCTCATGTCGGATTTGAGACACGTGACGAGTCCCGAGCCTGTGAGCTGGTCCCTGCAACGCTCGATTCTCCGAATGGCGTGTTGACACCTCCTACATTCAATTCATTCAAATTTCAAACAAATCACATATTCTTGAAAATATATATACAGCAAAATAATTAATATACAAACCGTAACACCCTCAGTAGACCAATATGCAACCAAGTCACGCCACTGAGCCGGGAGGACACCTCTCGGGACTTTTTCCAAAATGTCAGGGGCACCCACATTTGGTACCCAGTGGTCCCTCTTCACTTTGCCTTTATAATCTTTCCACAGCTTACGGCATTTGCTCATACACACGGGCCGAAACTCTTCAAGGCATACTTTCAAATTTTGCTATAATGAAAATAATCAAACATATTAGTATTATTTATAAATAGAAAATAAAGTAAAATTATTTTCTTACCTGAACCTCCCTCCATAGACGATCTAATGTGTCCTGAGGGATAGAAGCCCAATCACGCGTGGTCAATGGAAATCGATGTGGGTCACGTATGATATGACCCAGCTGACGAATAAATGCCGGGGCAGTCGGTCCCACGGGATGAAATACCTCATCAAATGAAACATCTATCGTCGTGTCGGAATTCCATGCTAATATGCCACGACCAGGGCCTCTCCTGCGAGAGGAAGAAGCAGCCGAGTCTGATCCTGTTGAAAACAATTTTATATATAAATTGACAAATGTTATATATATATATATATATATATATGTTAATTACATAAATAATATAGATAATGACTGTCAAACATACCTCGACCCTGAGACGTAGATGCCTCAGATGGATGATGTGGATTTTCTGCCTCTTCCCCTGACATGTCTGCAATCATACAAAATATCAGTAATGAGTCCAAAGTGTTTAAAAGATAAATTGGATTGTTCTTAATAAATCAAACTTGTACAACTGTTAATCAAACAAAAAATGGATTGAATAATTAGTTGTGAATGAATTTTAAAAAATCAGAAAGTTAATCAACCTAAATATTTATGACTGAATTAACTTACAAAAGTGAGGATTAAAACTTATAAGGATTTATAAAATGATTAGATAATTTATGATATCCTAGGACATTCTACTGAATAGCGGGAAAACAATTATACCTTTCATTAAGCATGCAAATCGACCGTTTCTCCTTCAACAGCCGCTCTGACCCAATAAATATCTTCTTCACGTTGAACTACGGTATGTTGATCAAGTTGTTGGTAAACAAACGGAACAGTCTCGGGTTCATCTTATTCAAATAAAAACACTCCTCGCCGAGACATTTTGACAACAACTTGCCAACTTGGATCCGAAGGCAAAGTAACGAAGAATACTTGTTCCGCTTGTGATGTCAAGATGAAAGGTTCATTCTCAACTCGTTCATTATTTCTGTATAACATGTAGTTAAAATTCACCAATGAAAACTGATATTGATCGACTTTACATCCACGCACTGGATCAACCCAATTACACTTTAACAATATGTACTTCAAACCGTGTGTGTATACAACTTCAATGATGTCTATCAATTGACCATAGTAATAACCAGAATCGACAAAGGGACAACCGATTCCACTGTTTTGTGTTGCTCGTTTGTCATCAACATCTTTAATGCGAAATCGAAAACCATTAGCATCAATAGCTTTATAACGACGAGCGGTTATAGATGGACCCTCAGCCAGTTGGATAAATACTTCAGGTAACGTGGGGTCCCCTAACTCCCTCAGCTTACGAACCTACATAATTTATAAAAATCAATACTGATATACGCAGAAAGAATTAGTTTAATACTTCACTCATAATGAAAATCAATTTATACATACATAATCCTTGAACCAATCATGAAATGCCGCATAATGAGATTGTTGAATTTGCAACTCAGTCGCACGATGCATCTCTTCTTTTATCTCATTAATGTGTTTCCTGCAAATGATTACGCGATGTTTAAAAGATCAACTTATGCAAAGAAAACATGTAAAAGTTATACAAGCACATTGATAAGATACTTACTGCATTAA
The DNA here is from genome assembly GCA_963277665.1 of Viscum album. Taxonomy (NCBI): domain Eukaryota; kingdom Viridiplantae; phylum Streptophyta; class Magnoliopsida; order Santalales; family Viscaceae; genus Viscum; species Viscum album. The sequence goes on from OY728128.1 coordinate 1,787,456,585, forward strand.
TGGTGCAACTGATGGAGTATTGAACAAGATATATCGATGTGCTTGTATCCACTCGATGTTGTCCATATCAAATGTGGTTCCTTCTCCAACTGGACCATCATGAATCCGAGAGGGCTTATCTAATTTTGTTTCAACATCAGTAAGGTATTCTGCACAAAAGGTAGTACACTCGTCCATCAAATAACCATTGGCTATTGATGCCTCTGGACGAGCTCTGTTGCGTACAAATCTTTTCAATGTACTCAAATACCGTTCAATAGGATACATCCACCTGAATTGCACTGGACCTGCAGCCATTACTTCATCAGTTAGGTGCACTGTTAAGTGGACCATAACATCGAAAAATGAGGGGGGGAAAAGTTTCTCAAAGTGACAAAGCGTAAGTACAATTTGGTCCTGCAAACTTTTTAAATCACTCATTCGTTGATTTCTTAAACAAAGCTGTCTAAAAAAATTACTAATCTCAATCAAGGGCTGAACAACATTGGGGGATAAACAATCACAAATTGCGATTGGAATCAACTGCTGAAGTAATATGTGATTGTCATGACTTTTCAACCCTTGCAATGTCTTGCTCGTCAGATTCACACACTTTGAAATATTAGAAGAGTAACCATCAGGCACCTTGACCATCTTCAAAATGGAAAGAAATGTCTCTTTCTCCTCTGTAGTCATCGAATACTGTGCAGCAGGCATATATGCCTTGTTTCCCTCAGCTAACTGTAAATGCAATTGTTTCCTTAAACCCATTTCTTCCAAATCACGGCGTGCATTAACATGATCCTTTGACTTTCCACTGACGCCTAAAATGGTCCACAATATGTTATCACAAACATTTTTTTCAATGTGCATGACATCCAAATTATGCCTCAACATGTTAGTTTTCCAATACGGAAGACTATAAAAAATACTTTTCTTTTTCCAATTGTGACTGCGCTACCTACCCGCAGCACGAATATTACGTATTGGAGGAGCCACCAAATCCTGAATTTCATATACCGTGCGGATGTTTTCTTCCTCAATCTGCGATAACATTTCGACTCCTGTCATGATCTTTGGTGCTGGGCTGAACTCTCTAGAACCATCAAATGCCACTCTGTCCTTTCTGAACCTGTGCTGGGGAGGGAGAAAACGCATGTGACCCATGTATGCCCATTTTTTGGAATGTTTAAGCCATACAGATTTTTTACTTTTATTGCAACAAGGGCAAGCAAATTCCCCTTTCGTACTCCAGCCTGATAAATTTGCATAAGCTGGGAAGTCATTGATTGTCCACAATAAAGCTGCATGCAGTTTGAACATTTCATTCGTTTCGCAGTCATAAGTCATGACACCATCGCCCCAAAATTCATTCAACTCATCAATCAATGGCTGAAGGTAAACATCAATCTTATCCCCCGGACTTTTAGGTCCATCAATAAGAGTGGAAAGTAATATAAATTGTTGCTTCATACAAAGCCACGGAGGAAGATTATATGGAACCAACACCACGGGCCATGTGCTATGAGTTGCACCAACCATAGACTTGAATGGATTGAAACCATCTGCTGCCAATCCCAATCGGACATTACGAACATCTTTAGCAAAGTCGGGATGTCTCTTATCAAAATCCTTCCATGAATGAGAGTCTGCCGGGTGGGTTAACATGTCACTTTCATGAACTCTTTCTGCATGCCATCTCATTAAATTAGAAACTTTAGATGACATAAAAAATCTTTTCAACCTCGGTTTAAGGGGAAAGTAACGCATTTGCTTTACGGCAATCGGTTTCCCCTGTATCGCAATCTGACTTTGATGAGTCTTATTTCCCCTGTTCTCTTTCCACCTGGAAGCGCCACAAACCGTACAGATATCCAAATGAGCAGTTTCATTTCTAAACAACATACAGTTGTTTTCACATGCATCTATAGTCTCATATGTAAAACCTAAGTTCTCTGTCAACTTACGAGCATAGTAATACGACTCAGGAATCTTAGCGTCGACAGGAATAACTTTTTTCAATAAAACCAAAAGCATGTCGAATGATGTGTCTGACCAATTGTTCAAAGTCTTCAAATGCAACAACTCCACGATGAACGACAGTTTATTGTAAGAAGTACATCCAGGATATAATTCTGTTTTCGCATCATCAAGTACTTCATAAAACCTCCTCGAATCACGATCTGCACCAGAGCGAAGATTTATCTCACCGGTCTCAAGATTCTGGATGTCAATGCCTTCAGGATCAAACCCACGTACCATTTCAGTAAGCATTTCATGCATTGGATCAGTCAACCTTGCATCAACATCCATCTGAGCTGCATCTGTGTTTTGACAACGAACATATTCTTCTCCATGACGAGTCCAACTCTTATAATTTTTCAGAAATCCATTAAAGAAAAGGTGCTCCCTCACAGTATCTCGTGTGAATTGATATCTGTTAGCACATTTTCTACATGGACAACTAATATAGTCACTTTCAAATCCTCTCGTGAAGTCAATAAACTGCATAATGCCATTGAAATATTCTCTAGACGTTCGATTTGGAAGATCAATCCAACTCTTATCCATAATAATATCTGTATAACAAACATTTACACAATACTTATTACATTTACATTTTTCAAATCAACTATATTCAAAATAAATATTAATCATTTGTTTATGAACCATTGATAAAATAATAATGTAACTGAAAGCTCATGTTACCTGATTGAGCTACAAACCTGAAAGGGAGGGGAGCCGAAGGCGGTGCTGCGAGGGAGAGGAGCAGTGAAGGGGAGCCGGAGCCAAAGGCGGTGCGACAAGGGAGGGGACGGGCGGCGGCGGCGGCGGGGAGCTGGAGGAGAGGAGGCGGTGAGGGGACGGGGGACGGGCAGCGAGGGGGGGGGGGGGTGTCCGGGGTCAGGGGGGGGGGGCTGTCCGAGGTGCGGGGAGGGGTGTCCGGGGTGTCGGGGGCCTGTCAGGGGTGCGGGCAGGGGTGTTCGGGGTGCGGGGGTGTCCGAGGTGCGGGGGAGGGGGGGCTGTCTGGGGTGCAGGGGGGCTGTCGGGGGTGCGGGGTGGGGTGTCCGGGGTGCGGGGGGCCTGTCCGGGGTGCGGGGGGGGGGGGGGGGGGGGCTGTCCGGGTTCGGAGGGGGGGTGTCCGAGTGCGGGGGGGGGGGGGGGGGGGGCTGTCCGGGGTGCGGGGGGCTGTCCGGGTTCGGAGGGGGGTGTCCGAGTGCAGGGGGGGCTGTCCGGGGTGCGGGGAGGCGTCCGGGGTGCGGGGGGCGGTCCGGAGTGCGCGGGGGGGGGGGGGGGGGGTGCTGTCCGGGGTCCGGGGAGGCTTCCGGGGTGCGGGGGGCGGTCCGTAGTGCGCGGGGGGGGGGGGGGATGCTGTCCGGGGTGCGGGGAGGCGTCCGGGGTGCGGGGGGCTGTCTGGAGTGCGCGGGGGGGTGCTGTCCGGGGTGCGGGGAGGCGTCCGGGGTGCGGGGGGCGGTCCGGAGTGCGCGCCGGGGGCTGTCCGGGGTGCGGGTGCCGTCCGGGGTGGGGGGGGAGGGCCGAGAGGCCGGAGGGCGGCGGCCGGAGGCCGGAGGGCGGCGGCCGGAGGCCCGAAGGCGGAGGGCGGCGGCCAGAGGCCGGAAGGCAGGCGGCGGGGGAGGACGGGCGGCGGGGGAGGGCGGGCGGCGGGGGAGGGCGGGCGGTGGGGGAGGGCGGGCGGCGGGGGAGGGCGGGCGGCGGGGGAGGGCGGACGGAGGGGGAGGCCGGGCGGCGGGGGAGGCCGGGCGGCGGGGGAGGCCGGGCGGCGGGGGAGGCCGGGCGGCGGAGGAGGGGAGGCCGGCGCGAGGGAGGGCGGCGGGGGGTTAGGGCAGAGATCGAGAGGGCGCGGGGGGGGGGGGGGGGGGGGGGGCGCAGAAACCCCCCGAATATTTTTAGGGAGGTTAGCGACCGCCATTGGCGGTCGCTAAAGGTGGGCTATAGCGACCGCCAATGGCGGTCGCCCGAGTCAGGGGGCCTCCACTGCCCCCTTTTCTAGTAGTGGATGGACCTTGATGAAATGATTATGAATGTATATATTAAATGTTTTATAAAAATATTCAATTCAAGATTCATGTTATTTTAATTATGATATTAATCTTTTTCCATTTCTCATGTCGTAATGTATTTTATCATGTTCTTATTGATATCACAAGTAAACTGTTTCTCAGGTTTCCCTTAGTAGGACTTCTTCTCACCCTCTCATTTGATGTATATCCCCAGGTTATGATATGAATTAATTAAACTTATGATGAATCAATGATAAATCCTTACAAATTTATTAGAAAAATTTGTTAATTTTTCATCTAGTATGTTCCTGATTTTCAAGACACTAATCTTTAAAGATCTTCCATTTGTAACATGTAATGAAAAGTTATGTAATAAAAATGTGGAATTCCATAGATATAATAGTCATAAGAATATAAGATTTAGAAAAATGACATATATATTGTTCCAAATATCATTAATTATACACTTGAGTTTCTCTTGTCATTTAATAGTAAATATATTAAATTTATAGTATAAAAATACAAGAAGACATGGTAAGAGTTAACTTATTTAACTAAGGGTTAAAGCCAAAATATAAGGGTAAATTTTTTTCCTAAACTTATCTAAAACCTATTGTTTGAGAGGATTTAAACCCATATTTATCATATACTTTCAATAAATCAATTTTTAACTATTATAAAACGAAATTAAAATTTTAATAAATTAATATATAATGATTTTCTTAAAGTGCCCCTCACCTCTCTTAAAAAAGGGCACTTTGCTTTATCTGTAATTTGTACCTACAAATCCATTTTCCTCAGCCAAAAACTTCCCACTTATTCTTAAAACATCCCCCAATTCATCATAGATTCTACCCATTGGGCAGAAAACTAAATTAATGAGTCATTTTGGGAAAATCAAAAGGAGACACTCAAAGAAGAGGTAATTGTTTTATCTCTTATTTCAATGTTCTTTTCTTCCTATTCTTTATATTTCAATGGTGTTTAAATAACAAAGAAATAAATTATTACTATAGATATATTTATATTGTATTATAATCACTAGAAAACCTTATTAATCATTTTATCAATCCTACTGAAAATAATATCACCATGTGTGCATACGTACGGTTTACTGTCTCCACACTGTGATGTAATTTGTTATTCAAAATTACTTTATTTGGATGGGTATAATGATGAGTATAATAAGAAAATAATGAATATTATATGATGATGAATTTTTTTAATAAATATACCATCTAGTTCCATATCATTTTACCATTTATGTAATGAAATTGTCGCCCATGCGTACGTACGACCTATTGTCTCCACAATGCAATGAGATTAAATCTCCACATTATCCATTCAAGAATAGTTATAAACATCATATGATAAGTAAATATAATTTTTACAAACATAATATCCTACTGTATTTGAAAAAATATATCTTATTCATAAGAAATAGGACTTACAAAACATAACATGCATTATAAAGAAAAGTATTTAACACCAAAAATAATAGTTATACAGAAATATTATTAACAAAACAAGATAATATGATCATTTATGATATCATAAATTTGAAAATTGTCCTATTATAATTTATTAATCATATTTAACCATTATAAATTAGGTTAATCCACCCTCAGATAAAGGAAAGTACAAGGTAAGGGTGTATTTATCAATCCTATTATTATCTGAGATTGTTTATACGTAAGTATGTACTGGGACATATTTATCATTCACATCCATGTTTCTTATACATATATTTCAAAATAATATTTATATTCATATACTATTTTTTAAAGTCATTTATAACCATGTTTTACCTTTTATAAAACATTTTGAAATGAATCTTTCTAACGTTTTCCAAACAAGGTACTATATGACCTTTTTGAGAAATTAAGGAAATAATGTTTCTTAACTTATACGGCGTGAGTGGCTATTTTACATAATTGTGATTCATTAACAATTTGATGTTTCCCTTACAATATTACAAGGTAATTTTCAAAAAAAATGTTTTATATTATAATCACATAGGATTTCAATTGATTTCAAAGTAAAAAATGTATATTTCTAAAAGAGTTTTAATGATTTTGTTAGATCACATTCATCTATGTCAACGTTCCTTGTTAGATTTTAAACTAAATTAAGGATAATATATTTTAATATAATATTCACTATTGAATTCAAGGATTTATGATATGATTGACTGTGGATGTTCTATTTTGATATCATTCATATCGTATGGTTTAAGTATTGACATTTCATATGCTAGTTTAAATATGAATTTTTATGTTGGTTATGTTTTACCCCTTTCCCAAGGGGAATGCATTGGACATTGTAAATGTCAGTTAGGGCCTAATATATCCCCTCGAAGCATCGGTAGGTCTCATGAGACAATTATGTTTGGTTTTTGGAAAATGTATTACCAAATTATGTTTGGTGCCTTGGCTGAAGACTTGACGATGTGTTTAAGATGTCTCACATTATGTGTTACCTCATTATAAGTTTAGTTATCACATGTAATTATTCAATTTTTAAAATATCAAAGTAAATATTTATGTGGTAATGTTTGATTCATTATTGTTATATTGTGTTCAAGTTTATGTTTAACGGGATGTTGTTTTTATTATACATCAGGCCTCAAAAGTTTATGCTTATTTATGATAGCTTCTACTGAATTATTTACCCTTGAGTATCTAAGATCACCAAATTATTGTGTTTAATTTCCCCCAAGAACTTAATATGTACATTATGAATGAATTATAGGGATATGATAAGGTAATAAGAAGCTTTTCAAAGTATTTTTAATGTTTTATTTCATTTCAGGATGTAATGTAAATATTTATGTTTGTATCTAGTTTTTTCAAGGATACTAAACCGATCGATCCTTCGGGGTTTGACTTTTTTGTGATCATTTCAATGTAAACATAATGCACCAACTTCAAAAAACTGGGGTTGGGGCCTTAGAGTTGGTATCTGAGGAAGTTTAGTACAATCCTTGGAAACTATATTTAGAAAAAAACTTTGAATAGGGAAAATTGTGCTAAGATAAACTTTTAGGATAAGTATAAAAATCATCCAAGAATTTTAGAAATATAGATATTATATGAGAATTCCCGGAAAATAAATCCCTATTTGGATACTAAAAATGGATGTGGTTTTAGAAAAGAAATACCTAGAAGTAATAAATCTTACTGGGTGTTCTGTGCTTGACATAGGGTAACATGGTAAATGGAAATGGGCCTTACAACACACCTGGTTTGACACTCTTGGGGGATATGCTTTGGATAATTCAATTTTTAATTACAAACCAATATGAATGATTTTTATATAAGATTAAAATTAATAACCTTTGTAAAACATAAGGTCTTTTAGATTGAAAATAATGTTTCATGATATTCTTTAAATGATTTATGACTACTATTACCAACACTATGATTTTTGGTTTTAGTCAATGGCTAGATCCCAAATAATTCATATTAACATCAAACAAGATGGAAAAGCTGGATAAGATGGTGGCGATGAGCAACAAAAAAGAAGATTTATAGGCATGAGAGATATCATGTTTATGCCGAATAGGTTTTCCAAAAATATGATTAAAAAAATATACATTAACCCACACCCGAAGACACCAAATAAGTGAAAGGTAGAGCATGCTAAGAGCTCTAGTGGTGGAGACCATAGATAATAGAATGCTCAATTTCCATGATACAAGAAATATGGAAGGAGAATCCCAGGAAAGTTTCTCAACAGAACAAATAAATGCATTATGTTTGGGAAATAAGGACATAAAGAAAAGCATTGTTAAGGAAAAGTTAAGATTACAATGGAAAAGAAAAACTGATCCTAAGAATCCATTTATAGTCATTTTCCATAAATATTGGGGACATGGGCATTACTCGAGTCATTTCCCTATTCTATAATATAACCACTAAGTTGAGGAAGTACATATATATAAATAAATGGATGAAGAAATTATTAATAGTAATAGTGGTCTTCGGATTATGGGATTACTTTTGAAAAACTTTTTTAGTTTATTTACCAATGATGTTTATCATGTGAATGAGTTATTCTAGGAAGAGATTATCTTTTCATGCGTGGATATAATTATAAAGGTATAAATAACCTTTAGGTTTTATATGATTTTGAGTTAATTATGAGATATTACATTTTAGGATGAAAAATTAAAGATATTAAAATGTGTTATGGTTTTTTTAGATTTTATCTCTTTTTAGTAATTTTATAAAAATTATATAGTTTTAGAAAAAAGATATCCCACAGGAAGGGTGAAAAATCGTCAGGTCCGGCAAGGTTGTGGGTCTTGAACACACAACTAAAGGGTGAAAAGGGTGCAATGACTACCACTAGCCTATGTGAAGTCCCTAGTTAGTATTCCATTTTTGGTTAAACAAGTTGATAAAATAAGAATAAGTTTATTTTTGCAATATATGATTTATCAAATGGATATCCTTTGTATTAGAAAATAATTTTGGGAATTAAATGATAAAAATTATTTTTAAATATGTTATCTATTTTTGAAACTTTATATTATTAAGTTAAAAAGAATACGATGAGTTATTATTTGAGGAAAAATTGTTGAATTTTATTTTGTAAGAATATATTATTTTGTTGCGGACTTGTAGAAATTTTAGTTATTTATGGAAATGATTAACCTATCTTAGAAAGTATATAATTAGGTTAATTACTTTGTGGTATGAGACATTAAGAGTGATTATGTTATTTAGAGATAAATGTTAAAATTTATCTTGTAATACTATATGTCAAATCATTCTAAATTTACAGTTTCAATCTTAGTCTAGAATATTTTTTAGGAAGGTTAGTTATTTTCTAAATGATCAATGATGAATGTTTTTGATTTTACTATAGAATTTTTTGAGATAATTTATGGAAATTTTCTTATCTTGTACTAATATTTTGGTTAATGACTTATGAGATTATCAAAAAGAACATTCCTCACACTCTTGGGTATTTTCAAAAAATTTCAATCGCCAACCCATCGAGTGATTAATCTATGGAAGTGGTGGAAGCTCCCACACCTTTTGATCAAGGTTATTCTTCCCTCATCACGGGTCTTGTCCCGCGATGGGGATCTCCTAGCCCTTCCCTAAATCTTTTTTGTCTGACCATATCTTTCTGGTAATCTCTTGGTGGCTCAGAAAATAATTCTCAGGTGCCTTGATTTCCATACATTAGCTCGGTTTCCTCATGAGTATTACGTTATGGTTCACTTTTGGCGATGGAGGTCCCTTCCTTGGCCTTTGTCAACATAGTTTCTTATTTATAGTGGACTCTCGTAGCATGTTTTGGTTCTGTGAAACTAGATTTACTGATATTCAATTAGTTTATGGAATCATGGTGTTTGAAAGCTCCATCTCGCATATCTACAATTCATAGGGATTCAGTGTATCCATATATGGCATTGGAATCTGACTTCACTCAGACATGGTGCAAGACCCCTAGTCTATCGTCACTATCATTTCAACCTGGTCCATTAGTCTATAAAGGTTCATAAGGGGAAAGATAGTCCTCGTGCAGTGGTGTGGCTCAGTCTACCTAGCCTACCATTTCTCTTCTAGAATGGTTCCATGCATAAATCCATTGGTGACTCCATATGTGGATTTCACTACATGGAAGACCCTAGTCATAGTGACGTGGAATCCTTGGTATCCCACATTTGTGTAAATCTTGATTTATCCCTCCCAATCCCAGAGAAGCTTCGACTAATGGTGGATAACAAGCCTGAATGGTGACATGACATTTTCTACCTTATTTTCCCTAGGTACTATACTTCATTCCTCCTACAGGGACACTCTTTGGAAGTTTCCAAGAAATAGAGGAATGGCATTCGGCGCCAATAGTAGATATGAGACCGAAAGTAAAATATCTCCCATCCTTTACAGCAAGGTACAAGTTATGGCCCTTCACACTCGACATCGAGTCCTGAACCGTCACCGCTAATGAGTGTCGATATTATCCACTCTCATCTAGCTATTGAATCCACCTCTTCCTCTCTAATGGCCCAGTATGACTACCAAAGCTATCAATTGTCCCTCTGGGTACTCAAGGCCACCTCTCGTAGATTCCTAGTAATATCTCTTAGTTGTGTAGCTCCTACCTTCTATTCTCCAAAGGTGGTCTATTGGAAAGGTTTCTTATCTCACCTCCTAGGATCATGGATACCCTTATTTACCATCACCCATAAAAATTCCATCCCCATTCTATAATGACAGAAAGAAACTCATGAGGAGTGGATCCCAGGGGGTTCATCCTTTGGTCACCCTAGATGGTTCTTGGAGGAAAGGGATAGTCCTTAGCCTATCGAGAAATTCCTCAATGGATCCACACCATTTTGGAAATCTTGACATGACACCCTAGTCTCCATCATGTGATGGAATAGTAAATTCACCTAATCCCTCTTATCATCTTATACCATCTCCTCATAAACTTCTCGAAATGATCTTGGGTATGTGTACCAGATTGAGAATGATATAAAAGAAACTCTAGCAGCACTCAACCTCTCACCTAAAAGAGACCATGGAACCCTTGTCCAAATATAGGATAAATTTATAACAATTATTCTTAAACTCATTTGGAACTCTCGATGTTTCAGTGAAATGGTAAAAATGAATTTATATCCATGGAATCCATGAAATAAAAGGATCAGACTGCTATTATGCTTGAGCACAAATAGATCCCAGAAAAAATCAGTGATTTCACTTGAAGAATAAGGATTAAATATTCCATGCATGCTAATACAATCCATAGGAATATATGGATATTTTGGAACAAATACATCTTGTTCGAGATGATTGAGGTGGGAGACCAATATATCGCAACAAAGATAACTACTGGTAGCTTCACTGATTTTGTTTCTTTTTTCTGTGGCAGTTTTGATCCTCAAAGAAGATAAGCTCTCTAGAAAAATCTAAATTATTTTAAACTAGGAACCCTACCATAGATATTAGGTGGAAACTTAAGCATCATATCATATCTATCTTAGAATAAGGGAAGGGGTTTGTTCCCCCATAAGTCATGTCTGGACTTCGTGCAGTTTATGGCTGCAAAAGGCCTTCTTGACTTGGGATATTTAAGTGATCGATTTACATGGTGAAACATTAAATAGGGATTCATATGCTTCTGGAGCCACCTGGACTGGTGTCTATCCAACATCCATGAATTATATAGGTTTCCTAATGCCATGGTAATTCATCTAGTTAGAGAAATTTTGGATCATTCCCCATTGCTAATTTCCTTTTATTGTAGGCAGGTTGGGCATGAAATGTTCACATTTAGTAATCAGTGGGGAAGTGATCTGGATTACCATATTCTAGTAAATGTGATATGGGGACATCCAATATAGGGGTACTAATGTATTTCTATCCACAAAAAAGCTGAGGTGACTCAAACAGGGTTAACATAGATGGGCCTGAAACCTACATCCTCCTAACATGAACATGGATGATCAGAAAATGAAATTGATCAGCTGGAAACTAAACTTGAGGTGTATTGGGATGAATTGATTTATATTAACCTTGTAGATAAAAATAGGAGCTAGGATGAAATGGTTATCTTAGTTTAATTAATGGAAGGGGAAATATCAATAGTAAAATGGATCCACAAAGGGGAAATGAACTCGGCCTACTTCCATGCATGGATCAGGGAGAGGAGAAACCCTATAAAACCCAACATTTCTCTAGTAGATGGAACATTCACTGATAATCACAATCTGGTTGGAAGAATGGATCACATTTTATTCAAAGATATACTTGCAGGACTGAGTTTGAACATGACCTGTGGATATCATGAGGGGATAAAGAGTTTTAGGGAGGGGTTCCAAACCTCACATCTGATAAAAACTGTGTTTTTTAGAAGGGATCCTGGAAGAGGATGAGATCTACGTGGCCCTGATGAACCTTAATCTCAATAGTGCACCAGTTCCTAAAAGTTTTCTTGGATCATTCAATAGAAGCTCATGGGAGGGGGTCAAGAGTGACATTATATTAGTTATTTGGGTCTTTTTCTATGTAGTAAACCTTCCATGGGTAGCAAATTCTATGACCCTCGTGCTAATTACAAAGATCAAGGATCCCTCCTCTCTTCAACACTATAAATTTCTGAGTATCTGTAACTTCCCCTAAAATATCCTTACAAGTATCATTATTACTAGACTATCAAAATATCTCCCACGGTGGATCTCCCTCAAGCAACATGGGCTCATGAAAGGCTGATCATTTCAAGGGGTGATAGCACTATCACTTGAAATGATGAGAGATATTAACACCAAGTCACACAGATCCAACATATCCATCAAGTTGGAAACGAATAAGGCATTTGATCATCTTGAATGGGGATTCATAAACATAGTGATGGATAGGATGGGTCTCTCCCCCCCTGGGCCTGTGACCTCATATTTAGATGTGTTAGCTCCTGTTGGATAAATGTGTAGTTTATGGGGAGAACATATGGATTCTTTAAAGAAACTCTAGGGCTATGACAAGGGGACCCCATGTTGCCAAGTATCTTTATTCTTAGGCAATATGTACATAGTTGCATGATCAATAAAGGGATGACCAACAGGGACATCCTTACCTATAGAAGAAATATGAGACATTCCCCCATCTCCCACTTGATGTTTGTAGATGAGACAATCCTTTTCATGAACATGGTCAAGGCATCAATGCTTGGTACCAATGAAATCCTTTAATACTACTTCCAATAGATTTTCTAGGATATAAATAAGGACAAGAGTATGATATACATTTCCAATAAATGTGTTGTAAGTTAGGACCTGAGTCTTTGTAATAGGATGAGCATGTAGTGAGGTACCTTTCCAATGTAATTCCTTTAAACCCCTATCTCATCAGGTAGAATGAATATAAGATATTATTATAATGTGGTGACCAAGATTATGAGTCACATCCTCAACTTAAAACCCCACTTTTTATCTTTGGAAATCAAAACCCTATGTTTTACAGTGTCATTTCTTCTAGTCGGTCCATCCTTTGGCATCCAGCACTGTGCCAAAAAGATTTATCAAAAACATCGATAGAATATTGGAAGCATTCATCTGGGATGTATCTTCTGTGGGGGAAAACATTGAGCCTCATGGGAGAAAATTCCTTGTCACATTCATGATGTAGGGATCAATATCAATGTGCTTTGGTACACCATCTACTACATGCATGTGAAGCTGTCTTGGGAAACTATCGAAGAGTGTATTCTTTTGGGAGAAGCTATGTATTGGAACTATAGTGGAAATATGGGAGACACATTCGTGCACGACTCTCCCATCTGGATCAAGATATGTACTCTCATTCCAAGCATGTAGCAGAACTCACAATGGATACTAAGAGAGGTTAACCTACTTTTCTGGCATCATAACTCGATAGGTAGGGTGTTAGGGTATCCAGGATGTCCTGCTCCCACCATATCCTTTAATTAGGTGTATTTATATCCATATTTTTTTATATTAGTCCTATATTCAGGGAAACAGGTGGTTTTTTACATCATTGACATCAGCTCAGAACCAGAAAGATGCATCATCAAACCTTCAAACTCATGGAGATTCAACTCCAAGGACTTTCGCAGATCATCCAATCTACAGTCTCAATGTGACTGATGGAATAGATTCGTATGGTGTAATAAGATTCTTATGATGTATAATTTTTTGGTCTGGAGAATTTGGAACTAAGAAACACCAATAGATAAAAACATTAGGAAGATAGGCATTAGCATGGCCTCTAGAATCCACTACTGTAAGAACTAGAGGAAGAAGAGAAAGAACTACCTATTCATTGATGGGAATGGGCCCATGAAATGTGGTAATTATTTGAGGATTTTTCTGGATACTCTTCTAGGGAAACCCGTGATGCACCATTCTTTAATAGGTGATTTTAGGGGATATATGATATAGGGTGGAGAAAACAGCGAGGTCCTTGATCCTCAATGCCGGTTATTGGTGCCTATGGTAGGCTAGGACTCTATCTAGATATGAGAGAGGTACTTCCACCAACAGATACATCATCATGAGAAAGGGTTTCCTATTGGAATATTTGGTTTCCTCATTAGCAACTAGAAGGATGTGCTATCCTTAAGAGCTCTGCATGTCCACTCTCCCTTGGTTTAACATCCCACCCCCAGGATACATGAAAGATGGGTGAGGTGGAATCTCCCAATAGATAGTCTAAAGTTCAACATAGATGGTACATATAGTTTGGGGGACATGTGAGGAGGCAGGGTCATTAGAGACTATAGAGGGAGTGTGATAATAGATTTTAAAACTAACTTTAGAAGTGGTAATTCTTTATTACCAGATTCCAAGGAATCCCTAACTTGGGTTAATCTTTGAATCCAAGAGAATGTTTTCCTTTTGAAACTGGAAACAGATTCCATGATCCTTCATGAATCCTTGACTAGAAAAGGTTTCATGCCTTGGTCGATCTATTACATCATAAGGAAATGAAAAGATCTCCGGAACAACAGCATAAATGTTACCCTCACCTGGTGGTAGGGGAATCAAGTAGCGGATCACCTAGCTTCTATAGCGGACCAAGGATCTAATGTAACTATTATTTCCAACATTTCTGACTTTAAACTAGAGCGATTTAATTTTATTATAGGGTATTCCCTTAGTTTACATTACTTTAGACCTCCCTAGTCCTTCCTGGCCTGATCACTTTTGATTTCTTTTCCTTGAATATAAATGAAATGATGATCTTAATCTAGTACTTAAGTGTGAAAAAATCATCTTGAACAATCATCATTTGGAGAAAATGATGATTTTATGGTGGAAATTAATTAAAGGAAGAAAATATACTCATTAAGTATGTATATTTCATTTATTTCTTAGTCTATGAAGTAAATTAATTATACAACTCAAGGGGAAAGATCATAAAACCAAAAATGACTTCCGAGTACCTTTCTTTTGCGATGAAACAAATTTTCCCTTGAATCATCAAAAAATTATAGATTTTAGATTATTAGATTTCTCCTAATAATGTTCTCTATAATAATCCATTAGAATGTGATGGTTAATGTTTCTTTCATTTCCATGCATTCCTACATGGAACCCTATTACGTGTTATATCTGGTGAGCTCTGTACTTCCCATTCACTATTTTAAAATGGAGGGCTCATTAATCATTTTATGATGTGGGATTTCAATAAAGATAATATGAAAAGTAAAACACATAATATTCTATTTTGAGTTTAGATTCCAAGGATGCAATTTATTTATGTAAGGGAAAACGTAACACCCTAAGCTTCCATGATACGCATCCTTTTAAATAATTCAATACCTTGTGTTACATGCAATATCGAGTTCAAGCGTTCCATGACCTATCAAACTAGTCTTTTCAAAAATAGGATATAAATAGTATTAACCAGATTTGGAATTTAATATATCTCATATAATTTTAACATTCATCTTATGTGTTTCTTAGACCTAATAAATGGAAATTTTCAATTTTTTAGATAAAAGAATTATTTTTTAAAAAATGAACTGTTTTGGCCTTTTAATTGGGAACTCTTTTTAAATCCAATATATAAAACTTTTATATATTAAATTTGAAAAAATTAAAATATTATTTATAATAGGGAGATAAACATTTATTTTGGATGAATTTTTATTGTTTTTTTGATAACGTTCATATTTTAATGAATTGATAAAAATACACATTTTTAATTCAAAACTAACATTTCATCTAATTTATTTGTATTCTTAAATTATCCTTTTGTTGATTTTGAATTATAATTAGATTAAAATTTTATCATTTAATATAATTTATGTCCTTTAATTTAATTTTTCATTGAAATTTGATATAAACACATATAAATATTTTGATGTTTTTTACTTTTAGAAACATATTTTCTCGTTTTGAAAATGGGGATTAATTTAAAATTAATTACTGTGACTTCTATATTTTTAATTTTTAAAAATTGATTATATTTTTATAATCATAATTTTGAAAATATTTAAATAGGTCCCTTTTATTTTTTCGCACTATAAATAAAAACTTTAGAAATTATTTTTATTTACCTTGGTTAAAAGGTAATTTCATTGGATAAAGGTAAAAATAAAATTATTATAATATAAAACTACTCTAACACATGTACTAATCCTATTGGATGAGTTATGGGTGAACAATAAAAAAATAGGGATTCACATTTGGCCTTTGGGAGCCACTTGGTTGTGATAATGACATGTTATAATAATTAATTTCAAGTAAAGATAAATATAGCATAAACATGTGTCTTTAACTAAAAAAAAATTAAAGTGTGGTTATATACCATATATATGTTACTATACATAGTCATTAGAAATATAAAAAAAATTCCTAAATTATGGTATATTATTTATAATTTTTATACATTAAATTAATAACTTTATTTATGACACAATAATAATGCATTGATTGCCTTATTAATGAATAATTGAAATAAATGATATTATAAATATTAAAATAAATGTAATTTGAGATTTTTGATGCCATACACAAATTTTTTGGATAATATTGAAATTTTTGGGATGATATGATGCTTTTTGTTCAAAGGAATCAAGTATTTATTACTTTATCAAAAATTAATTACTAAATAGTGTCAAAATTGAAATAAATGAGTTTTTAAAACAAACACTATTTTATTAAATGATATAATAGTCATAAAAATCAAAGATTTGGCCAACATAATTAGATAGTGATAAAAATTACATTAATGATCCACATGAGATTCTCTTGGTATTTTATACTAACATTATTAACCATATTGTATAAAAATACAAGAAAACATGGAAAGAGTTAACTTATTTAATTAAGGGTTAAAGCCTAAAGATAAGCTTACATTTTTTACCAAAATATTCTAAAACCTATTTTTTGAAAGGCTTTAAACTCATCCTCATCTTATCTTTAAAATATATCACATTGTAGCTATTATAAACTGAAAATAAATTTTTAATAAATTAATATTTAAATCTTTTCCTATAGTTCCCCTCACCTCTCTTATAAAAGGGTACTTCTACCTCTCTTTAATTCACACCTCCAAATATTATTAGCTCTTCCAAACCCTACCCACTTATCCTACCAAAATCTCTCACTTCATCTTAAGGGATACCCTTTTGGAATAAAACCAAATTAAAAATTCCTTTTGTGAAAATCAAAAGTAGACAACCGAAGAAGAGGTAATCATTTTATCTCTTCATTCAAAGATATTTTCATCTTATACTTCCTATTTCTATGTTATTTACATAAAAATTTAATAAATATATTATAATACATATATTGATATGTTATTATAATCATTCGAAAAACATATTCATTATTTTATCCATCCTATAAATAATAATATCACCATGCATGCGCATGTACGGCTTACCGTCTCTATGTCATGGTGTAATTTGTTTTTCAAAATTACTTTATTTGGAAAGTTATATTAATTAGTATAATAGGTATAAATAATTTATATGAAATTATTATGGTTATTTATAATTAATATTCCATCCATTTTCATAACATTTAACCATTAAAGTAATGACATTGTCGCTAGTGCATATGTACGGCCTACCATCTCCATGATGTGATGAGGTTTATTCTCTACATTAACCATTAAATAATGATTATAAAAATAATATTATAATTAAATATAAATTTTATAAATTTAATATCATTCTGGATTTGAATAAAATATATCCTATACATAACAAATAAGACATTCTTAATAAAATATTCATAGTAAAACAAAGTAGTTAACACCTGAAATAATAGTAATATTGAAATATTATTAACAATACAAGATAACAAGATCATATATGATATCATAAATTTCTATATGGTTTTGGTATAGTTTGTTAACAGTATTTAACAATTATACATGAGGTTAACACACCCTTTACTAAAGGAAAGTACATTGTAAGGGATAATTTCACAATCTCGTTGTGATCTTTGATTGTTTGTATGTAAGTATGTATTGGGACATATTTATCATTAACATCCTTGTTTCTTATACATATATTTAAAAATAATAATTATATTCTTGGAAAATTTTTTCATGTTATTTTTACCCATGTTCAAAAATTTATAAAAAGTTTTGAAAGGAATATTTTTGTCTTTTTCCAAATGAGGTACTATATGAAATTTTCAACAAATTAAGGAATGAATGTATTTTAACATATATGGTGTGAGAATATATTTTTTATTTTTATGATTCCCTAACATTTTGAAGATTTCCTTAAAATCGTACTAGGTTATATTCAAAGGAAATGTTTTCTTTTATAATCACATAGACATTCAAATGATTTCAAAGTTAAAAAGTGATATTTCTAAAATAATTTTAATGATTTTGTTAGATCACTTTAATCTATGTCAATATACTTAGTTAGGTTTTTTTCTTAATTAAGTTTAATATATTATTATACTATATTATATATTGTATTGAAGGTTTTATTATATTCTGGAATGTGTATATTCTATTTTGATATCATTCATACCTTATGTTTAAATTTTTGTCAATTCATATTCTAGTTTTAATATGAATGTTTCAATATTACCCCTTTTATAAAAAGAATGAATTGGACATTGTATGTGTCATTAGGGGCCCACTATAGCCTCTCGATGAAAAAGTATGTCTCATGATACAATTATGTTTGGGTTTTAGATAATGTATTACCAAATTATATACGATGTCTTGGCTGAAGCCTTCATGGTGTGTTTAAGATGTCCTGAATTATATATTCCCTATTTATAATGATAGTTATTACATCTGATTATTATAATACTATAATATCCATATGCATGTTTATATGGTAATTTTTTATTTTTTATTTCCATATTATGTTCATGTTTATGTTTAAAAGGACATTCTTTTTATTATTCATATTTCATTAAAAGTTTATACTTATTTATGATATATTTTACTGAATTATTTTCCCTTACTGAGCATCTAATCTCACCCCATTCTTATGTTTCATTTTCCCTTAGATGCGAAGATGTAAATAACGAATGACTTATAGGGATGATGAAAGGGAATAATAATGTTTTCAAATAATTTTTTATGTTTTCTTTCATTTCAATATGAAATGTAAAAATGTGTGTTTGTATCTTGTTTTTTTAAGGCTGTTAAACTAATTGATCCTTTGGGATTTGACTTTCTTGTGATCATGCTAATGTTATAAATAATCCACCATCTCTAGGAAACTAGGGTTGAGGCATCATGGTTTTTATCATAAGAAGTTTAGTACATACCTGGGAAATAATATTTAGAAAACAACCTTGATTGTAGAACTTTAACCTAAGGTATATTTTGCAGATAAGTATAAAAGAACATCCTAGAATGTTGGTAATATAAGGATTATTTGGGTATTACTATAAAATAAATCCCTATTTAGATACTACAAGTGGAAGTGGTTCCGGCACATATGTACCTAGGATTAATAACTCTGACAAGGTGATCCGAGATTGACTTGGGTTAACTTGGTACATGACAATGGTCATTGTTACTCACCTACTTTGATACTCTTGAGGGATGTGCTTAGGATAATTCACATTTTCATTACAAACCAATATAAAGTATTTTAATATAATATGGGAATTAATAAACTTGATCAAAACCTAATGTGTTTTAAATTGAAAACAAAATGTCATAAACTTCTTAAATTGATTATAAGACTGTTGTTACTCACACTCTAATTTTTTTGTTTTAGTTAATGGATAGATCCCAAAGAAGTCAAATTAACATCAAAAATGACGTACAAGTTGGAAAAGGTGGTGGTGATGAGGAAACCAGTGGAAGGGTGATAGGAATGAAATATATCATGTTAATTCTTAATCGGTTTTTGAAAAATACAATTAATAACATATACAACAACCAACTCCCAAACATGCCTAAGAAGAGAAAGGTAGAGCATGATAAGATCTCCATTGGTGGAGACCATGGTGAAAAGAATACTAAATTTCCATCTATTAGGTAATGTGGAAGGAGACACCCATGAATGTGTATCAACAGAACAAATAAATTCTTTATGTGTGGGAAAGAAGGATATAATGGAAAATAATACTAAGGAAAAATTACGAGTACAATAGAAGAAAATAAAATTGATCTAGATAATCCATTTACAGCCATTTTCAATAAATGTAGAAGACATGGCCATTACTCGAGTAAATTCCCTATTCTATAGGATAAACACCCATCCAAGGAAAAAACCATATAGAAATAAATGGATGATGAAATGTTTAAAATTATTAATGTTCTTTTAATGATGGTATTACTTTGAAAACATTCTTTTAGTTTGTGTAACCATGATTTTTATTATGTTAAAGTGTTATTAGTGGAAGATATTTACTTTTCTTGTGTGTGTATTATTATAAAGGTATAAATAACCTTTAGGGATTATATGATTTAGAGTTTATTATGGGATATTAAATTTTAGGGTACAAAATGAAAGATATGAAAATATTTTATTGTTATTTTTTTAGATTTTATCTCATATTTGGAATGTTATAAAAAATATATAGTTTTAGAAAAAGGACAACCCATAGGAAGGGTGACAACTAATCGCATCCAACAAGGTTATGGGACTTGATCCCACAACTGATGGGCCACTAGGTTTAAATTCCTACCACTATCCTACATGAAGTCCCTTGATAGTATGCCTTTTTATTTTTTGGCTAAACAAGTTGATGGAATAAGAATAATTTGAATTTGGGGACTTATGTTTTATAAAATGGATATACTTGGTTTGAAAAATAATTTTGGAATTAAGTGATAAATTTTATATTAAAAGATGTTAACTATTTTAGGAACTTTATATGATTATGACAAATGGAATACTATGTGATTTTTTTTAAGATTAATTGTTGAATTTTATTTTTTAAGAATATATGATTTTGTTTTGGTATTATAGAGATTAGGGTTATTTATGAAAATGATTAACCTATCTTGGAGAATATGTAATTATATTAATTATGTTTTGGTACGAGACATTAAGATTGATTATTATATTTACCTATAAATTTTAATATTTATCATGGAAGAATATGTGGTGAAATCCTTCTAAAATTATGGATTCAATTTTAGTCAAGAATATTTTTTACGAAGGTTAGTTATTTTCTAAATTATAAATGATAATATTTGGGGGTTTTACTGTAGAATTTTTTAGATTATGTTTTGGAAATTATCTTATAATGTACTATCATTTTGGTTAATGACTTATGAGATTATCTAATGGTTAATCTAGAGCATCAAGTGTGAAAAAATCATCTTTAACACTCATGGTTTAGAGAAAAAGATGCGTCCATAGTGGGAATTGATTAAAAGAGGAAACTCTACTCGTTAAATAAGTATGTTTAATTATGTTCGTAGTCTATGTATTAAATGAATTATGAAACTCCAGAGGAAAGATCATAAAACCAAAAATTTGTTTCCATTACATTATTATGAGATGAAAAAAAATCCCCTTAGATCAGCACAAATTTATAGCTTTTAGATTGTTAAGTTTCTCCTAATAATGTTCTCTATCACTCTCCATCAGGACTTTATAGTTTAATTTTCTTTCATTTCAATGTTTTCTTACAAGGAACCATAGTATGTGTTATCTATGGTGACTTTCTTACTTCACATTCTCTATTTTTAAATGGAGGTCTCATTAATCCTTTTACGATGTGGGATTTCAATAAAGTTATTTTAAAAATTCCAAAAGCAAGTTTTCTATTTTTCTTTTAAATTGAGAGGATTCAATTTATTTATGGATGGAAAAATGTAACACCCCAATCTTCCATAATATGCTTAATTTTAAAGAATCCAATATCTTGTGTGGCATTAAATATTGAGTTTGAGTGTTTTGTAACCTATCAAACTAGCCGTTTAAAAAGTGGATATGAATAGTATTAACCTCATTTTGAATTTTATATATCCCATATAATTGTAACATTATTCTTATGTGTTTTATAGACATAATATAAGGAAAAATTTAATTTTCAGATAAAAGAATTATTTTTTAAAAAATTGAGGTTTTCAACCTTTTAATGTTGATCCCTTTTTAAATCCAATATTTGACACTTTTATATATTGAATTTGACAAAATGAAATTATTATGTATAATAGGGAAAAAATCATTATTTTCGATAAATATTTATTGTTTTTTGAAAACATTCGTATTTTAATGAATAGTAAAAAATACTACATTTTAATTCAAAATTGCTTTTCATTTAATTTATTTGTATTGTTAGATTATCCTTTTATTTGTTTTTAAAGTATAATTAGAAAAATTATTTATCATTTAATATAATTTAAGTCATTGTATGTAATTAATCATTGAAATTTAATTAAACACATATCAATCTTTTTATGGTTTTTATTTTTGAAAACATGTTTTCTCTTTTTGACAATAATGAATAATATTAAATTAATTACTAAAAAATCTCTATTATGAATTTTTAAAAATGGATTACATATTTCTAATAAAAATTTATAAATTATTTAAATAATAATCTTTTATATTCAAGAATTATGAATTGTAACTTTAGATATTATTTTTATTTACCATGGTTAAATGGTAAATTCTATGAATAAAGGTAAAACTAATATTATTAAAATATAAAAATACCCTAAAATGTGTCATAATACTATTTTATGAGTTATTTGAGACCAATAAAACACATGAAATGCACATTTGGTCTTTGGGAGCCACTTGGGTGTGACAATTACTTGTCGCGATAATTAATTTAAAGTAAAGTGAAATATAACATAAATATGTCTTTTTTTACAAAAACAATTTTAAGGTGGGGTTATATAACCTATATCATTGACTATAAATAGAAATTATAAATATAAAAATATTACCGACATAATTTTATTTTATTTATAATTTTTATAAATTATATAAATAAATTTATTTTTAATTCAACAATAATGTAGTGATTACCTAATTAATGAATGGTTGAAATAAATTATATTATAAATATAAAATAAAAATAATTTGAGATTTTGGATTCTATACCAGAATTTTTTTTATAAAATTGACATGTTTGGGATGAGTTAATTCTATATTAATAAGTAAAATAAGTTGTTTTGAAATTAATAAAAAAATAATTACTAAATAGTATCAAATTTGGTATAAATGAGTTTTACCAAAAACACTATTTTATTAAATGATATAATACTCATAAAAATGAAATATGAGGAAAACATTCTTATATAGTGTTAAAAATATCATTAATTATCCACTTTATGTGTTATTGGAATTTTATTGTTACTATATTAACCATATAGTATAAAAAATCAAGAAGATAAGGTAAGAGTTAACTTATTTAACCAAGGGCTAAATCCAAATGATAAAGATAAATTTGTGACCTAAACTTGTCTAAAAACCATTATTTGAGAGGATATAGACCCATAATCATCTTTTCCTCAAAATAAATCACTTTTTATCAATCATAAAACAAAAATCAACTTTTAATAAACTAATATTTAAATATTTTCCTAAAGTGGCCCACACCTCTATTATAAAAGGGAACTTCTCCTTCTCTTTAATTAACACCTCCAAAGCACATTGAATCAGCAAACCCATTCCCAATTATTCTCCCAAAATCCAAAAATTTATACTATAGGATAACCATTGGTAATACAACCAATTTAATGAGTTTTTTTGTGCAAATAAAACAGAGACACATAAAAAAGATGTAATCATTTTATCTACTCTTTCAAAGTTGTTTTCTTCTTCTACTTACTATTTATATGTTGTTTCAATACCAAAGTAATAAATATAGTATAATAAATATTTTGAGATGTTATTATAATCATGTGATAACCATATTCATCATTTTATCCATATAACAAAAAATACTATCACCTTGTGTGCATACTGCATCTTACTGTCTCCGCGTTGAGGTGTAATTTGTTATTCAAAATTAAAATTTTTGGATGGGTATAATGATTATTATAGTGAATATAAATAAAAAATGTGAAATTATTATGATTCTTTATAATTAATATACCATCCATTTACATATCATTTTACCATTAAATGAATGATATCATCACTCATGTGTACGTATGGCCAAGAGTCTCCACGACGCGATGCAATTCAATATCCACATTAACCATTAAATAATGATTATAAACATCATATGATAAGTGAATATAATATTTTATTACTTAATATCAATAAGAATTTGAATAAAATATAACATATGCATAAGAAATTGTAATTACTTAACAAAACATGCATAGGAAAACAAAGTAGTTAACGCCCGAAGTAATGGTAATACTAAAATATTATTAACACAACAACATAAAAAGATCGTATATGTTATAATAAATATTTATATAGTCCTAGAATAATTTTTTAACAACATTTAACCATTATTCAGGATATTAACACACCCTTTACTAAAGGACAGTACAAGTTAATGTTTAATTTCAGAATCTCATTATGATCTGAGATTATTTTTATGTAAGTATGTACTAGGACATATTTATCATCCAAATCCATGATTCTTATACATGTATTTCAAAATAATATTTATATTCCAAGACTATTGTTTAAATTCATTAATACTCATGTTTTACTTTTTATAAAATATTTTCAGAGGAATCTTTATGTCATTTTCCAAATGAGGTATTATATGACCTTTTCAAAAAATTAAAGAAAGAATGTTTTTCAAAGTTATATGGCGTGAGTGGATATTTTACTCCATTATGAAGCCTCAACATTTTTATGTTTCACATATAAGATTACTAAATTATTTATGAAGGAATTTTTTTCTTTTATAATTACATAGTCTATCAAATGATTTCAAAGTAAAAATTGATATTTCAAAAAGAGTTTTAATGATTTTGTTAGAACACTTTCATCTATATCATCATTCTTGGTTGGATTTTATGCTTAATTAAGTTTAATATATTATGATACAATATTCCATATTTTATTGAAGGATTTATGATAAGTTAGAATATGGAAGTGTAATTTTGATATCATTCATAGCTTATGGTTTAAGTATTGACATTTCATATGTTAGTTTTTATATGAATGACTATATTGGTTACTTTTTAACCCTTTCATAATAAGAATGCATTAGACTTTATAAGTGTTGGGAGGGTCCCACTATAGCCCCAAGATGCATATTTAGGTCTCATGATACAATTATATTTGGGTTTTGACTAATTTTTTACCAAACTATGTATTTTGTCTAGGCTGAAGCCATGGCGGTGTGTTTAAGATGTCATGCATTACGTATTTCTTCTTTGTATGGTTAGTTATTACGTATAATCTTTTGACTAGTATAATATCCATGTGAATGTTTATATGGTAATATTTGATTAATTATTTCTATATTATGTTCATGTTTATATTTAAAAGGCTTCTATTTTTATTAAACATCTTTCCATAAAATTTTATACTTATTTCTGATAGCTTCGGATGAATTATTTACCCTTACTAAGCATCTGAGATCACTCTATTATAATGTTTCATTTTCCCTAGTATTTGAATATGTACATTATGAATGACTTATAGGGATGAGGAAAGGAAATAAGAATGTTTTTCAAGGATTTTTAATGTTGTATTTCATTTTAAGATGTAATGTAAAATATTTATGTTCATATCTAGTTTTCCCAAGGTAAATAAACTGATCGATCGTTTGGGATTTGATGTTTTTTGTTATCAGAACAATTTAATATATAATGAACAGGCTTTGGGAAACTAGTGTTGGGTTGTTATAGGTAGGGTGGTGGTATACTGGTAAATTGTTAAGATTTCGGATTCTTTTTTAGGTCTTTGTGTCAACTCCCCCAATGAGTATTTAGGGTTATAATCACCGAGACCTTCATAGAATTTAGAAAAGAGTCCTACATAACACTCTATGTTATAAAAATATATCTCTTTGGAACATTTAATTCTTTATGGGGATAGATGAATCTAATCCCAATGGAGTTCCAAGGTGCATCTATACTTTATAATTAAGATACCCACTACATAATATATATATATATAAGGATAATAATTAAAAAATATAGTTCCCTTGACTAAATAATCCAATCCCCCATAATGAAAAAGTAAATAAATGTTTAATGATTTTTGAATGTGGTAATTTTACAATGATTAATTTTTCAAATAAAAGTCAAATCAAATAAAATTCCATAAAGACAAAAATAAAAAATATATAAAATTATCTTAATATCAAAACCAGCCACAAAATAATTATATTTACAATATTTTTATCCAATGAGAAAAATTATGGGTGGAAAGAAACCAAAAAATTTAATATGTTGTGTGTTTTTATATATGAGATATTAATATTGTTTCTTATAACTTATTGGACAGTTGTTATATAATAAATCTCGATCCACAGGTTGGAATAACACCTTTTATTAGAGAAAATTGTAACATTGATGACACCCAGAATTTCATATTAAAGTGGATGTGAAACTCCACAAGCAAAATATAAGCTCTAAAAGACTCACAATAGAATCCCTATATATTACACCATATATCAAAAGGACATAATTTCCTATTGTTTCAATATCTGTATCGATGTTGATCTATCTTGGAAAATTAAGTTTCCCAATAACTTCAAATGTAACTATAGGATATTCATACTTTCCAAGAATTAAAATATTCTTCATGATCGAGGATTCATGAAGAGTATTAGATAAACAAAAACATTATAGATAGTCATCATCCTTTAAAGGAGAAAAAATTGAAAAATAATCTTTAATCTTGAATTGAGTATGATGATGTATTAAAAAATTACTGGAATTCCAACCTAGGTATAAATTCTCCACAATAATTCCATGAAAAAGATTTAAGTAGTTTAGGGAAAAGATCAAGTTCAAAAAACATTGAATCGTGTTAGTGAAATCATGAACATTCTATTGAGGACATTTTAACACATCCAAAAAAATAATTCCAAATAGATAAACACTTTAGAAAATAGATGAATGGATGGTCCAAATCTTTATTATATTCATTAAAAAGAACATATTAGGGTATTTTGAAATCTGAAAAATCAATAAATATTAATTTTTAGAGACCCTATCACATTAAATAATCTTGATCAGAGTCATCTGGAAGTGTTTGATCCATGTATAATTCAATTTACACATCAAATATAAGTCTATTTATGAGGGGAAATAAATGAAATTATAACAGTGTGGCATTGAAAATTCCATTACTAGAAGGTTCCAAAAGTATTTAGTCATCAATTGTAGAAATACTATAAGTACAAATGATATTACTAATTTCATTATGAGGTGTATCGGTTTCATTGACTACTATTAATTAATGATAATGAGAAGGTTAAAAGAGGAATCCTTATTAATGAAATAATTAATGAAAGGAACACGAATATAATTATCAAGGAAAAATATTATATAAGAATCCATTATTGGGAAATATATGGAGTGAGATAAGATATAACAATGTTAAGATTTAAGATCTAGCTAGTTATCGTAATCTATTTAATAAAAGTTGGCATATTTTTGTTTCCTAAAAAACATTTTCTTAAGGAAACCTCTCACTTTAGATTTATCATTGATAAGTATCCTTATGAAGTGAACCTGAAAAGAGTCATTAAGGTTTATTAGTTACTTTTTTACTAGTCCATCATCCATAATTAGATTAAAATATTATTCAAAGGCTTGATGACCATTTTCCTCTAAAAAATTCAACCACTCCAAAAAATGTTCTTAATATAGCCATTGATAATTTTAACTAGTTATATATTCTATTGGTAACCCATATAACAATAATTTAATTTAGACATAATTTCTAATTTAACAAGGGTATTTTTTCATCTATTTTTAATTGTTTTTTCTTACCAAGAATCATGTTGCTTTTATTCTTGAAAATAAATAATAGGAAAATATGAAACTTTTGTCATATCAAATATTATTTGAACACCTAGGTACATAAATGGAAGTGCAGCCTATTTTATACCCAACTCATTTAGAATACTAATCATCCTAGAAGTTAGTACTACTTTCCAAAGGGCAACAAAATTCTCATTCGAACTTGTTTTCCAGACTAGAATACTATCAATGTAGAATAGAATTTTCTAAAGGTACTAAATATTTTCCTTTTCACCTTGAATCAAGATAATGTATTCATAAAAATATTAGTGATGGGAAGGGGTATCAAGGCCCTTTTCTACATGAATGAACTAAATATTACACTAATAATCAATTTTTAGAACGAACATGATCGAATAGTCTTCTATAATAGAGAATATAATACCTGATATGGGATCACCTCATCTAACTCTACTTGAGTAAGGAATTTAATACCCTGTATATCCATTTATAAAAAGTATTATATTAATATATCAAAGAAGTTCCTTAAACCGGTTGAGAAATATATCATTGAAACCAAATTTCCCCAATCCATTGAAGATGAAATCCTATTCTATAGTGACACATTCCTCTATCACATAATGTTTCAAAGAAATGTTTCCAACCATAATGAAATTACTATATATTCTAACACATTAATAAATAGTAACAATTCTCAAATAGTAATAACATTAACAGACCCCAATATATTCCATGACATGATATTATTAGTGACAAGTGAAAACTGGTTCACTAAATTCTTGGTGATGATTTTGGAAATAGTATTTATAAAAAAATCTGCCTAAAATGGGTTTAATAATAATTTTAAACATTTTGAATTGAGGTCAAATATAGTTATTTTAACCCATAGAAAGGATGCCATAAAAAATAAAGTACTAAACTAACTAGTAGATATCATACAACTACAAAACGAAGATATTCTGATTGAAAATACTAGTAAAGTCATCTGATCTAGGAGAAAATCACATGATATAACTAAAAACAACCTATTGGATAACCAACTCTAAAGGAAGTATACTACACATTGTATACTCCTCTTGGATTAAAAGATAAATAATTCCATTTTCATGTAAATAAACATTATTACAAGTGTCATTGAAAAGAACATTATTATATGAAATCACGTACTCTAATATATTAGTTGAGTTTTTAATAGTTTGATCACCCACTTTATGTAAGTATTGGTGTCTAAAATCCATTTCTTCTATTTGGAGTGAGTTAAATAACATTTATTTTCAACCCCCCCCCCTCCATGATATTAAACCCAAAATATTTATTTATGAATTAAGTCATTCATTCTAAGGAGAGAGTTGATAATATTAGTGATATCCAACTCAATATTTAGACCCTACTCAAAATCATTGTTATTATTGAAATCCTAAAACTAAATGATATTTTACTCAATAGAAAGATATCCCTATCTACAAAGATAATTATTTTCCCCCTCCATTAATTTATTTTCATCTTTAATAATTTCTACTTAATGATACAAGCGAAAGAATCAAATCAATAATAGACTGAATTCCATCACTCTTACATAATTTTTCCACAATCAGGTTGTTTCACCTAGGAATTATTAAATATAAAAGGAAGAATATATTTCAGTTCCCTTTTTAGTAAACAAAATTTAATGGGTTAATTATCATGATCAATACTTGATAATGAAATATGGTAAGAGAGTCTAAAAAATCCAAGTCATATTCAATAACAAAATCTCTATCCATCATGATAGATTACATATTATTCACATGCCTTCTATAATAAGTATCATTAGCACTAATAATGTTAACATAAATAATATTTTTCTTATAAAAAAATTATTTGAAATTCAGAAAGTTAATATGTAGAGTGACCAAAACTATTTTCTTACCCATGCCCAAAATTCATTTAAAGACTCTAAAAAACAACCATGGATCATTAATAATCCTACTAAGACTATACAACATAAAAAAATCCAGACCTAAATACCTAGATCTGATGATAGACATGTTATTATTTAGAAATTGTCTTTGACACCAACTATAAAAAATAATAAATAAACAACCCATAGTAATAGGTTTAACAGAAATGATTTCAATCCTTCTTTTATTCCATATAATCATTTAGGTTTTGAGTTACAGATATTTTGGAAAACCATTACATAAAAATGTGTACACTTCTTCAATATATATATTTCTTTCAAATATATATGTTCTTATGTTTATAATCTAGTTAAATTCATGAAACTCTTTTATTCATTCAAGACAAGTCACCATAATTTTAACATTTTCTTTTTTTAATGTACAAACTAATGATTATGTTCTGTGAAAACATATACAAACACCACATGATAAAAAAAATCATTGAGGGATATGAAAACAAATTAAATCCTTCATTCCATTGAAAATAATGAAAAACTATAAAAATGGTTACCTTTTCACAAAATTACCTCTAAGATAATTTCAAACAATAACTAGTTTTGAAATAAACCATTTATTAATAAAGCTATTAATTCAATAATAAATAATTGAAAAACCGTATGGTATATTGGGATATCATATTAATTAGTTGTGTTCACTCAAGTTTTACATATAGAGAATAACTTATAATTAGTAAATTCTAGTAATCTTTTTATAGTTAATAAATAATTACCCATTATATTAAAGGGATATATCCCAAGTCCAAACATTATTAAATATATTTTAGAAGAACCATTAAAATAATTAACAATATATAATATTTCATTTTTAATCATAACACTAATTTAAACCAATAATAAAGATCATTTTCAAACATCTTATAAAAATATGTTAAAGTATTCATTTCTTTTGATAACTATTTACAAAAAAAAGTATTACCCCAACAATGGGAGTAGAATTTATAATTGAAAATAATTAAAAATTGAATAGTAATCTTCATAAAAAAATTATGATTATAAATATTGGTAATTTTTTAATCCAAAAAACATTATTTTCACATGTTTATAACAAAGTCAAAAAATTACCCCTACAACAAATGTTAAAAAGATTCATTTTAATGAAATTATGAAGTAAAATATTTTTGCAAATGACTTAATAATTCATTTTGCTTATAATTAATAACATCATTTAATCATTCAAAACAATATGCATATAAAAGAGAACTAATTTAAAACATTTAAATCAATATTTTGAACAAAATCTCCTTACCTCGAGTCCTAAATTGCTATGTACATATTTTATTTTCCTTAATAATAAATTTATATGATTTATTCACATGACTTAAAACATTTTTCATCTTTTTTAATATATTATTATTAATTATATTTCATTTATTACAATTTTTATTTACATAAAAAAATATTTAATTTCATGTCAAACATTTTTATGTTTTTCTTATATTAATATGAAAAACAACATCTGTAAGTTTGTCATGGTAAAAGGGGCATGTTTCCCTATTTTTAAGAATATTCATTATATAAAAATAAATTTTTTTATACATTTAATATTTTTTGTAACTATATATGCATGTAAATCATGAATAATGAAATATGTAATTTCATGGAGGTGGTAGTCTAAAAGTACACATGATAATAGTTTTCATTTTAAAATGGATGTGAGGGAAATAAATATGATAATGGTTTATCTTTAAAAAATCATAATTATGTTATAAATGTCATAATTATAAATTTAATAAATATTTATAACTAGAAATATAACGATGTGATGAAAAACAAAATATGTCATTAGTAGAGGTGGTAATCCACACACGCACGTAGACAATGTTTTTAATTTTCCAAGAAGGAAAATAAATTTGATAATAATAATTTAATCAACATAATAATATTTAAATATATCAATGATATTGATTTAATTATTTTAATTTGGATATATAATATTTTAATACGGTTTATGAAGAATTAAACATGATAGATCTTGGTTAGATCATATACATCTTCCTTGGATAATCTCATTTTAAAAACACCAAAAGGATTATTAGATTTCTATTTTGGGAAGAAAATAAGATCTAGGGAATGTATAGGGTTGTATGTCAGTTATTTGGTCTTGTATTGGTTGGGATATAACTTTTAATATTTGTGGAGAATTATGAAAATGAGATGTCTTTTATAGGTGAGAGGAGGGGTACTCTTGTTAATATTAAATGTTTTAAAATAATATAAACATATCATTAAAAGAAAATTGTTAAAAATGATAAAATTTATAAGATAATAGAATTTTGATCTAAAAACTAATTAAATAAGATTTTAGATAAAATTTTTGGATCATGTATTCTTGTTATAACTGTTTTACCTTATTTAACACTAGATTAAGGTGACTAACTTTTTACAATGATAACTTATTTTTTCGACAAAAATAAAATTAAAGTCATTAATAAATTTGAACATGATGATACCAAATATAGAATAAATTTTCTAATATTTAATTAATATACTGGTACAATTTATATTTAAAATAGTTACACATAAGGAAATAAAAATCATTTTTTAATAAAATTTATTTTTAAACATAAAAAATGACCATTCACAAAAACAGTGTCTACTATTTGTTACTATAAAATTTAATGGATTATTATTGATAGATATATTTATGTGAAATTTATTCAAATACATAAATAAATAAAACCTTTTAATTACTTAATTAACAAATAAGAATCAAAAATAACTTATTTATTAGAAATAAAACACTGCATAGATTTCAAAATGTACAATATAGGTTTCTATATTTGAAATTTTGTTTTTAAATTATTGGTTTCAATGAGAAAATATATATTTATTTTATTTATTAGGTTTAATATACTTTTAATTCATTATTATATCATTATAATTTCATAAAAATGATTATAATTTCAAAATCAATATTTTTTAACAATTTATCAAAAATAAAAAATTTTGGAAAAAATAAAAAAAATTAATCATTATATAATTTTAACAAGATGAAATTAAAAATGATTTCTATTTAATAAAATTTTAAAAAAATTAACATTTAAATTAAAATGTATAATTATTGTAAAATAACTTAGTTTGGAAAAAATATTTCTTTGTCTATTGAAAAAATTACTTAAAATTATTATATTCAAATTGACTCCATAAAAATATAATAATGAATATTAATATGACATAAATATGTTTTATTATTAACATTAAATTTGTGTTCACATTCTCCGCCACTAAATTAATTTCATTCTCATGATTTTATTCATTAATAAACTGGTTGGGATAAATTCCACACAAAACATTTTATGCTTCCTATGTTATTTCTTCAATCACATGGTTATTCAAAAAAAATTAACGTGTTTGGTTAAATTATTCTAAAATACCTAGTCAATATGATAAAGAATCCAAACTAGATTCTCTATATATGAAATATTCTATTCTAACTGAAATACTTCGTGGCTAAAAAATGGAATACACCATGCACATATTTCCCTAATAATAAAACAAGAAACACATCATATACCTGAGATAAACTCAAAGGCAAGTCAACATGTTAAGAAACTGATACCACATTTTATATAATTTTATATAGAACAATTAAAATTGGATTTACTCTTTTTTTTCTTCCAAAATGTATCACACCTTTCCAAGGGGATATTTTAAGAAAATGATGGTCACTTAATCAAACAAACAATTTTTTATCTATTTATCTACATAGCTTTTCTATTTATTCTATATTTTCTTCATATGATGCCGAATAATATTTAATATTTAAATAATTTAATGAAAAAATTATAATATGAAAAATATCACCTCACATACTTCTTCCCAATATATTTAATTCTAACACCACTTTCCATAAAATTCCTCAAATAGAACCATATTTATACTAGAATGAAAATAATTATGGTAAGAAAATTCCACTAACGAATGATATTCAAACAAATATCCCTAATAATATTATTATAGATCATAGATAATATCCTTTAAATTATATATTTTCCATTCCGAGTGTCAATCATATTGAGGGTGAAAAGATATACAAAATTATAACTCATTACTAAACTACTTCAGAAGTCCTTTCTAAAGATTGCATATAAATATGAGATCCTAATCAAATACAATAAAGAGAGGAACTCCATGTAACAAAACTATAACATTACTATTGAACCTAGAATATTGATCCAAGGTTATTATTTCATTAATAGGATGAAAATTTATAGATTCAGTCCAATAGTGAATAATAACACAAATAATATTATTACATTGAAAAGTCTTTGATAATCAAACTATGAAATCCATTGATATATTTTACCATTTCCATTCGGGAAATATAAGTGGTTTAATCATTACCTTTTGGAGTTTTCATTAATATATTACATCATGATAAGTTAAGCATTTAAGGGTAAAATAAGAAATAAATTTCTTTAATCTATACCATTAATAATATTATTGATGTTTTTTATAAATCATCGTGCTACTAGGATGAATATGACACAAAGATAAGTAAGATTTATATAAATATTCCTTTTAACTGAAAATCACTTTTTACAGAAAGTCACTTCCAAATATTATTTCACTGTCTTTATAAACATTAAACTTATACATATTTCCATTATAAACAATTCTACCATTATTTTCTAACCATGATCTTCTTTCTGTTCCATTTAATTATTTCTTAAAAGGATGATAATACTAATATCTAATCTAAAAGACAAAGGGGTTTCAGATATACAACATCAAGTCCTTTTTTCATTAAATCATTTAATATTGTAACTTTTTTCTTATTTGGCCTGGTTAATGAGGCATTATCATATAAAATGTAGTCATATTCATCCTTGATAGCTTACTATAGTGATAATGAATCATGAATTCATAATAATTTATTAGTTACACCCATATTATTTTTCCAAATATGTTCAGCTATATTTGAGTGAATATATATTTTATAATTTTAAAATCCATACATATATCTCATTTCTCTCAATATATAACATACCTCTATATTTTTAAATAAATAACTGCATTGATATGATAAAGTCTATTGATTAGATAATTCTACTCATGGGATTTTAATAAGTTTGATGTAAATGAAATTTCCAAATCAACTTGAATTAAAACAAAGTGAATCATGTTCAAGGAAGAATTAGTATAAATAATAAAATCACCAATTATTAAAGGTAAGGCCAAAAATATTGTATTAACAGGTATTATTTTAAATTATTGAAAACACTAATTTCATTCATTTTTTCAAATTAATTTAACTCATGTTTGAGTGAACATGGTATGTGTGTTAGCTAAAAAATAAATTTTTTCAACAAATCATTGGTAATAAACTATTAATCTAGGAAAAATATTAATCTTAGAGACATTAGTAGGTCTTTTCCATTATTCTATCACTATATATTTATTAATAACAACTATAATTCCATTATTAGTTACAATATGACCATTGAATTAAATGGACATGAAAAAAATCATATTTTATAAATTTTTCACATAAATTATTTTCTTTTATATTCTATAGAAAAATGAAAAAAAAAATCTCATGATCCTAATAAATTTTAGAATATACCAAAATATAACTAAAAAACACAATAAAATTTTTATTAAAAAACACAAAAAAATATATATTTAGAAAATATATAAAGACAATGGGCTCAATAATCAGCCCAAATGGAATAACCACAAACTCATAATTGACATAACTTGTCTTAAATTTTTTCCTAAATTTTTTTTATCTCATTAATTTTAAATGATGCTTTTTCAAACCTGTGGTGAATATTTGAAAATATTTGGCACCTTAGGGATAATAAAAAAGACATCTATATGAGAAAATTAATACTTATTCTTAAAAATAGTGTTATTTATTTCTCTATAGTCAATGGAAATACTTATATAATCACCCTTATTTTTAATAAAAAAAGGTACACCCCAAAGTATAGTTCTAGAATGAATGAAACCATAAGGATTAAACTATAGTTACTTATTTTCTATCTCTAATAACTTTATTATATTTATTTGATAAAGGGGGTTTCAAATTCTATTCTCTTTTGTAACTAAGTAAATGGTAAATTCAACTTCCCAATCCAAAATAAAATCTTGAAAATAATTAAGAAATATTTTCATATATTTATTTACCACTACCATATAAAAAAATTAAATTAATTATTTATATTCAATGATATGGGAATGATAAACTTCACTTATATATTTAATTAATTTCTAAGCTTTTTGGTATGTTATCAAATGTATAAACTCATTATTATGAAAAAATTGAAGCTCATTCTGAAATTTGTATATAACCTTTATACCTCTATAATCTATCTTAGCATGATAAACTTAAATCTAATCCCTACCCAGGTTATTATCAAACACTATTACTTGTTGTATAATCATATTTCTTTGAAAAATAACTCTATAGATAATTATTAGATGATTCTTATATATATGTTTTCATTAAGAATTACCCTATAGTTTTTACCAAGAGTTCTATTGCTATTTATTAAGGTGATATTTCTATTTTAATTAAAAATTTACCCAAAATTAATGAATGTGTAGATCCCAAAATCAAATAATACTTTGGTAAAATTTCAAGTAAACAAGTAATGTACCAATCACTACTTTATTTGATCATCTATCATCTTCTCTAGTAGAAATAAATCACTTTTCCAAAACATTATACTTCTCATTATAAATATCACAACCTTTAGTGACTAAATTTAGACATTAATTTTTATAGTGAAATAATGTATTAAAATTTAAAAAAAATCAATAACAACTGAACATTTGATTTTCAATTATTCGTCTGATCAGAATTATTTTCATTGTACTCATAGGAAGAATGTGCAATATAACCACACCTGGAAAAGGTTAATTATCTGGATAAACATTCGATATTTTTTTCCAATTTTAGGGCATGTGGGGGTATTGAATTTAGGTATCATTATTTATTTTTTCTCCATTATTTTCAACCTTGAATACTTATTATTCTTGATGTAATGACATGTACATGTGATAAAAAATACCATATCAACTTTTTCATCACATAAAACAAATTACTTATAAATTTTAAATTCTTAAGAGCTTATTATTGTTCATAAACATGGTTTCAATATAGTGTAAAACCTATCAATATTTCTTTTATAGTCCAAAATAATATTTAGTGCATAACTATCCAATTTGTATATATTTTATTTTTAAATGAAAACTTAATTTAATTTGGTTTTCTTAAACTCCAAAAATTTCATTTCTATTTTATATAAGATAAATTTAAGAATTTTTTTTCATAACATAGATTTTTACGTATATTTCACAACCTGGTATTAGTTCCATTATTCTAATGGGTATTTTTCTTAAAAATACCACTGATCAAAATTTTGTTTATTATGTTAGAGTTTTCATATGATAGTCTAAATATCCCAAAACATCAAATATATTCTCTATATAATTTATTCAATCTTTATATGTCAATGGCTATAAGGTTCTACTAAATTACAGAGAGTTTTGTTCTATGAAATTCCCTACTATATAAATTTTCCTATGTAGATAATTTGATCACCCTCTTTTATGGGATCGACCGTTTATAGCCTATGTTAATTGATATAACACGATAAAAAAACTTCTCAGTTCAATCTAAAACCATTTTAGGGAACTGATTCGAGTGAATATTTTTATCTTTCTTCCCACCTACTTCATTCACCAAGTTACCTCTACAAAAAACCATTATATAATGGAAATATATTTTATGAAGCAATAAGAAAATCATCAAAGACCATCTCATGATAATATACCGATAATTTAACATTCCTAATAGTTCATTAAATAAAATGAACCTAACCTATAATGTTATATAAACTCTAATATGTAGAAAATGGTAATACCCTAGACCTGAATACTTGGATCTAGTGATAGAACCATTGTTATCTATACATTCCCATTGATACCCACTATAACAAACCATACATATCCAATTCAAAATTATGAGTTTAATTTAAATTATATGGAATCATATTATATTCCCATGAGTTAGTAGGTTTAGAGTTTTAGATAATTATTAAGAAAATTAAATAAAAATTGTACAATTCTAATCAATGTTCATTTTTCCCACACAAAAAATGTTCTTAACATTAATTTAATGTCTCATTAATGAAAATTTTTTCTTAGCGCAAGATGAGTCACCATAACTAGAAATTTGACATTGTAAATATAATTAATCATCCTTAAACCCCATGAAAAGAACTTGAATGTGTGGGATGTGGAAAAAAATGTCAATAAGGTATATAAAAATATGGGGAACCCATTATACATTTTAAAAACATAAAAACTCATTAGAATATATCATTTTCCAAAAATAAACATTGACCTCATGATAAAACATAATAACTTCTGAAATAAACCTTTAATTAAGGATACCATTAAAATTTATAGAAAACATCTAAATACATGAATATATCTTGGGATATCATATTTATTAGTCATGTTCACTCATGTTTCACCTTTATTTAATAACTTATAATTAGTTAATTTCAATGATCATTTCTATATAGAATAAATCATTAAAAAATTCATTATAGGGATATATATCAGGCCCACCTTCCAAAATATATAATTTCCAAGAACCATTACATGAATAAAAAATATATAAGAATCAAAGTTTCATTATAATAATCATATGAACACATAATTTAGAGAAATCTCAAACATTTCATAAAAATGAGATGTAATATCATCTTTTATTATAACTTATTAAAATTAATAAATTATCCAAAAATGGGAATTGAATTTACTTTGTCATTGAAAAAAATAAGAGGAATATTCATATTAATGAACACCCATAATTCTATAAAAATGAATTCATTCAGAATTCATTAAAATTTATTCTTTTTAACCCTTTATAATAAAGTGAAAAAAATACTCTATAGAAAATATAAAAAGATTCCTTTTAAATATATTATTAAGAATATAAAATAATGTTGAAAATGGCTTAAGAAAATGTTTAAATTATAAAAAATAATAACTCTGAAACATTTAAAAGGACATGAATATGAAAGATAAATAATTTAATACATTGTTTTAAAGAATAATCTCTTACCATGAGTACAAACTCACCAAATACATATTTTACATTGTAGAATTATAATATTATATTAATTTTTAACCTGTTTTAGAAAATTTCTCATACTAATTCTTTTATTATTATTAATTTAATTTAATTTATTACTATATAATAATTACTTACAAAATTTATCAAGTACACGATAGTGGTTTTGGTATTTTTTGCTTCATAATATCTAAAAAATTTATAGCTTTACTATCTCTAAATGGTTCAGGGTACCATATATTTTAGAATATAAATTATGTCAAAATAATTATTTTTATACATTAAATATAATATAGTAAACATACATGTATGTTCATCAGGAAAAATTAAATGCATCATTTCATGGAGGTGGTATTTCGTACATACACACAACCGACATTTTCATTTTTTAATAAATGGGAGGGAAATAAAAATAATAATATTTTATCTTTATAGAATCATAATACTGTTATATATATATATTAATTTATTTATTTAATTATTCATTTTATCCATCTTTATAATCATCCATGTGAGTTAGTGATGAAAAATAAATACATCATCTCTGTAGGTAATAGTTTTCACATAAACACAAATAAAAATCACCATAAATTGAAAACATTAATGGATGATATAATTTTTCTCAAAATATAGTCATATTATAAGATTAAAGATAATATTTTGGGACCTTATCTCATTTATTTTACCCTTTTACCTTGTTTAACCCTATACCGAGTTGACTGTGTTTCAACCATGGTAAATATTTTTTATGAAAAAAATGAAATTGAACTAATTAATAAATTTGATCATGGTGATCCATGATATGGAATAAATTTTCTGTGATTAAATTTATTTACATGGTAAAACTAAATTTTAAGCAAGTTGGTGTAATACAATGAAAAAATATTTTTAGAATAAATCCTTTTAAAACATGTAAATTTCATTAGGAAAATACATAGTATTGGTTACCATAAAATATATCAATTTATGATTTAACTAATTATATTTATGTGAAATTTAGGAAAATAATTAAAATAATGTATCCTTTTAACTGAATAATTAATAGAAAAGGATAAAATATTGTTTTTTATTTTGAATAAAACATTAAATATTTTTAAAAATGCACAATATAGGTTTATAAATTCATCATAATATTTTAAAATGATATATTTCACATTTTAAATGTATATTTAGTATATTAAATGTTTTTCACATATTTTAATTCAATAATTTATAATTATAATTTTATAAAAGTGATAATATTTAAATAACATGTGCCATCTAAAATTCATCTAAAATATCGATTATTTCTAAAAAATACCAAAATTTCACCCTAAATTATTTTGAATATGATGAACTCAAAAAGAAATTAAACTTAATGAAAAATAAAATTTATATGTTATATAATAATATATAAATCATGAAAATAATTTAGTTTGAAAAAATTAATAAATTTTTAATTGAAAAAATACAGAAAATTATTATAAGTAAATTAACTCCATAAAACTATAATCATGAATATTTATAGGAAATGAAATTTATTTATTACTAACATTAAATGGGTTGTAAAAAACTCATATCTTGTTCTCCTTCTTTTTTGAAACTTATTATTAGTATGTTTCAATGAACAAATGATGTGATCAATAAGATAGTCAAACTCACATGAAATAAGTTGGTCAATGATAGAAATAATAAAACAATTATCCAAAACAATAGAGATAAGTATCCCAAAAGTTTTATAAAAATAAAAAGTTGTTTTTGATTTCCACTAAGTGGTAACATATTCATTCCATACTAGAACCCCAATGTATAAGTGGTGCCTGAGTTCTGTTAAACCAAAATTATTCAGCTTATGTTTCTAATGATATCTTCTCATTGAGCAAAACTTTTTTGAATTTTATATCTCTTTGAAAATTTGAAATATAAATTCATTTTGTTTTACATTTTCCCCTTTAATATCTACTATAGTTTTATTTATAGTTCCTCATTTTTTACCTCCTAATGTGGTTTTAGAGATACAAGCCTTCTTTGAAGCACTAGATACTGAAACTATATTTTATTTGTATTACGCATTATCTTCATAATGAAGATATTTCTACAATGAAACCCAATATAAAAATCAACCCATAATTTAATTATTTATAAGTTGTGTTTCAATTTCAAATATGACCAGATAATTTAGTTTTAATGTTTTAGAGAATTGGGATAATCACTTTATAACAAAGTTGACATTTACAAACTCTTTATTTTTTCCACAAATTGGTTCTTATGTTTACACTCCTATTTAATTCATGAAACATTTACTCCATTAAGTATGAGACACCATTTAAATTTCTATATTCCTTACACATCCTTAGGATAACATAGGAACTCATAAAAAATTTACTTTATTTGAAAATAAAACTTTCAATTTTAAATCTAATATACATTCTTCTTGAAATAAAAATATTTCTACTGAAACTCTATGAAATTATTGAAAACCAATGTATAAAACATAGTAAATAATATTTGAACTTATTTTATTCTCATTCCAAAAACCATTACAATAAGAGAAACCTAATCAATTATCTCCAACATTCTTTCCTTGAAGACCAATTCATTACCCATAACATTAGATATATATATATATATCTAGGTCTCACCCTTAATCATATATAATGATATGGAACTTAATTAAGAATAAAAAATCTTCAAAATTTCAATTTTTTCATAAAAAAAATTTAAAAACTCATTAGAAATGATAATAAAATGTGATGTATATTTTTGGTAAAAATAATGAGAAAATCCATTTCCATTGGAAAATCATAATACAAAAATCTTCCTAGAATTATGGGAATAAGATATTTTTTAAAAATACATGATAATTTTTTTTAAATCTCAATAAAAAATAACAACATTTATATCTATAAAATGATTTAAAGTGGTAAATTTTAAAAAAAATTTGTTACACTTCGGTAAATATTGTAAAAAACTAAACATATGAAAAATGTTAAAATATTTCTTTTCAAACCATTGAAATGAAATTAAAAACTATTCTAAAATTAACATAAAATATATTTTATTTATAAGAAATAATATTCTGGAATAATTTTCATGAAAATTGATATAAAAGATAAATATTTTGAAAAGAGCAATTTAATACAAGGTTTTAATAAAAATCTCTTACCTCGTGTCCTGAATCTTCATGAATATATTTTAATTTATTGAATAAAAAATATCGTAATTAGATAATTTCATAAGCAATTTATTTATGTTAATTCCTCTACTATCTTTACTTTTATTTATTTTATTAGATTTTTTTATTTAGATCCTTCATGTGTAATATTTACATCTAACATTTTGAGTTCATTCGGTGTAAAATAGGTTTTGGTGTGTTGAACATGGTTACAAAATTTGTGGTTTCATCATCCAAAGAATCATAAAAATGTTAAAATTTTCATGTTTATTTTTTAAATTTAATTTTAAAACCATCTATGATATAAAGTCATGAAAAATGAAATGTGTCATTTTCTTGAAGCAGTATTTTTAATGTACTCATGAGTAACATATCCATTATAGTAGTGGATGAAAATGAAATAATGTAGAGAAAGATTTAGTAGTAAGGAATAATAAATATATTATTAATATCATATTTATTCCCTAAATTCCGATATATAGTAAACCTTGTGATTCCAAATTGAAAAATGAATCCCATCACTTTGTGAATACGATAGTCCACATGTACTCACAAGTGATGTTACCATTTTTCAACAGATCGGAGGGTATGAAGGTAAATAATACAATAAATTTATATAATATAAATTATTTAATAATAATGAAAAAAATTATTTAAAACTATATTTATTACCATCAGTATGAGGGGTGACGAAAAACAAAACACATTAAATCATAGAGACGGTATTTTTCATGTATGAATGATTAAAATGTTCATTTCCCAAATAATGGAATGATGGTAGAATATATTTATTGCAAAATAATCATGAAATTTTAGTATAGAAAATACATTTATGGCATTAATTTTTTACTTCTAGAGTAAATGAGTTAGATGAATAAAAAACATAAGAAATTCGGTTAAGACTTATACCTCTTTCTTGGATATCTTCCTTTATATTTTAACTTTTGACTTCAGGGATTGGGATTTTTTTGATACTAGGGACTCTATTATGTGAAGAGGAATTGGGGAGATATTTGGGAAGGAATTGGTTGAGATGTATTTCTCAATGTGGGTAGATAAGTGAGGTGTGGAGGTTTCCTTTTATAAGTGAGAGGAGTGCACCCTTATAGAAATTAACAACCTTAAAGTATAATAAATATATTTATCAAGGAATGATTATCCAAGGAAATAAAATTTAAAAATGATATCCTTTATGGATAAAATAAAATCAAATAATAGAATTTAGACATGTTTTAATGATATTTAATTCTTATCTCATAGATTAACTTCCATTATTAACCCTTTTAACATCTACCATGACGATAAACTTTTACTATAGTAACTATTCATTATGTATATAATTGAATTCTAAATCATTAATAAATTTTTAAAATATTTTTAGAAATATCAAATCTTTTTTCTAAGATTCAATTTATAGATGTTTGTAACCAAAAATTTTAATATAATTTCATAAAACAAAATGAAAAACTATTTTTATAAAAATTCATATTTAAGCATAAAAATGATTTTTCACCATAATCAAGTACAATTTTAATTATTTTGTAATTAATTGGATAGAAAAAATTAATTAAAACTAATTTTATATTATAGCCCAAAACACAGTTAAAATAAATTTTATAAACCTCTGTTTAAAAGAGAAGAACCAAAAATATTTTATCTTAGATTAAGAAACATTGCTTAGATTTATATAATGACAAAAACAAATTTATATGTTTTCAATTATACTTTTTAGTTAATTATATTACTTGTTAAATATATATTTATTCTATAAAAAGGTTTCATAAAAATTCTAGTCATTATTATATCAATCAAATGTCATAAAAGTGACAATATTTGAAAGATCAGAATTTCTCACTATTTAGCTAAAAATAAACTATTTCTGAAAATTCACAAAACAATAACTAAGATAATTTTTATATGTTAATATAAAACAAAATCTGATAAAATAAAATTATAATTTTATATTTTATATTTTTAATATATATATGAAACATTAAATAATTTGAAAAAAAAACAAAAACAACTTTTTTTTTGAAAATTTAAATACAATTATTAGTGTGAATATAACACCACAAAGTCTAATAATTAATATTAATAAGTTAGAAATTTTATTTACTATTAACATTACCTTCGTTTTCACACCTTAACATTACAGTCAGAAACATTCTTATGATATGTGCTTCAAATAATTCTGTGGGACTTAAAGTTACAAGGTTATATAGAATCATTAACTCCAAGAAAATGATAGAAATATTATATTCTTCCACCTAAATATTAAGATGAGACAAGAATATATAATAGTAACCTAATTTATGATAATTTTCAGGAATATTCCACTAGGCCTCCTCGGTAGAGTAAACCACCAAAATCAACCCAACTCTTTTATATTTCTTCTATGATAGATCCTTTATAACCTCATCAATGATAGAAACAACTAGAGTTATATCCTAGTTAATAGATTTTTCTTATGTTCCATAATTATCCAATGGATAAAACTTTGATACCATTACATTGCTACCATTAATATTTTTAACTTAATTCCCTAGTGGTTGAAGTAAGATTTCAAAGGTCATAATATTTCCATCATTGGTCTCATTTTATACTCCCACATTCAGATCCTCATAAACCAAATTTGCCCATTATTTTTTTTTCATAAACATAATTTAAAATATGATTAACATTTTCTAGAATGAAAATAATATATTGAGGATCCATATTACCTTTCATTCGTTTATCCAATACACTATAACCCATAAATAAAGTTTCACCTCTCT
The DNA here is from genome assembly GCA_963277665.1 of Viscum album. Taxonomy (NCBI): domain Eukaryota; kingdom Viridiplantae; phylum Streptophyta; class Magnoliopsida; order Santalales; family Viscaceae; genus Viscum; species Viscum album. Next base: position 1,787,501,369 of record OY728128.1, read on the forward strand.
CCAAAGTTGAACCCATATCCCTTTGATAATTTTCAAAATTATTCTAAGTAATAACATTATCTTTTGGGGTCTATTAAAATTATTATAAATATATATAAATTTTTAAATAAAATGTACTACAATATAACCTAAATTAAAAAGAATTAAAATGTACTCAAATTCAATCACCGCCTTAAATTTATGGTCATCGGAAATGAGGGTTACATAATAAAGAAAAGTAGAATCAAGATTAACTTCCACTTGATTTAATAATAATAACATAATTCAGCCTTTATAATATATTGATCCATTATTAGATTAATATCGGCACACAAAGTTATATATTTAATGATTTTAGGATGCTAGAATATCAAAATGAGTCCATTCAATCTAATCCAAATGGTAGTAGTCGATTATTTTTTGGTGTGTGGATTTAAATTAATATTTCATTTATAAAACCTAAAAACCACTGGTTTCATTTTTCTTCTCTAAATCTTCCAAAAAAAATTGATCCTCTTCACTGTTTAGTATTATGTGAAAATATCCCATCCTAGTGAATATTACCTTCCAATTACAAAATCATCATTGATGAAACAACTTAATTTTAAGATCAACATTTAACTAGGGCTTATCACCCTTGAAAAAATATGATGTTCACAAGTAGGGAGAACATAGAATGATTGAGACTATTATAAAAAGCCTCTATATTTTCTATAACTAATAATTCTCATCATCAAATTTGATAAACTTGTCCAGCTGATTATGATCCTCCTTTGAGCTTTAAGAATTTTTATTTCTATTTAACGCTTCAATGAATGAAGCACCAATTCCCCTAAGATTATTCCCTCCTCAAACACCCAATATTTGAGATATATTTTCATTCAAACCAATATTTAATTTTGCTATTTTTTTCCATTTTCATAAGTCAAAATACATAGTAAATCATTAATGGAAGCATCCCATCTTGGATAACATAAATATATTATTCATCAAAAAAGAAATATTGCATTGTAATCTCTATTTACATAATATTAGTGACACACAAGTACAAATAATATTATTCAACAATATTGTAAGTAAAATAATAATACTCATATTTTTTTTATAATAATAACATTGAATTTTATTACATTATGATAATAATACAAATACATACACATATTTAATTTCAATAATACATATAAATTATTATAAAACATATATATTTTATTATTACAACTAAGATAATATAGTTAGATTTTATATTTTATTAATTGTGATATGACATTTACCATTGGTTTATAATTAAAAAATGTTCACAAATATATATGATGAAACAATACAATATAACATATAGATGCATCACAAAATGAAATTACATCCTTATTATTAAATTAATCATACACATTTTCATTTATCACCTTAATAATATCATACTACAGTGGTGCTAAAGAAAAGAATTACTATTAAATTATAATATCAATACCTACTATATTAATTAATTTCACACTTAAATTAATACTATTTATTGAAAATATTCATTATTAAAATGATTATTTTATATCTTAGGTTCTTAAAGTATAATATCTATAATATTATACCATTTTCTATATATTCACACAATTATAAACATAATTATAAAATATATATATAAGACATGTTATTCTATTTATTATTCATTTCTTCAAGTTAATAATAAAATAATAAATTTTTATTATATAAATTAATTTTATAATCATTGAACTCCACAGAGTACCTGGTACCCCTCTACTAGGTCCCTAGTGATATCCTTGGGGACCCCCAACTGACCTCATAACCAGATACCTAATGAGCCCATACTGGATACTCGGTACCAAGTAAAATACATTTTTATAGATGGAATATTCTATCCACATTTCTCAAAACTCGTAAGGACCATTTAAACACATAAATATATATAAAATTATCTAATAATTCAACATTATATCTTGATATTTAATTTCAAATCTCAATGAAAAAGATGGCCCCAACTCTAAATCAGTTTAATCCCTATTTAATCCTATTCCAATTACATGTTGGGACATATGTCATTAAAACTTCTCCATCATAACACTTTTCATCCTTGAAAATAAAAACCCACCAATTACTTAAACTCTCCATCCTTTTTTACTTACCAATTAATATGTAATTTTCTAGACCCTATCCCAATATTCTCATCAATATTTTGTTTTGAAACTCCCAAATGTTATGGAATACCAATAAACACTTGAGGATAGAACACTATAATGACACACTAATACACTTATTAATACCAAAATACATATGATAAAGGTATATATATCTTTATGATTCTCAAAAAAAAAGAATCAAATAGGTTTTTTCCATTAAATTTATTTGAACTGGATTTTCTAGGCTACAATATATATATATATATATTACCTAAAATAATTACATATAAAATTAATATCCATATCATAATTCCTAGAAAAAATTATAATTTCAACAATATAATTTATTTATAAATATTAATGGTAATTTTTTCCTTTACTATTGACACATAAAAATGTTTTAATAATAATTTAAAAATCTATTCTATAAAAAAAACTAATCATGCATCATTATAAGAATTCAAAAAAATACTACATCTCACATCTGAACTCCCAAAAAAAGAGTAGCCCTTTTATCACATTGAGTGCCATATAAATAATATAAAAAATTAGATAAAGGGTATTAAATTTCATTATATGGTTCTAATAATTAAAATATATAAAAATAAAACACAATGAAAAAGAACTTATAATTCAAGGATCAATAAATGATAACCTCATAAATAAACATATGTGATTCTGTTTTAGTAATTATGTCACATCTTATAATGTATCTAGAAAAATAGTATGTACTTTATTTGTTGCATTTAATTAATATAAGTCATCCACATATGATAATAACATAATCAAAAAAGTATATGTAATAAAGTGAAACAAGATATATGATTCAAGTAAAAAAATTCACTTGGATAAGCTCTATGATACTTCTTGAGATCTATCGTGTTATACCCACGTTACTAAAAAAACCTCACCCATTCATATGGATTCTATTAAATACATGAAAATTCCATGGGAACATTAGGTACTTATATAAATAGAGTGATATTATATTTTTTATAGTAAATTTCTCAAGTATAAATATCCTATCACCTTTTTATAAAATAAAATCCTAAAAATACCAAAAATAGTACTCTAATACCACTTGTAATGACTTTTTCCTTGATACCAAAATAGTATAAAAATCAATATTGTAACTAACCCCAAGGGAATCCCCCAATACTCAAGGGCTAAGGACTAGGGTAGTGGGACAAGGTATTATTTTGGGGAACAATTTTCGTGATCCAACAAATACATTATGTCATGAAAATTTCCTTTCAAAAAATCGGTAATTAAATCCCATAAGATGAACATTACCAAAATTAAAAAACAAATAGTAAAGAAAAATAATTGTATAAAAGAAATAATTAAACATATATATATATATTCAATCAAGAAAAAAGAAAATTAAAAGTGAAATACAAAAAATAGGTAAAAAGTGACTACGTAACAAAATAAGCATTAAGACTAGGAAAATATAATGAAATTTCCTATATACTAAACACAAACATTAACTAAAATTACATCAACTTCAACATCGTAGTGATGTTTAACTCACTCAATTGAAATTCAAATCTGATAACCCATGAACCACCATCTAATACAAAAATACCTAACCAAACCTAAAATAAAAAAAACTAAACTAAATATCCACTAAGTTTCCCATGAAAGGTGTAAGCATAAATAAAACGTACAGAAAAACCAATGGTGTATGAACTAAATATTGAAGTAAATAGGTTCATTCATCAACATGGCAAATATTTTACAATAATATAAAAAATATTATTTTTCAACAATATGAAAGAAAATTTTAGTAAAATTGAAGTATCAACTACCAATTCCTTATAAACAAAAAATGACACCCTATAATATGAGGATCCATACCTATAAATACCTGATTCATGCTTAGTTTCAAAGTAATTTTTTTTGTATGTAGAAAAATATTAAATTTTTCACTATCATTTGTGAACTATACTATATTTGGTTTAATATTTCACCCCATCCATAGTCAAGTCACAATGCTCATCCTGAGAGGAAAGAGAATGGTTTATACCCGTGTAGTACCCCCGGTTTGAGGTATGTGACCCTTATTTTAGTTTTTTTGTTCATTTTAATGTGGTTGGTCGATGTTTGGACAATTCTAGGAAAAACTTGTGGAGGTTTTGCAGGCGTGCACGGTTGGCCCAGGGTCTGAACAAACCATGCGGCCAGCCTAAGAAACTGTGCACCCTTGACAGTGGGATCCGCACGGGCAGCGCACAGTTTGTCAGACCATGCGGTCAAGCTGTGCAAAGTCACTTGGTGATAATGTGGCAACCGCACGGTAGACACATGGGTTTCCAAATAGTGTGGGGTGACCATGCCGCTAGTTAAAGTTTTGGTTTTTATGTCCCGGGCCACTCGGGATTTCCCATTTTCCCCTCATTCTTCCTCCCACTCGTGGCTTAGACAGGAGTTCCTGTTTTCAGAAATTGGGGGTATCTCCTTACCAAATTTTGGAGGCAGATAAAAGGGGTTTCAAGGTGGTTTGAAGGTGTTTTCTACCAGTTAAGTCTCCCTTCTTGGTTTCTTTGTGTTTTCCTTTGGATCTACTTATCTCTCTCTCTCGGTTTTCTAGATATACATCTGTTGTGTGTAGATCTATGGTTTTGGTTTCCTTGGGTGTTTATTTTAACACTTTCAGATTTTATGGAAGGGGATATAGAGTGATATTTGTGGTGCATTTTTTGGATTTGAGGATGTGTGGTAGCTTATGGGTCGACTTCGTCAGAACCCTAAAGGTAGCAGGCTTCTTTCTCAACTCAACATAGTAGAACTGATTGGAATGCTTTCAAATTAAATGTGTGGTGTTGAATTGATTGTTATTTGGTTTTTTGAACACTTGTTTAAAACCTTCTTGAGTGATGGGTGTGATATATGGAAAATTGGGGATATTGAATGAGTGCTTTGGTTCTTAATATTTAAAATAGATATTTTAAAATGGGGATTTTCTAGAGTTTTGATACATTGTTTGGATTAGATGTTTTCAATAAAAAAGAAATTTTTTATTGAAGTGAAATGGTTGTTTGGAAATTTGTTTATTCTTTGGATTTCAATAAATGTACAATTTTATTGAAATGGTTTGAATTGTTTGAACACACTTGGTTTATGACTTGATGGTTTTGTGTGTTCTTGGGAATGTGAAGAGAATAAGGGTTATGGGTCTCCCCCATCATTAACGGGATGGACAAGGGTCATGGCTCTCTCCCATCAAAGGGTGCATGTTAGATGGATAAGGGTTAGGGGTCTCCCCCATCATTAACTGGATGAATAAGTGTTAGGGATCTCCTCTTTCAATTAGTTCACTAGAGATGACTAAGTGAAAGGATGACTCACCACTCGCAAGTATAGGGAGATCCAGGTTACATGCAGGGTTGGTTGTGTGGATGTATGGAATGAATTAGGTATGTAAAATTAATATTGAGAAATGTTTTAAATATTGTTTAGTTATTTTTCTGAAAAAAATAACTTTTTGGAAAAAAAATTCAATTGAACTTCTATGCTTTTGGTTATAATTGGTTTTGCAAAAATTTTTATATTTGGTTATAAACTATTTTGGTAAATTGTTTTATATAAATTTTTTTATATAAATGTGACTAACTTTTCTATCCTAGTGGTGTGAGTAGGGAAGTCATTGGGGAAAACCTACTGAGTTTTCTACTCACCCTTTCTTTGGCACTTTAGTGCTTTTGCAGATGCTATCTTTTGAGATAGAGGAAAACGTAATGTTTCACACATATTTAGCCCCACCTAGTGACATTTGGGTTGTTTGGTGATTATGGAGCTTGAATCTTGTAGATCATGGAGCCTTGTGGTATTTTGAGAGTCTTGTATCTTTTATTCATTGTGTACTTTGATACTTGGTTATTCTTTCATTGTTTCATACTTTGATAAGGTTTTGAGATACATGAAAATGTTTGGTTGTATTTCATTCGTTCATGCATCATATAGTGAATGTTTGGTTATGGTTTGTAGGTTTATTATTTTATTTCTTAAAGGGTAAATCATCCCCCACTTGTATTTAAAACCCTTCGGAATTTATTTCCAGCCTTTGGCATCTTGGGGATGTCACTTAAGGTCTAGTAATGACTAGTTGTACTCTCAATCCAATGAGAATTGGCAGGTCATTACAAATGGCATCAGCGTGTTTGGTCCTTGCCTAACAAGTAGTCATCAATATTTCTAGTTTTGGAGATTAAATTCCTTCTTGTCTATTCCTTGGGTGGGAATCATAGAAAGGAGTAGGGTAGTCAGAATTTGAAATTTAAAGCAAAAAGGAAGTCGCTATCCATTTTATGATGAACTTCAAGTTACTAGGGAGTAGGGTAAATAAGTGTTTGGAGACACTTCTAGGATTTTTAAATCTCATTGTCATGGGTTTAGCCAATGAGACGAGCATGACATGCATTAAATAGAAATTAATTCCCACTAAAAGTGCATATATCATTTCGAGAAATGATTCATGTTTTGAAAAAAAGTGTTCATTTTTAAAAAGTATGTAATTGGTTTTTAAATAAATGAATACAAAAAAGTGAATTATTATAGTATTTTGAAAAAGGATTAATTTTCAAAATCATGTGAAGTGGTTTCAAAAATAGTTGAACATGGGGAAAAGGATATTTTATAAAACAATGTTGTGATAGTTGATGTGATAGAATTTGAAATGTTGAGCCACCAGTTTCTTGAGAGTGAGATTGATGGATTTTTTTTAAGTTTAGAAAATGGCACCCAGTAAGCATCGTCGAAACCATCCTAAAGAAGCTGTAGAGAATGTGGTTTCACCTATACCATGAGTGAACCAAGACCTGGTTTAGAGTATTTTCTAGGATTTTCATGTTGTGGATACGAGGAACCAGATTAATGAACCAAGTCTTATGGATTATTCTATCCAGTTCATGAAGTGGAATCCACCGAACTTTCGAGGTGATGTTGAACCCGAGAAGGCGGAGGTGTGGATAAGTTGGATGAATCATATCTTTGATTTCATCGGCACACCATCTAATCTCAAGGTCATATTGGTGATATATATGCTCAAGGATCTTGCACGTCAGTGGTGGGATTTAGTGGTGCATGATAAATTCGATGAAGGCCTTACATGGGAGGATTTTGAAGAATTGTTCAGAAAAAAATTCCATCCCAACACGTTCAAAATTCAAAAAACAATGGACTTCTTTAGCATGAAATAGGAGAGCCTCTCTGCCAGAGATTATGTGGCTATGTTCATAAATTTAGTCCGTTTTTAAATAGAGGCTACGGCAAGTGTTTCCTTGAAGGAACGCATCATCGAATCAAGGATAAGGTAGGAGATTATATCAATGATTGCGGTGCTCTGTATTGCAGATTATATTGAGATGGTGAATAGAGCGACTGTTGCTAAATGTGATATCTCAGGATTGATAGGAGGAGGAATGATTATTCCTACAGGAAATTGTGTGAACTCAACCGCTGGGAACAAGAGGAAAAGGAACACCTATTTCAATGGTGTAAGTGAAAATCAGAACCAGACGAATGGATTAGTAAAGCTTTCTCCATGACCCTAGAGAAAAGTAGGTTGTTTTCAATAGGGTTCACTTGACCACATGAAGCAAGATTGTATGGAATAATCCAGAGCATTTCATAATTGTAATAATATGGGACATCTTCAACACTATTGTCGTAGTGCTCCAAGGTCAGGTGCTCGAGACACTTCTCAGTTGTTGCAATCATCGTATTCTTCGACTGGATGAGGATAGTAGAATCATTCTCATCAGTAGAGTAGAGATATCCATGGTGATTCTAGAAATAACATGACTCCTCAACTAGGGTAACCTCAACAAGGAAACAAGGAGAACATTATAGTGAAGAAGAAATTATATGGAACTGAGCAGACGATTATCGATGATCAAGATGGATCTTCTATAATGAGAGTTAATATTCTTTTGAATTATACCTTTGTGCAAGTTTTGTTTGATATTAATGCATCACATTCCTTCATTTATTCTCATGCCTTTGACTTGTTATGTTTAAAACTGGAAATGATTCTTTCTGTTTTGAAACTACAAACTCTTCTTGGTGAAAGAGAATGTCAAGACATTGTGTGTAGAGCATGTGTTATAATGTCTAATAGAGCTGAGCTAAAATGGGACTTCTTGATGTTGGATATGGATTTCTATGATGTAATATTGGGTATGTATTGGCTAACAATGTTCAAGGCTCAAATCGACTATTATAGTAGAATATTTAGTTTCATGACTGAGGGCGGGATCGAGAATCTCTTTAGAGGAGAGAGGATTATAAAGAAGGGTGCAAAGAGTTTGTTGGGACTAATGGTGGGAACTATCTCTTACCAATTGGAAGATTTGACTTTTGAATCAATAGATAAGATGGAGGAAAATAGTTTTCTAGTTGTTGTGGATCAATTTCAAGATGTCTTTCTCAAGAACTTCTCAGGGTTACCACCTCTAAGGGAAGTGGAGTTTACAATTGATCTCCTTCCGGGGACCAATCCTATTTCATTTCCATCATATAGGATGTCACCAATAAAGTTATGGGAATTGAATGTGCAGTTAGAGGGGCTAGAAAGAAAGGGTTTCATTCAAACAAGTATGTCTCCAGTGACAGCACCAGTTTTGTTCATGAAGAAGAATGATGGAACTGGAAGTTTGGCTTACATCAGCACCTATAATGATTTCTCCAAAATCTGGATAGGGTTATGTGGTGTATTGTGATTCATATAGATCAGAGTTCGGGTTCATTCTCATGCAAGGGAATCATGTGGTTGTGTATGGCTCACATTAGTTGAGGGTGCATGAGAAGAACTATCCAACTCATGATTTGGAATTGGTAACAGTGGTGCAGGCTTTGAAAGTGTGGCGTCATTATCTCTTTGGTGAGAAATTCATGGTATATACAGATCATAAGAGCTTGAAGCACATTTTCTCACAAAGGGATTTGAACTTTTTTAAAGGAAGATAAATGGAATATCTCTAGATGTTTGATTTTGACTTGATGTATACATCGAGTAAGGGAAATTCAGAGGTACATTCATTGAGTAGAAAATCATATGCTCAGGTGGTGAAACAAGCATCAAAATACTGGTAGTTGATGCCAGTTATAGATGACATTCGGTTGGAATGTGAGGACCAGGGTGATAGAGAGGTCTTCTTTCTAGTTTCGTTGATTCGAGACTTGGTTGGCCTTGTTAAAGAGGAACAAATATCAGATTCTGAGTGTGTGACCATGAGGTCAAAACACAATGGTGGGGAGACAATTAAATGTTGGAAAATGAATGGAGATTCAGTTTTGTGTTTTCTAAATCAGATGGTTGTACCATTTTCTTCTCAACAGGATCTTCTCAGGGTGTATCATCATTACAGATGGGTTGTTCATCCTGAAAGTCATAAAATTTATAAAGCATTGAAAGTGAAGTTCTGGTGGGATGTAAGGAAAGAAGAGGGGCTGAGTTTGTTTCGAGATGCTTGACTTGCTAGCAGGTCAAGGAAGAGAATCAGAGGCCAATGTGAATGTTGCAGTCTTTACCAATCCCTATTTGGTAGTGGGAGAAAATAGTGATGGATTCTGTCACAAGTCTCCCATGAACGGTCAGAAAGCACGAAGCCATTTGGGTGATAGTGGATCGGCTAACGAAGTCATCCCATTTCAGTCCAATTCGTGAATCTCATACGGTGGATGATCTATCCAAAATCTATATCCAGGAGGTGGTAAAGAGTCATGGAGTTCCAGTTTTGATCATATCTGATAGAGATATGAGGTTTATATCTCCTTTCTGGAAATCCTTATAGCAAACCATTGAAACTAAGATGACCATTAGTATGGCCTATCACCCTAAAATGGATGGTCAATCCTAGAGGATGATACAAACATTGGAGGATATATTGCGGGCTTGTGTCATAGATATTGGTGGATCATGGGAGAAGCACATGTCGTTGTTTGAGTTCTCGTACAATAACAGTTATCAGGCATCCATACATATGGCTCTGTTTGAGGCATTGTATGGGTGGTCATGTCATTCTCCACTATGTTGGGAGGAAACCGGTGAGTCCTCGATGGTTGGACCAAGCCTTGTCCAGAAGACTACAGAGAAGATCATGTTAATCAGGAAGAGAATAGAGATGGCTCATAGTCTTCAGAAATTGTATGCGGATCATTGTCGATGACCGTTTTCGTTCGAGGTGAGTGATCATGTTTTTTTAGGATCTCTCCTTGGTTGGGACATCATCGGATTGGGAAGCGGGGAAAGTTATCTCTGAGGTATATTGGACCTTTTATGATTCTTGAGTGGGTTTTTGAGGTGGCTTATAATTTGGCTTTACCAACTAGGTTCAGTGTGGTGCACAATGTGTTTCATGTTTCGTAGGTGAAAAGGTATCATCTAGATCCGGGCCATGTTATTTGATGGGATCATGTTGAGCTAGATATGGATGCTTCATTGGTGCACGTACTAGTGCTGGTTGTGGACAAGAAAGAGATAATATTTTAGGGTAAAAGCATCGGTCTGGTTTAAGTTTTGTGGCAGAATGTCCAGATCCATGAGGAGCCTTGGGAGTAGGAGAAAGAGATGGTCAAGTAATGGCCCAAGCTCTTACGGCAATGGGTGGGTTCACTACTTTCTGAGGATGGAAAATCCAATGGTGGGGAGAATGTAGTACCCCTGGTTTGAGGTATGTTACCCTTGTTTCGGTTAATTTGTGCTTTTAGAAGAATTTTGTTGATGTTGGGAAAATTCTAGGAAACACATTTAAAGTTTTGGAGGTTGTGAAGGGGTGCCGGTTGGTGCACGGTCTAAACAAATCATGCGGCCAGCCCAAGAAACTGTGCACCCTTGATAGTGGGCTCTGCACGGGTGGTGCACAATTTGTTAGACCGTGCAGGAAAGTAGTGCGAAGTCCCTAGGTGAGATAGCTAGGTTTCCTTGGGTGTTGATTTTAAGACTATTTTATGTTAGGGAAGGGGATATAGAGCAATTTTGGTGGTGATTTCTCCGTATTTGAGGAGTTGGGGTAGCTTATGGGTCGATTTCATTGGAAATCTAAAGGTAGGATGCTTCTTTATTGAATCTAATTAGTAGAACTAATTGGCATACATTCAAATTAAATATGTGGTGTTGAATTGACTGTGATTTGGTTTTTTAACAACAGTTGGAAACCTTCCTGAGTGATGGTTGTGAAATCAAAAAAATTGGGGATTTTGAATGAGTTATTTGATTCTTAATTTTTAAAATAGGGATTTTAAAATGCGGATTTTCAGGAGTTGTGACACATGGTTTAGATTAGATGTTTTCAATAGAAGGTAATGTTTTATTGAAGTGAAGTGGTTATTTTGAAATTGGATTATTTATTGGTTCTCAATAAAAGTAAAGTTTTCTTGAAATGGTTTCAATTGGTTGAACACAAATGGTTTTAGATATGATGGTTTTCTGTGTTCATGGGAATGTGGGATGAATAATGGTTAGGGGTCACCCCCATCATTAATGGGATGGATAAGTGTTAGGGCTCTCTCCCGTTAAAGGGTACACGTGGGATGGATAAGGGTTAGGTGTCTCCCCCATCATTAATGTGATGGATAAGGGTAAGGGCTCTCCTCCATCAATTGGTTCACTAGGGATGACTTAGTGAAATGATGACTCACCACTCATGAGTATAGGGAGATCTAGGTTACATGTAGGTTTGGTTTTGTGGATGTATGGAATGAATTGTGTACGTCAATGGAATATTGAGAAATGGTTTTAACCCTTGATTAGTTATTTTTCTAAAAAATAACTTGTTATAAAAATTGGGTTCATTTTCACTTGTATGATTTTGGTTATAAATGGTTTTGGAAACTTGTTTATATTTGGTTATAAACTGTTTTGGTAAATTGTTTTATCTAAATGTGACTAACTTTTATGTCCTAGTAGAGTGATTAGGGATGTCATCGGGGAAAACCTTCTTAGATTTATACTCACCCCTACTTTGGCACTTTGGTGGCTTTGTAGATGTTATCTTCGAAGACAGGGGAAAAGGTAATGTTTCATAAGTATTTAGCACTACCTCGTGACGTTTGGGTTTTTCGGTGATTGTGGAGCTTGAAGCTTGTGGATCATGGAGTCTTGTGGTCTTTTGAGAGACTTGTATCATTTATCTATTGTTTACTTTGATACTTGGTTATTCTTCCATTGTTTTATACTTTGATATGTTTTGGAGATACCTGAAGACTTTGGGTTGTCTTTCATCCGTTTATGCATCATATAGTAATGTTAGGTTATGGTTTGTTGGTTTATTGGTTTATATATTAAAGGGTAAATCATCCCCCCCTTGTATTTTAAACCCTATGGCATTTATTTCCCGAATTTGGCATTTTGGGGATGTCGCTTAAGGTCTTGTAATGAATCGTTGTACTCTCAAGCCAATGAGAACTAGTGGGTCATTACACCCAAGTTAGGGACATCTTATATCCTGTTCATTCTGGAATGGGGGAGGGTATACTAGGGTAATGGTGTTATGATCCAATCCCATTCATCAACTCCAAGAATAATATATATGAATACGGTTTATATAACAAAAATATACCCCTTCTATCTGATCATATTTATATAAAAGCATCTTTACCTAGGTAAACAATACAACCAAAGACATATCATGATCAATTAAAAAATATATATTCTTTTATTTACAACTTTAACCACTATTTCATGTTACCTCAATTCGTATTCAACATATACAAGATATCAATCTTGAATAATACATGTTAATTACATTAGGTAAAAATATCAAGTATACTAGAATTGTTAAAAACATGTGGAAAATAATGGGAAAAATAATTACATTAAAACACTCTAACTGTAATAAACTAAAATTCCATCTAAAGGAAAAATCATAAATTTTAGGTTCTTGATGGTTATAAAAAAAATATATGAGGAATATGGATAAAATAGTCAATAAAAATGTGAAATTAATTGAACTACTAAATATGTAATTGTCTATTTCCAATAAATTATCATTTCAACCCAAACAAGGTATAAGTCAAAAACACTAATTTAAGACACACTAGTTGAAAAGTGTTTGTTCCCATATAATATTTTATACATTTAAAAAAACTTATTGAAAATACTATCCTTTAATTAATATAGTCCACCCCTAAAAAATTTTTTTTTTTAATAAAACATTTCATTTGTTAACTCATTACTACATAAAAGTGATGACCTTGGTTTTTATTGAAATAATATAATTTATAGAAATTAGATAAAGAATAATCATTTATAGATATTGTTGACTTATAATGAAAAATATTATTTTCTATAGAATTTATGTAAACCAAATCCTTTATTTAAAATCTAGTTTTATTATGTCATTATTCTTAAGAGGACATAACATATGTGTGAACCAAATACTAACTTCATTGGTTTATCTAAAGTCCCAAATAACTGAACAATTATATTACTTTATCAAAGTAAAATTGTAATGCATAACCCAAACATATAAAAACAAAATCCCTTTAAATATTCACTAACCACATTACAAATTATTTCATTTTAAATAATGATATTATATAAATGAAACATGTAAATAATTAAAAAACACAATCTCATGCTTTAAGTTCAAAGGATGAAATGTTCTAAAATAAAAAGTCACGTTAAATTTTTTTTATAAGAAAGTAAGAATGACAACATATTTTGAATAACAAATTAAACTACTACAAACCTAACAAATGGAAGACTTTATTAGCACTAGATAAAATTTTTGATAAAGAAACCCCTTATCATCTTTAAAAAAATAAAGGGAGGATTTTATTAGTACTAAATAAAAGCTCTAATAAAGAGTAATTTTTTATCATTAAATTTTTAAGCATAAATAATGGCCACCATTTATGAGATCTTATTACTTATCACTAAAAAAGGGCGGTCTTTATCAGTGCTTTTATTTTTCCCTAATAAAGGGTTGTCCTGCACAGCCATCCCACATTGGACTTCTTATTTGTTAGTGATGCGCTTTATAAGCAAGGGTGCCACACTAACACAACATGTTGTGGCACTAGGGGATCGACACTTACAAAAAATTCTACACACACAGTGTAACACCCCAATATTTCATAGTACATTAGTTCTTCAAAGTAATTCAATAACTTATACTACATGCAACATCGAGTTCAAGCGCACCACGACTTACCAAACTAGTCGTTCAAAAGCGGTTATGAATAGTATTAACATAATTTTGAACTTTATATAACCCTTTAATTTTAGAATCCATATTTATAGTTTCTTATACATAATGTAATGACAAATTCATTTTTTTGGATAAAATAAGTATTTTTCAAAAAATTCAATTTTACCACCTTTTAAGGGTGAACCCTTTTTAAATCCAATATTTGAAACTTTAATATATTCAATTTGACTAAATAAGATTCTTCTTTGGGATCAGGACATAATAATTTAGTTTCAATAAATTTTTAGTGTTTTTATGATAACTTTTATATTTGAGTGAATAGTGAAAAATAATATATTTTAACTAAAAACAACTTTTTTAATCAAAATAATTTATAGTGTTCAACTATACACATGAATGGTTTGGATGTATAATTATATTATATTTTTACTATTTAATATAATTTTGGTCATTGGAAGTAATTTCACTTTGAAATTGTACATAAACAAATGTCAATCTTTTGGTAGTTATTATTTTAATAAAAATACGCTTTCTGGTTTTCACAATGGGAATTAATTTTAAACTAATAAATGAAATATATATGTTTTTAATTTGGTAAAATAGACTTCATTTTTTGAATTCATAATATCAAAATTATCTTAGGGTGAGTTTTTGGTATGTTTCTAAAAACTTTTAATTTTTGATGAATAGTGAAGAACACTAAGTTATAGTTTAAAACAAAATTTTTATTTAAAAAATTATTTATTTTATTTAAATTTACTTTAAGTCAAAATAGATACATAATACCCATATAAGTTCAATTTAATTCATTGGAGTCATTTTGTAATAATATTTGATATATAAAATTTTATTG
This sequence comes from Viscum album, assembly GCA_963277665.1. NCBI lineage: Eukaryota > Viridiplantae > Streptophyta > Magnoliopsida > Santalales > Viscaceae > Viscum > Viscum album. The sequence goes on from OY728128.1 coordinate 1,787,516,482, forward strand.
AGCTTTTACCTTCTTTTACCCATCTCCTTGGAGAATTTGTAAATTCACATAAAACATAATTTTACCGCTTCTGTGAGTTGAATTTCGAAAATCCGGGAGACATGGTTATTATCATGGAGTAAAATGTGATTCAATAAGATAAAAATAATTTTTGGTGTATAGTAACTTTTTACTTTTTTTACAACATTTAAAAGAAAATATGCTAATTAAGGGTAAAAATGATATCATTATTACACTAACACATGTTCTGATTATATTGGCTAAGTATAATTCAACCAAAAACAACCTTAGGAATAAAATATGAACCTATTTGGTCCACTTTGATTAGATTAGGACATTTATTATTATTTAATTCAAAGAAGTGTTAAAATAGTTAAAATCAATGTTTAATAACAAAAACATTTTTAATATAGGGTTATACAAAAGATATATTCAACTATAAATATTCATTATAAATCTAAAAATATTTCCTACATAATGGTAGTCTATTTATAGTTTTTAGACATTAAATAATTTAATTTATTAGTAACAAAATAATGATGTAGTAATTACCTAATTAATGAAATATTAAAATACTTGATATTATAAATATCCAAATAAATGTAAGTTGAAAATTTTCAGAATTATACTAATTTTATAGGATAGTATGACATATTAGGGTTTGTTAGATGAATTATTTTCAATGTAATAATTTTGTTATAAATTTAGCAAAAACAAAATACCAAATAGTATCAAAATTGACATAAAAGAGTTTTTAAATTAAATATTATATTATTAATTGATATTATATTCCTAAAAATCTAAGGTTCAAAGAAAAGACTTATATAAATATAGGTGTATCATTAATGAAAAAATTGTGTTCTTCTTAGAAGTATATAGTATTTTTATTAACCATATAATAAAAAAATAAAAAGAGACATGGTAAATGTCAAACTATTTAACTTAGATTTAAATCTAAAAGTTAAGGTTAATATAGTGACCCAAACCTGTCTAAAACCTATTGGTTGAGTGTTATTCTACCCATACCTACCTTAGTCTTTAAATAAACCAATTTATATTCATTAAAAACCGAAAATTAATTTATTATATAATAATATTTTATGTTTTTTCTATGGTGCCCCTCACACCTTTTATTAAAGGGCACTTCTACTTATCTCAAATTCAGAACTTCAAAGCCTGTTGGATCAGCGAAAACCTGAAAAAATATTCTATAAAATTCCCTAAAATCATCATAGAGGCCATAATTTGGTCATAAATCCAACTTTAGGAGACCTTTTGATCAAATCAAAAGGAAGAACTCGAAGAATAGGTAATAATTTCACCACCCTCTTTCTTGTTCTTTTCATCTTCCACTTCTTATTTATTTGTAATTTCCATTCTAAAATAATAAATCCAGTATATTATATACACATTGATGTTATTATAAATATTTTATATCCATATTAATTATTTTATCCATCCTTTTAATGATATTTCACCATACGTGCGTACGTACAGATTACCGTCTCCACGTCGTGGTGTAATTGTAATTCAATACATTATTATTTGGATGGATATAATAATGATGTGTAATTCATGTAAATAATAAAATATATCATGATAATTATTCTTTATATATGATATACCGTCCAATTATATCTTATTTTAATATCAAAATAATGATATTGTCGCTCGTGCGTACTTACGGATTACCATCTCCACGAACGCGATAAGATTCATTCCCCATCATATCCATTCAAGACTAAATTTAATTTGATGATTAAAAATAATGTTTAGAGACATGATATAATTATTTATATGAATAAGATACATCCCATCCATAACAAATATGGCTAACATGACAAATAATGTAAAGGAAAACGAATCTGTTAACACCCGAAACGACAATAATACTAAGATATTATTAACAAATCAATGTTAAATGATCATATATGCTATCATATTAATGTATATAATTCTTGTATAATTAAGTAACAATAATTTAACCATTATAAATGATTTTAACATACCCTCTACCTAGGATAAATCACAAATTAAGGGGTTTCTTATCTAACTTTTAATTCTGTGAGATTTCCATTGTTCACCACTTATTTATTGCATCTGGTGTGTGTACTACCCATGATTGTATTCGATGTGTAAAATACTATAATTTCTGAATATTTAAATCATAATTGTATGATCCTTCTTTCATGGGGGTATGTTTCATAAGTTACCAAATTGATAAAGGAATTTGAAATTTCAATTTCCACTCATTTGACTTTACGCATACTTCATTGGTTATTTTACTCAAAGATTATGTGTCGAATCACAATTCATTTTCTTATGTCATAATTTAAAATCCAATTTTTGTGGATATAATTTTAATACACATAATCACTCTATTGATAAATTCTCAAGTCATCGATATTAACTCGATAGGAGTAATTTTAACTCAATCTCCATTTGTTGAGTTAAATATCCAATTCATTAGTGTTGTTTTTACAAGAATATGTGTGAATGTCCTCTTATTTATTTACACTTAATATCCAATCATATTGAGTGTATTTATATTTTTCACACATAATTATGTTGTTTATTTCTCCTTAACCTAAGAATATGTTCTTTATAAGATATTTCATCTCAATTTACATTCCATTGAGACTTATTTGTTGTTATGCACTAAATCTATTTTATATGGTGTATATAATGTAATTTGACACAGTATATCATGAATCCCTTTATTCTCATAATATTACAAAGTTTCGATTACCTCAATTATTTGTCTTTAAGTGTCTCTCTTTTTGTTAGGAACTCTAACTAAAATATAATTTTAAAATGTTTTAAATATTTATTATTCTAAATATTTATCACTAATGTCCATGTTTTAAAAATGGTTTTAAGGATTTATTTATATGGACATTAAAGTTTTAAAATTAATATTCCTTTTAAATTTTTCAAAGTGGTATGGTTCACATTGATTCAAAGATCTCTTTTTAAACTGGTTCTTGACAAATAGTTTGACTTTTAAAAGTTTTCAAGAAAAATGGTGAAATTCCTATCAAATAGTTTTGATGATTATTTTCATCTATGTAAATATCCTTCATTATTCTCAATTGAGGTTAATATGTTACAATAAAATCTTCTATATTGTATTTAATGAGTTGTTTTTCACTGTTGGTATGCTATTTTTATACCATTAATGGTTTGTGGATAAAGTATTGACATTTCATATGCTAGTTTTAATACGAATGTTTATCTTATGTTTTAAACTTTTCATATGAGGAATGAATTGGACTTAGTATGTGACGTGTGGAGAACTCTATAGCTCCTCGATACATCAGTAGGTCTCATGAGACAAACTAGTGGCTTAGAATAATGCCTTGACAAAATCTTATTTGTAGTCTTGGCTCAAGACCTTGACTATGTGGTTATGATAGTCTGGCATTATGAATTCCATCATTATGAAAGTGGTTATTGATATTTCATGTGATCATTCTACTAATATAATACTTATGTTAATAAATAAATGAAATTATTTCATTTTTTTCCATATTATGATGAAGTTCAAGTTTAAAAGGCTTTTTTTAGTTATACATTTCCTTAAATGTTTATGATTATTTATGAAAGTTTCCACTACATTGTTATCTTTACTGAGCATCTGATCTCACCCCTTTCTATGTGTTATTTTTCCCAGGATGTGATGATGTTAGTTATGAGTAACTTTCAGGCATAATCTATAAAGCATGGATTTTTCTAATGGAATAATTTAGTGTTGTTTTTCTTTTCAAGTTGTAATTTTGACCTTATGAATGTATCTAGTATTTCCAAGGATACTAAAATGTTTGGTCTTTCAGGACATGATTTCCTCTTATAATGCCAATGTTATGTAATAATGTAGCGACTCTGGGTAACTGGGGTCGGGGTGTTACAGTTGGTATCAGAAGAATTTTAGTAAAACCTTGGAAGCTAGATTTAGATAAAATCTAATTAGAGCACATATCCCTAAGATAGACTTTGAGGATTAGTATAGAAGAACTTCCCAGAATTTTGGTATTGTAGATATTTTGTGTGTTTTCCAAGAAATACATCCATGTCTGGATACGATCATGTAGAGGTGGCTCTGGCACATATTTACCTAGGGTTAAAACCCAAAAAAACCACTTTGAGATAGACTCGAATGGGAACTGGTGCACAACAATGAGCCTTGTTGCACTCTTGGTTACGACACCTCTGGAAGATATTCTTAGGATAATTTACATTTTATTTACAAACTGATTTGAATTATTTTAATATAAGATGAGAATAAATGACCTTGGTTAATCCAAAGGAGTTTCAAATTAAAAATATGGTGTCATGATAGTCTCTAAATGATTTTATGACTACTGTTACTCACACAATGCTTTCTGGTTTTAGTCAATGGTTGGATTCCAAAGAAGTTATAGTAACTTTGAGAATGATGTACAAGGTGGGATCGATGGTAGAAATGAGCAATAAAATGGAATATTGATAGGAATGAAAGATATCATGTTCATTCCAAATTAGTTTTCCAAAAATATGATCAACAATATATATATTAACCAACTCTTGGACTCAACAAAGAAGAGAAAGGTGATGAAGGATAAGAGCTCCAGCAGTGGAGACCATTCAGAAAATAATCCTCAATTTCCATCATGTAGGAAATTTGGAAGGAGAAACCTAGGAAAGTGTCTCAGTGGAACAAAGAAATGCTTTACATGTGGGAAAGAATGACATAAAGTAAAGAATTGCCACGGAAAAATGAAGAGTACTTGGAAGAAAATAAAAATGGTCCTAGGAATCCATTTACAGTCACTTGTTGTAAATTTAGGGGACCTATCCACTACCCAAGTGAATTCCCAATTCTATAGGATATTTTCTTGGTCAAAGAAGAAGCTATGTGGAAATAAATAGGTGGAGAAATGTTTAAAAGTATTTGTGCTCCTTGTTAATGGGATTACTTTGAAATAATTTTCTCTTGTATTTGTAACCCTATAGTTTTTCATGTTAAAATGATATTTAAGGAATAATTATCTTTTCTCTTGTGGATATTGTTATAAATAACCATTTGGTTTTATATGATCATTGGGTTTGAAGCAATTACAAGTTATTATATTTTAGGATGAAAATGAAAGTTATGAGATAACACTTGTGGTTAAATTATGTTATGGTTATTTTGAGGAATTTATCTCATTTTGGTAATGTTATAAAATATAGTTTTTGAAAAAGGACAACACATAGACCATGTGACAACCCATCATGTCAGACAAAGCTGTGGGAATCAAACCCACTACCAGAGTGTGATTGGGATTTATAACCTAACACTGAAATACGTGAAGTCCCTGGTTAGTGGATCTAATTATTTTTTGTTAAATGATTTTATTGATCAATAATTAGTTGATTTCGGATCTTATGTCTTATCAAATGAATACCCTTAGTATAGGGAAATGATTATTTGATTACGTGATAGATGTTATTTTAGAAGATGTTCACTTTGTTGGGAACAATATATGCCCAAGGAAAATAGAATACTATGGTATTTCATTTAAGTTATAATGGTGAATTTTTTATCTATTTTTTTATTGTGGATTTATAGTGATTTGGGTTATTTATAGAAATTATTAACCTATAATAGAGAATATGTGATTAGGTTAATTACTTTTAAGTATGTGACTTTAAGAGTAGTTGATTTTATTTGGAGATACATTTTAACGTGGAAGAATACATAATAAAATTCTTCTATGTTTTGGATTTTAATATTAGTTTGGATTATATTGAAGAATTTTAAGTACATCTGTTTATTGAATGGTATTTATTTAACATTGGAGTATTGTTGGTTTAATTTTAGAAATTAAGATTAGTGTTTCTTTCTCTAAAGGAATATCATTTTGGGTGATCATCAGATCTTGTACTAACTGTTTTGGTTTTGATTAATCTCTAAAGACAAGGTAAATATATAGTTTATTATTTGTGGATCATGTGATTCTCTAGAAGTTCATTCTAGCTCTTCCGGTGTGACCATGTCTTCTTGAATACTCATCATTTAAAAAAATGAGTTAGTGGTAGAAATTTGTTAAAGAATGAAACTACACTTAAAAAGTAAGTATATCTCTTTATGTTCTTAGTCAATCTCATAAATAAATTCCTCATCCTTATAGAATGTAACTTAAAACAAAAAAATGATGTCCGTTTACTTTTCCAACTGGGAAACTAAGGACCTTTTGTCCCATTATATCTTTGTGGTTTTCTTGTTGTTAACTTTCTCCTGGGAATGTTTTTTATCCCTATCCATCAGAACTTGACACTTAGTTTGTCTTACATATCCATGTTTTCAAACATGGAAATCCTAGTATGGGTTATCTTGGGTGACCTTTGAACTTCTATTTATTTATTTTAAAGTGATAGTTTTGTTGACACTTTTTCTGATATATGACTTTCCAATATATTCCCAAGCCCAATTTTAAAAAAAAAATTTGAGGACACAATTTATTGAAGGAGGGAAGAATGTAACACCCCAAGATTTCATAGTACGTTAGTTCTTCAAAGTAATTCAATAACATACACTACACGCAACATCGAGTTCAAGCACACCATGACTTACCAAACTAGTTATTCAAAAGAGGTTATGAATAGTATTAACAGAATTTTGAACAGTATATAACCCTTATAATTTTAGAATCCATATTTTGAGTTCCCTAGACATAATGTAAGTACAAATTCATTTTTTTAGATAAAATAATTATTTTTCAAAAAATGAAATTTTACCACCTTTTAATGGAGAACCCTATTTAAATCTAATATTTGAAACTTTTATATATTCAATTTAACAAAAAGAAACTTATTCTTTGGCATCAGGACATAATAATTTAGTTTTAATAAATTAATGGTCTTTTTCTGATAAGTTTCATATTTGGGTGAATATTGAAAAATAATATATTATAACTGAAAACAACTTTTTTAATAAAAATAATTTATAGTGTTCAAATATACACATGAATGGTTTGGATGTATAATTAGATTATATTTTTACCATTTAATCCAATTTTTGACATTGGAAGTAATTTCACTTGGAAATTGGACATAAACAAATGTCAATCTTTTGGTAGTTAATATTTCATAAAAATACTCTTTTGGTTTTGACAATATAAATTAATTTTAAACTAATAAAAGAAATTTCTATGTTTTTAATTTGATAAAATAGATTTCATTTTTGAATTCATAATATCAAAATTAGTTTAGGGTGATGTTTTTCTATGTTTCTGAAAACTTTTAATTTTTGATGAATAGTGAAAACACTAAGTTATAGTTTAAAACTGAATTTTTATTTAAATAAATTTTTATTTAATTTAAATTTATTTTAGGTCAAAATAGATACATAATACCAATATAAGTTTAATGTAATTTATTCAAGCCATTTTTTAATTATATTAGATATATAAAATTTAATTGTACTTTTCACTAGCTTTTACCCACCTCCTAGGAGAATTTGTAAATTCAAATAAAACTTAATTTTACCACTTCTGTGAGTTGAATTTCGAAAATATGAGAGACATGGTTAATATAAATGAGTAATATGTGGTTCAAAAAGATAAAAATAATTTTTGGGGATTAGTAACTTTTTACTTTTTTACCACAGTTAAAAAAATAGGGTAATTAAGGGTAAAAATGATATTTCTATTACCCTAACACATGTCTTAATTCTATTGTGTACATATAATTTTACCAAAAACAACCTTAGTAATAAAATATGAACCTCTTTGGTCCACTTGGATTAGATTAGGACATTTATTATTATTTAATTCGAAGAAGTTTTAAAAGAGTTGTTATCAATGTTTAATAACTAAAACATTTTTAATATAGGGATACCCATAAGAAAAAATTCGAACATAAATATTCATTAGAAATATAAAAAAATTTCCTACATAATGGTATTTTATTTATAGTTTTTATACATAAAAATTTTTAATTTATTAATGACACAATAATAATGTAGTAATTACCTAATTAATGATATATTAAAATAATTGATATTATAAATATCCAAAAAACTGTAATTTGAGAACTTTTAGAATTTAAATAATTTTCTAGGTTAATATGACATATTATAGATTTTTATATGAATATTTTTCAATTTAATAATGCTGTTATGAATTTAGAAAAAAATACCAAATAATGTCAAAATTGACATAAAAGAGTTTTTAAATCAAATATTATATTATTAATTGATATTCTATTTTTAAGAATCTAAATTTCATCCAAAAGAATTATATAATGATAGGTGTATCATTAATGAACCATTTTTGGTTCTCTTGGAAGTATATAGTAAGTTTATTAAACATATAATATAAAAATACAACGAGACATGGTTAATGTCAAACAATTTAACTTAGAGTAAAATGTAAAAGTTAAGGTTAATATAGTGACCCAAACCTGTCTAAAACCTATTGGTTGAGTGTTTTTTGACCAATCCACAAAATAGCCTTTAAAAATCCACATTTTATGGATTAGAAAGAGAAAAATATATTATTATAAAATAATATTTTATGTTTTTCCTAAGGTACCCATCACCCCTCTTATAAAAGGGCACTTACCCTTCTCTCAAATTCACACCTTCAAAGCCTTTTGGCTCGGCCAAACCCTACCCAAATATCCTATAAACTTCCATCAAATCATCCTAGATTTCCTCCTTTGGTCAGAAAGCCAACTTAAGGAGCCCTTTTGATCAAATCAAAATGAAGAACCCGAAAAAGAGGTAATAATTTCACCACCCACGTTCATGTTCTTTTCTTCTTCCACTTCTTCTTTCTTTGTTATTTTCAATCTAAAATAATTACTCCATTATATTCTATATACTTTGATGTTATTATTAATATGGTCTATCCATATTCATTATTCTATCCATCCTTTTAATGACTTGTCACCATATGTGCGTACGTACGAAATATTGTTTCCACATCGTGGTGTAATTGTTATTCAATACATTATTATTTGGATGGATATAAAAATGATGTTTAATTCATGTAAATAATAAAATTTAACATGATAATTATTATTTATATATGATATACTATCCAATTATATATTATTTTAATATCAAAAGAATTATATTTTCGCTCGTGCGTACGTACGGATTACCGTCTCCACGAACGCGATGAGATTCATTCCCCATTGTATCCATTCAAGACAAAATTTAATTTGATGATTAATAATAATGTTTAGAGAAATGATATCATTCTAGATAAGAATAAGATACATCCCATCCATATCAATTATGGATCACATAACAAAGAATATAAAGGAAATCGAATATGTTAACACCCGAAATGATGATAATAGTAAGATAATATTAACAAATCAATGTGAAAAGATCATATATGATATCATATTAATATATATGATTATTGTATAATTAAATAAAAATTATTTCACCATTATAAAGGTGGTTAACCTACCCTAGACCAAGGAAAAAGTACAATGTAAGGGGTTTCTTATCTCACTTTTAATTCCATGAGATTTCCATTGTTAGCCAGTTATTTATTGCATGTGGTGTGTGTACTTCCCATGATTGTATTTGTTGTGTAATATAATTTAATTTATGGATATTTAAATAATCATTGTATGATCCTTCTTCCATGGGTGTATTTTTTGTGAGTTACCAAATCCATAAGGGAATTTGAAAATTCAATTTCCACTCATTCTGCTTTATGAATACTTCATTGATTATTTTACTCCAAGATTATGTGTGCAATCACTATTCATTTTCTTATGTCATAATTTACACTCCAATTTTTGTGGATATACATTTGATACACATAATCACCCCATTGATAAATTCTCAATTCATCGATATGAACTTGATAAAAGTAATTTTAACTCAATCTCTATTTATTGAGTTAAATATCTAATTTATTGGTGTTGTTTTTACAAGAATATGTGTGAATGTCCTATGATTGTTTTACACTGAATATACTATCATATTGAGATTATTTATATTTTTCACACATAATTATGTCGTTGATTTATCCTTAACCTAAGGATACGGTCTTTATAAGATATAGCATCTCAATTTACATTCCATTGAGACTTATTTGTTGTTATAAACCAAATCACTTTTATATGGTGTATATTATTTCTTTGACATAGTATATCATGAATCCCTTTATTCTCATGATGTTACAATGTTTTTATTACTTCAATTATTTGTATTCAGGTGTCTCTCTTTTGGTTAGGAACTCTAACTAAAATATCATTTTTAAATGTTTTAAAGATTTATTATTCTAAATTTTTCTCATTAATGTCTGTGTTTTAAAAATGGTTTTAAGGATTTATTTATATGGACATTAAAGTTTTAAAATTAAAATTCCTTTTAAAAGTTTAAAAGTGGTATGAGACACTTTGATTCAAATATCTATTTTTAAACAGCTTCTGGACAAATAGTGTGACTTTTAAATGTTTTCAAGAAAAAGGGGGATATTTCTCACAAATAGTTTTGATTATTATTTCCATCTATGTAAATATCCTTCATTATTCTCGATTGATGATAATTTGTTACAATACAATATTTCATATTGTATTGAATGAGTTTTGTTTGACTGTGGATGTGCAATTTTTATACCATTCATGGTTTGTGGATAAAGTATTGACATTTCATATGCTAGTTTTAATATGAATGTTTTTGTTATGTTTCAAACTTTTTATATGGGGAATGAAATGGACTTAGTAAGTTATGGGTGGAGCCTACTATAGCTTCTCAATGAATCGGTAGGTCTCAGGAGACAAACTAGTGTCTTGACATAAGGCCTTGACAAAATCTTATTTGTAGTCTTGGCATAAGGCCTTAACTATGTGGTTATGATAGTCAGGCATTATGCATTCCATCATTATGAAAGTGGATATAGCTATTGCATGTAATTATTCGACCAGTAGAATATCCATGTTATGCTGAAGTTCAAGTTTAAAAGGCTTTTGTTTTAGTTATACATTTCCTTAAATGTTTATGCTTATTTATGAAAGTTTCTGCTATATTGTTATCCTTACTGAGCATCTGAGCTCACCCCTTTCTATGTTTTATTTTTCCTAGGATGTGAAGATGTTAGTTGTGAGTGACTTTCAGGCATAACATATGAATCTTGGATGTTTCTAATGGAATAATTTAGTGTTTTTTTTATTTTCATGTTGTAATGTTGACCTTATGAATGTATCTAGTATTTCCAATCTACTACACTGATCGGTCTTTCGGGGAATTATTTCCTTGTATCAAGACAATTTTAAGCAATAATGCACTAATTCTTGATAAATGGAGTCGGGTCGTTACACATAGGCACGTTCTAACATTACCTAGCCAACATTACCCAATATTTTGGCTAATAGATGGCCTGATCCACCTTCCCTTACACGGCTAGGCCCACAATCCCTTGGGGATCAATACATGAACACTGATTTTTTATATACACAAATAAAAATAAAAATATAAAATAAAAGTTTTAAAATATTAATAAAATAAAATTATTAAGAAAATAAAAATTTAAAATTATTATATTTAAAAATTATTAATTAAAAATTTAATAATAAATTTATTAAATATATAAAACAATTATAAGTATGAATAAAAAGTATATATTAAATAAATATATAAAAAATGAATGATTTGAAATAATTAAACAATTAAATATTAAAATGGGTAAATTATTAAAAATATTATGAATATTATTAATTAAATAATGATTAATAAAAATGAATAAATTTAATACACACACATATATATATTATAAATATTAATATGATGTATATATTAAATATAGATATATAAAATGAATAAAATGTAAACATTAAACAAAAAAAATTATTGATCAATATATTAAAAATTATTAATAAATTTATAAATGAAACTATTATTAATAAAAATGAATAGAATATATATATATATTATTTTTAAATAATAGTAAAAAATATATGTTAAAAATTTTATAAATAAAATTAATAAAATATAATATTTAAAAAATAATAATTTCTTACTCATTTTTAATTATTTAATATATAATTATTCATTAATATATTTTATATTTTTAATATAGAAATATATTCATATATTTTTCTATACATATATTTATTTCACTATAAATAATATTTCATAAAATATGATTTATGTAATAAAAAATATGTATTCTTACATTAAATTAGTCATATATTTAGATAAAAATGGTTCATAATTAAAATTAACATAAATTTAAAAAATTAGCTAATTGTATCAAGTAATAGACATAGACTTGAATGTGATTTTATTTATTAATTTAATTTAAATCAAACATGTGTTACATTGATTTTACACATACAAAAATTTATTAGTTCATTATTATATATAGCACAAACACATAATATTTCTTTAATTTATTCACATTTTAATATTCATTTTAGAATAATATTTTCTAACATAATATATTGAATATATATTATGTTTTTAACAGTTAAATTTAATAAATTTTTATATTTTAATTCAATATATACTATTTATTACTTTTTTTATATTTTTTCAGATTTATTCAATTTTAATGTTATTTATTATTTAATAATATTAAATATTTTTTAAATGTTTCAAATTTATTCATTTTCTATTTTTCATAGTTCAATATTTTTGTTATTTTATAATTTCTCAATATTAATTATAATTTTTTATTCATATAAATTTAAATTTATTAATATGGTTTTAATTTCTGTAATTAATATGTATAAAGTTTCATTTTAACATGTTTATTTATAAATATTTGTTTTCAATTTTTTTAATAATCCATATAATTAATAACACTTCTTCATTTTTTAGATTTATTATTTCTCATTATCATTTCTTTCAATAAAAGATGTTGCATATTTTATAATTCATTGTTAAATTTGACATATATCAAACTTTTGTTGTATATATACACACACACATTTATGTAATTAATGAAATATTTTGTAGAAACCAAAACATAATATGTGTATAATTTATTCAAATTTGAACATTAATTTTATAATTTCATTTGATAACATAAAATATTTACTATATTACCTTTTTAATCAATATATTTTATTTAGTCATTTTTAATATTTATAATTTTTTTGCGGAATTTTTCAATTTTTTAATATTTATGCATATATATTTATTAACTATATTTTAATATTTTCAATACATATTCATACTCAATTACATATATATTTATATTCTATTTTTTTAATAATTTGATTAATTAGTAAAACTTATCCATTTTGTCAATTTTTTTAAAGTCAACTCATATATAATTATTCAATTTCAATCATTTTTAAAATTCAATTATTTAATATTATATATTCATTAATAGTGGTAAAAATACATTTGTAAATAAATTTTTATAAATAATTATATTTATGAATATATATTTTTAGTTTTTATTAAATTATATATTTTTAGCTATAAATAAATAAATATGGTTTTTAAAAAAAGTATTAAAATATTTATAAATAAATAATTATATATCTAAATAATTTTTAAATTATAATTAATATATTTAAATTATTAATATATTTACTATATTTTTTATATTTATATTTATTTATAATATATATATATATAATGATATAAATATATATAATGATATAAATATATTTATATTTATAACTAAATAATTATAAATATATTTACAAATATTCATTTTATATAGGTATAAGATAAGGTATAAATGTATTATCCCATTTATTAAAACAAAAGGAAACAAGAGTGTAGAAGAGGTCATACATGGAAAAATAGCCCACAATAAAAAATACGAAATTTCAAAAGATGCAAATATCAAAAGATACAAAGAGGCTCTAAAAGTAAAATTCCACAACATTGGTTAATGAGGGACCCTACAAACACCAATCCAATGGGGTGTTGTGATGCAGATTATGGACAAACATCAAGGTATTATTCCTATGTCAAGGATTGTGAATTTTATCTAAAGGCGGTTTAGCATAGTCTACTACAACTATATCTCTAGAGACTGCCTCATGAAGTTTCTCCTCCTGCTACTATCTATATCTAATTCCCTTAGCACATTCATAAATCCCCTTAATGATCAATGACTCCAAGGGAACATCCTTAGATGAGTCAAGCGTTCCAAAAGTATTGGAGGAGGAGATCTTAGCCGTTATAATATTTTCTTTTTTAGAAGTATGGATACATTCCATTAAAAATCTATATAGGTAATCTCAAGAACTAACATCAAGAAATGAACCCATCCTATATTCAGTCTGATCATTATCAACCTTCTCATGGGGAACCATGTCCTTCTAAATTCCATGTTCTCAAGAAGTATCCTTACTTGGACCACCAGTTCTCGGACTGATGTTACCTCCCGAAGCCCAATTCAAGGATCCTACTGCAAGGTTAACCTCCTTAGTGAATCCATCCTCAAGAACTATATTATCTATCCTCTAAAGGATCTTATATTTCTTTTCATCATTAGTGATTAAACTCTACTGATTAGTGACATCCATCTCACCAGGCTATAACTAACCATCCTTCTCTAATAGAGACAATAGGAAACATACAACCCTTGTAGTAAACTTTTTAGATTGATCAATGAGATGAGCTGTAGGATATAAAATTACAGGATATCTAACCACATCCTAGATACAAAGTGTATTATCCTGATCCTTCTCACTCTAGGTATGAACCTTAATTTTTTGACTAACCATAGAAGTATCATGGATCATTTTGATGCTTCCAACCCCTTATCATGAGCATCATCCTCCTTATAACTATAAGTTTCTTTATTCGTTTTCACTGGTAAATATGAATCTACATTCTATTCACCTTTACTGTTTAAATCATAATTTATCCCGTACTACATACAAGATTGAGAATCAACATCCAATTAAGTATCAAGATCTAATTCATAATCCCCCGACTTCTCATCATCAATAGCATTTTGTCCTGCAATAAGAGAAACATGAAAACAAACCTCAACTACAAAACTGAAAGACTATTTAACAACTAATTGTAAATTCTTCACAATACATGAACATGGATAACTTATTTGAGTGTTATATTAGATAATAGTGTCGTTCATCCAATACATATATAAGATATCTAGATTTATCATACCCTTTGAGTCTAATACTCCTTAGAAGGAGTGGATTTAAATGAAGGACCACAAAGGATACCCACCCCCCCAATAGACTATCCATGCCCATCTATTTCACCATTATTATTGTGAACATTAAGGTTATCAATTTAATATTTCTTAAATTTTATTATCTCATCATTCCATCCATATGAGCACATTGAATTAATAGTATATATTTTATAATTCAAGTTGACATTCCCAATTACTTTTTAATCTATCTAGAATATTGGATTTTATTAATATTAAATACTCGATTAAAATTTACATCATCTATAGAGAGAATAACGTTATCAACAATATTTAAACACAATTCAAATTCAATAAGGGATTTGAAAAATCTTCTAACCTTATCCAACTCAGTTTCCATATCCATTTTGATAGGAACATTAATTTCTTGTGCAACGTCATGCATGATTCCTATATTAAAAATAATCTTATTTAATCCATAAACTTCGAACTATGTTCAAATAGAGTAATTGTATACCTCTAAAGTATTTAAATTTTGATCACACTCCCTGATGTGAATATTACCCATCTTGAGGGAAATCAATCTAAAACCCCAAGATCATTTAGAACAGAATCAATACTATCACCCTTCATCGATTTTCTCATACGAATATGTAACACCCATAGTTTTATAAAAAAACATTAAATTAAATTTCGTTGATGGATTTCATTATAAACAATAAAATTTTTTCCTTTTTCTAATCACAATATTGGGTTAGCTTTCATTGCACTAGACACTCTGTTTTAAAAAAACAAGTTATATTATTAATATAGCTATATAAAACAAAACTGTTATAACATATCCATTAAACGCATTGATATGAGTAGTTATAAATATTTATTAAATATTATTTTTAATTTTTTTATATAATGAAAACATATTATTAATAAATATAATTTCTTTTTCATAATGTCATTAGATGAATCGAAAATTCAATTTAAAAAAACTGTTTTTTAAATTTAGTGAAAATTCATAAAATTTAAAAAATAACACTTTTAGATAAATAAATTATCAAAAAAAATTCTTTTTGAAAATTAGTTTTTCAAAATTAGATTATGGTGAATTTATTTTATTTTTTTGAATGAGTTTAATTTTTTGATGAAGAGTGAAAAATTCTGAATTTTAATTAAAATTTGAATTTCCATTTAATTTATTTATAAAGATAAATTATATTTTAAATTGGTTTAAAATAAAAATAAAAATAAATTATACATCCCTTAATCAAATTTATTTCATTTTAATTAATTTAATATTGAATTTTGATATAAAAATATAGTAAACATTTGAACATTTTCAGTTTAAAAATCAATTTTCTGATTGCGTCTATAGAATTTATTTTAAGGTAAACTTTTCCACTTTAGTGAATAGAATTTGAAAAAATGTATAAAATAATTTTAATCAGAATAATTTATGTTATCTAATTATTTTACTCAATTATTTACCAAAATGAAGTGTAAAAAAAGTAAATATTATTTGTCAGGGTTAAGGTAAAAATTGTTTTACCTTGGGATTAAACTAGACGGATTATGGTTAAAAAGACAAAAGATTTTAAAAAACATATTTTATGGAAATATTTATAATTTATATATTATTTTATCAATAATTTTACATTATTGGAGACTTAGGAGTAGAAACAAATGTTGATGGAATTGTTTCTTTAAAAAAAATTCAAATGTGCCAATCACATCACTTATAAAAGGTCAACCCTTTATCCTCTCCTATTAAAAACATATAACTATTTAGGTTCATCCGATACCTACCTCAATAAATTAAAAACTATTCTAATACCATCCTAGAATACTTATCTTGGACATAAATTCTTTCTATGAAGTCTTTTGATGAAAATATATATAGGATTCCATAAAAAGAGCCAAGGTTCATCAATGTGAGTTTTTGTTTTATTTATTCCTCCGCCTCAATATATTATTATTATGAAATTATGATATAATAACAAAATTATCTTAAATATAATAAGATTTTTTGGGTAATGGACTGATTTAGAACCATTTCCACTTCCATCAAATGGGTTATGAAATCAGCATTCCTGTGTATGGTGGACTACAGCCTCTTGAACCAATATCCTTAATTTTTCCCTTACCACCACTAAAGGTTTAAAATAATGATGGTTTTATTATTTATATATTATATTTATGATATTAATTATACTTATGGAATTAATATATCACATATACCTTCATACTCTCTAT
Organism: Viscum album; assembly: GCA_963277665.1. Classification (NCBI taxonomy): domain Eukaryota; kingdom Viridiplantae; phylum Streptophyta; class Magnoliopsida; order Santalales; family Viscaceae; genus Viscum; species Viscum album. The sequence goes on from OY728128.1 coordinate 1,787,533,809, forward strand.
ATTTAGGGAATATGATAACGTCACTCATGTGTATGGTGGACTATCGCCTTGCAAAACAATGTGACTCATTCATGCTTTTCCAAGAAGGTATTAATTGTTTTTTAATGAAAATGTGTTATATATATGGAAAATTATTCTTAAATTATAATATATCATTTAACTTTATTGCTTTAAATCTGACAAGAAAATAGAAACAATGTTCTTATTTACGTATGACCTACCATCTCCATGAATAGTTTGTTTCATCTTTTATTACTAAATTTCATGAATTACTCTAAATGTGTATATAATTAATATATATTATATTTAAATAATTTTTCAATTTATATGTATGGTGAAATAATGATCAATATATGAGTTCCAAAAATAAAAAAATCAATACATATATAAAAAACAAAGTGATAATTACCCAAAATGTAACTTTAAAATAGAATTGCTAATAAATAGGTAATAAAATGGAATAATAAAATAATATATTATAGGATATATTTTTTTCATTAATAAATGTATTAAAATATTATACTTTTGATATAGGGGTTTTGAATGGGTACAAGATATGTCAAGATTTACTGTAAGAGATTTCTGTTTCAATTTTCCTTCTTCGAGATGTATGCAATATTATTCACCTATATTTTTTCACGATCTATATATATTGGCCCTTTTACATGTAATATAATGAATTTATTATCTGAATTATATATTAACTTTTATTTTATATTATTCTATTATGGGGATTTCAATTCTAAGATAACAAGGTGGTATTGATTTTATGTTCTTGTCTCATCATTTATTCGGATTGTTTGGGATTATGTTTTCAGTGATAAAATACTATAAACCATCTATAAATATAGTTATTAAAAAAATCATCCTCTATTAATTAATGGTATTTTCATGAAATAGTACCATTACTATTATTTGGTACACAAACTAATTAAGATAATGTTTGTCCAAAAATCTGACTTTATTTATCACTTTAGTCAAAAATCCATTTTCTTATAATATCATTTTTTTCTAAAAATGTATTGAAAAATGTTATATTTTACTCATATGAATTTTAAAAGTCACGTTACTCATGTTTAACATTTATAAAAAAAATTGAATGGAAACTTAATGTCATTTAACAAACAATTCCTATTTTTCTTTTCCCAAAAATATGAAATGAATAAATTTTTCAACATATATAGTATTAATTAAACTTCCCCTTTTCATGAATATTTTTTATTTTAAGCTTCCATTATATTTTTTTAGGTTATTTTTAAATAAAAAATTTTATTAAATTTTTTCTATTTTAAAGTGTTTTTCATAGTGGAAGGGATATTTTCTCATGAAATGTTTTAAGTGATAAATCAAAATCACTTTCCATCTATGATAACTCCATTGATGTTACATATTTTTTACTAGATATATGTTCAATGGATATAATTTTTAATATTTTTTTGAATGGCTTATGTTTATGATGGTATGATCATTATTAAACATGTTTCTCTTCCACAGCCTATACTAAGATTAGATTATTTTGAAAACTATTTATTTTTTTATGTGTAACGCTATGATGAAATGTTGAAAAAATTACGAAACATTCCACTTTTCCAAAGGTTATGATATGATTAAATGTTTATGAAGACTATTTTATTCTAGGGTTTAAGATATGATGAAGGTTTTTTGATCTTCGGGAACACATAAATATTTTTTTCATTAAGACATGGGTGGAACCTATATCTCCATCCAATTAATTGGGTAAATATTTATATATCCTGAGATTTATAGTACTATAATGGCGAGCAGACCAAATTTGGTAAGGGGAATTGTAAACTGTGATGGGCTTGGGACTGAAGATTTACTCCTATGAAAGTTTGGGGATTGAACTCATTCAACATTGATAACCTTGTAAATGAGACATGAATGATATGAAAATGATTTTATATACTTATGTATATTCCACAAATCTATGTCTTATGTCATCTATATGCTCCCATTACTCATGTTCTTTGATTCCCTTATGATTTATGTATTTTGAATTGGGAATCATAATTCCATGAATCATGATTATGAACATTAATATACAGGGTATGGTTTTTTAATGTTATTCTCTTATTCTTATACACTAATGTTTATTTTATTAGTATGTATCTACATTGTTTTCCCATACTGAGAATATGAGCTAAACCATTACTATTATTCCTTTACCAAGGTTATGAAGAAATGTATTTTTTATTATATATCTAATAAGGGTGCTAGTTATGAAGATCATAGATGGAGATGATGTAGTTTACCTATAGACCTCTTGTTTGTGTTTCCATGTTTCTAAATTTTGTAAACTATTATGGTCCTCTTGTGTGTATTTGTTTAATTTAATGAATATTATTAAATAATGATGTAATGCCAATGTACAATAAGAATGTGTCTCTATATTAGGTATCATAGGACATGTTTATTTAAACTTCAGAAAGAAGGATGATAAATATGTAATGATATACCAAAGTAAATGTATAAGGGTAAGTATAAGAATGAGTGAATATATAGGAAAATTTCATGAAATTTTTGTAAAGGATAAAGTGAGTGGTTTATAATCAATTAAATCTCTATCTCAATAAAAAAAAAGGATGTAACTCTACCACAAAGGTACCTAGGGGTAATAAATATTAAAATGGTAAACTGAGCTAGACTCGATCATCACATGTTGCATGACAATGGGCCTTCTTGCATACACAGCTTGACCCTCCCAAGGTATGTTCTTTAGAAATACACAAACTCTTCACGAACCATTATGAATGATTTTAATATATGACGACTATGAATTATCTAGGGTACAACTAATTTATCACATATTAAATATGGTCTCATGATTTATACATCATACAAGTGATTTTTCATGATTATGCAGTTCCCCTCTTGGTTATTATTTATTAAACTGTTATTTTTGGTTTTAGAAAATATCTGGATCCCAAAAAAACTATGGTAATACTGACTAAGAAGGAAAATGAAATTATTTTCCTCCTTTGGATCCAATAATTATGTAACATGGAATAAAAATGCATGTCACTATGCTTATAAAATTTTCCCAAGATATAAATCTTGTTCGACATCTAAATAAATAAAATAGGGAAAATTAATATTTTGAGTCCTCCATAAGGAAACATCCACCTTTTTTCAATGGGTCTTCTGATCCTCTAGATTTTTAATAATTGATATTCACCAATTAAAATAAATTTTCCATTATCTAGTGTTTGTCACATTAAAAAGTCATTTTAGATGTCTACTATTTTGAAGGTGGAGCGGATCAATGGTGGGATCTTATTAAGAATACAGGACAACATGATGAAATGAACTCAATGGATTGGGATGAGTACAAGAACTAATTTTTAAATAAGTAATGTTATCATATTAAAACTAATAATATAGTGAAAGAGTTACATGAACTAAATTAAATGGATGATGAATCTGTTGGCACCTATGTGGAAACTTTTACAATACATGTGTGGTATACTTCTGGTGTTATCATCCAAATTAAATATAAGTTTGATGGATACATTAGTGGATATTAAGACCAAGTCTCCTAAGGCTGGTACACATATGTTACATGCGTAGATATGAATAGATTGTTCTATGTGATTTCTTAGTGTAAATAAATGTTAGAGTTACGTATCAATATCATGTTTTTGATAAGAAGGAAAAATTTTCAATTCAAAGTAAAATCTAATAACCCTGGAGTGAATAATATGATAATTATTTTATGATTAAATTGTGGGTAGAAGTGTGGAGGAAATTTTATTAAAGGTACTAGTAAATGTTTTATGTGTCGAATGGAAGTACATTAGAAAATTTATTTCCTATGTGATGAAATGAAATTATCTAATAATGTGAATAAAGATAATGTTACACAAAATGAACCACCCAGACTATAGTGTTTTAAATGCAAGGTGTATGGGAATTATACTATACAACTCCCAAATCCAATTTTTTAATGACGATGATCAACATTAGAAACCTCTTAATCTAAGAGATGAAGTGAAATATCATGTGATCACTATTTCATATTAGGGGTGTGATAACAATGTGGGTAAAGGTACACTTACCATCCAATCTATGACTACTTAGGTCTTATTTGACTCTAGATATACCCATTCTTTCTTCTATATTGTATTTTATAATGGTATAAAGATTCCACCCAAATTATTACATATATAATGATAAGTGAAAATAAATAATGTTATAATGATCACATATTAAGTCTATGATTCCTCCCAGGATGATTTTGATGGGAATGTGATTCTAAAAATTAATTTCATTCTTCAACTGGTTGAATTTTATTTTTTCATGGGTTTGGATTCGATTTCTCTATATGAATCCCACATAAATTTTTTAGGAAGGAAATTCATTATTGATATTACAAAACAACATATAATCTTTTATCTGTGTGATGATTAGTAAAAACATATGACGAAGATCAAATCCATTATAAGGGTCTTACATCCAATTTATAAGGGGTGGTTATCGCAAATGGTTGGGGAGATATTTTACATCAATGATATTCCAATTTTGTGGGAATTTGTTGATATAATTTTTGAATATTTTTATTATCATACAAAAAATTTTAATTTTTATTTGTCAAAAGTCTCATACTTAGAGGCACACTAATTTTAATTACACTTTATATAATGGCACTAATTAAGTCTCAGGAAATGAAGAAGAAACTCTAGGAAAACCTGAAAAAGGGATTCAGTTTTGTAAGTCTCTCATATTAGGGTGAACTAATTCTTTTTGATAAAAATAAATAAGGATAAATTTTATTTTTTTAATGATTATAAAGAGAAAAAAAATCATAATTAAGAAAAAAAATCATCTTCCCCATATTGATATCTTATTTGATCAAATAACTAGGGCACAATACTTTTAGAAGATTAACCATCATTATGGATATCATCAATTAAGGATCAAAAAGGAACATATACCCAATAAAATATTCTATATAATTTATGGACCCTATGAATATATAGTGATTCCATTCAGTCTTACTAATTTACATGATATCTTCATGGAAATAATGAATATAGTCTTTATATATTACTTCGATTAGTTTGTGATAATATTTATAGAAGATATTATTCTCTATTCAAAGTGAAGGTAAGATCATTAAGACCACATGATAATTTTACTAAAGACCCTAATAAAGGAGAAAATATGGGAAAAAATTTCAATGTGTGATTTTTGTCTAAAGAAGGTTTCATTTTTTGGTCATATAATCTCAACAGAGGGTATATTAGTAGGCCTATCGAAGATAGAGGATATTAAATGTTGGATCATACCAATCAAAGTGATATATATATAGTTTTCTTTGTCTGGGTGGATATTATAACAATTTTGTGGAGAATTTATCATTAATCTCTAATTCATTGACCAAGTAAACTCATAGGGTATCTTTGTTCCCCTGGATATATGCATGTGAGGAAGTGTACATTGAATATAAAGGAATATTTGTTAGGACACCTATTTTTACATTACCCAATAGTATAGAAGGGTTTTAAATCTTTAGTAATGATTCCAAGAATGGATTGGGATATGTTATTATAAAGAATGACATTTTTATTTCTTATAACTCAAGGAAATTGAGGATTCACGAGATAAATTACCCAACTAATGATTTGGAGTAAGCAGTAGTAATTTTAAAATTAAAGATATGGTGTAATTATCTTTATGGAGAGAATTGTGAAATATATTGATAAAAAAATTAAAATATATATTTACATATAAGGATTTGAATATCTATCGATTGACATGGTTAGAGATAATTAAGGATTATTATTTATAAATAAATTACCACCCTAGAAAAACTAACAAGCTCATTGATACATTGACTAGAAAGGATTATTCTTTCTTTTCAATTATTTGGAATAAAAAATATCCAAAAATAATAATTTTCAATGTATGGATCTAGAAATCCAGAAGGATTGGAAAAATATTATCATGCTCAATTGAATGTTAAAATATCTTTCCGAATAAAGAATAAATAGTTGTAGAAGGAAGATATAAATCATCAATAGAATTACAAAAATGTTTCTATGTTTAAGAATTATTATTATGGAATAATAATGTTCAGAAACTGGTTTTGTGTTATGTCCAGACATAATTTTAAGGAGTTATGATAGGAATCATATAGTTCATAATTCTATATTCATCTGAGAATTATTAAGATGTATAGATATTTGAAATATTATTTTTAGTGGGATGGTATGAAGAGATATTACACATATCAAGTGTCATGTTTCCTGGTATGCATGTAAGTTGGGGATGAATGAAAAAATTCTAAGAGGATATTACATCTATTACCCATACTAGAATGGAAATGGGAAAACATCATAATGGATTTTGTCTTTGGACTCATTAAAGAGTATGAATGTAATTATTCTATATGTGTTGTAGTCAATCTCCCTACTAATTCAGGACCCATCATCACTATCAGAGAATACTTCTATCAAGATCAACATGCCATGTTATTAATTATGAAAGTGTTAAGGATTCGTGGAGTACCATATTACATTATATATGATCATGATATAATGTTTGCATAAAGGTTATGGTGAATACTTCAGAAAGATCTTGATATAGAGTTGAGTTTTAGCATTGTGTATCATCCATGGTTAGATAGTCAGTTTGAGAGAATAATTCAAACCCTATATGATATGTTGATATCTATTTCATTGGATTTAAATAATGGTTGGGATCCAAACATTACTAGCATTAATTTTCCCTAAAATAATATATTTCATTTGATCATTCAAATGGGTCTTTATGAAGCCCTCTAGGGAAAGAAATGTATAGATTCAATGTGCTGGAATGAATTTAGAAAATGTAAGCTATTAGAACTATAGAGAGAGAAAAAAATGGAGAATAAAGTTAAATTCATCCAACAACATATCAAGTAATATTAGTGTTGGTAGAAAATTTATGCTAATAATCACTGGTGTGATATATAATTTGAATTTGGTGACAATATGTTTCAAATAATTTCTCCATTGAAGAAGTCTATGAGATTTAGGGTGAAAGGGAAGTTAACAGTAGGTATATCATTCTTTTTGAAATTATTAATCATATTGAGATTTTAGCCTATCGACTGGTACTTCAACCAAGCATCTCTAAATTCCATAATGTGTTCCATTTATCATTCATGATATGTACATAAATTACCCTTCACATGTAATGAAATCAGAGGTTGTACCACTTGAGGAATATCTTTTTTATAAGGAAAAACTGGTGGAGACTATGGATCATACATAGAATGTTATATTAAATGAGACCACTCCACTTTTATAATTTTTTTTGTAAAACCACCATTTTGAAGAAGATTTATGAGAAATGTTTGATATTATGATGTAGAAGTATTCTCATTTGTTTATATCATATTAATAAATTTTGAAGGTGAAATTCATTTTAAGAGGGGTAGATTGTGACACCCCTGTTTTTTATGATTTTTTTTGAAAAAATTAAATTTATTTTGTATAGTTCATTACACACAACATCAATTTAATCATTAATAACATTAAACACTATTTATATTGTGTTACATGTGACATTTAGTTTTAACAAAACCATGATATATTATTAATATAGTTTTTTATAAATGAACACAATAATCTTACCATTAAACATTATGATATCAATGGTAATAAATAATTTTTAAATATTTTGTATAATGGTTTTTTATAATGAAAACATATTTATAAAAAGTACTTAATATTTTGTAAAGTCATTATATATTTTGAAAATACAATTTTCTCCAAAAAAACATTTTTTCCATTTTATAGACATTAGTAAAATAAAATTCTTGAACTTTTATTAACTGAAAATGGTAAAAATAAACATCAATTTTTAAATTATGATGTCAAAATTTTCTTATGGTGATCTTTTGGGATATTTCTAAAAAGTTTCATTTTTTGATGAATAGTAAACAATAGTAAATATTAAATTAAAAATAACATATAATTTAATTTTTATAAAATGATAAATTTTATTTAATTATTTTTATAATGTAATATTACTTAAATTATATACTCATTAATCTAATTTAGGTATTTTGAATAAATTTCAAATTCAATTTCAACAAAATAATTTGTAAACATTCAAATATTATCTATTTAAAACACCACATTCTTATTGCATCTTCAGGATTAATTTTTTATTAATTTTTTTCACCTATTTTAATGGAATTCTGAAAAATAGATTTAATATTATCAATCAGAATAATTTATATTATCTAATAATTTCAAATTAATTTCTTACCAAAATTTATAGTAGAAAAAATAAAAATTATTTATTGTGTTTAAGGTTAAAATGGTTTTATAAAGGGTTAAACTAAAATGATAATGGTCTAAAATAACCTAAATCATGTAAAACACCCATTGGATCGCCATATTTAGACCATATAGCTTCTTGGCTGTATAATTCTTCTTTATTGTAGCCATCTTCCATGAAAAATGCACTACTAAAATTACTTATTAAAAAAAAGTGTGTCACTCACTTCACTTATACAAGGACACCCCTAATCCTATAATCTTCACTCCATAAAACCATTTTCTATCGAATGAGACCTACCCAAAAAAATCCATCCTTCAATGTTAGGTTCTTTTCATTGAACACAAATTTTACCTAGGAATTATTTTTGTGAAAAACTACTGAGGATACCCAAAGAAGAGATAATGTTCAACAACTAGTGTTTTTGTTTTAATCCTTCCTCCAAGTCCTTAAATTATTAATATAAAATGTTGATATAATAAATTTCTAATATTATATATACTAATATTTTTTTATGTTAAGTTAATGATGAACAACTATATCCCCTTCTATTAAATGAGTTATGAAATCTATATTCATGTCTACGGCCAACTACCGCCTCGCAAACCGTTGTAATTTATTTTTCCATTACCACCTTTCAATTATGGAAATAATAATAGTTTTTTATTTATATATGAAATATATTATGTAATTATACTTATATAATTATTATATCACACATACATTCATACTCTCCACATGTTTGTAATATGATAGCGTTTCTCATGTGTGTGATGGACTACCATCATGCGAAGGGATGTGATCCGTTCACGCGTTAAACTGGAGGAATTAAGGATGTGATAAATTAAAATGCGTGAGGAAAATGAAATAAAAATTGATATTTAATGATAATATATATTTTGAATTTATTTATTTAAATCCTATAATAAAATAGAATCAAATTTCAACTGTATGTATGGTGTACCATCTCTATGAATAGTGTATTTCATTTTCTATCACAAAAATTTATGAATTCATATAAATGAATATATAATAAATATATATGTAATTTATAACATAGTTAAAATTATTGAAATGATTAAATCATGATAAAATTAAGATGATCAAAAATAAAAAATCATAACATATATGAATAACAAAGCTGTTGTTACCCAAAACATAAATTTAACATGTAATTGTTAATAAATGGGTAACAAATTGTCATAAGAAAATAAAATATGGTATGATATATATAAATATTATTATTTAATAGATTTATAATAAACATATATTAATTATGTAGGAGGATTTAATGTGTACAAGAGAAGCCAAGACTTATGGTAAGGGATTTTTGTATAAATTTTCCTTCTTTGAGATGTAAGTTATATTATGAACATATATTTTTTCATGAGATGTATATTCAAACCAATTTATATGTAATATCATGAATTTAGTTTTACTTTTGATATTTTAAGTTCCATTTTATTTTATTCATTCATAAGGATTAGGATTCAATGATACTAATGTGGTAATGATTTTATGTTACAATCTCAGTGGTTATTATGGATTATTTATGATTATGTTTCTAATGATAAAATATTATGATCTATCTCTAAATAAAATAAATAATTTTCTTATCCTATTTATATTCATAATATTTTCTTTTAATATTATGATTTTTCTACTCTTTGGTACTTAAAATAATTCATAAAAGGATTTTAAGGAAATAAAAATGTATTTCACTCTTCAGTCAGAAATTTGGTTTCATCCAAAATCATGTTTTTAAAAATGTTTTCAAAACTTTTTATTTATTAAATTATGATTTTTAAAAATAAATATTTACCCATTTTTTACCTCAAAAAAAATTAATGGAATGTTCATATATTTTTTCAAACTATATCCATTGGGATTTTACCAAAAATGTGAAATGAGTAATTATTTTAATGTATACAGTATAAACAAAACTTCCCTTAATCATGAACATTATTGTATTTTAATATTATATTAAAATTTATCAAGGTTATTTTAAAATAGTATGCTTTACAAGTTTTTATGTTTTAAAAATTATTTTTAAGGTGATAATGGTGATTTTCTCATGATGTGTTTTAATTGATCGATCAAAATAATTTTTTATCGAGGACGGAATTCATTGATATAAATTACGGCTTACTATAGATATATTACAAAGATAAAATTCTTATTATTTCTATTAATTTTTAATGTTTTTTATTAAATAATTTTTATGAAACTTTTTTCTCTTTTAATAGTTATACAATGAAAAAAGTATTACAAAACCTGCTTCATTTTCTACAATTTATTCTATGATGAAATGGTGAAATGATTTTGAAATATATATTTTTAATATTGGTTATGATATGAAGAAATTTTTATTAAACCCCTTTCACTTCATGGTTTATTATATGATGAATGATTTTATCTTTTTGTAAATAAAATATTTTATTATTATGATATGGGTGAGACCAATACATCCCTCCAATGCATTGGGTGAAGATTTATATCTCATGGGATAAAAAAGACTGGAATGGGGATTAACCCCTATTTGGTAAAATTAACTGTCCAATATAATGGTCTTCTGAGTGATCCTTGATGACAATGATGGTCTGGGGAGTGAACTAATTCCACTATGATAGCCATGTAAATGATCTTTGATTCTTATGGAAATAATTTTCTATGTTTATATGTATAAAAAATCTATGTCTTATGACAATGTTCTTCTCTCTTGTCTCATTTCATGGATTCTATTATGACTCATGTCTTATAAATGGAAAATATTTATTCAATGACTCACGATTATGATATTTAATATGTAGGCTATGGTTTTTGAATGTTATTCTTATGTTCTCACTTCCTTGTGTTTATTTTATACTTACACATCTCACTTTTTTACCCTTATGAGCCATCTGATCAGCCCCTTTCTTATATTTCCTTTTGCAAGATAATAATTTAATTTATTAAAAATACAATTTTTAATATGGGTTCTAGTTTTGAATATCATAGTGGGAGATGATAGTTTATGTATGGACTGGTTTTTTGTCTTTATATGTTTCAAAAGACACTAAACTATTATGGTCCTCAAGTGTTTGCATCTGTAATGTAATGAATATTCATAAAAATGATGTAACCTCTATGTATAATAAGCTTGGATTTATTTAAAATCAATCCTATTAAAATATAAGGTATGTTATTATTCTACTCCATATCGTGATCAATGAAATTTCCATCTCAGTTTTATTTTCATATTGCTTGATGATCCACTGCTTGTTGCATGACGCCACCATACTCCCATCGCATCATCAACTCTATCGACATCCTCCTTTATAAGATATATCACTTAGATTACCACCAGTGAAGTAAACCCCAAATACATCCATCGTCAGTGTCACCCCTTCTCCTCATTTAGAAATTGGGTGGTCCACATTCAACTCACTAAGGTGTTTGCGGTTATCCACATCGGCTATTATTAGTGGGTCATGTTGGCCATGTCGAGTGATCTACACTGATAGGTCTGAGCGAGGAGACTAGATTATAAATAGGGGTGGTTCTCCTATTATTTCAAATTGGATAGTACACATTATTCTCTCTTGAACTTGTTAGAGGTTTTATTCATGATTATTTTAATTCATTAGATATCCCATATTATTATTTAGTGTTTTATTTGTTGATTATCCTTGATAATCTAATTAATTGAAAATTTTATTGATGTATTTTGATATGTTTTATTTATTTATTCGATGTTATTCGTGGTTATTTATTTATTTATTTATTAATATGTAGAATAATTTTTCTGTATTCATATATTTAATAAAAAATCTTATAATAATTTTGTTTAAAATTTTTAATTTAAAACATCTACATGGAAGTCTTTTTTCAGAAACAATAAAGAATGAGATTATAAATATTTAAACTAAAATTATAATTTTTTTTGATTCCTATGAAATTTTATGATATAAAATAAATTATTTTTCAATTTATTATGAATGTTTTATGATTGACTTAATATTTTGAAATTTAATTTCAAAAAAATGTGCTTTTGTTTTTTTTATTTTTAAATTTTATATGCTTGGGTTAAATTTTATCTACAAAAGTGATTTTGGAAATATGTAGTTTTAAATAGAATAAATGAATCTTATTTCATTATTATCACATTATGATATTCCAAAAAGGTCATTATATGCTATGAATTCATTGGATGATTTTAATTCATATTTTGAACATTAAATAAGTTATTTTTAGTATCATTGAACAACAGCATAACCTTGATTAAAATTTTATCTATAGATCTATCCAAATTAGAAAGGGTTTGATTCTTAATTTTACAATTTTTCTATATTATATAATTATATTTGACATAAATTTTTGGAATTGACTTTTTATAGGAAATTAGTAGAGTTTGTATGGGTATGTTCTATATTTATTAGATTTTGGTATTTGGTGTACTTTTATTTAATGTATCTTTTAATAGATAAGAACTTATATAATTTTAAAAAAGTATTTAGAAATTATTTTTTGAATTTATTTTATTTTTTTCGGCATATACATATTGAAATTATGAATTTTGAATAATTGTTTTTGTTCAAAAAGTATTTATTTGAATAAAAAATCAAATTTGTCACTTCATTTATTATATTGATGAATGTTTTAATTCCAAAAATTTCGCAATGTTCATTCTAATGTGGTTTAAATATTTTGAGTGGAATTGTTTTGAATGATTTGGACTTTTTATAGATGATGTTATTATTTAGGGATGTGTTTGAGAATAGAGGATTTATAAATAGGAAATATATCCTCAAAAAATATTAGAAAAAGGGTTTTGGGTATAGTCTAAAGTGTTCTTTTTGAATATGAATTACTTTAAGAATGTTGAATTCATAATTTTTCTATTAATTTGTTTTTAACCAATTATAATTGAAATATTATGTTATTCTCTGGTTTCTTCCTTTTGAATTTTTTAAATTATTTTATTAGTATATTTATAGTTTTCATGTATATATATAAATTTTAGGATTTCCATGTATTATGATTTTGAAAAATCTTACTTTTTAGTATAAAAGACACATAAATTCTTTATAAATGATTTTTATTATGAAATTATTTATTTCAAATAAATATTTAATGTTGGCTGTTTTATGGGTTAAATTATACATTGACTTTCCAAGGTGTGGAAATGTAAATATTATTGATTAATGTATCATTTTCAAATATTACACTGATTATTATATATATATATATATATAATTTTATCAAATGTGATATTTGAAAGAGTTTTGAAGTCTTTATAAATTAAATTTATGGTTTAATTTCATGTTTGGGATATTTTCTTCAGAATAAAAATGTTTTAAGGATTTTGAAGATGAAAATTTCATTATTTCTTTGGTTTTGAATGTTTTTTGGAAATATATGAGTTTCTTTATTTTTTAAAAGACAAATTATATAACATCCCTTTAACATTCTATTATAAATGTTTTAAACTATGTCATGGTTTTCCTTTTTCATTATTGAGAGTAGGGATGAATATTAATTGGGAGGATACCTATAATGATGAATCTTGAGATTTGTTGGATTTTCAGTATAAAACCTACTAGTTTTGAAGCTTTTCATGGATTTACACATTGTGCAATATGGTTACGTTATATATAAATTATAAAAATAAATAAATCAATTTTTTTTAAAAAGGTTATGTGTTTTTCATGACATGTAATTGAGTTACACATCGTGTAATGTCTAGTATTATTTTTTAAATATAAATATTGGATGAAAATTATATTTCCACCACTTCATACTTCTTTTTCTCAACCCAAGATCTGTTACTAAGAAATTTTGGAGCCCTTAAAGCCTTCTAGGTTGTTTCGTTCAACAATTAGAACTTGTTGTAATTAGGATGATACTTTCTAGGTAAGTGTTCTCCCTATCTCTTCATTTATTTCTCTTTCCCTCCATCGAGTTTGATAAATTAGCTTGGTATTGATCATTATAATCTTTATGTTTGTGAGTCTTGTTTCTAGTTTAATTTCCTATATCTTCTGTTACTTTTTTCTTGTTGTTGGGTTCCATTATAGTCTTTGTGTTTCCTTTATAAAGGTAGCTAGTTCCTTTTTGATTGGAAAATATTGATTAACCAAGAATTTGACGATTTAAATTCAATTTTTTGATTTCAATCCAATTTTTTGAAATTTATTTCAATTGTTTTATTAAAAACCCCATTTTGATTGAATTATGGGATTTGGATTTGATTTATAAAGAAATTGAGAAAACACCAAATTCCATTAAATTGGTGTGGGTTAATGAATTTGAGGGAAATTTGTTGAAATTAAATTGTTGAATTTAAATTATGGAAAATATTTTTTGAAATTTATTTGAAAAAATTATTTGAGAAAAATTTATTAAAATGATTTTGAAAGAAACCCATTGGTTTATTTATTAAAAAATCATGACTTGATTAAAAACTCATGTAATGGTTTTTAAATGGATATTTGTATATTTGAAATGTAGAATTGGATAAATTGAATTTTAAACAATTTTAAAATATATCAATCATCCTTGGATGTTATTAGAGCACATGAAATCCTAGGTAGATAGTGAGTTATTGGGATATCACTCTTTTTTACTCTTTTCAACTGAAATAAAAACTTGTTCAGTAAGTCACATCCCTGATGGGATGGTGATGAGTCGTCTTTATCCACTGTTTGAGGGACATCTGTATACACATATTATCATGATCACCTTCGAGTTTGTGAGGATCACATATCTTGGAACAATCATACCTTTTGAATGATAACCATGTAGAATATTGGTGTATTTGAAATATATTCCATTTATTATACACTATTTTGCACATTCCTTGTGAGTTTATATAAATTTTTTATATAAAATGTTTATTAATTAATTTGTTCAATGTTTTCTAATCAATATAAAAGTAAAGAATGAATATTTTAAATTATTATTTGAAATTCCATACCAATTTATTGATATTGAAATCTTTATTTTGTTAATTAAATATTGGAATCTATTATGGAATCCTTGTGGATACCCTACTAGGATTTTAGATCATACCCTACCTATACCTTCGGGTGTTTTTAGATTATCTTCTTCTAGGTTTGAGAAAGGGTAAGGTGTCACTTGGTGTCGATTGTTATTAATCCCTGGTCTTGGAGAGTTGCAACAATTGGGACTTGGGTCTTTATCCACTTTTATGATAATTTGATGTAGTGCTTTCGGTTTTTTAGTTGTTTGAATTCTAGTACACTAATCTCTATAGGGTTTTTCCTGTATGAATACTGGCTTGTTTATCATATTCCACATTTTTTGTGGGAAACTAAATCCCACATTAATTTATGTATGATGCTTGGTGCTTTTCTCTAACCTGTGGTGTTTAGGAACTCCCATCGGGCCATGTCCATGTTGGTTTGGTTATCGGGTTACTAGGGTACACAAATATGTTCATGTAAATGTGGTATAAAAGGGAGGTTGATCTTCTTTCCATGATGTTAGTATTAATTATTGTAATCTTGTGAGGGATTAGAAGGTAGTTACAACTGAGTTCCTAGACATATCCCACCTTAACAAAGATTATGTCATCAGGGGTGATTTGGGAAAGACTTATTGGGGATTAGTTCTAGTATTTTCACTGCATTTGATTTGGATAGATTTAAATACAAATATTATTGTCTATTAATTAGGAATAATTACCAGTTTTTCTCTATTTGAGTATTAATTTTATGTCTTCAATGTTGTTTTTTGATGTTGTGTAGCATCATGCCTCTAAGAAGACATAAAGATCATATACAGGAGGAGGATAATGATAAACCTAAGCGAGTGAATCTTCTTATGGACCTGATTTTAGTGGAGGTTATCATACATACTTTCCATACTCTTAGATATGCACCACTACTATTTCCCATTAATGATCTAGATAATGAACCTCATAGGGAAGTTTTCTAAAATTCTTCTTCAGATTTCATTCTTCATAAGCCACCAATGTTTAATGTCTCTAATGATCCTCAAGAGGATGAGGAATGGTTAAGAATGTGGGATTTTTTTGTGTTCTTGGAAACACAAGATATAATCAAGGTCAATTGTTCCACCTTCATGTAAGAGGGACTGATCAGGATATGGTGGTACATGATAGTAGCAGTGAAGAAGCAGAAGGGATTAGAGTGGAAAAACATCAAGACTCATTTCAACAAGAAGTTCTATCAATAGTACATGTTTTTGGATATTGATTTATATTTTTTGAAGACTGAATAGAATAATTTAACCATGATAGAGTATAAGAACCATTTTTCTTATCTAGTGTAGATTACACCTGAGGTTGTATCAACTATGATGATAAATACATTATGGTTCGAGTTGGGACATCAAGCTAATATTCATTCTCAGTTCTTTTTTATAAATCTTCCTTTTTATTTTGATTTTCTTGATAGAGAGGTAATGGTTGAAATGGACCTATCTATAATGTTAGTGCTTATTGGAGATTCTTGTTCTCCTAGTGGAATTGTGAATTCCTCTAAAGTAAAAATGATGAATCATGGTGGTTCTTGTGGTAGTTCTCGATAAAAATAGTTTTTCTAAAACTTCTACAGTTTTGGGAAGAAGCCCATTGATTTTATACTAGTGTGAAAAATCAAAGAATCATAATAGGGTTTTCATTGATGCACCCAAGATATGGTGTTTATGAGGATACTCAGGTCACTTGTAGTTGCGTTTTTTATGTCTTTCATATCCACGTATTGTCACCGGATCATTAGAACTTGTTAAAAATGTGGTCCAATCAGATGTTTCAAGAGAAAAGGGGTCCCAACCCTAGGAATCCAAAATAATGATTCTTCACATATAAGAAGAGTCTCAAGAGGAATAGGATACATGTCTAATGAAAGTGAGAGTAAATATCACTATATCTTCATTATTAGTGAAGGATTTATGTGATACTGGTGCATCTCATTTTTTTATTTTAGCTCGTGTAGTTAATCTTTTAC
The DNA here is from genome assembly GCA_963277665.1 of Viscum album. Taxonomy (NCBI): domain Eukaryota; kingdom Viridiplantae; phylum Streptophyta; class Magnoliopsida; order Santalales; family Viscaceae; genus Viscum; species Viscum album. The sequence continues at coordinate 1,787,551,070 of OY728128.1, forward strand.
AAAAAATTTAAGGATATTTTTTCTTATGTAATGGATATTACTAATCCAATTAGAATGAATAGTAAGAAAAGTATTCATAATTCCATTAGGTTTTCCTCTCTATCAGATGTGAAGATTTATTGGATTCTTCTTATTCTTGAAATTAAAACTTTTGACATCATATTTAGGATGGATTGGATCATTTCAATTAAAGACTAGGATGGTTGTTATCTTTGACAGGCCTTCTTTACTACACTCAATGCTCTATGTCATTTCATTCAAGGAGAATGGGACCTAAGGATGAGTAGAGTTGGAACATATTATCTTTAGTTGGGTAAATTGATAAATATTTTTAGTCTTGATATGGAGTGAGAATCTTTGAAAGGTGATCTCCCTCCAGTTGTCTTGAAGTTTCTAAACATTTTCCCTTATAACTTATCTAGGTTTCGATGGACTCAAAAAGTAGGTTTTTCTATCGACTAAGTACCTAGTACTTAACTAGTGTCAATTAATTGTTACATTATGGAACTAGCTGAAATGATAGACTCTAAGATTTAGTTGGATGAACAATTAGATAAAGGACTTAAATTCCTGAGCGTGTTGCTTTGGGTGTCTCCAGTTCTCCTTGTTAAAAAGGATTATGGTTCCCTTTTCCTTTTTATGGATTATCAAAATCTTAGTATATCCATGGAAAATAAAAAAGTATCAATTTCTACATATTGATGATTTGTTTGATCAATATAAATGGGTGAAGTAGTTCTTGAAGATTGATCTTCGGTCTATTTTCCATCAGTTGGGAATAAAATAATCTGGCATTCTTAATACCAATTTTTGGAGCTGATGTGGCCATTATGAGTACCTTTTCATGCCTTTTGTTTTAAAAAATTATCTTCTAGTATTTATAGATTTAATTAAAAGGATTTTCCAAGAGAATCATGATACCTTGTGGTAGTATTTTGTATGAAATCCTTGTTTACTGTCTGAGGAGTATCATGTGTGTCTTCTGATAAAAGTTATAGAATTTTTGGGAAAACACTCTATTTATTCCAAGATTTATAAATGTGATTTCTAGATTTGGGAAGTGAAATTCTTGGATATGTGGGGTTGGAATATGGTATTTAATTTGGGAACAACCATGAAATGTTTCTAATATCTAGATCTTCTTCAGTCATACTTGGTATTATCACCACTTCATTAAGGACTTCTCAAAGTTACCTTCTCATATGACTACTCTTTCATAGAAGGGAGTAAAGTTTACTCTAGATGTAAAATGACATAATTCTTTTGTTTATCTGAAACATCTTCTAACTATTTAATTTTTGTTGAATCTCTTATAGTTCAAGTATGGATATGTGCTTTTTTGTGATGTATTGGGTTCAGGTTTGGGTAGTGTTCTTATGCAGGGTGATGATGTCATTACTTATGGCTATCTTTATCTTAGGCCCCATGAGAAGAATTATCTAACCCATTACCTTGAACTAAAATTTGTGATGTACATGCTTAAAAGTTGTTGAAACTAAATGTTTGGAGAATGTTTTACAATGTTTTTTGACAATAAAATCATGATTTGTATCTTATCTAAAAAATATTTGAAACTCCTCTAGATGTGTTGTGTGGAATACATATAATATTTTGACTGTGATATTTCCTATGTCTTGGGGAAATAGAATTTAGTCATTGATTCATTGAGAATGAAATTTCTAACCCAAGCCATGAAAGAATGTTCAAAATAGTGGAACTTGATGGATATCTTTTCATAGTTGCATATTTGAGCCTAGGAATCAATGGATCAGGTTTCTTTGACCGATGTTCAGCTAACATTCTCCCTTATTAAGAAGATTCTCTATAAAAAAAATATTGATGATGACTTCCATATAATTAGATACAATATTTATCATGGGGAGACCATGGTGGTCTGATCATACTCAACCAATGGCATATTGTGCTATCAAAACTGTTTTGTGTGCTGTTAGCAGTAGGGAATGTTTTGATAGAGGATTTCCATAACTCCAAATGGGTAGTGAACCTAAAAACCCTGAAGATGCTATATGAAAAGTGGAATAGATTCTAGTTTCTAGGTAAGATATTGGGAATTTCTCAATTTTTCTCTCATTGTTATATGTGCCAAAAGATTATTTCTTATCACCAGAAACCTTCGGGTTTAATTTATCCACTTCCAGATCCTACTTGGAAGTGGGAAGATATCTCATGGGACATTGTGGCTTGGCTTTTTTGTACCCATTGAATAAAGAATGTGATAAGTATTTTGACCCATCTGCTGAAAAAATCAACACACTTTTTACACATTAGTGATACAACCAAAGTTAATGAGTTGAGAAATCACTATATTAAAGAGATTTTTCATTTTCATGGAGTCCTATATTCTATATTTTCTAAAAGGGATCCATAGTTCACTTCTCACTTCTAAATATGCCTTAAAGAGACATTAAGATCTCATGTATGTTTGATCATGGCATACCATCCATAGTTGGATGTACATATAGAAAGAGTTATACTGATTCTTTTGAAAATAATTTATTCTTTTGTAATCAGCTTTGGTAAAGATTTGGATGACCATATTGCACTGTTTGAGTTTTCATATAACAATAGTAACCAATATGCGATCAGAATTACTCCTTTTGAGGCATTTTATATAAGGCCTTGTAGATCTATGATGTGTTGGTTGGAGATTAGTGAACTTTCCTTTGTTATACGAAGCATGATTTAAGAGTCTTATCAATGATTTAGTGGGCTTATCAAATAATTTTGATAGAATAGATCCTGTATAAGTCTTATGTTGATCATTATCATAGACCATTGAAAGATTAATTTGATGACAAGGTGTAATTGAACTTTTCATCATAGTTGGTTTATTGATGGATTCGGAGGAAATATAATGTGGATTCTTATTGAGTGATACTTTTTTAGGTTTTTGAGAAGGTGGGAAAAGTTTCATATAGTTTAAAACTTCCACTACAACTGATATCTATTATAATGTGTTCTATGTATCTCATCTATGAAAGTATTTATATGATCAATCTCATGTTTTGAGCTGGAGTGATCATGATGTTGAAAATAAATTATTTGTGACTAAAATGCTAGCCATCAAACCTAATTCTTATACCACTGTACTTTTTGTAAGGATGATACCTTTGTTTCATCGTCTATGGTAGCATGGATCTGATTCTCATGAGACATGGGAGTGTGAGGCACTGATGAGAGAGTAGTGGTCTCACATTTTGGATATGAAATATTTATAACATGATTTATGGGGATAGAATGTTTTAATAGTGGGATGGTCAAAAAATCCCGCTAACATTCTACCAGGTATATTTTAAACTATTTCATGGTTTTCCTTTTTCATTATCATAATGGGTAAAAGAAAGAATTTGGAGGAAATTTATAATGATGAATTCATAGATTTGTTAGATTTTTAGCATAAATCCCGCTAGTTATGTAGACTTTTGGGGATTTACATGCCATGTAATATGGTTTCAGAGTGGGTAAAATCAAAAATATTAGTAAATCTACTTTTAACAAAATGAGAGGGGGTTTTAGTAATTTCGGGATTTTTAAATTACATGATGTGTAATTGGGTTACATGTCATGTAAAGTATTAAGTGTTATTTTTAAATAGTAATCCTAGCTGAAATTTATATTTCCCTCCCTTTATACTTCCTTTATTTTAACCCAAGAACCATGACCATGTTATTTTAGATCCTTCATACCCTTTTATGTCATTTCATTCAACAATTGAACATTGTTATGATCATTATGTGACTTTCTATGTAAGTGTTTTCCCTATCTCTTTGTATCTTTCTCTTTACCTCCATGAAATTTGATATATCATCTTAGGAAGGATGAATCTAAATTCCATGTTTTTTATTATAAATTCTATGTTGAGTTCCTAGATCTTTTTCACCTTTATTATTTTTGAAATGTTCCATTATGGGCTCTGTGTTTCCATGTGAAAGGTAGGTTGTTTCATTTTGACTGGAAAAAATTTAATTAACCGTTAATTTTGTAATTTAAATTCAACAGTTTTATTTAAATTAATTCTCTATAAATTTCATAAAATTGGTTTATTTATAACTCAATTCCACTGAATTTGGGGATTTGGATTTTATTTGGCATGGAATTGGTAAAAACTACCAATTCCATTGATTTAGGGTTTGTCTATGAAATTGATGGAAATTTTTGAAATTTAAATTTCTAGATTTAAATTATGTAATTGATTTGTTGAAATTTATTTCAAGGTTGTATTTGATAAAAATTTCTGTAAATGGTTTTGATAGAAACCCAGTGGTTTTATCTTGGAAAAATTTATTTCTTGATTAAAAACCCATTTGTTGGTTTTTAAATTTAAATTGGTATATTTGAAATGTTGGAGTTGGATTAATTGTCTTTTAAATAGTTTTAAAATAAATTTCCCATCATTGTTTGTTATTATAGAACATTCAATCCGTTATAGTTTGTGAGTTATTGGGATAATGCACTTTTTTAGGCTTTACAATTGAAACTAAACCTAGTGCAACAGGTCACACCCCTGATGAGATGGTGATGAGTCACATTTGGCATGTTTCATATGGACATGTGTATAAACATATTTTTGTGATCACCTTAAAGTGTGTGAGGATATCGTAGCCTAGAGCGACCATACCTTTTGGAATATTACCATGTTTTTCATTATTGCATTTGAAATATTTTCCATTTTTGTAATCCATTATAGGCATGCCTTATGAACTTATATGAACTGTTTTATATAAAAAGTTTATTAAGCTATTTTTTTAAAGTATTTGCTTCAATTGAAATATAAAGATTTATTTTTTTATTTATTCATTGAAATTTCATACCTATTTATTAAAATTGAATTCTTCATTTAGTTAATTAAATTTTTGTATCTATTATGGATTCTTTGGTGGGACCTTCACATCCTTCATGTGCCTTTAGGTGTTTGTAGATTATATTTTTCTAGCTTCTAGCATGGGTAAGGATCCACTTCGGGGAAGTAGCTATTGATCCATGGGCTTGTAGAGTTTCTTCCTTTCGGACTTGGGGTTTTAACCTGTTTTCTTGTACTTTTATATAGTACATTGGGTTGTTAACCGGTTTGACTTGTGGTACACTACTCCATGTGTAGTTTTTATTACATTCATTCTGATTTTTTATCTTCTTCTGTAATGTTTTTGTAAAAATCATTCCCACAATGATTTTTGTATGATTTTGGGTGCTTATTTCCAACCTGTGGGAATTTTTAATTCCCTTTATTCCATGTTAGTGTTGTCTTGGTTATCGAGTTACCAAGGTACCCGAGATGGTTCCAGAAATATTTGATTTTTATTGTCCCATTTTTGGTTTAATTTATTTTTTTGGTGTGTATATATTTTGAAGATAAGTGTTTTATGATATTTTAATTTTAATCTCTTTTTATATTGGGCTAATATAATTTGGTTTTTATTTTTTATTTTTTGTAATATAAAAATGGTTTGGTTATGATTTCATTCATTATAAAAGTTTTTTGTTTTGGTAATGATTTCTATTATGTATGATGAAGCTTTGAGTTAGAATGTTTTCTTTATTTAATTTTGTAGGGGATTTATTATAATAAATTAGTTACTTAATGTTTAAGGAGTATATATTAGTTCACAAGGCATATGAATTTTAAAATGATAATTCAAGTTTGGACTATGTGAAATATGCTTAAATGGGAATATTGGGAATGGGTTTTATTGATTTTGCTTATGAATTATGGAATTATAAAATTTAGGTATTGATTTTACATTAAATTTACGGAATTTTATAAAGAAACAAGTGATATAGTGAGTAAAAATCTTTAAAAAATGTTTCAAAGAGCTAACTCACACATTCAATTGGTCAGTTTCAGTGTGTAAAGTATATCAGGAATATTTATTTTTAGAATTATGAAATATGAGAATCAAAACTATATTTACATTACATACATGGTCCACATGTAAAAATCTATGTTTATTTTACATTATTTATTTTTATTAATCCTTGTACACAATATTACTATTATTCTGATCAATTTTGAATCATTATAAATGGTATAAGTTTCACCTATAAACATTTCTAATTTAAAAAAATCTTAGACTGATACAATATTAGATGATAGTTTATGAATTTTATAAATATTATTATAATGTCCCCTAACCATAAATGTGGTATAGATGTTTTTAATAATGAGAATAATTGTTTGGATATAGCAATGATGTTTTTTACTATGAGATGTGGTACATATATTATAGTGATTAGTTTTATTTTTTGAGGTGGAATGAGAATGTTTGGGATCTCAATTATTTGAAATCCATTCTAACTATATTTTTTGGAAAATTTTGTTAATTTAATGTATCTTTTGTACTTTTAAGGAAATTTAATCGAGGTTTTGGATATTATAGGATATGTGAAATATAACTAGGATTGATAACTCTACTATTTCTGAAATAAGGTTTTTTCATTACATTATAGTAAAAATATATTTGTTGGTATTCCTATAACACAGGGTCTAGAATAATCTATATAAAAAGAGAGTAACAATGAATTTTTCATCACTTCTATCAGTATTAATAGTTTCATCCATTAATTTCATGAAATTCCATATTCCTTCACCATATTTTAAAATTTGGTGATTATATGACCTCATATGTTCTGGGGAAATATATTTCTATAAAAATTTTGAAATTTAGGTTACAATTAAATAAAAAACATGAATAATAATTTTGAATGGAATTCTTCCATCCAATAATAAATAATCTTTTTTCTAAAATATTTATAACCATATTTGTGTCCCATAAAACATCATATCAAGAACCTGGACTAACAACCATATGTTTTTCGTAGGTTATTTCTTTTTGTGACACTCTTGTGTAATATAATAACTTATCAAGAATAATAACTGAGAAAATTCAAATGTTGTTTTCCTCTTCTTATAATTATCTATAAATTACTACTATGATTATGAATTTCTTATGTTTATTTATTTTTTATATGTAAATAATGAATATTTTAGGAACCTAAGAGGGTGTATATGAATCGAAAATGGATGCACGCTAATCTTATTATTAAAGAGTATAGATATGGAGATAATGTGTTCATCACATTTAAAATATATCATATATACTACCCTTATCAAATATATTTTCATGTTTCAATTATTATTATTCTAGAAAAAATAGTCTAGAAGAGTTGGAAGAACATTTTATTTTTCATAGAATAGATTAAGAGCTATAATTTTTGGACTAAACATGGGGAAAGGATAATCATTCACAGAAATTGGAAGGATATTTCAGTTTATAAATCATTTCATATGAATACCAGCGTAAACGATAGTGGAGATTGTATATAAAAAATAAAATGGAAATTGAAGATGACCTTCTTAATTTAGAAAAGTTGTTTGAGAAGTTAAATATGTATAATTAGAGGTCTTTGTATATCTTTTTTACTAAATACCCAACATTTTTAGCAGTATTGATGTTATGTAATTTTAAATATAGAATATAATGGTGTGAAACCAACATTATAGAACTTTATCGACTCTTAAATGATATACTACCAAAAAAATGAACATCCTTATTAAACACATGACACTAAATTAATGTTATGTTGAATTAGAATGATCTCTAAAAAATACATACTCATCCAAATGATTGAATATTATTTCTTAAGGACCATATATCACTCATAAAATATGTCATTTGAATGTGTTTATGGTACTTTCCTATCATTATACTATTTATAAGGCTATATGGATGTCTAGAAACCATGAGAAAACTAACATGGCATACAGATACAAGAATTAAATAAGGGAAACTATGTCATCAAGTAGACTCTCCTTAGAAGAAGATAATTAATTATGACTATCCTGAATATTGAAATGATCTAATAAACTTCTTTCTTGCATTTTATTCTTATAGAATAAATACTTTTTTATATAGAGTTGTACTCAAATTATATGGGAAGTTTTTTGGTAATTTATAACTTTTTCTCGTGGTTATGCATGTAGAGAAAATAAATTATAGTGTCACTTGTTATATCTAGAATAAATAACCTAGTAATAATAATGATACATATTTGGATACATTGAATAATGATCTACAGATGATATGAGATATATGTGTCACAATGTATGACTCTCACAGAGGTGAATATTTCACATTAATATCCATGTTATAAGGGTTGATAAATAAATTTCTTACATATAGAAATTTTTTAGGATATATCATTAATATAATTTTTGTGTGTCCTGTTTCTTATGAACACCAAATAATCATTTAAGTTGATACATTCTTTGATGACTATGTTTTTAGTAAATTGAACATTTTTACCCCGGCGACATAAATATTGATCATGTATGACAACATTCAATGAGAATTCCAAGCAATATTTTTGAAAAACATTACAATATTTTGTTGTAAAAAGATATTAATATTCTTTGAATTATTGTACTGGAATTCTTTGTACATCAGAAAATTTCTTGATTTCATGTATTTAGGAAAATATGTTTTTTTAAGTGTTATTGTTACATTATATAAAATTCCTATAAAAGTAAAATAATTCATCAAGTGTATCTTGGAAATTATTAACATGGAGATAAGGGAATATTTCGAACCAAGGAAGGGTAAAAGTTTGAATTTTCTTCTTCCATCATCTTACACTCTATCAAGATAAAAAATTATAATTTTTCATTATTAGAAATGGTAAAAAAGAAAGAGAGTGATGTTAAAAAAATATCAATAATTTTATTAAAATGACTAATTTGATGTTGTGGAGAAAAAAATCACAATACATCCATGTTTTGATGTAAAATTTGATATATGTCACTTTGTGGAGCATTATACCAAACAATGTATGAAATACATTAACTATAATATTATTCTTTTTCAAAGTCATATGCAGTAAAGTTATAGACCTGATAATGTTTTTAATCTTAGATAAAGAGGTTGAAGACATATTATGTGAGTTTGAGATGTTTTTACACCATCATTACTTGATAAAATGGTCCACCTAATGGTTCTCTTGGTTCGAGAAGTTCAACTATGTAGTCATGTCCATTATATATGGATGTACTCCATTGAATGATAAATGAATATTTTTAAAGGGTACATCAATAATAAAATTCATATATAAATTTTCATTGGAAAATAATGTATTATTGAAGAAGATTCTTAATTCTATACCAATTACCTATCAGATGTTGATAGCATCAGTATCCCAATGTATCATCATAGAAGATACCTTTTGGGGAACGGGATTTTAGAAAGAGATTTTTTTTTAAAATTACCATCACAGAGCAGGGGGATTCTCACCATTAAATTTTACATAATAGTGAATATTTTTATCCAAATGTTGAATCCCACAATGCAATTCTTATATAATTGAATATATCAAGGGATAAAGGATGGGTATCAAATACATAGATCGAATAAATTATATATTTTTTATGATATCATATTTATAAGGAGTTACCTAAAAAATAGAATTCAATTTCGGAATGACTTCAACAGATACCTAGGGGACCAAATTAAAATGTTAAATCGTACACTTTTATGTAATTAATGGTTATATATTCTATTCAAAATAACATGTTAATTACAGTATGATGAAAAATAGTGGAGTCATTCTTGTAGAATAAGTGATTCAAATATCTAGTTCCAAATATAGAAATACTATTTTTATAATATTTCATATTTTAGCATTATCAAACAGATATAAGAGTCTGATTATACAAAATTTCAAGTGCTACTTTTCTATTTCAAATGTGCAGGAAAATGGGAGTGTATTGAAAGTTGATGAAATGGTTTTCATAAATGTGTATTTATATAGATAAGGGGAATAGGGTGAGACATTCACAATGGAATCATAAGAAGTGTAGGTATTTTATATCTCATATCTTGAAAACAAGAACTAGTTTATTGTCTTATTAATGACTAAAAAACTATTGTGTTAGATGAAAATTTAATCAAGGATGTCCCTTTATTTAGTAGATCACAATAAATTTATGGATTTACAAATGTATAAAATTCTTTATGAGTTACAGGGGATGGTAAAGAGGTGATTTTGATTCTTGATAGTTGATCCAAATACCTTCAACCTTTAAATAAAATAAAAATAATTCAATTATCATGATAAATGTTTTTTAATGAACTATTATTTTCTTCATAATATTTTGTGTTCTATACTATATTATCATAATCAAAATTAAATGTTTGAAGACTCATATAGACAATAACATTTACATATAATGATGTTACCAATCTCAGGTAACAACAAGAATTTTACACTAAAATGATAGAATTATTATAGGATGAACAATATGTTGTTGAAAAAAAGAATGATGAAGCTTTACAATATTAACTAAATTTATCATAGAAATAAGTAGGTGTATAATATTTGAGGTTTTATATAATATTTGAAACCAATATGTTGAATCCAACATGTCAATGATCATTAGTTATGTTGGTTTTACAGTGAGAATGTATGTTCCAATTGATATAGATTCATGGTGCCATGTCTAGCTTGTAACAAAGGAAGCCCTTTGGGAAGAAATTAAGGAAATATTAAGATATAATTTCTCTATTTTGCCAAAAAAATATATAGTGAAACATTTATTTAATATTCATTATTTTTTGAAGAGTTTATTTATTTTAGATTTTTTACATAATAAATATATCTTAATGGTCATTGGAAAATACCACACAGGCTTTCGAACACTTCCTTCCATGTTTAAATTAGGGATAATGAGGGGAAAGTAAATATCTACCCACCAGTTACTTATCAAAACATTATAAAGTAGTAAATGTGGAATAATTTCATCATTAATGATAATAAAAACTCATTTTAGGAGCATGGTAGTTGATAATATTTTATTTGATGTTATATATTTTATCCAATTTCATTCAAAAAAATTAATTTATGAAATATTAAAGGAGTTCTGAAATTATAAAACATGCATCCAAACCAATGTACCCGTATCATAAAGAAAGGATGGGGAACACAACACTAGAGATGAAAAATGAATTCATCTTAAATCAAAAATAAATTTTTTATGTGATGTGAACCAACATATGTTTCTTTTATTATATATAAATTGTGGAATCAGAATCCAAATCCACTTCTATCCCACGACATGTGATATTAAAAGAGGGCCGCATAAATAAGGAGGGTAAACTAGTTGATGAAAACACAAAATCAGTATTGTAAACATGTGTAATTATGAAATAATAGTAATTCAATTTGATTGATAATAGTATTTCTTAAAAATATCTATCTATGTTCATATTTTTTATACAGTTTAGACACAAGAATTTATAGTGACCATACCAGAAAAAAACTACTTTCACTAGCTTTGATGTGGCCCAACCAATATGGTCATGTTATTGGTGTATTTTTTTATATTATCTCCTTGAATATATTTTGAAAATAAAAAATTGTAATAAGATACACATTAGGTGATTAAATTATTGAAGGCATAGAAATATTCTTTACAAAATATTATTATTCGTTCAATTTTTGGAACACCAATAAATCTGAAAGGATCAAAACGAACCAATGGTGGAAAAAATATCAGTATATGAAAAAACTAATTTTACCACTAGTTTTGAGGCTATTCATTCTCATCAACCACATACCTTACCTGAGGAAAAAAATTATGTACCAACCCTTTATCCTAAATGTCAATCAAATAACTTATGATAACTATATATTTCTAAAATTCTATAGGGTAATGTTGTATGTGATTTCTATCTATCAACACCCGTGCACCACCTTATTATAAGGGTTCTGGTTTCTAATACCTTGGAAGACATGCTTCATAACAAAGAACTCCCAAAAGATCACATGATAGTGGGGATTGAAGTAGCTCAAGATCAAAGCATTGAGTTTCCTATTACACTTGTTTATCCAAATATTAAAATCTTTGGTGATACTACTAGAATATTAATTTAGTGACCTTATTATCTTATAAATATACTTGTGGTATGTACTTAACAGTTTTTATTTAATTTAAAACCAGTAACTGTCGATGAAACAAAGGTCTAAAGTGAGCTTTTCTATTACCAAAGGATGAAATGATTGGGAAGTATAAGGTTAGATCAAAAAAATATATTAAATCAACCAATAAAATAAAAAATACTTTATGGGAGTATATTCTCCCGACCAGTTCCACTACCACATAAATTATAATTAAAACATCAAATAGAGGCCACATTGAAAGATAAAGATGATTCCTACAATCATCATGAAGATTAAATATTTGGAACTGTAATAAACAGTTGGTCTTTAGAGTACAAATGATATTCTCATGTTTTAAAGGTTATGAGTATCAGTTGTGAACACATACATAAGGTAAATTTTCATAATATTACTTTCCAAGAAAATTATCTACTATATTCATTAATGTTAATAACTCTTCACATTTCATAAAAGAGTTTATATTACTACGATATAATGGTAAAACTCTATGATGCACAATTTGGATTCATTAATCCCTGTATCATTTCTATATGCAATATATCATTGGAGTTTAAAAAAGATAATAAGGAAAAATATTAACTATGTGAGAAATTTTAGTAGAAAATAATTAACAATGAATACTTTTTGATTCCAATAATTTAGGGTGTAAAACATTTCAATCCTAACATATAAAATATGTTTTTATTTTTTCATTATATATTTTTATTTATATTTTTATTATAGGAAACACAAGATTCTAATCCCAATAAATTTTGATGTCCAAAATATTTATTTTTTGGATATAATACATTGATTTCCACCAAAACAACCAAAAATTATTTGTATTATGACTTTTTAATTTAGTGAAATAAATATTTTATTATTTAATATCAAATTATATATTTTAGTTTTTATTTAATGATAAATTTTTTATGACAAAGATATCTATAAATATAGGTAAATCATTGTATGTTTGTTGTAACTGAAAGTAAGAAGATTATAGATTACTTAAAATTGTAATAGATTAAGTTATATATAGAAATATTTAATAAAAAAATTATTTATTTTGGTCAATGTTTTTACAGTATATAATGTAAGATAATGACAAAAATTATAGATATTATATTTTAAAATTTATGAAGGATATCATATACCATAAAAAAAATAGTATCCTTGAATATTTAATTTCTAGAGATAATTAAATATTCATTAAAAATATTTCTTAATTGTTTTTATATATTTTCTCAGTACAACTAATAATTCCAACAATCTACATACTAAAAAGAAGAAGTAATTTTTTGTAGAGATTTGTGGGAAGCATACATGGTTTCAGAATGTTTTCTGGCATCAAATATAATTGATTACATACTATGTTTATAACCTATTATGGTTTATGACCATAGAGATCCACTTGAGATGTGAATCATCTCTATCATAATTCTAATAAATTATTTCGGATATGTTTATCAAGTATAATTATAATGGAAAAAATAGATTTTCATAGAAACTGGTGGGTATAATACATGTTGTCAGAATGTATACAAACATCATGGACAAGTGACTCCCTTCAACTTGTTTTGTTAACTTTATCACCATTTTATAAAATTTTTTAACTAAGTTCCTTACCATTTTTATTAGATACTTATTCTATAAAATTTACACATTAGTTCAAAACACACTTCACATGATTAAACTAAGTAAAAAAATTTATTTTTTTTCTTTAAGAAGATGATCCATATGTCCTTTTTGGATGTATAGAAATTAACCAGATATCAATTCGACATTTATTATGGTTTATATAACTCAAATTGTGTGTTTTCAATACAAAAATGTCATTTTAGTTTAAATCATGTTTGGATCTCCAAAACCAAAAAAATGATCTTTTATTATTTTTAAACAATATTAAATCAATCCTTAATTTATTTTTTATATGTAGGAATCAACCACACATTTGTATGACACTTGATGCGGTCGGTATGAATCGAACTATGTGATTTCAATACTAATGTGTTAATTTTTTAAAAAAACATATCAGGTGATCAGAACCAATAAAATGATCCCATATTATTTTAAAACATTAGGAATAATTTCCATAATTTATTTTTCACATGTCATAATTTACTTTATGCCAATTTGAAACAGGATTTCATTGGTATGACTCAAAGCGATTGTTTTCATTATATGTGTTCTTTTAGATTAAAATTAATTCCACAAAAACAAATCTAAGAAAATGATCTCAAACATTTCTCAACCATTACAACAATGATCCATAATTCTTTTTTGGCATGTAGTAATTGATCTAACATCAATATTACTCCTAATGTGGGAGGTATGACTCTATGTACACGTTTTCAACATTAAAGAGTCATTTTAGTTTAAAATGTTCATCAAATACCCAAAACCATGAAAATTAGATAATATTTTTTTGAACCATTAGGAAAGTGATCTATATTTCATTTTTGATGTGTTGTAATCCACCGCACATAAATCAGATGGATGATGTGGTTGATAGGACTTGAAGATCATGTTTTTTATATAAGATTCATTTTGAGTTTAAAATGTGCATCACATAGTCAAAAATTAAAAAACAAAATTAAATTATTTTGAAACTTTTTAAAAGAGCCCATAATTCATTTCTTACATATAGGACTCAACCTCACTTAAATCTAACATATGATGTGGTCGGTATGACTTGAAGTTATTTTTTTCAATATAAAATTTCTATTTAAGTTTAAAATTAGGATCACATAACCTAATCTAAGAAAACAGATTTTATTATTATAAAACATTAGGTTATAGATCCATAAACCATTTTTTTATGTATAGGAATCAACTTCATGTCATTTCGATAGATGATGTAGTCGATATGACTCAAAGTGTGTGTTTTCAATATAGATCTACCATTATAAATTAAGATGCATATCAAATATCCCAAACCGAGAAAAAAAAGATAAAATAGTTTTAAAACATTATTAAAAAGATCAATAATATATTTTTTATATGTAGTAACTAACCACAATTCAAACTGGCACATGATGTGGTTAGTATGACTCAAACTGTATATATTCAATATAAGTGTCATTTTAGTTTAAAATGTGCATCACATGTCCAAAACTGAGAAAAAAATCTCAAATTATGTTTAAACATTATTATAATAATACATAATTCATTTTTGATGTGTAGGAATTTACCACACAATAATCTGAAAAATGATGTAGTCACTATAACTCGAAGTGTGTTTGTAATATAAAAGTTTCATTTTAGTTTAAAACATGTATCACATATCCAAAACAATGAAAATGATATATTATTGAATTCAAATTATATGAAAATGTTACATAATATATTTATAACATTTATGAATTGACTACACAATGGTCTGACACATGATGGGGTCGGTATGACTTAAAGTGCGTGTTTTCAATATAAGTGTCATTTTAGTTTAAAATGTTCCTCACATCGTACAAACTAAAAAAAATAACATGGTTTATATAAAAACATTATAAAAATGATCCATAATATATTTATTCCTTATATGAATCAACTACTCATGAATCTGATACACGATGAGGTTGGTGTGACTCAAATTGTGTTTTAAACATAACTGCCATTTTAGTTTAAAACATGCCTTAAATAGAAAATACTGAGAAAATAATCTCAATATTTTTTCAAACATTAGTTTAATTATCTGTAATTCAATTTTGATGTATAGGAATTGAATTCATGACAATTTGGTAGATGATTTGGTCGGTATGAATTGAATTTTGTGTTTTCAATATAAGTTTCATTTTAGTTTAAAATGAGGCTCACATATCCAAAAGTGAAAAATGAGATTGGATTGCCTTTAAAAATTAGGAAAATGGCCAATAATTTATTTTTTATGTGTATAAATTTACCACACAATGATCATACACATGATGTGTTTGGTGTGACTTGAAGATTGTGGTTTCAATATTATTTTGAGTTTGTTTAAAACGTACCTCATAAAGAAAAACTTCAGAAAAAATGCTCATATTTCTTCCAAAATTTAAAACAATTATCAATAATATATTTTTTATGTGTATAAATTATCCACATATTATCCCAACACATGATTAACTGATAATATCATTAATATATATGGTAATTAAGAGTATAATTTATCATATACAGATTATATAATATTAAAATTATAATTTATCTGTTTTTTATTTTGTGTTACAAAAATAAACCTTCGTTTTATTTCATGGATATAGTTCTATATATATTATTATATATTTAAAGAGTATTTTTGTTTTTATTCGGTATATGGGTTGTAATGGTTACACCACAAAATTAAAAATAAAACATTGTATCTAAGAGCATGTATGACACAGAACACCAATCGCATAAGGGAATATAATAACCTGAGAATTTATAATATATTAAATAAATTAAATATATATTATCGCTTGCAATACACACAACACCAATTTATCTTTTCTTATACACAATAGTGTGTTTTTTCAATGGCTTGTGTTATACGCAAAATCGTGTTTTACCGAATAATAATATATTATTAAAATACTATTATATAACATAATAATAGTTAAACTAGCCATTAAAATTATAGTTTACGAAAATTATTATCTAAATTAAAAAAATGTATGGTTTATACAATTATAAAATTAATTAATGGGTTAGTAATTAATTAGAAATGAAAATATAAACCAATTGAATGTAAAGGAAATGTTATTATTTTTATGCTCAGAAATGAATTTTGTCATAATAAATTAAATTTATTATAAGTAGTAAATCAAATTACTGAAATATATATGTTATATTCAATAAAAAAATTTTTATAACCATCCAACAAATTTTATAAACATATGATAAGAATAATCTCAATATTACACGTAAAAACCTATATTTTTATTAAGGCACTTTTACCTCTTTTTAATGGTGAACCAATTTTAAATATAATTTTTGACACTATTATGAATCATATATGTCAAAATAAACTTATTCATTGTAATATAAACATAAAAATTAACTTAGGGTAATTTTTTGTTATTTTTCTATGAAGATTCATTTTTTAATGAATAAAAAAAATACTCATATTTAATTAAAAATGTCTTTTTATTATGATTCATATATAAGATAAATTTTGTTTTATATTGGTTTTAAATATTAATTAAAAAATATACTTCTCAATTAATACAATTTATACAATTTTAATCAATTTCACTTTTACATTGACTATAGAAACATATCTAACGTTTGGTTGTTTTTTTCTTTAATACCACACATTGTTGTCCCGTCTATGGGGTTAAATTTAAATTATTTTCCTCCACTTTTGTTATTTAAATTTGGAAAAATGGATTCCATATTACGAATCATAAAAATTTAAAATTTATAAATAGTTAATCATAGTTTTTGATGAAAAATATTAGTGATAGTAATTAAAATTAATTACAATGATTAATGATACATTATGATTAATGAGGAACTAAACCATATCCTTGAGGCCTAAAAAACCTATTAACATGTAAAAAATATATTTAATGCCCATATTTTTACCCTATCTTCCCTTTTGTCAAATTTTTACTATTATTGATTGACTTTCAATAAAAAAATTGTTGGGGTTCTTCTCTTTTAAAATATTACCAGAGTGACACTCCTCCATTATAAAAGTCCTCATTTCCTCCCACTTCCTCACACATCTAAAGACAATTAGTTTGGTCCAATATCCTCACAATTTACTCCTAAACATCCCTCCCTTAATTTTTGAATCCTCTTTTTCAGTATAAATCAATTTACATAATCCTTTTTGTGCAAACCAAAAGTAGTTACATGATTTAAGAAGTAATGTCCTTCCTAAAGCTCTTTAATTTTATTTTCATTCTCCAATACCTCAAATATTTTTATTCCATGATTATATAAGAAAACCAATATCCTAAATATACTATGATGTTTTTAAGTTTAGTTTTTTACCATCACTTACACACACCTCCATCTAATGGGTAATGAATATATTGTTTACATGTATGGGGAACTGCCGCCTCACAAAATGATGATTGTTCAATTATCCATTACAATCATTCATGGTATCCATTATGATAGAAAAATTATATATATATATGATATATATGAAATTTATAATTTATTTATCCCTCTGTAATTTTTATTTAAAATATACCTTTATGCTTTCCATCTTGTGTAAATACAAAAATTTGGTTTAAGGAAGTGTGGACTACCGCCCCTTAAAAGCGATGTGATTCATTAACATGATACATTAAATGTATATATGATGGGTTTAATTAAAAATATGTAACATAAAAATTTATATATGAAATTTTTGACATAATTTTCTTTTTGTAAGTATAAAATATTTTATTTTCTTTATTACCCTTTCACACACTTAAAAAGTGATAACAACTTTCATGGACGTGTGGAATACTGCCTCCTCTGCATGAAGTGATTCCTTTAAAATCACAAAAATTATATATTTATGTATATATGATTAAATAATATTGGTTTATTATATAATTATCATTCTAGAAATATTGACGTTACTTATATTCTTTCATAATAGATCATTGAAAAATGGGAATATTACTCATGCATACATACGGCTTTTTGTCTCTATTATTGTAACGTTGGATCATTTTTCATAACCATCATTAATAAATGGTGTTAAAATTTTAATTTATGTAAAAATATGATAATTATTTCATGAATTTTATTCAGGATATTTTTATATAATGACCCCTTTTACCATAACCGACCTACAAAAGTTTTTTTGACATATAAACTAAATTTCATCAAAACAGCTAACATAAAATTAATTATTAAATAGTTTTACAAAACATGGATATAATTGAAATATAAATAATGATAAATGTGAATTTTTTTTTTTAAGAATTTATAAAATTAACATAATTTCATTATACAATATGTTAAAGGATGTTCACCTAAAAAAATTCATGGTACGAGATTCTTGTACCATTTTCATTCGGTGAGTCATACTTAATTGATGTGCACCTAATTTCTTATATATGGTGTCTTTACTACAACATTGAAATGTAATATCATGATTAAATCATTATTCATGGTATTTCAGTTTTAATTTTAAGTATTATTTAAAGGGGATTTGAGTTAATAGTTACAAAGTTGAATATAATTTCATAATTCAATTTAATTTCACTGAGTTATATTACTTCCTCATTGTCATTATTATTCTAAGATTATGTGTGTAGTAAATTTTTACTATATATTGTTGAATTCCAACTTCACTTAGGTATATTTAAAATCGATACACATAATATAATCATTGATTGATTTTTTTACTTCAATTTTATATCATTTTCAAGTGTTTATTTCATAATCTCATTTTATTCGAGATTGTAAGACCATGAATTTCAATTCAAAGAAATTATTGGATAATTTTTCAATAACCATTTTAATTTTAATATCCTATAGTTCTTATAGAACTTTATCATGTATTAGTACCATTTTTACACACTTTGGTACATAATTTATTTTAGAAATTGTTTTTAAAAAATCAGACATCATTTCTCTCAATAGTCATAGAACCTCTTTTCTTTACAAATTTATATTTTATTAAAGTGTTTTCAAAAAAAAAAATAAAACTTTTAAAAATGATTTAGTATATAAATTTTTACCCATTTAATATACCAATTTCAACAATGGAATTTTTTTCTTTCCAAATGAAGCATTTTTTAACCTTTTTAGCACACAAAAGAAATATGTTTTTACCTCTTACGTAATGTACAGATTTACCCACTTTCATTTCATAGAATCTTTATTTTCATTCTTAAAAGGTTAATTTTAAAAGCACTATTTGATTATTATTATTATTATTATTATTATTTTATATGATTCATATATACGGAATTTTTTCTCAATTTATATTCCATTGCGACTTATTTGTCATTATTCACAAATTCACTTTTATTTGGCATATATATCATCCTTTAACATGTTATATCATTAATATTCTTACTCTCAGGATATAATATGTTTTATTTGATATTATGTATTCATTGGGAATTATTATTTAAACATTTCAAAGTGGTATGGGACTCTTTTAAATTTTTAATGATTAATGTTCTCAAGAATGTCCCTAATGATTATCATTACAATCTCACTTCTTTTGGTGATTTTTAGATTTATCTTAAAACAGCCACTCTATAGTACTCGTTTTTCATTGTAATTTTACTTGAATATCTATTTTCTTATACAATAGATATTTTTATTATCTGAACTATATACCATCTTATATATGGTGTTTACTTTAACAGTTATTTTATTAAATAAGGAATTATTAATAAATATGTATTTCTGATTCAATACTGTTTTTTGATAAGGCATAATATTTATCTGGATGATTAAATATGATAAATTATTTATACTGAAAATGATGGGTAGATCCCAGAAATTATATATCTCTTTGATGAATCAATAGGATCTCATGATATAAATAAGTTACACAAATTAAATGGGTTTTTATCTGTAGTTTTAAACCTTCTTGTGGTGGGTATTGATAGTATAGGTTTTTACATGACTAAGACATGTTGTAAATTAACAAATCATTTCCCTCATTTAGTTATATTAATTATTCATCCATGAGGTTTGTTATTGAAATATCTATTGATACATTTCATTTTATTTCATTGATTAAATTGCATGTGTTTAATTTATTTACCTTCCATATTGACTTTTCATTATCTAGTTATTTGAATAGCATGTGTTATCAGTTTTATACCTTGATTTGATAATTTATTCTCATCGATTCATTATTTATTCTTCTTTACTTTTCATTATTGTGAATTTTATCTCACCATTATTATGTTTAATTCCCCTGGGTAATGAAGAATATATATTTGAATAAACTTTCAAGGATACAGTTAATTTCATTTATTATGATTTGTGTTTATGTTTTATATTTCCCAATGTATTATTTGAATCATGTATATTATCTAGATTTCCATAACTATTAAACTAATCTGTCCTTTGAGATTTTATTCCATATAACCATGTTAATGTAATAAAATAACACAATGGATCTGGGCTTCTAGGGTCCGAGTATTATAGTTGGTATTAATGGAAGTTTAAATCTAACCTTTGAAAAAAGATTTAGAAAAAATAGATTAGGGAACACAACCCTCAGAATTACATTGAAGATAAGTATACAGTAACATCTATGAATTTTTTTCAAGGTATATATTATGTGGATATTATTAAAAATACATCCCTGTATGAATACTACAAGTGGACATGATTCTGGAAATGATTTACCTCGGAGAAAAAACACTGATAAGGTGTATCAAACCTAACTTGGGGTAACCTGGAATATGATAATGATCCTTAATACACACCTAGTTTTAAACTACTAGGTAATATAATTATAATAATTCACATTTTCTTTACAAACCATTATTATGGATTTTTACAATGAATATCCTAGGTTAAACCTAAAGAGTTTTAGATTAAAGATAAGGTTTTATGGTTTGAAATCAAATAAATGATATTATACATAAACCCTACACTAAGGAAGAACCAATGTTGAAATAAATTAGTTGAAGTATTTATGTATTTAGGATGTATTGAAACCATAGTCAAGAGGCTATTTAAGGATTAAATTTCAATTATGTCCATTAGATTTATTTTTTATGTTATACTAATATGGTTATAGAAAATGACAACTTGTATGTTATTTGAAAACCTATAAATTGTGGAAAGGTTATGGGGATTGAACCCATGACTGAAGGATGATAAGGTTTTTGTGCCTACCACTAGACACACGATATCCTGGTTTATGTGTAATTATGAAAAAAATTTGATGAATAAATATTAATGATTAACGAGTAGTGTTACTTCTTAAGCTTAGAAATTAATATATTAACCATATTAACTTTAGAGAATAGTTAGAGACTAGTATTTATACTTGTCACTCTTTTATGGGCCTTAAGGTCCATTAAATATCTTAGTGCTTCAGGGATAAAAGTTAATTTTTGGAAACCCATTTCTTGAGGTAAGGGGTGAATTTTAATTTGATAGAATTACAACTAAAAGATGAAATTATAATTATGAAATTGAAATTTATTAAGAAATTATATTCTTATGTAGTAAAATAATTACTCAACATTAGAAAAATGATAAAAAAATGTGTTGTCCTAATACCTTATTTTTTTAACTCATAGTCGACTAAATCATTATATATTTATGGATTTGAGGCCCCCAAATTTCTGTTGATAATTCAATTTTATGTGATTGATGACTTAAATCGCTCCTTATAAATATTTACACGTTTCCTCCAAGAATCTATCTCTACTTGTCACTAGTGTTCTCATGCTTAGAGACCTAGTTATATGTTATTCTATGTGACCCTTTTATTTTACATTATCTCTTTTCAAGAGGGTGTTTTAAAAATCCTTTACATGATGTAGGATTTCAAAATAGGAAATATTAGAAAATATATCACAAATTTTTATTTTAAATTGTGGGGTTGTAATTTAAATAAGGTGGGGAGAATGTAACACCGAGAAACACTAAAATAAAACATTGTATCTGAGACAGTGTATGACACACAACACCAATAGCATAAAAGTATATAATATTATAATAATTTATAAAATATTAAATAAATTAAATATATTTCAAATATTATAATATATGAAACATTGATTAATCTTACCTTATATGTAAGAGCTATTTTGTTCAATGGCTTGTGTAACATGCAAAACTGAGATTTATCCAATAATAATATATTATTAAAATATTTTTAATTAATATAATAATACTCAACCTAACCATTAATATTAGTGGTTATTAGTATTATAAACTAACTTATGAAATTAGATCGTTTACATAGATATTAAATTAATTAATCGGTTACTAATTAATTAGAAATGAAAATATAAACTTAATGAAAATGAATGAAATATTATAATTTTTATACTCACAAACGGGTTTTGTCTTAATAAATTAAATTTATTACATTTATTTAATGATATTAATGAAATATATATGTTATATATTCAATAGAATATTTTATAAAATCATCCAATATATTCGATAGACATAAGATAGGAATAAACTCAACATTACATGTAAAAACCTATATTTTTATAAACAAAATTTTACAGCCTTTTAAAGGAGAACCTATTTGAAATCCAATTTTTTACACTATTATGAATATTATATATCAAAATAGATTTATTATTTTAAATAAAAACATATAAATTATCTTAGGGTAATTTTTTGGTATTTTCTACGAAGATTATTTTTTTAATGAATAGAAAAAAAATACAAATATTTAATTCAAAACCGATTTTTTATCTAATTTATTTATATAGTTAAATTATGTTTTATATTTGTTTCAAGTTTTAAGTAGTTAAAATTATAATATATTAATCCAATTTATGTCATTTTAAACAATTTCACATTGAAATTGACTCCATAAACATAGAAAATATGTCGATGTTTTTTTCTTTAAAGACCTGCATTGTCGTCCCGTCTATGGGATGAAAGTTAAATTAACTTTTACAAATTTTGTGATTGAAATTTGGATAATTTTATATCATATTATTAATAATAATAATTTATAATTTCTTATAATTTCAACATAGTTTTCTACCAAAAAAAATTGGTGAAAGTAATTAAAATTGACTACAACAATGAAGATAAATTTTACTTAATAAGGAACTAAATCATAACCATAAGGCCTAAAAGGACCACAAAAACATGTCTAATAGATATTATATGGCCATATTTTTACCCTATACTCTATTTTATTTACATTGGACCATTATTTATCCATCATTAATAAATAAATTTTGGTGGGGTTCATTTATTTTAAAATATTACAATGGTGACACTCCTCCTCCATTTTAAAGGAATCATTTCCTCCCACTTACTCACACATCTAAAGACAAATAGTTTCAGAAAATATCTTCCTAATTTAATCCAAAATATACTTCCCTTACTCCTAGAAGACATCATTTTTTATAATTAAATCTGAGGAATCCTTTTGGTTCAAACCAAAAGGAGTTACCCGATTAAGAGATAATGGAATTCCTAAAGCACTTTAATTTTATTTACATTATACACTCCATAAATCTTCTTATTACATGCTTATATAACATAAAAATATCATAAATATACCATTATTTGTTTATTCTAAGGGTTTTACTCTCACTTACACACACCTATATCTAATTGGTAACGAACATACTGTTTACGCATAAGGCGGACTACCTCCTCACGAAATGTTGATTGTTCATTTTTCCATTACCACCTCTCATGTCTGCCAATATGATGGAAACTCTATTGAATATGATATATATTATATTTATAATTTCTTTATTCCTCTATAATTTTTATTTATAACATACGTTTATGTGTCCCATCTTGTGTAAATACGATAATTTCATTTAAGGAAGTGTGGAATACCACCCCCTCAAAGCGATGTGATTCATTCACACAACACAATGAATCTATAACGGATCATTTTATTTTAAAAAATCTGAAAATAATATATATATATATATATGATATTAATAACATAATTATTTTTCTAAAATATAATATATATCATTTTCATTATTACCCTTTCGCACACTTAAAAAGTGATAATGTCGTTCATGAATTTGTGGACTACTGTCTCCTTAAAACAATGTGATTTCTTTAAAATAACAAAAATTATATATATAATTATATATTATTAAATAATATTTTGTTATGATATAATTATTCTTCTATAAATATTTAAGTTACTTACCTTTTTTCTAAAATGATCATTGAAAAATGGGAACATTACTCATGCATACATAAAGTCTATTGTCTCCCTGATTGTAACGTTGGATCATTCTTCATATCCATATTTATTATTGTTTTTAAAATTATAATTTATTTAAAAATATGATAATTATTTCATAACTTTTATTATGGATATGTTTATATATTGAACTCTTTTATTATAGTGCACTAACCAAAGTTTTTTTTGAAATATAAAATGAATTTGGTCAAAACACCTGATGTAAACTTAATTGTTTATGTAGTTGTAAAAAATATAGTATTAAATGAAATAAAATTTATAATAAACATAAAGAATGTTCTGAATAAATTATAATATTAACATAATCTTATTATATAGAAATTTAAAGGATGTTGACCTAAAAAGAAACTCAAGGTAAGGGATTCTTGTCTCATTTTCACTCTGTGAGGCATGCATAATTGTTCATAACCTAATTTATTATATATGGTTTATGTACATCAAAATTTACATGTAATATCATGACTAAATATTTATTAAGGTTATTTTTATTTTCAATTTTATGTATTTACTTTTAGTGGATTTGAGTTAAATGTTACCAAGGTGAATATAATTTCACAACTCAATTTCCTTTTACAAAGTTATATTACTTCCTCATTGTCATTAATATTCTAAGATTATGTGTGTATTTTCATTTATACTTCTATTATGTGGATTTACATTTTATTCAAATTAGATACTAATTTATTTAATTCTACATTCATGTTATATCCTTTTCAAGGGTTTATTTCACAATCTCATTTTATTTGAGATTATTAGTACAAGATTTTCCAATTGAGGAAATTATTGGATAATTGTTCAATAAAAATTTTAATTTTCATATTCTCTAGTTTTAAATTATCCTTATCAAGAATTAGTTCCATTTTTCATGCTTCAGTACACAAGGTGTTTGAGAAATTGTTTTTAAGAAAACTCGACAATATTTCTCTCTTTATTCACAGAACCTGTTTTCTTATCTAAACCATGATTTATTAAACTGTTTTAAAAAAAATATTAACCTTTTAAAATTTATTTATTAGATAAATTTTCACCAATTTTTGTCTTTTACCAAAATTATTAAAGGAATATTCTTGACACTTTCTGAATGAATCGTTTTTTAACATTTTTACCAAACAAATGGAATATTCTTTTTACCTCATATGGAATGTAAGGATTTACCCATCATCATTTCTTGGAAGGTTAATTTTCCGGTATAAAAGGTTAATTTTAAATGTTTTATTTAAGGATTATTATTTTTGGTTCTTTTGATTCATATGTAATGTATTTAATCTTAATCTACATTATATTGTGACTTATTTGTCATTATGCACCAATTCCCGTTTATTACCGACCTTTATCATGTTATATAATGAATATAAGTACTATCATGATATTATAAGTTTAATTTGATGTTATTACTTCATATGGAATTATGATTTAATCATTTCAATGTGGTATGAGATGATTTTGAGTTTTTAATGATTATTCTATTCAAGAATGTTCCTAATGATTATCTTTGCAATCTCACATATTTTTGTGATTGTTACCTTTATCTAGAAACAATTACTTTATTGTAATCATTTTTCATTATAATTTTACTTGAATAAACATATATTCATACAATGGATATTATTATTTCCTAAACCATATACCATCTTACATATGGTGTTTAATTTAATAGTTAATGATTAACTGGGGAATTATTGATAAATCTGTACTTCTCATTCAATACATTTATTTGATAAGGAATATTTCTCTTTTGGATTATTCAATGTGAGGATTGATTTATAATGGAAATTATAGGTGGATCCTAGAGTTTATATAGATCTATGATGAATTGACAAGTTCTCATGAGATAAATAAGTTTCACAAATTTAACGGGTTTATATCTATTGTTTTAGACTTTCTTATAAAAGGTCTTAACATTATAGGTTTTCATGTTCCTTATACATGAAGTACATTAAGAAATCATTTAACTCAGTTTTAGTTTTTACTCATCTATGAAATTTTTTATCCATATATATATGTATACATTTAATTTCAATTAATTGATTAAATGGAATGTGTTTTAGTTATTTACCATTCCATATTGATTCTACCTTATCTAGTTACTTGAATGGCATGTGTTATCAGTTATTTACCATACCATATTAATTTATTCTATTTGATTCATTATTGATTCCTATTTACTTACCCATACAAATAATTTGAGCTTCAACATATTATGTTTCATTTACAAAGGTTATGAAGAAAAAATCCTTGAATAATATTTCAAAGATACAGTAAATTTCTTTAATTATGTTTCAGGTTTGTTTTTTCTATCTCCTAATTTACAATGGTAATAACGTATATAATATGAATTCCCAATACTTGTAAACTAATCTTCCCACTAGTATTGGGTTCCTTATAATCATGCTAATGAAATAAAATAACACACCAGCTCTTGGCTTCTAGAGTTGGGGAGATATAGTAATTTTTTGGCTAATTATAAATATGAAATTAACATAAATAAATATTAAGTTAATTTTGAATTGAAATGATAGTGAAATGTTTTATTTGTATTCAAATCTAGTTTAATATATATTTATATTCCATTTTATTTATTCTCATTATGTTGGATTTTACAAGGTTGTTTCATGACCGCTTTTGGGATGTGGTTTGGTAGTAGTAGAAATGGCCTTTAACAGCGCTATGGGAAGAACTAAAAAGGGTCATTTTTAATCACTTCACCTCCTTATATTTAATATTACACTTTATCAATGATTCGTTTATTACTGATAAAGATACACTTTAATAACACTAAATCTAGTAATGATAAATTATACCATTTATCAGCATTAAATAAAAAGTGCTGATAAATATACCCTTTATCAGTGCTTTATCTAGTACTGATTAAGGGATCTATTATCATTTATTCATCAAGATTTGATAAATGATAGCCTTTATTAGTGATAAATAAAATTCATTTTTTAAAGATACACTTTATCATCACTTCATCCAGCGTTTATAAATGATACCCTTTAATAGAACTAAAAAACACTAATAAAAGTACCATTTATTAGTGCACTTTCTAGCATTGATAAAGGGAGATGGATTTTAAAATATCTTAGATTATAAGCGCTTTTATGTTCTGACAAATCTCTTTTTTAGAACGGTTAAAAGTGTGTTTTGTCATATTTTTTATAGATCAAAAATATTTTACTAAATTTTAATTTCTATGTAAGGACTTGTGATGATGTAATAAACAAACAATAAAAATAAAACCATTAAAATCATTTAAAAAATTAGGCACTATATTAAATCATTTATATAAATGTTAAATAAATAATAAAATGGAATTTTTAGAAGGTTTCAGGTCTATGGTTTTAAATAAAATAAGTATAATGTTAACCATTCTAAAAGTTCATGTGAAATCCCAGTAAAATCTTTGATATGATAAAAATAATAATTTTGAAAACACATATCATAATTATTAATATATTATAAAGAATATTTGATAATTTTGAGACAATTAGAAGACTTGTCATTGGAATAACCTAAGAATTCATTTAGGGGATTATAAACCTACAACCATAATAATTGGGAAGCACGCACAAACACTATGATCCCATTATAGCTTCCCAAAAATAAGAAAATCCCTAAAAATATATTATTTAATCAAAACATTAAAAATACTAAAATCAGTATATTATCAAAATTAAATAAAACCTTTAAAAATACCGCATAGAAGAATTCTAACACCGAGAAATTGAAATTCCATAAAAATTAAAAATATTGATGTTTCTATTTTAAAAAAACATATAGGGAATGTTGAGGAAGTGTGTGAGGTGGTAAAACATTTTTTGATGAGGCATGATATACCATAAACGGTACTTATTTGGCATGTCAGAATCCTATGGAAATATATTCAATTGGAAACATAAAGATAAAAAATTATTGTTTGGTATGTTAGAATTGGAAATATTGGAACCCCATGGTTCTATCAAATGATGGAATTTTTATTCCCTTCCAATAAAGTGGAACATAGATTCTATCATCCATGGGATATATTTTTCTCTACCCCTATATGTTCCACCCTTCCACTCTAGATAACACACCTCACTACAACTATAGAAACCACTTTTCTTGATCATCCATGTAACACCCACTGTACCCTAACACCATCAGACCCTTCTATTATTCCCCAACCACTATGCCGCACTATTTTACCAATTTATTATGAAGTGATATATTGAAGGGTAAAAAATGACAATGGATAATTGTGGTGTGGTGAAGAGGCCAATGATGATAGGGAAAAAATGATGAATGTGATGACCCAAAATTTTATCAATTAAAATTTTACCTTTCTATAATTATGTCACATAATATAAATCACATAAAATCACCTAGATAACACAATGAAAACTTTTTAAATAAAGAAATAATTAAATTAGCGGTATTTACAGAAATTAAAGAACCTGAACTATTAGAATAATACCTTGATCTTTGGAATAGTTGCATAAACCTTAAGAATAGTAAATCAGCCAATAGAATACTAACCAAAACCATGAAAGTGTAAATTAAATTTATCCATATTATAAATGAAAATATTATATTGTTATATCAAAGTATAAATAATTAAATGTATTAAAAATGGTAAATTAAGAGTTGGTATTTTTATAAAAAATAAAAGTTTATTTACAATTTTATATTTAATATAACGATTTCGAAGAAAATTAATTTTCATAAAATAAATTATTAAATTAATATTTTATCGTCTTATTATTATAATATAATATTAAGATACCTTAATTAATTTTTTAAATTTTTAAAAAATAAGTTATATTTTTAAAATGGGTATTTTTATAGTAAATGTTAATTTTAATTTAAAAATAAATTTCACATATTTATAAAATCAATTTCATAAAATTGAGTTCATTTATGAATTATAAACATCAAAAAATTGTTATGGTGGGTTTTTGAGAATCTTCTAAAATAGTTGAATTTTTGTGAATAGTGAAATAAAATAATTTCCGATAAAACCTAAATACATGAATTATTGTTTCATGTATGGTGTATAGATGATAAAAGAACCATTAGATAGAACTAAAATTCACTAGTTATTTTATTTAGTCATTATAATCAACACTATTCATATTCTTGATCCAGAATAATAATAAAAAATGAATAAAATAATCAAAAATCACTCCTCTCCTCCACTATAAATACCACCCCTCCCTACATCTCCCCCCCACACACCTCAAAAGCCCTAAATCCTTTCAAAATTATTACCAACACTATTCCAAAGTCTCTAACCCTTGTAGAGGATCCCTTTTTATCAAAAAATTACCAAAACCAATTCCCCTAATGTGGTTCTCAAGGAGATGAATTGAAAAGGTTAAAAACTCATTATTTTCCTTTTAATTTCTTTTCAATTTCTTTTAATTTATTTTCCAATACTTACCTCCCATTATCCAAGTGACATCATAACTTTAGTAAATTTTATATAGTGTAATTTTGTTTTTTTAATGTAACAACCCATTATCATTTCTCTTCCCCTTGATTGTTTTTCTAAAAATGAAAACATCATTCGTGATGTGTTAATTTATCACATTCAATGATAATGAGTTTTCAATTTCCATTACCATCATAAAGGTTAGTAATAAAACCATTTTTATTGTTAAATTTTTTTATAATATTTGTATTTTAGATTATTTAATATTATGGAACCATTATATATTCATAATATAAATTAATAAAACCAAACTACTTCATAATGATTGAATAAATGCCAAAATAATCTAAACACGTATCATTAATGTTTTATCCCATGAATAATCCTCACATCTAGAAAAACAATTATAAATAAAACCATTTAATATTATTTAATTTAATTAATAACATATAATTACAATTCTAGATAACTTTTTTCATATTACATGAAATTTAATACATGTATACAAGTTGACCGGTCATGAAAACCCCTGAAATAGACGCTCCCAGAATGATGAAATTGTATCTTATAATTTCTCAAAAAGGTCATAAATGAAATTCATAAAATTATGAAAAATTAAATACATGTTAATTAAATTCCTAATTAAATTATCATTGAACTTTATTTCATAATCTAGTACATTAATTACAAGTGAAAAACATTTTTAACCCTCAGGTAAGGGATTCCTTCAGAACATCCATTTTTTCCTTCAGGTTCTATTTTATCTCTATTTAATCCTATGTAATTATTCTTTATTTTAATAAAATTATTATAAATAATATTTATTTATTCCAAAATAATTTTTCTATATCATATCACCATTCTTTTATGGGGAAATCTTTTTTTTGAAATCATCCCTTCTCAATTCTTTTCGATAATCTGGCCGATTAAAGGGAACATCCTGATTTCTCATCCATTTTTAAGTGAACAACATAATATTTTTTATTCCACCAATTATTTTATAAAATCCATCATTTTATAATATTATACTATCTTGGTTCATTTCTTTTTTTAAAAAAAATATTTTTTTTCCTCTTTAAACACTCTTTAATATTTTTCTTACACCACACTATAATGTTTCATTCCCAATGTCTATTAAACACTCTTTTATGTGTTTTGACCTCATTTTGACATATCTTTTCATTATATATGCTTATTTTACATTGTTAATTTCCATGTATGATTTAAATACATTTTTTTATGGACACCACTATGGTATTCTATTTTTTTATTACTTATGAAATTTTTCTGATACCCAATTCTCTCCATGGATAATTGTTATGATTGATTAATCTTATGGAACACGTATACATGAACATGTTGGGTTGGGTTCACCTAGTTATCACTACAATTCATTGGGTATTTTTTAGTATCAGGATAAGTCATATGCAAGGGTATGTGTTGTTATCCTTGACTCATGCTCTTCCATATGTCGTGGTCTTTGTTGTTAGCCTTGACTCATGCTCCTCCATGGGAAATAGTCTTGGGGTTTATCCTTGAATCATATTATTTCATGTTTTATAATGTTTACACATTTCAATAATTCAATGATTACATGATCCCATGTTCTGTATGTTATGATACCATATATTTATACTTATTCCATGCCTTTTATATAAACGTGTTATGACTTATAACCCATGTGTTATGATTTATTCTTATTCTTATTCCCTTACAAGTATTTTTAGCTCATTACTTTGTTCATGTATACCTAGGTTATCCTATGAAAATTTAAGAACTAAATAGAAGTTATTATCTCTTTATAGAGATTAAATAAAAGATGTTTTTTTATTTCTTGTTGTTTAATTATGTACATAATCTTCCAAAGACACCAGAATTTACGATACTTGGTTTTTATTTCATAGTTTGTTATGATAAAATTCCTATAATAAAATTGTTGAGAGGATAGGAATGTTATAGTTGGTATCATATAATGGTATAGTTTTTTTCAATATTAGGACTATAAGACTTTAATAATAACCCTACGAATAATTATATCACCATGGATAACTTAGATTGAAACTTAGGGGCTCACAAATTAGGATATACTTTTCATTTATATGTTTATCATTTTTATGTTAAATTTATGTTTCTTTACATTCTTATTATCTATGTATTAAATCCCCATTATTGTAATTTCTTTTTATAGTTAATAGATAGAAATAGGAGAAATCGTGCCAATAGTAAATGTGATAGGAAATGTGAAGACTGCCCTAATAAAATTCTGAATCTAATATTGACAGGATCAAAACACTTCATGATAGTATTTTCTCAACTAGAAAAAGTTTTCAATAATAACTTGAATCTTGTGGAAATCCATCCTTCTCCTAAAAAATAACAAGTTGTGGTTGAATACTCCATGCGACAAAGGCCCCCTGTCATTTTTAAATCTTCTAATCCCCTCATCGTGAAATAATGGATTAACACCATTGAGATGATATTTAAAATTCTACAGTGCTCAAAGTTGTGTTGGAAGTCAATATTTTTTATGGGGAAGTTTATTTGTGGTAGACACTGATCAAGAACACAATATCCATGGAGGAACTTTATTCCATGGAATGGTAAGTTTTCATGAAAGTTTTTTCAATAAATATTTTACTTGAACCCTCTATCTCAATACTAAAAGGGAATTCCTTGGACTAAATTGGAAGGAAGACTTGTCTATAATGGAATATAAAGAAAACTTCACAATAATTTCATGATATCTATTTGGATTTGTCATGAACAACAAAATCATGGTGGATCACTTCTTTAAAAAACCTAAAGATGAGTTTATAAAAAGCATTAGAAATTTGAGACTTTTATAGTTATGGGAAGATTGTTCATTATGACCTTAAGGTTGAAATGAATATTATAGAATCTCAATGGTCTCATGGGCTTGAAGATTAAAAATGGATATAGAGTTTAATATCAAAGGTTCAACAGATAAATTCCATGATGGAATGAAAACCTAGCATCTCACATGTCAAAATTGTGGCAAGAATAATCATGCGAACTATATAAAGGGAACCAAGAAATACTTTAAATGATGAAGAATGGGTCATCTGGATAATAAATTTCAAAAGGATATGAAGAATCCCACTAATGTGATGAATAAACAAAGGTTCATGTTAACACTCATCCAATAGTTTAGTGTTTCAATAGTAAGGATCATGGGCATTATGTGAATCATTTTTTTAAACCCAAGGTTATCTAAGGAAATCAAAAAAATCATAAAAGGTGGAAATGAAGGGTTTATTCTATCACTACTACTAAGGTGGAACCCAAAAATGATGTTGTGACAGGTGTTCCATTTATTCATTCAAGGATCATGAACATGCTATTTGATTATAGTTACACGCATTCTTTCATATCATGTAGGTTTAGTAGCACTATTTAAACACCACCTCAAAATATGGAGGTTGAGTTATCTATTAGAATAGTAAATGGGTAAATTATTGCATTTTATGTATATAATTGTTTCCCTATTAATGTTTTCGAATGGAACGTCCCATAAAATCTTCTCTTTCTTCCATTAGTTTAGATTGATGATATATTGGGCATAGATTGGATATCTTTCTAATGATTCAACATCGACTATTAGGAAAAGGATATCACTCTTCAAAACAAAAAGAATCCAAAAATTCTACACATGTTTAAGGAGGAGGATGAATCTCCTTTAGAATAATCATTTCCATTTTGGATGTCATTGCGTTATAAGAAAGAATATCTAACTCAAATAATTGAGATAAATGAGAGGATCATGCTCGAAGACATACCCGTTATTAGGGACTACACTAATGTGTTCCCATTCTAGTTTTTGAGTCTTCCTCCTGACTGAGAAGTTTAGTTCTCACTTGAACATATACATTTATATCTAGCTATATGAAGTACAATTTATAGAATGGCCAACATTAAGTTGGAAGAACTAAAGAAGCGGGTATATGATAATATAGACAAGGGTTTTATATGCCCAAGTGCATCATTGTGGGGTCTGTCAGTCCACTTCATCAATAATAATGGTAGATCAATGCACCTCATAATTGATAATCACGACCTAAAAAAATTATGATAATGAAAAGGTATCCACTTCCACAGATATGTAACTTGTCTGATCAACTACGTTGGGCCAATTATTTCTCTAAGGTGGAACTTTCTTCAGGATATCACTAATTAAAGTTCCAAAATGAATATATTAGCAAGAATACCTTTCTAAAATGGTATGGACACTAGGATTTCATAGTGACTCCTTTAAAACTCACTAATTCTCTATCATTTTTTAATAATTTAACGAATAGAGTCTTTCGATATTACCTCGATAGGTTTTTGGAAGTCTTTATTGATGACATTCTGATATACTCTATGTGCAAGGTGGAACATGAGGAGCATTTGAATACTGTGTGTAAGACATTTTGAATGGATAAACATTAAGAAAAATTATATTAAATGTGGTTTCTAGATGGAGCAAGTATCATTCTTGGGGCATGTTATCACCAAGAAAAAAATATCTATGGATCTTCATAGAAAAATGAAATTTAGGTGTGGCCTATGACAAAATTTGTAATGGTGATCCATAGTTTCCTTGGTCTAGTTAGTTATTATAGAAATTTTTTTGAAAAAATATCATGATTTTCAAACCCACTAACCAGGATGACTTAGAAGGGTGTGAATTTTGTCTGGATGTGTGACTCTGAAGACTGCTTCAAAGAGTTAAAAAAGATGCTTATTATTGCACCAGTGCTCACACTACCAACAAGTGGGTAACTCTTTATTGAGTACAATTATTCTTAAAATAATTTAACTGGTTTTTTACTAATTAAAAATGATCAAGTGATATCATATTTCTTAAGATCATTTAAAATTCTGGAGAAAAATATCACATGCATGATTTGTAGTTGGAAACTGTGATCTATTCATTGAAAATATGGTGGCATTTTCTCTATTAAGAGAAGTGTGAGATATATACTGATCATAAAATCCTTAAATATATATTCACACATAATTATCTTAATATGATCCATAAAATATGGTTAGATATCATCATTTATTAAAATGGATCAATCCACTACCATCCTATTAAAGCACGTAAGGTGGTGGATGCACTATATGGAAAAGATCATGCAACATTATGAATGATGAGAATTGAGAAATATCTAATATTATTATACAATAATTGTATGGACGTGGGAATAATTAATAATGGAACATAATCAATCCTTTAAAAAATGATTGATCAACCCTCTCTTATTGAGATAATAGATGATACTAAAAGAAATGGTGGGGAAATTCAAAAAAAAGTGGGATCCATTATAAATGGGAAATCCTCTAAGATAAAAATTGTTTAGTATGGTATATTAAAATTTGTGTCACAACTATTTGGATTATTCCATCTAGAGATAAATAAAGAGATTCAAAATGAAACACATAGATCAACATTCTCTATTCACCTAGGATGCACAAAGATGTATCGAGATCTCTCAAAGCACTCTTGGTGAGACAATATGAAGAAGGAGATCGATGAATATATATATCAAAGTGAATGGTACATCAAAAAGTGAATTATATGAGGTAAAAGTATAAGGGGATGATGAAACCATTACCCATACCAACATGGAAATGTGAAAACGTCACCATAGAAATGTTCTGTGGACTTCTAAATACGTATAGAGGAAATAGTGTTATATAGTTTTTTGTGTATCATCTTACAAAGACATATCACTTTATTAAAATTTGAAATGAATTCTTCATTGACCATATTTCAAGGATATACATCAAATAAGTGGTGAGGATTCATGGAGTACCACTATTGATTGTATTTGATCAAGATCTGATATTTACCTCCATGTTCAGGAAAAGTCCCAAGAGTGATCTAAACACTGATTTGAACATCAGTATAACATATCATCATAAAATTGATGTCCAATATGAACAGACTATTCAGACACTGGAAGACATGTAGAGAGCAGTTTTTATAGACTTAAAGGGGGGATGGGACCAACATCTACCTCTGGTTGAGTTATTCTTCAACAATAGTTTCCACTCAATCATCAAAATGGCTCCATATAAAGCTCTTTATTGGAAACGATTCATAACACTGGAATTTTGAGATGATTTTAGTGAACATAAGATACTAAGGCATGGAATGATCACTAAAATAGTTGAAAAGGTGAAAACCATTCATCGGTACATCAAGGCAACCCAAATTTTAAATAAGATCTATGTAGACAGTCATTGACAAGACCTAGATTCTAAGGGTGGAGACATGTTATTCCTATATATATCTCCATAGATGAGGATCATGAAATTTGAGAAGAAAGGAAAGTTGAGTCCCAGGTACATCGGCCCCTTAGAGATTCTTTTTCATGCCAAAGATGTTGCTTATAAACTGTCACTTAACCAACCATGTCTCAAGTACGCAATGTATTACATGTATCCCTATTGATGATGTATATTCCAGATCCCTCAAATGTACTAAATTTAGAAGTGTTATAATTAGAGAATGATGTATCTTATGAGGAGAAGATAATGATGATCTTAGACCATAGAGAAAAAGTTCTATGCAATAAGACTACTCGCCTAGTCAAAGTACTATAGTGGATTCATAAGTATGAAGAGGTAGCATGGGAACCATAGGAAGAAATAAAGGATAAGTACCCTTATATTTTTCCCCTTAGTTTATAAAATGAAATTTTGAGGGTGAAATTTCATATGGGGGAATAATTTAAGAACCAAGAATTATATTAATTAAAATTTCCCTTCAAATAATTATTTCATATAGTATAAATCATATAAAATCACTTATATAACAGAAATCAAACATTATAAATGAATAATTAATGAAATAATTTTTATTTATAGAAATTAAGGAACCTAAACAAATGGAATAGTAACTTGACCTTTGGAATAGTAATATGGCCCTTATGAAAAGTAACTCGACTAATAGAATGGTAACTCACCCATGAAAGTATAAATTAAATTTAACCATCTTATAAATAAAAATAGGATATAATTATATAATAGTATATGTAATTAAATGTCTTAATAATGATAAATTATCTGTTGGTATTTTTATAAAACATAAATGAATATTTAAAATTTATTAATAAATATAATTAATTAAAATAAATTTTTTTTAATAAAATATATTCATAAATTAACATTTTGTTGTCTTATTATTATTAGGTTATTTTTAGAGACTATAATTAATTTTCATAAGTTTCTTAAAATCTGTTACAATTTTAAAATCGATATTTTTTTAGTAAATGGTGATTTTAAATAAAAAATAAATTTATCATATTTAAAATTTTGATTTCATGAAATGAAGTCTATTTTGGAATTAAACATGTTTAATTTTTTTAGGTGGAGTTTTTGATATTTTTTTAAAATAATTTAATTTTGGGTGAATAGTAAAATATAGTAATTTACAGTGTATGCTAACTACATAAATTATTGAGTTATGGATGATACATAGATGTGGTAAGAACCATTGGTTAGAAATAATATTCACTAGTTACTATATTTAGTTATAATAATCAATACTATTCATAGTCTTGAGAAAAAATATTAAACAAATATGTAAAATAGTCAAAAAGAACACACATTTCCTCAACTATAAATACCATCCCTCACCACCTCTTCCCCTCACACCGAACAAGCCTTGAAGCATGACCAAATTTTCCAAATCCCATTCCCATGTCTCACCCATATATCTATGACCCTTTTCGTTAGAAAAATTCCAAACCCAATTCCCCTAAGGAGGTTCTCAAAGAGAATAATTCAAGAGGTAAAAAACCTCTCTCTTTTTCTTTTAATTTATTTTTAATTCCTTTTCATCAATTTTCCTCTCATCACCTCCCATTATCTAAGTTACATGATAAATCTAGTATCATTTATATAATATTATTTTATTTTATTAATGTAACATCCCATAAACATTTCTCTACCCCTCCTATTTTGTTCTAAAAATGAAAACATCATCCGTGAAGTGTAAATTTATAGCATTCAAGGATGATGAGATTCCAATTTCCATTACCTTCTTAATGGATGGTCATGAAAACATTTTTATTCTTAAGAAAGATTATAAAATATGTATTATATATTATTTAATGTTTTGGAAATAGTATATATATATAATATTAATTAATAAAACATAACTAGTTAATGATGATAAAAAAAACACCAAAATAATCTAAATGGTTATCATTAACATTTTTTCTAATGAATCAAACTAAAATATAGAAAGGAAATTATATATAACACAATTTAATATTCTAAAAGTTCCTTATTAACATTTAATTTCAATTCTAGACAACTATTTTCCATTCACATGATATTCCATACATGTATACAAGTAAACCGGTCTTGAAAACCAATGAGATGAACGCTCTTGAAATGTTGTAATTATATCTTATAACTTATAAAAAAGAACATAAATGAACATAATAAAATTATACTAAATTAAATAATTCTTATATTTTTTCCAAATTAAATTATTAAAGAATCTAATTTCATTATCCAAAAAATTAAGAAAAAGTGCATAGCACTTTCAGACATAATGTAAAGGATTCTTTCTAAACCTCAATTTTCCCATTAGGTTGTGATTTATCTCTATTTACCTCAATATAATTCTTATTTTTTTATATACTTCTTATAAATTCTATATATGTGTTCCAAAATCATGTTTACATATCATATCACCCTTCCTAGATGGGGAAATACATGTTTAAAAAATCATCCCTCCCAGATTCATCTGGATAAGAATGCCTAATTAAAGGGAGCTTCCTGATTTATCACCCATTTTTAAGTACAAAACAAAATATATTTTAAGACAAAATTGTTTTTCTAAAATCACTCATTTTTTTAAAAAAAATATCTAGGTTTATTTATAGTTTTATAAAAACAAATCTTCCTTTTCAACTTGAAACAGTACTTAATATTTTCCATAAAATGTACTAAAATGTTTCATTTAAATGTCTCTTAAACACTCTTTTTACGTGCTTTCAATTTATTTTGACATAAACTAACATTATATATAACAATTTTACCTTGATAATGTTCATTTATGATTTAAATATATTATTTCATTAACACCATGATGATATTTCCTTTTTTTATGTCTTATGACATGATTATGATACCCAATTCTCTCCATGGGTAATTGTTATGC
The DNA here is from genome assembly GCA_963277665.1 of Viscum album. Taxonomy (NCBI): domain Eukaryota; kingdom Viridiplantae; phylum Streptophyta; class Magnoliopsida; order Santalales; family Viscaceae; genus Viscum; species Viscum album. The sequence goes on from OY728128.1 coordinate 1,787,590,430, forward strand.
TCGATTCTTAATGTGGTACACATATGCATGAACATGTTATAATGGGTTCACCGAGATATTTCTCTAATTCATTGGGTAATGATTAGTCTCATGATACATAATGTGCAATGGTCCTGGTGGTTATCCTTAACACATGCTCTTCCATGGTAATTAGTCTTTTATGGTTATCCTTGACTCATGCTCCTCCATATGCAATTATATTGATGGTTAGTTGTGACTCGCGCATATATTATATTTTATGATTTTGTCATGTTTCAATGATCAATGATTACATGATCCCATGTTTTTTATTTTATGCTTCCATATGTTTTTTCATGACCCATTCCTTTTTATGTCATCATATTACGCCTTCTAACCCCTGTGTTATGATTTATTCATATGCCTATTCTCTTATTGGTCTTTTAGAACATTCCATTATTCATGTATTCCCTAGGTTATCCTATGAAAATGAAAGTGATTAATTAATGTAAGGATCTCATTATAGAGATTAAATAAAATATATTTTTTTGTTTCATGCTGATTAATTATGTACCAAATCTTCTAAAGACATTTGAATTTACGGCCCTTGGATTGAATTTCATGGCTAGTTATACATAATATAATTTAATAATATTTGTAAAAAGATATGTCCAATATAATTAATCTTTAATAAAATATGATTATGTGAATCAATCCCATGAAAAATATATGGAAAGATGGGTATTATGGTGAGGATGAAAACAGTGTTGGAACCTATGATGAGATTTAAGTGGAAGGTAGAATATGATAGTGTATTGGTATTTTTAAATTTTTAACTACCCATTACATTAGAAAAAATCCATTACATTCCTACAATAATTTTAACCACCATTTATCTTCCATTTCAAATTCAATTTCAATGATAAACCATTATAGTATACAAAACTATTCCTACAACCCTCCCAAATAAAAGTCCTATCAATATTTAGGGTTTTATCCATTTTTTTAATGAAACTATAAATCCCAAAACCTAAAAGTTAAAAAAATCATATGGTAACTCATTGGTTTCTTTAGAAACTAATGACATCAAAAAAAAATGATTATTAAAAAAAATTTATAGACTCCCTTAGTTATACCTAGGACACATGTGGTAGAAACTCTAATCCTTTACATGATTTTTCCCTAATTTTTCAGGTAGTCCAATCTCAATCCAAGAAAAAATTGGAAAATATATATATAATAATAATGGATATTTCCTTAAATTAATGGTTCAACCCTCCTATAGAAAACATTAATTTGTTTTAGGAAGAGGAATTGAAAGAAACAAGTGAAGGAGATGTTAGTATTAGAAATGAATAGACTTTCGGTACAATGATAATTGAGAGATAAAAATAAAGTGAAAATTTAATAAATAAAATTGCCACCATATATAAAGAGGAAAACCCTTGAAATGAAAAGTGATAAATAAACCATGATAAAGTTGAAGGATCTCACTATGGTAAAATGTGGGTTTATATTCTCTCCCAATTATAAGTATAAATCATTAAAAATGTTGTGTCTTTAAAATATAGAGAAACACCTAACAAAATATTGCACTCAAAGTTGATGATTTGTTTCTTGAGAAGCCGATGATGAAAAATATTGGTATATATCCCTTTTATAGACTATTCTCACCCTCTTTTAGAATCCCCTAAATTAATTCCCTTTTATAAAATTAAATATTGAATAAATGCAGGGTTCCACCCTATTTGAATGAATTGAATACGGTGGCCATTAATATTATTTTCTCCCACAAAATCTCTTCCATTATATCTTGTACTTTTATATTTTAATATGTACCAATAATATCTTCACACACCCTTTATATCTTCCAAACATGGTAATCATTTCTCTACAAGTCCTTTGAAGGATATACTCTATCTAAACATATCATAACCAGATACCTTCATTAATATATAAAAAATATGTTATTTAGTGTGAATTTTATCCATGTTTAATATTCATTCCTCCACCACATCTCAAACAAAATAATATTTTAAATCAATTTTATTCATCCTAAAATGAAAATAATGATTCCATGTAATGTTGAAGGCCAACTAACTATCACAAAATAATGAAATTTGTTCCCCTTTGTGCTCAAGATCTTATAAATACCTTTTCATAAAAATTTTATATTTTCAATCTTGTATCTTCCATATAATTTTCTATGGTCATGGATGAGGAAAAAAACTGCAATTTTAAAATCAATCCCACATATCCCCTATAAGATGAAAAAAATTACCAATAGTGGATTAAAACTGGTTAGAATCACCTATAAAATCTGAATAAACATAGCCTCTAATAGTAAAATGTGATCCTTTATATTATATAGAAACATATGAGGCCTCCATTATGTATCTCAAGATCCTCTTCACCTTTTTTCAATGCTCATGTCTTAGATTATCCATGTTCTGACTAACTACACCCACTACAAGTGCAATTTCAGGTCTAGTACAAATCATAGAGAACATCATATTCCCCACTTCTAATTCATATGAAACATGATACATTTTCATCCCCTAAAATTCATTTTTAGGACTCGTCGTGGAGGATAACATGAAATTAAAGTGAAGATTGGTAGAAATTGGTTAATATTGTTTCATGTGGAATCATTTCAAGACTTTCACTATGTAATTATTCTATGATAGAAAAATATTCATATTATTCAGGTGTCGATGGATCTGCATCCTCAGAATCTTGTTTTCAAGTCCCAAGTCTTTCATATCAAACTTCGTAGTCAATGGTGCCTTTGTCTCTCAGATATAATCATTGTTGAGTCCTAGAACTAACATGTCATCCACATAGAAAAGTAGAATGATAAAATCATTTTCATCTATACACTTAAAATAAAAACAAGTATATGAATTATGTTTTTTGTATCCGTGGATAATATTATCAGAATCTAATCTCTTGTACATATACCAAAGTGCCTGTTTGAGTCTGAAAAAATATTTTTTTAACCTATGAACCATGTTCTCTTTACCTTCTTTAGCAAAACCATCTTTTTGGAGAATATAAATTTCATTATCAATATTACTATGGAGAAAAGTTTTTCTCAAATATATCTACTATAGATATAGAGTATATGTAGCATGTGTCCTAAAAAATACTTGAATAGATATCAATATAATTGGAGGATAAAATATTTCATTGAAATCAATACCTTCATTCTAAGAATATCCTTTTACCACCAATCTCACATGATATCATTCCACCTGGTTTTTTTCATCCTACTTGATCTTGTAGACCCATTTGTTCCCAATTTCATTCCTTTAATTAGTTAATGAAATAATATCCCAAGTCTTGTTTTTTTATTCAAGTTCCTCCTACAACACCAGCACCCCTGATGATATGTTTGGACTCTAGGTAACCTCCAAAAAAGATCATGTCTCTCCATTCCCTGTTTATAAGTAGTATGCCACACTAATATCCATGACATCATCTAAGTTCTAAATTGGTGATCTTTTCTATTAATTTGAATTTCATAGTCCGTGATCATCCAATACTTATTCATCGTTCTTGGGTAATGCCTCATTAGAAATTGGTTTATACTTTTTTTCATCATCCACCTTGACCTTTGTAGTCTTCTTACTTTCATTATCTCTATCTTTATCATTCCTCATGTACTTCTATCATTCATTAAAAATTAAATATCTAAATAAGATGATTTTTGGGAAGTGGGACCACACAAATGATACCCCTTCACACAATCAAAATGTCCGAAGAATATACATTCCCTATATCTCAAGATGAACTTTGATACTTCTTGGACATTAAACATGGAATATATATGTCTTCAATAAGTATGAAATTGAGAATAATCAATGGGTTTAACAGTCCACATCTGCATCGGTGTCTTCAGATCAATTCCCACTAAAGGAGATTGTTTTATCACATATAAATATGTTTCCACTCCTTATACACATTACATTTTGGATACTTATACAATATTCATCATCACCTGTGTTTTGTCCAATAGGGTTGTATCCATCTTCTCTGCCACTCCATTATACTGAGGAGTGTTTTCCACCATGAATTTTATATGTATTCATTCCATTTTAAAGAATTAATCAAAATAATCTCTTATTTATTCTCCATAATTTTTAGTCCTCAAACACTTAATATTATTTTTAGATTCAATCTCATTACAAACTTTTAATGTATTAAGACATCAAAGTCTCCTTCTTTCCTCTTAATTGGAAACAAACAAAATATCTTAGAAAAGTCATAAGTAAAAGATAAAAATACCTTTCTCCTCCTAGAGACACAACCAGTTCTTTCTAATCTTTAAAATGGATCAAATATAATATTTCCTTTTTCCAAGTGATTGATATTGTTAACATCAACTTGTGTTACTTACTCAAAACACAGTGCTTAAAAAATGGTAAGGATACCTTTATAAGCCCAAATAAAAACTTTTGATCGGAAATAATATTCAGGCCTTTCTTGGACATATGGCCTATATTTTGATGTCATAACATCATCAATGATTTCATCAAGGTAGTGGATGTGACAACTATCTCCACTTACTTTTATATTTCAACCATAAGCACATATATGTTCTTTGAGATATTCCTTACCTTAATCACCACAATTTTTTCTTTTCTTAATCCTTATTATCCATTTCCCAATGCGTGTCAAATATGTGATATCATTAAATTGTCCCATGGTAAAAATATTCATCTTTAGGCCCTTCTCATGGTGAAATCCTAGAATGGATCAAACAATGATATCGTGTTTCTCTACATTTTGGGGTCAACTCCAATGATATAGAAGGTATGATCATTTCCCATGTATAAAATTTATTTTTGGATAATTTCATATTATTCAAACCATTCCAATAGAGATTTCATGTCTCTTGTTTCTCTAAAGTCAATAATCCAAGCATTGTCAAGATGTTTTCTACCTTCAGTAGTCTTTACTACTTCACTGAATAGTATATCTCCATTTTTATATGTACTTTCCACATTTCCTTGATAGTTCTTTTCATTTCCCTTCTTATTCCAAATATATTTTCAGATATCACCCCTCTTACAGTAATTGTAACATCTTATATATTTCTTATTGATATTTGATTTATACCTACTAGGATTTCGGATCCCTATAGAAGCCCTCTATATCATTCTCCCAATTTCCATTTATAGATCTTCAACTTATTGTGATGTTGTCTTTTATCTTTCTTGTTCTTGTGTTGAATTTATTCTTCAAGAACAGAAGCTGTAACATCATTTTAGAATAATATATCTATTAGTATATTATTGGTCATCTTGATTTTATGTTGATCATACAAATCTAGAAAAATCTAGAGTATAATATCCACATGTTCAAAATCCAAAATTGTATATCCCAATGTCGTAAGGTGAGAAAGAATGGTATTGATGGTGTTTATGTTATTTTTTACTGATGATTAATCCACTATTTTAAAATTGTATAATTTTATCAATGTCAAATTTTTTTGTGGAGTGAATTTTCCCCATAAAACATTATTAGATTATCCCAAATTCCATTCTCCGACATTTTATCTACAATTATTAATAGGAACCCATCACCCAAATCCAAATAGATATTGGAAATAGCATTCCCATCCATTTCATTCCATTTATTTTCCATTACACCTTTTAATTTTTTTCTAATAACTTGAAGTCAGTTATATTGCATCATTGCCTCTTTCTAATTTATAACCAAAATGAAAAAATATTTCCATTAAATTTTTTGATATCATATTTCACCAACAATTTGACAAAATACAATACCTAATCTCCTTTTCCAAAACCATTCCATTGATACTACTTTCTAGGATAAAAAATAATTTGCACCTCAATAAAAAGTTAACTACAAGATAAAAATAAAGTGAGAAAATACAGAAATAAAATTCAAACTAGATATAATGTAGAAAATATCCCCCCAAATGAAAATGGGTAATAAATGGAAAAATAGAAGGATATGACTATGGAAAAATTTGGGTACATAATATCTCTCAATTATGATAAAACCCTAAAAATACAATCTTTGTTATATATGGACAAATAAATTACAAAATAATGCACTCAAAGTTGATGATGTGTTACTTGAGAAGTTTATGATGAAAACTATTGCAAGTGATCCCTTTTTTTAGCATTCCATCACCCTCCTTTGGCCTTCTATAAATTAAATTACATTAATCAAATTAAATAGTGGAATAAATTTTGAGTTCCAACATATTTTAATGAATTGAATTTTGAATCCATTAATATTATTTTTCTCTCCAAAAGTTGTCCAATAGGAGGTTCTGACCAGGTTATACCATTATTACATCCCACCAACAATTTTTTCCAATATAATTCAACTCATTATTTTCATTTAGTAATTATTATTATATAATAATTTTTTAAATATATATATATATATATCTCTATTTTATTTATATTATTATTCATATTAATAACACACTTTCACCTAGATACACACAAACATATGTGTATATCAAAAAAATATTATTAATATCATTATATTTATATAATAATAATAATAACAACCACAAAAAAATCATTTGTCTATATTTTATTATAATAATTAGAATAAAGATATTACTAATACACATATACATATATGTTTATTCATAAATATTATTAGTATAATAATAGTACTCAGTTATTTTTTCTGATATTAACTTGCTTGTTATAATATGATGATAATAATACAAATTAACACACATGTCTAATATTAATAATGAATACATATTATAAACGCATCACTTAACAATATTAAAAACTTATTATTTATATTATAATACACGTTTCTATCTATGACTTTAATAATATCACATTCCAGTTGTATTAATATGTAACATAATTATTTATTTATTATATGAATAAGTAACATAATAATTCTCTTCAAACAACCTTTAATATTAATTATTTAAAATCATAATTATAAAAAAATTTATTTTATAAATTTGTTCTTTATCCAAAATATTTATGAGATAATGACATTTCCAAGTAAATAATTATTTATAAACACACTTATACAAAAATATAAATCCCATGTCATTCTAAATAATATTCAATGCAAAGAGTTGATAATAAAATAAAAACATTTAATTTAAGACAATAATTTAATACTCATTTAAATATATTAGGTACCATGTAAACCTCCACTAACTCAATGATCTTCTGGGGACCACCCACTCTCTTCTACCTTAACTGGGTACTCAGTCAACCCCTTCCAATTACCCAAATACTTTTTTAGTAATTTTCTACAGATGAAACATTCTCCTAAATTTTATTTAAACTCTAAAAAACTTCCAAAAAGTCCAAGCTTTGTAACACTATCCTATAATTCTTCATGTGATGGTGATATTTATGATTATATCTCAATGTGAAAAATGTCTCATGATCCATATCATTTATAACATGGTTCAATTTTGTGCTAATATATCGTTCATTTCCCCCCAACCATTACAAGATTTTAGTTTCCTATATTATCATTTCAGTTCATTCCATTTTAGGTTTATTTTGAGTTAATGGGTGTATTGGTGGTTTTTGAGATGAGATAGTTGGAAAATGGGAAAGGGGAGATATAAAAAAATCACATAGTACCATGTTTCATAGTATCGGGGACCTAGTTGGGATCTTGGAGTGAATCTGGTTCTTCATGAATCACCAAGAACCCAATGTCTTAGAATTAGGTACCAAAATGATTTATAAGTGAAATGCCTTTGTAAGATAAGTTTTACCCTTTTAACACAAAAAATATATATAAATAATTATAGGATTAGTGTTTTACTATTATCCTATAATGTTTCCACATTCAAGAATCTCATATACCCATATCTCTCATCCATGGAATTCCATTCCTTGAGATTTATCCATATGGTTTCCATTGGGAATTTAAGTTATCCTTTATTAGGGTAAGACATTATCTTTTTATAGTCTCCCTCTTTCTTAAAATTAATAGGAAATAACAAGTGTAATTCTAACATCCCTACATCTAATGGTCTTAATATATTTTGAATCATCTTGGATTATGCCAATCTATCTATTATTTAAACATGTTTTAAGTGAATCCAAATTTTACAAGAGGCTATACTTCCTATATTAGTTTTCTTTAATTCCGAGAAACTTTGATATATTTTGGATTGATTAGGTACCCTCTTTATGGTTTAAAATTTTAATACTTAGGAAGTAATTTAGGCCCTATATTCTTATATATATTTGTGGTTTGGATGGTCTTGCAATGAATTGACTTGTTACACCCATTTCCTTATTCCATGGAATGAACTAGAAGATTTATTTGACTGAAAAAGCCAAATTATTTTTCTTTGGGAAGGATCTTTAGGATACTAAATTATTTACAAACATATACTCATATATGTATAAATGATTGATTTATTCAATGGTATAAGATTTTCCCCTTATTGGGAATGGATTTTCGATATTTTCTTAGATTTGAAGCAAAATATTATAGAAGACATTATCGTATGGACCCTCCCCTAAAAAATAGATACTTTTTAGTGTACATGGGAATGTCTAGACTCTTTTTTATTCCATGTTCTTGTTGATTAACTATTCCTTTAGTATTTCACTATTACAGGAATGAACTCATTCTTTTGATAAGATGTTTGGGGTTGGTTATGAGCCTCTTAATGCATTGACATTCTAATTCCATGCATAATCCTTAATGGGACACATATATAAACTTTTAAGAATCCTCTACATTTGGGGAAAGAACTTGAATACCAAAAATAGTCTCATACAATGGGGTTTTAGAATGGGTTATCATATTTTTCTATATTCTACTTTATGAACTAGAAAAATGAACATGATTTATCGCTAATATATTTTTGGAGAGGATTTTTACCTAGGAAACCACCTTGGGTCCTTATTATTTGTTTTGAAGGTCTTTATTATGAATATGTTTTTACATAACATCCATATTTTTCTTATCATTTCGATATTTCATCACTGATTATATATAGTAATGCATGCACATTTCATATCATATTTATTATATCATATAATTACCCACCCTCTCAAACATTTGATGGTCTTAAGTATAAATTTTTTCCACTATTATGTATAGAATATTGTTGATTTTTTATATTATATAGTGGGGGAAAACTACCACTTATATGTATGTTACAACACACCCTATGTTTACATAATCCTCTGAAAACTAATAGGTTCACCCAATCTATTTTGATAATATTGATATGGTTCAATATGGGTTCTCTATTGATGAATTTTATAAAATTGTATCTATTTAATTCCTTGCCTCATTTCACTCTCCAGTAATTAGACCAGAGTGACACTTACATCAGAGGTTACTGACAAGAAGTGAGAGTCAAAATTTATTCCATGGGGAGACTACACATTCATATTAGAGTGATAAATAACATCATAAACAACCATGCAATATTCATAATAAACAATAGAAGTACATATAATCATTTAACAACCCAGAATGATATAAAAACCTAATTTTATAATCAAAAAATCATACATCACAACTAATTTTCCACTAGACACACCCTGTATACAAAATAAAAAAGTATAATTTTACATAAGTGCATATACTTCCATCCTCAAGAATCACATCATCCAAATCTCCAGAACTATCTAATCTATAAAACATAATCTGGAAGCATGGGGTATCTTCCTTTCCTAAAACTATAATAAATTATGTTTTCTTGGGTATCTATATAGCATGGACACCCAATAATGATGTGAGTACAACAAAATAGGGAAACAATAATGGGTTACCAACATGTCATGTGATGTTATGTATGCACACTATGATATTTTCAAGAAAAATAAATATAGTTCCTTAGTATAAAAAATAATCATCATCAATCCTTAGGTTCTATGGTGACACAAATGATTAATTATACCTACTTTAGAATGATCTGGATGTCTATGAGAATGTGGCATATTTACTTATATATTATCAAGTGTAATCACTTGATCTTTTGAATCATTATATAAATCCAAAATAATTACACTCACTAGATACTTGGTAATATCCTAGTCATTACTAAAAAATAGTGTTTATCTAGCACTTGGTAAAAGTGCTGATAAAGTCCCCTTTAATAGTGTTATCAAATGTGCTGATAAAGAAGGGCTTTATCAGAAATTATTTTATCACTGATAAATGGGTGTTTTTATCAACAATAAAAAAAGTATTGACAAATTTCCCTTTTTTAGTTATAATAAAAAATGTTTTGATAAGGGGGGAAAGATTAGCACAACTAAAAGGAACCGATAAAGAGGTTCATTGTCAGTGAAAATAAAAAAGAACTAATAAAGGGGAACCCTTTATCAACACTCATAAGTGGGGGCTTTATCAGTTCTTTTTTACTATCCCTGGTAAATAACTTCATTTATCAACACTTTTTTGAAAGTGCTAATAAATGGTATGTTTCATAAAAAATATATTAATATATAAATATAAATATATTTATATTTATATAAATATAATATATTTTTTAAAATACCGTTTAGATAAGGATAAATATGAATTTAATCTTAATATATAATCTATTAGGTGAAAAAGGTATTTAAAATGATTACAAAATAATATTAATTAATAATTTTCTAATAATTAATAACTAATAGTCCTTTAAGACTATTGGAAGACATAAAAATTAAAATAATTAATTAGGCATCTTAGATATGTTGAAAATGTAACTTGAACTTTTAAGGACTATAACTTTTGATTTGTGAGTCCATTTGAGCTCTACCACATATTGAATCGAAGCCTACAATGAAATAGACACCATTGTTCACCAAGGTGAAATTAGGTCGTTCTTTTCATGAAGCCAAAAAAGGCCCAGAAGGCCTCCAAAACAACGTTTTCAATCGGGGTATACCAATTTTTTATTATTCAATGAAATTTCAGACTTATTTAAGTGGGGGTTATTGTATTTTCTCAGTGAAGACTAAATTTATTTTGTAGTCTTAATTTCATAATGATGTTATAGTTTATAATTTTTATCGTTTTTTTGTAATTTAGTTTTATTTATAATTAAATACGTGCATATTTTCTTATATTTCATTATAATAAATTAGTTATATAAATACATATTTAAACATATTTGCATAAAAATGTATGTTTAAATATATAAAAAATGTAAATAAATATTTTTTATTAATTTTATTTAAAATAAGAAATTATTCATGGTATTTACCTTATTAAAATGAATTAATATGTATATATATACCTATACAAGTAATATTTATATATAGACATGTCTGTGTAAATAATAAAATATATATTTATATTTATATTCTAATATATGTAAAAAAATACATATTATGTAAATACTTTTATATTTATGTGAGAAATATTAATGTGTACTTGTGTGTGTGTGTTATGTATATATGCATCATATATAAATGTATTTTTTTGAAATAAATCATTCTCATTACCATTGAATATAGTTTATAAATGTATTTTATATTAAATTTTTATAAATGCACAATGAAAATTTTATCTGTAAATATACAATTATATCTGAAAATGTAAATATATAAACCTACAAATATATATGTACTGTATAAAATTTTTATATAAATATATACATATATATGCATATTCTTAAAATTTATTTAAAATAATATCTAACCATTTTTAACCTTATAAAATTATATGAATATATATATAATTATATATATATATATAATGTTTATATATGTCTGTGTGTGTGTGCAGTAATTAATGGACATATATTTATATTATATTTTTATATATGTAAATTAATATTAATATATAATATATTCAAATAAATATAAGTATATATATATCACACAAGACCATTTATTTTATAGATGTATTTTACAAAATTATATAAATAATAGATTATATATATATATATAACAAAATAGACAAAAAACAACTTGGTGCAGCAGTAATGGCATTTGAGATCCAATGTGGAGGTGCAGGAATCAAATCCATGTGTGAACGGTGGTTCAATAATATGATATAATTTCATAAAGTAGTGATAAAGGCCAATTTTGAGCACTAATAAAGTAGTGGTTAGTTAGTGGGTGGAAAGGGATGAAAAGGGAAGGGGAAATCATTGATAAAGGGGGGAGAATTTAAAAAGGTGTATGGGAGATCTCTAAATAAAAAAAACTTCTTTAACCCTTTATTAGTTCTATAAAATCACTGATAAATGGTTCCATTTCAATTATTTTTTCAAGAACTGAAAAATAATTCCTTTTAACGGAACTCACATTATCAAATATTATTTAAAACTAATAAACCTCTTTTTAGTGCTATTAAAGGTCATATTTATAGTATTGTATCCCATAGACATCAAGATTAATCTATGGAACTTTGGATGTATCCTAGGTATCCCATAGTCAACCAGTATAATATCTAGATCAACAAAAGTATCATTGGGATCCCATAATTATTTGGAATAATCATTGAATCCTAGGTAATATCATTAGAATCCATATAGTATCAGGAATAATCATTGGATTATATGTAATATCCTTTGAATTCATATAATATTTGGAATAATCATCACATCTTATGATTTATCCTTTGCATCCCATAACTCATCAGACATAATCACTAGATCCTAGGTAAAATCATATGTATCTATATTTTATGAAGTTTAATAAAAGGTTTCAAGGTAATATCCAAGGCACCCAAAAAGTATCACATGGAATTTTATGATGATAGGTAATATCTTATGCATCTACATAGTATCGAAAATAATTTCTTTATCCTCAGAAATATCCCAGGAATCACATTAATAAAATAAGGGGGTAGTGCATTCATCCATTCCGTGTCTCATAATGTTAGTAATGATGATCAAATTTTTGTCCATACATGTGAAACAACCACATAAAATAATTTTTAAACTATGAAAAAAATGACCAATAACTATCACTATACACATGTTAGTATTTCACTAAGTTAACCTCTTTGTATTATCCCTCTCATTTGTAAAAATGGGACTTTCAAACCCACCATGGTCCCATAGATCACATCATAAATTGACACTCTATATTAGTTCCTATATCTTATTCACATCTCTAGGGACCATACTCATCACTCATTGGACACAAGACCCCTTATCATTTCCACAATCATATCAATCCATCATCGAACTCCTAGAAAAAACTATACCAACTTTACTTTAGAGAGAAATTGTAATTCTCATCTCACTTCCAAATTTCATCCTTGGTCATTCCACTCACCCAACCTATCATAAATCTACCTGGGTTATACCAACCCATTTACTCACATTTTAGAGTGGGAGGATCACTCACCCCACTAACTAATAAGTTATCCCATTTCTCTAAGGTGGCACTTTAGGTTATCTATACATAGTCCATGATTAATCCCTACTCATGGGATTTAAGGGAACCTATATTAGGGTCCACGATTTTCATTATTTTCATTTTATTTATACCCCTATGAGTTATATATATATGTGTCATATCACATTTTAATCACCAATCCCTTTCTCGTAATGGATTAAGTAATCTAACAATTGATCAAGGGTTTAACGTGTCCCTTAAAACATTATTTATTTTACTAGGGTTTAAATAAATAATTTATTTTAAATTTAAGTTCATTCACCCAAGGAGAGATACTAAATACTACACACACATGAAGAAAATTAATTTACAATAGGGATTTTTTTAGGTACATTATATTACATACACATAGTCACTTCCTATAAACCAAATCCAAAATAATCTCACACAAGCTTTTCTAAGACTCATCTATTATCATATCATCTATAGATAACTTATATTATGTGGATATGAAAAATTAAATTAATCATAACCATTAATAAATATTTATTCAGTTTAATTCAGATAGTCGTAACTTCATAAAATTAGTAAAATAATATATTCACACATAAATCGTGAAAAACAAGATGTAGTCTAATTCTAACATGCACCCTACCATAATACCCAAAATCCAAAATTAAATTACACAAATAAATGTTAAAATTTAGGTAATTTAATAAAAATCCATATAAAAATTCATAACTCAAAATGCCTCTTATGAAGCAATTGGAAATGACGTGTGGTCATCCTCTTGGGATATCTTATATCCATGTTGAGAAAAAAGTCACATCATATCAAGATGATTCCACCAAGATATCCTAGAATCATTAATGAAAACCTAAGAAAAATAATCCCAATTAGAGGGGTAAATGGAATAAATATTATATGGGAATTGATAGGATCTCAACATGAGAGAACCAAAGTATTTCCTTTAAATCCACATATAATCAATAGGTCTTGATTGGGGAATAAGGGAGAGAGAACCTCCCCGGTTCAGCTACATGTGACAGAGTTGAGATGAGGGTGATGGATTAATGAATAAAGGGAAAATGTATATTTTCACCCTTTTAATGAATTATTTTAATCCACATGGTTTGGGAATATGATTTTCCAAACTTTATTCCAATAATGCATCCCTCACTATCCAAAACTACACATATTGCAAGGGCTCACTATATAGTTTACCAAACCCTATATGAACTGTGTATTCTCTATTGTCCAAAGATTCACATCTCTCATTGTTTATCCCCATAGTTTACTAAACTATGAAATAAACATGTAACTCCCTCGGCAATAAATTGCATCTTTTTCATGATTCCATATATAAACATTAAAAAATGTGTTCCAACACCCATAAGAATAACAACCTCACATGGTTTCCTTATAAGGTTTACCCTAATCATGAAGTAACCATATGACAAGGTAAAACACTCCACTAATTTCAAGATTCAACCCAAAGCTCTTGATACTAACCTAATAACCAAAAATACTTGGTGGAACTTGATCAATATCCAAAAACATCTTCTTAGGATTCTCAAACTCTATGAATTCCTATTTGAATATCGACTCTCAAAGTGATTCATGTTGCAGAGTGAAATAATTAAAATTTCCCATGAATTTCATAATCAATAATGATATTGGGTTTTACAAACTCTCCACCATAGTAGTTATCATCCCTAAGAAACCTTAGATGTTTGTCATCTATAAATCGTAACAAATCCTATAAGTCAATTCAGTATCAAAACACTACTCTCTATACTCAATGGATAAATGATCTTCCTCGACACAACTCTAAACAAAAGGTGCATTATTCATCAAACAAATGAGATACCCAGTCATCTACATCATCAATATTGAGAGGATTGTTAACAAAAACTATCTATCTCAGAATACCATAGTGTCTATAATTGATTAATTATTAGCCTCATGGTTCTCCCCATAACATGTCTTTTAATTTGAAGGCCAATTCTGAGCTATGATGATCCCCACAACTAGAATCACCATTAAAAATAAATTTTTAGTTTCCCAATGACATTCTTGGTGTGGTTTCAATTTAACAACACCCAATTTCACATAAAATCAGTTGTTCCCTCTATGGATATGATTTTTGAAAAATTATTGATTACACTTTTTGACATTCTATCATATGTATAGATCATGATGATTAGGTCCGTGAGGAAACCAAATGATCATATAAGCAAAAACACTAAATTACAAACATAATTTTATGTGTAATTATAGGGATGACTACGTGACTAAAAAATGTTCTTTTGTACTCCACTCAATAGTAATAGTACATCAATGATCTGAATCATCCTTAGATCACATATAAACCCATATTAATCCGGATTACAATTAATTAATTCCATCTCATAATATATCTGAATCTAAAGTCTTGTATTTTCCAAGTAACTAGATAAAATATTGTTTACATGCACACTGGAATCCAATAACTGTATTAATTTTTCATTGATCGGTCTCATCAAAATCATAACCTTATCAAAACTGAGTTCATACATCCATGACCAATAAGACAATCCCCTCCAGAGGTTGATCCTTATCATTGATGCACTATATCAAAAAATCGATCTCTATATCCCATGTTACATCCATTACCACATGTAGTGACGAGACGTGGCCATCCTGCACATACCAAAGTGTTGACAAAGAAACGTCAACCATTACTCTCTTCTAGAATACCACAACCTTCATCCTTGGAATCCATCAAAAGTATATCCATAAATAGGTTCACAACCTTAACATCCATTGGTATTGTTCCCCCTATAATGATTTCCTTATATTTATCCTTAAGAGAAATTCCTGATAGGATTCAACATAAAATTTATGTTTCCTCTCCAATCCCATGCTAATCCTTACCATGAAACCCCTATCTAAGACCAAACCAATATAAACCATTCAACCACACTCTGGTCCATTTCTGATGGTTCCTCTAACCATACAGTGATATTTCCAATTATCATCAAAAATCCTCTTATAACAATTCCTACTATAAACCATCTCAAAATACAATCACAACAAGAAATGTTAAGAAAAAAAAATTTAAATCCATTAAAATTAACCATGTTACACTACATTAGTTATCATTTCTATTATTGATAAACAACACTTAATAAAAAATCAGGAATACCTAATAAAGAATGCAACCTAGTTACACCATTTTATATCATCTCACGTGGACTATATTGTGTCTTATCTCATCAATACTAAGATTATAGGCCAAAATCTCTAACCATGAATCATTATATTTTTATCTCATATAGTTGATAGAAACACACCCATTGATTTTTATCCAATATCCCTAGTAACCTAAAGATTATATTGAAATTGTTTATATGATGTACCGGTCTTAGTTTCATCAAAAGATCTTCCACATTCCAATATCACCTCCCTACCATATCCCAAATAGTAATGCGAAAAAATTATTTGATACAACATTATAATGACCTATAATAGTTCACTCTCTAATAAATGAACCAGAGTTCCACGTGACCTAAAGTGTTTCCCCCTATCATACTCTAGAGGCCATTGACTAGTTCTAAAGTAAAAAAGGTGATACCATGGGTAAACTATACTCTAATATTAGAGTGAGAAATAAATGTGTAAACAACTAAGAATCATGCATAATGAAAAATCATATTGTGAATAGTAAATAAGAAAAGAAACATGTTATTACTATTGAAATATAGGAGAATAAATTCATACATCACTACCATTCACCAAATGTGTTTCTCTATATGTAAAATAATCAAAGTAATACAAATGTAAAAGTGGTTCTACTGTCATCCCTAAGCCTCACCTTATTCAAATTTGTTGAACTATATGAGTTTCTTTCTCGATCATGCAAAATTAGTCCTTTTACCTAACAAAAACTATGAATAGTGAAGACTTATTAGGTACCCAATTGTTATGGGCACTTGAGAAGGGTGTAATTTAAACTCAGGTGGGAACCCCATTAATATTTTAAGTTTCGGAAAATGTTTAATTTATGAATTTTTTTAAATTTTATGTTTAGTGTATGGGACAAACATAAAATTACCCATAAAAATATAACATTTAGAATAAAAATGTGTTATTACATTATTTTTTATATAGGGTTTCATTATCAATGAGTTCCTTAGGGATTGGATGAGTTTTCTGATCATTGGGGCCCAAAAAAAATTTAAAAAGAGTAGGTTTATTTACACATTTTTTTAAACCGTGTAGCCCATAATGTGAAACCATGCAGACCATATTTGAATTGGATCATAGTTAGACAAACCATTCAATGTGGGATACATGACTATCAGATATGTCTATAGTTCTTAATAGGGTTTATACATGGGCTGCACAAAGTTGGAAAACCTATGTATACTAGCCTTTACCCTTAGTTCCAATTAGTCAGTGAGTGCACACGGTTAACACATGGTCCGGCTAAGCCATATGACCAAACTATTCATCCTAACCATGTGACCTATTTTAAAGGGGGTTACCATCATATAATTTTACTCCAAAATTGGTGGATGACTATCCAAATAATATGGCCTAACCATTCCATTCATTTAAATGGGTGAAATTAAAAAAATATTCCCCTCCATATTTATTTTTTATTCCTCCCACTTTGTTCTTCCTTCCATGTGCACAGAAGGTTTCTCTTCAATTTTATTCATCCTTTAGTCTTTGGACTCCTTCATTAATATGGTCTCTAATACAAGCTACTTCAGTGGTATTGGATAACTATCGATAAGGTTATCAATCCTCTTTCTTCTCTTCCTCTTTTATTTCACCACTTGGAATATTATTGCCATGTGAGATCATATGACCTTTTTCTAGGATGTTTGTCATATTCCATGATTTATTTTGATATATCTCAAATTAAATGTCAGTTTTCAATGATTGAACACCTACAAGTATAAGGTAGGTGGTGCATAGATTTCTCTTTATTTATATGCATACTGTGGGATGTGTACCTAAATACACATCTATGGGTTGTTCAGGAAAACCCATTAATAAATTATATCTTATTTTTAAATAATTATTTTTAGTATAAGATATCTTTTGGAATTCTCTATTTTGTTAAAATATTTTATATGGGGTATGGGTACTTTTCTTGGTAGGTAATGTTATACAGATTGTTTAAATTGTGATTTGACTGCTTCAGTTTTTTGGGAACGTGATGGGAATGACTTGAGGTATTTGGGTGAATTTTATCACTAAGACTGATATAAGGTGGTTCATTGGGATAAGAGAGTTTCCTGAGATATGTGGGTTTGTGATAACCATCAGGATTGAGGTTATGTGATCATCAGGATGAGAGAGGTGGTGATTACCATGTCGTGGAAGGGATATGAGGTTCATATGTGGCAACAAGGTTATTGTATGGTATGTATTAGCTGTTTTTGGTGATTTATTCTCATTTTCTTGGTTGAAGTTGTTGAGGAAGATATGTGCACACAGTTAGGACTCAGTGAGGTAGTGTTGACCACTCGATGTGGATGGAGCCCTACGTTGTTATAGCGGCTTAAAGGATGGAATTTTCCATCAGTTATGGATGAGGTTATGGACATATAAAGTCAAAAAAGATTTTTTTTAAACCATTTTTTGGGGGATTAGGATTAGTATTTATATTTGAGTTTGATAGGATGGAATTATTGAGGGACATATCTCCCATTTTCTGGGATGTTAGACTATTGAGTTGAAGCTGATTTATTATACATGAGAGGGTAAATATATTTTTACCTTGGGATTTTTGTATATTGAATAGATAGTTACATATTTAGCAAATCCATAAGGTATATGGGATGTATTGATGAAATGATGATGTCATTTCAATTACTTGATTAGTGTAACATGAGAGGCTAGATGGCATGATGTTCTAGTGATAAGTTCATGGGATGAACTTGAGGGATCTCCGAGTATGATATCATTTTTTATATTCCTAGTAAGTGTAAATATATATATTTGAATACATGTAACACATGAAATTATATCTTTAATTAAATTTATTTATAGATGTACTTGCACTGGTCGAATCATGTAAACACTCACGTGTGGTTGTTTAGTGTTTTTGGTGTCGATTTTTTATTTTGTTATGTGATTTAATGATATCTATTTACGTATGCATACACTTTATAATTATGAATGTAAAATAAAATCATGTTGGTGCTATCCTACTGAGTTCATACTCTCACCATGCACGGTACCATTGAGATGTGTGTAAACATTATGTCTCTAAGATAGATTAGGGGTCATACTAGTTGTTAGGAGATTAGTGATCATCTACTTAGGATAGATGGAAATAGACCCAGTGGTTCTATTCCATTGAGTAGGATTTCCGTTTTTTTGTTTTTTTCATTATTATTATAAAAACCTATATGGGTGGCGATGGGTGGCCATTCATATGGTCTTGTTTGGCTTTAATAACATGTATTATTATTTACAAATGGAAAAATGCATTGCGTTGGTTATTATCACTATTGTTTAACAACTATTATGATGAGTTTTGACTATTATCTCAACTATTTACAGTAATTATTAAACTATGTTATATCCATTTATACTTTTACCAATATTATTATAATCACTCGAGGGTTTAGTCTCCCCAATATAACCAAATTAGACCCTATCTTCTAGTTAGAAGCCTTTGTTGTATGGGGACATGCACCTAAGGCCTAGTGGCCTCCACCCCCAACCATAGGTTTTTATTTGTCTCTCAGGTTGGGGTACTACAAATGGTGTCAAATTAAAATGGTAAACTCAGGGTTATAACATATTTGTTTTGGTATGGAATGGTATCAATGTTTTCCATGTTTTATTTTTTGTGTGATGGTAGACCAGAGACTAGAATGCACTCAAAACTAGGTAAAAGACTCATGTCTGGGTGATTATTTCTCCATGCATGGGGGATGATATGAGTTACAATGGGTGTGAAATTTATTTTATGGTTTTTGAGTTTACCATTTATAGATTTCTTCCTCGATTGGTGCACTTGGGATGGATGTTTATTGAATTTTTGGGTTTAACCCTTGGCTTGTAATGGAATAGGGGGATTGTTCATGAATCATTGTAGTCTAATTGGGTAGAATGATATATGTATGTTCCTAAAAATAATTTCCTTGAATATAGAATACATAAAATGGGGTTGGGAAATTTAGCATGTCAAAAATAAGAAAAAATGTGTTTTCTTATATAGCTTATTGGTGGAATTCTACTCAACCATCCCAAGTATGTAGTTCTTGGTGAGACTAATATATGATCTTATGATCTGTGATAACTGAATCTATTATGGGTATACAAGGTGCTATGTGGTCAGATGATATGCAATTTTTGACTCTATTATGGGTAGGAAGGGGGAAATGAGGCTGAATCATATAAGATATGGGTGTGCTAGGGATGTGTAAATGTAGTGAGATGTGATGCCTATTATATAATTCACTATTTTTAATATATATGATTTTTATTTTTGTATTAACCATGGTGATTAGCCTTTAGTGTAATGCACCTTGTATGGGCTCCAATGAATTTTTAGGAGATAAGAGATGTAGTGACTCTAGAGTGTTCATGTGATGAGTCCCCCGAGGTTCGGAATGATCATGATCCATAGGTATAAGATCTAGTGTTAGTGGGGGAACCAAAGGAGATAGAATAATTTGATCCATGTATAGATGAGTATCTTAGGGTGAGATTGATGTGATTCACATAGAGTACTGATAGGGGAGATCTGGGAGATGATCCATCCATGGATTATTTGACTCATGAGTTCCAATCTTAGTATCTATCATTATTTTATGGTGATTGTGGATCGCAAGAAGTAGATAATTGGATCAAGTTTGTGCCAATGATTTTTGACTAGCTCAAGACACCCTCAAGTTAGAGGGTGAAGCTGACTACTTATATACTTAGTGGAATGGAAAAGTTCTTGTGGGAATTATAGGTAGAGGGTGGTAAACATGAGGGACAGAAATAGAAGGATTTTGAGGCCAGGTTCTTTGAGTACTTTTTCCTAGATATGCTGAGGTAGGATCAAGGCTATGAGTTCATTTACCTATAGTAGGGAGATACAACTTTTATTGATTATATAGTTAATTTAATATACTTGTTCACATTTGTTCCTTCTATGGTATGAGACAATATCGGTAGCGTGAGATGGATTGAGGATGGATTGAAGAATGACATTAGAGTGCATGTAAATATATTTTAGTTGAACTCATTATCTTAGGTAGTAAATTAGGATTTGATAGCTAAAGGGAATCTGAAGGACAAAAATTATCCAATCCATGTGACAACTCTTGGTGAGACTAGAAGTGATGCTTTAGGTGGCCCAAAGTGGGGATGTGATAAACCTCATAAGGGTGGTCATGCCCGAGATTTAGGAAAACCACCATAGAGTGGGTCTTCAATGGTGTTATTATAGTTTATATAGTCATGAACTCTTCAAACTCTATGTGAGTGACCTATGAAAGAGTTCCAGGTATTCATCCATATAGTTCACATGGAGAGTTTCTATAGGAAGACATCTCAAACATCTGGGAGTCAAGGACCAGGTCATACTTAGGGATTTCAAGTAAGACCTAGAGTGGTACCATGAGTTACTATCTATGATTGTACTATATATTTAGTTCGTGAAAGAGAGTGAGTGACTTAGTAGTGGGGTCAGGGTCCAGTAGATGGTGCAGCTCCATAGGGAGGTATAGCCTCAATAATTCAAGCATCAGGTCAATTATATGCTATTGAGCTAGCAGGGTTAGTGTAGGATAAGGACCTGATATTGGTTAGAGATATTTCATGATCATGGAATGTCCTTTTGTTTTTTGGCCTGACGGTTATGATTACAGGAGGTTCACGTATTGTAATTGAACTAACCAAGAACTAGTTAGTATATGGGAATCAGTTATGATGTGTGATTTTATGAGATGCACATGGATCAATACTTTTGATGCTCATGTATATTAAAATATATATATATATATATATATATATATGATTTAGGTAATTTTAAAATTAGATGTGTTGTGACATTATTGAGTATCGGTTTTGATACAAGACCTTGAGGGAATCTTGGATGACAAATGATGGAATCTTTCATCAGAAGTCATGTACGAGTTTTTCGGAAATGGTTGAAATAAGCGACCATATGGTTTTCATTTATGACATAGGTATGTATGGATCATCTAATGAGGATGAAAAATTGTGATATGTCATATGAGGATGTAAAAATCTGAGGAAGGTTATAGGAACCATCAGAGAGTTGAATTTTAGGTTGGAAAATGGTTGGGTAGGTAATTTCTATGGTGGGGAGAACAATAATGGGAATTATCCTCTCAATGAGTAACCGGGGTAATATTTATGAGATGGGTATGTTTACTACAATCTCATCATGAAATATCATAGCTTGGGAATGATCTATATTAATATTGGGGGAATATAATGTCCCATGTTTTGGAATTGGATGAATTTCTGTTAGTTTTTTAATTTTATCTTTGGTGGATGATCTAACATTAAAATTGGGATTCAAACCATAATTTTGATAATTGAAACATGTCAGTACATTGTTTTTATAATGGGTTTACATCCAAGGTAGTTACTCAGTGCATCAAATGTGTATCAAGAGAATTGGACACTGAAAGTCATTTTTTTAAAATTTCAGGTAGAGGTGCATAATTTTATTAAACTATACAACCATTAAGTGGAAACCATGAAAACCATATTTTAAAAATAACACTATTAGAGAAATTTTACAATGTGGGCCTCATTTCTAAGTGGAAATTCTATAGCTTTTAACAGAGGGTTCGCATAGGCTAGAAATGGTTTGAAATACCATACATCCTAGCCTTCATGATTATTACCTCTTAATTTGTGAGTTTTTTATGGTTGGAACATGGTTTAATGAAACTTTGAGACCTATATTAAAATTGGTGACCATCAGATAGTGGAATCTCTTTGTTAACTCGCTGTTTACCAAACTGTTCATCCCAACTGTGCGATTCATTTAATGGGGTGAAATTATAAATTCATCTATATCTCCTTATTTCTTCTTCATACTTCAATCTTCTCCCTTTCACACACAAAGTTGTGGTTTCTCTTCATTTTTCCTCCTCCTAATGAATTCTCCCACACTCATTTGTAAGATCTCTAATTAAAAATCCATCGATGGTGTTGGATAAAAATTGGTAAGTGTATCTATCCTTATTCTATTATTATTTTATTTCACCCTTTGGAATGTTATTTCCATGTCAGATCATATGCCCCATTTCCAAGTTGTTTTTTATATTATTTTAATTCTTTCTATATAGCTCAAGTTAATGTCTCATTTTCAATGACTGAATTCCGATGATTCTAAGGTAGGTGGTTCCTAGATTTACCCACTTTTATGAACATGCTATGGGATGTGTACCTAAATATTCATGTGTGAGTTGTATGGATGAAACAATTAATAAATTAATTATTACCTTTAAATCATTATTGTTGTTATAATATTTTGATGGGCATTGTCTATCCTATTAAAATATGTTATGCTAGGTTTGCTTACTTTTGGCTGGTTGGATAGGTTATCTTGATTGATTAAATTTATTAATTTAATTAAATTATGTTATGACTACATGAGTTTCATGGTAATATGACAAGAATGGACTGATTTATTAAGGTTATTTTGATCACTTTGACTAATATGATGAGGTTAATGAGGCTATGGTCATGGCCTGAGATATGTGGGGTGGTGTTGACCATCATGTTTGAGGATATGAGATTGTCGGGATGAGGAGGATGGTGAAAACCATGCCATGGATGGGTTAAGGTTCACCATTGAAAATAAGATAGTTGGAAGGTGTGTATTAGGTACTGTTGGTGATTTACACTCATCTTTATTGGCCTATGTTACCGTGGGAGTCGTGTCCACATACTTAGAACACAGTGAGGTGTATCTCATGACTCATTGTTGGTAGAGGCCTCTTTGGTATTAGAATCCTAGGGGATGGTGTTGACCATAAGTTATGGTGGAGGTTATCACTATATAAACCCTTGTAATATAGTGTTCTAAAATTTTCATTGTGGCTAAGGTTATCCCTTTATATTTTAGGATGACAGGCTAGGATTATTGAAGGAGAAATATTTTCATGCCTTGGATGTCAGTTTGTTGAGATGATGGTGATTTATTATATATGTACGGATGTATATCATCATACCTTATAAGGTTGGGTTATTCAACCAATGTTGACTTTTTGAATGGCGGTCCTAGGGACTTGATACATATTGATTAGCTTGTTGACGGGATTCTAATTACTCAATTGGTATCACAAGTGTTGTCAGATGGAATGAGGTGTTATTGAAATATTCATGGGAGGATCTTGATGGTTCTCTGACTATGATATCCTTATGTGGAAGCCTGGGAATTAATCCACTAGTCCTCACCAGTACTAATATATCTTTTTAGAAATAAAATGTATGAAAATATATATTTTAAGTAATGTATTTAGAGATGTTCTAGAATTTTACAGAGTTTGTAAATTCTCACTTGTGGATGTTGAGCACCAGGGAAGTGATTTATTTATTTTTATGTGTGAGTTACTGCTATTTATTTATAAATACATATACTATATAATTATGGATGTAATATAGGAACACAATTGGTATGGTATATGATGTTCATGCTTGAAACCTACATTAGACCCTTGAGATGCATGTAGCCTTTATGTATCTAATATCAGCTAAGAAAATAGGCATCTAACCTAGAGCTTAGTGAGCAGTTACTTGGGATGGATTGTAGTGTACCAATCGGTTCTAATGTATAGAGTGAGATTTCCCATTATTGGATTTTTGCATACTTATTATACATACTATTATAGTTTTTCAAATGAAAACTTGCATGATGCCTCATTTTACTATCATGACATTTATTCTTATTTTCAAATGGCATAATTACTTGGTCTTGTTATTATCACTTCTATTTAATTATACACCACATGAGTTTTTTCTATATTTTCCAATGTTTATGGTCATTGTTGTATAGTGTTATATCAATTTATACATAGAAAATTATTACTATATCATTAAAGGGTATATCCTCCCCAATATCATCTAAATAGACCATCCATGTTAGTTGGAAGCCTGTGGCATACAGTGAGGTGTGCCTAAGGTCCCATGGCCACTAGTCCTGAGCATAGGTTTTGTGTTATATACTTAATAAAAAATTAATTGTGTTAAAATAATAAAAAATAATTTTTGACCCTATAGTTATAAGGTGATATGAATTATTGACCATTCCTTCTTAGATCAATTCCATATATCTTCAAGCACATAGGATACCATGCCATATAGTATCTGGTGTAATTTTGGGATTCCATGATACATCATAGGCATCCAAAATAGGTGTAATCATTAGATCCTATGTAATATTCAAGGAATCCCATAGTCATATGGAGTAACCAACAGATTCTAGGAATTATCCTTGGAATACCATATTTATCATTACTAATCTATAGATTCCAAGTTGTTTCTTAGGAATCCCATGAGTGTGAAGTGTAATTGATGGATCTAAGGTAATATTCTAAGAATCATCATAGTATAATGTGTATTCACAAGATCCTAGGTATTATCCCAATAATACACATAGAATCAAGTGTTGTCATTGGATTCAAATAATAATCACATACATCCCATAAGTCATATGGAATAATCGGTTAATCCTATGTAATAGCACAAGAATCCATGTGGTATTAAGAGTAATTGTTGAATCTTTGGTAATATCCTAAAAATTCATAGAGAATTATGAATAATCAAAGATACTATGTAAACTTCTAGGAATACAAATAGTGTAATTCATAATCACTAGATCCTAAGAAATATCATTGGAATCCCCTAGATATAATTTTTTACGAAAGTGTATCCCACCTAACCACACCTCATAATGATATTAATAATGATTAGATTGGTTATATATCAATTAGAACCCACCACACATAACTATTGTCATCAACTCAATTACGTGACCTATTTATTTCACTGTACACATTATTGGTTTTTACCAAGCTATACTCTCTACATTGTCCTTCTTAGAGGCTAACACAAGACCGGGGAACACACAATAGTACTCTATCTCATATTATTAACTTGAAACCCTATATGATTTTGGTGTTGTCATTCACATATACATAGAACATGAATTTCCTTTAGTGGACACAGTGTCCCCTATCATTACCAAAATCATATCATGGCCTCACCAAACTCCTTTAAAAAACTATGAAAGGGTTACTCTAGAGTGATGGCACAGTTCCCATCTGACTTCCCAAGGTCATTCTTGGTCGGTACACTCACCAAAACAATCATAAATCATTCCATGGTATACCCATATAGATAATCACATGATAATAGGGGAGTAACACTATCACCTCTATATAACCAAATATCTCATGGCTATAAGGCCTAACCAAACCTATTAGGAAATACCCTCGGGTTCTAAGGTGATAGTTGTGGTAGTGTCGAGGTTGTACATGCATGGTCAATAACATATCCCTAATCATGTGTGATAAGGTAACATATATCTAGTTATAATAGGTTCATTCATTTAAATTTACTTATATTTATTTGTGTTCCATATATATTAAAACAAATTTTCAGAATCAATCCCCCAACCATCAGATTAGGAGGCATCAGGCTAGTGCTCAAGTGTCAATCATGTCCTTTAACACTTATTTTTTTTTAATGTGGGATAAATAAATATATCATTTAAAATTCAAGTTTAATTAAATAATTTTAGATACCACATACCACATTAACAATAATAAAATGAATTTACAACATGGAGATATCCAAGGACCACCTGCCCCATAAATTAAGTCATTCCTTTTTAAAAAAATCCCAAAAACTCTCACCCAATAACTTCTGATCCTTTTACTTTCTTTTATAATCTCCAAATCACCTATATAATGTTACAATACCTAATTTAATTAATTATAACCATTTTAATTAATTATAAAATTTAATTCAAGAAGATATTATTGCATAATACTCACCAAGAAATATTTTCTCACTGAATCCTTGAAAACAGGGTTCGGTATACTCGTGACATGCATTTGAACCTAATCCATAGAAAATTAAAAATTAAATATACAAAATCAATGGTTAATTTTCTTTAGTTTACTAAAAATCTCAAGAAAAAATGTGTATCATATCAATCCTCTAATTAAATAGTGAGAAAGTACATGATATCATCCTTCTAATAGGTCCTTTAGCCTCACTATTAAAATTCCCCTTATATAAAAATGATTTCACCATGCCCTTGTGGAATAATAAATGAAACCTCGTGCCAAGTCATCCAAAATTAGAGGGATATAATGGTGAGAAATAATAGAGGGTAAAATTTAGAAACTATCCTTGAAACATACATAAAAGTTCAATCATTACCACCCCTAATAAAGGAGGATTGAGAGATATATATGGGAGATATAACCACACTAGTCCAACCACGCTTGGGGTGTAAGAGAGGAGGGTGTGGTTTGAAATCCCAAAGGGGAAATGGTAATTTTCCCCCTTTTAATGAAATATTTTTACCATATAGTATAACCTTATGGGTTTTCAAAATGTGTTCCAACCATGAAACCCCCACTATCCAAGACTACACACCTCACAGGGTATGGAAACATGGTTTACCAATCAATGAACTAACCATAAAACCTCTATTATTCCATGTTTCATATCTTTCACATTTTGTCTACATATTTTTGCTAACTATGAATATTCCTATATAATAAATTGCATCATTTTTATAGTTCCCTCTATAAATATAAAATATTCCTAAATCAATTCCCCAAGGAAAATCACTTTGAAAGGCTTCCCAAAATTGTTTCTCCTAATTGTGTGGTAACTGTGAAAATGGGTAAAACCCTTTCCAAATTATCAATAATCTATCCAAATCTCCCGATACTCACTGAAGCAGTCTAAATAATCTTAAGGACTTGATCCGCATCCAAAAATATCCCCCAAGATATTCCAACTCTTTTAATTCCAATCTAAATCCTGAATCTCCTAACAAATCTTTCTTCAATGTAAAAAAAATGGTTTCCCTAAATATTATGATATATAATTACATGAAGTTTTATAATTAGATACCACTAAAGGGTCCTTGGGAATGATACATGAGATTAGTCAGAAGATATGATTTTCAAGACTCAGGATGTTACCCATAAATATGCCAAACTTGCATAATTACGGTAAAATTTTGAGAAATTAGGGGTAGTCTAAGATCTTGATTCTCTTTAAAGTTATTCTATGTCCTTAGGTATCATGCATTATTCATGGTATTAACAGATATTATTGGTTAGAATATCATTCCATGATGGGTTCCTTCTAATATTTGGTCATTATATTTCTATTAGAAATGTTTGACTTCAAATATTAACTGAAACATAGATGATAAATAAATTTTGTTTTCATGTATATTTATTGGTAAAAATTAAGTTAATATGGTAAAAAACTGATTTAATTGATATATATATACTTTATATAATGTTAATATTTAGATTTATTTTTCTTTTATTCCAATATCATGATTTTATATATTTTTAAATTATATTTTTAGCATGTTAGATCATTTTAAATTAGTTTATAAATTTTTTTAAAGATCAAAAAATCTTTTAGAAAATGTAAGTGACATTGATAATAATTAGGTTTCACCTAACCTATATAGATTAGTTAAATCCATTGGGTTGTCTATTTTGGGTAGGAATTTGATAGTGTTATCAATTTTACTATGGAGGATTTCACAAAGATAACCACCTTCTACTATTATAGATTGGGTGAATCTGAAGATATCACTTTCTTCACATGCTATTGACCCTATAGTGTTAGTGGGTTTCAGATAAATTTATTAAAAATATAGTTTAAAATATCTATGAAATATTCCAAAGAACTCAGATATCATGAGGGATTTTTAGTTTTAATGTACCCTAAAATTTAAATATGACATTTAACCTCAGGAGGCCAAGGAATGGGTTACTTGTATCTATATTCTCTTCCAGTGCATCGAAACACCTAAGAAAAAACATTTTTGTACAACCACCTTCATGTGGTAAAGTGATACATTGAAATGGAGGAATATGATTCTTTAATCTAAGAAAATCTAGGGTATCACCATAGAGAGGTTTTAATAGATATTATTTGTGTGATTTTACCCAAATACCTTATGTTAGGTGAAGGAAAAAGAGTTTACAAACCTCAATTGTGGTTCAATGTCAGCCATGAAATAGGTCACTATATTTATAACACTTTTCCATATTAATACATATCTGAGTGAAGATATAGTATATTGGGAAATGAATTTCCAAATAGGTTATAAGGGACCAATTCAGACCTAGTATACACTCTTTAGTCTTCCAACATTCTTGGAAGTGGTTATGAAAGGTGTTCTATTTGATACGGGTTCTAAAAAAAGTTCATGGTTAGGTGGTCCACTACTTGGATAGAAAATTGGTGATACATCTTACAAAAATTGTAAAAAACAATGAGGGGAGGTGATTTGACGTGACCCACTCCTGGGAATCCAAGCTGTTGGTATACCTTCATTACCTATCTTTAGAAGATCCTCTATTTAGTATCACTAGTGTTAATAACCAAAAGTCATCTATCTAATTATACTAACAAGATAACGAATTTGCACTATTTTAGTAAGTATTTACAAATTCAAATGATCATTTAATAGGGAATGTGTGTGATAATTGGGTGGCACTCTTATCATACTTAGGTATCTTGGGAGTAGTATACTTCTCATTCGATAGGTGGAGTTTGACCACTATCTGGGTGATTAGTTTGAGGATGATTATGTAGTGTAAACATTAAATTAGTAATTTTATATACTTCTATTAATATACTTTTGACATAGAGTTAATATAATGAGGTAGGAAATAACTATGACACAAAGAATCATATAGTAAAAGTTAGATCCAAACATTCTGGTGTTTGATATAATATTTTGGTATAATCTATCTAGATTCAAGGGAGAATAATAAAACTTAATGGATAAAACATAAGAAATAAATGAATCCAAATACAAGATATCCATTCATATAAATATAGAAAAATGAATTCTGAAAATAAAGAAAAAAATAAAACAAGTATAACTTTTACCAAATTAAGAAATAAAACATATTCATATTATATAGTTGATAAATACCACATAAGAACAACCCTAGGGATCTTCCCTTTAGAGATATCCACATGTTTCATTAAACTTCATGTCATCATTACAAGACACTAAACCCTCCATGACCTACTAGCACCACATGATGAAAATGAGGTAGATGATAAAGATATTTAAGGTTATAATAAGAAAATAAATCACACTAACATTTCAATAATATACAATATGGATTTATAAATTTATGAGGATAGTATTTAAGAGATTTGACATTTAATCAGGAATTTTTACACATGATTAAGTTTATATGAATTATTCAATTATTTCTTTCATGAATTAGATACCCCTCCATTACATTATGTCTAGTGATAATTAGATGGTAGCTTATGTGGGGTGATTATTAAACATTAACCTTTAATGTTCATCCACTCATATGATAAATGTTAGTAACATGGAATCATATTCAATTATTTTTTTATAAGGAATATCAAACACATTTATTGGTCAATAATTCTACCCTTATGACATAGGAGATTTTACTTTATAATTACATGGATTGATGAAGATAATGGAAATAAATATTATTTCATGCCTACCTTATGAATTCTCTAATCATAGAATATTATAAAACCATGCATCTTATTCAATATCTTATATGGTTAATTGAAATCGTAAAATATGATTGAAATATATATGGTATATATCTCATATAATATCCAAGTTCCACTAAAACCTAAAATTCATTATTCTAATTCACACTATGTTGTATCATATATGATAACCTATGAAATTATATAAAAAATATTTTGAATATCATCCATAAATATTTTTGGAAATATATCATTAACGTAACCTCATTTCACATCATATTTAAAACATTGTGAATTACCATCCCAAAAACATTTAGATTAACTCTAAGATACTTTTAAACTGGATCTCTGGGTTAAAATTATTCCATGTTCAGTCAGCTGAATAATTTGACCCAAAAGGACTTTATATCATTAAAAAATAATATGAATAGTCTGGTCCATATATGTATGAAAAGGGAAACCTCAAGAAAATAATAAATTCTACTAATTCTATAAAGGTATTTGGTGTGATCTACATCAAAAAAATGTATCTATATACCGGTTCCCACTAACTGCATCTCATACAGACATGAATTCTTGTATATTCCTTCTATCAAATACATCAAGTTACTACAGAATATGGATTATGTAATTCCCATATTGAAAAAACATATGTTCTCAACACTCTAATTATAGATTGACTTCGTCAATGAATAAATCATAATTAATTCACCTTTATGGAGGAGCACATCACATTTCTCTCATACAAATAGATTATCACATTGCATATAATATTGAGGTGTGACATCACACTCCACATTCAATTTCAATTAAGGGCACAAATGTTATACTCGTTAGACTAGAGGAAAAATCCCATCTTGTTTTAGATTTAACTGAAAACGCGATCAGAAACATACCCAACCACCCCTGATTAGCTAAGGCATAATGGATTTCATATGAAAGGTATCAAAGTGTGAAGGACTCCAAGTTAATTACCTCAAAACCCTAAGATAATGGGGACACTAATATGATTTATGTACCATTATTATACCATAGAGAGAGTACATGACATTCAATTTGATATATGTAGTGGGTCATCCAACACAAAAAACATTTTTTGTGCCTCAAGATCATATTCTATATCAAATATAAGAATATCAATCATTATAACATTAGAATTTCATAAAACCAAAAATACTTTAAGAAACAAATCGGCAATGTATAACCCAAGTCATAAAGTGAGAGGTCAATTTTCATTACATTTCATAAAATTTATATC
This sequence comes from Viscum album, assembly GCA_963277665.1. Classification (NCBI taxonomy): domain Eukaryota; kingdom Viridiplantae; phylum Streptophyta; class Magnoliopsida; order Santalales; family Viscaceae; genus Viscum; species Viscum album. Next base: position 1,787,622,689 of record OY728128.1, read on the forward strand.
TATATTTTCCTATATGAAAACGAAATTAATAATGATAAATTAGATACATAAATTATTATAATGAATTTTATATTATTAAACCCTTATATTAATAAATAAAAGAACCCTATATAATCACATATTTGTCGTATCTTATATGAAACACTTCTAATCCATCATCTTGTTTGTTTCACCTTGGGTTTTCAAAAATCATTACATCTATATATAATTCTTGACACATCAATATATTATCATCTGATAAAATCCTTTGAATAAACTCCTTAGTGTGTAACATCTATGATGTAAGAATGGTTGAATAGTGGTGAGATTTATAAATCATATTCCTAAGGATCAATTCCTTAAACATATTCAAACTCTTTGACTCCACAATATCAACTTTTAAGTTGATACTTCTCTTTCCATCCTAGAAATATTTACGATTTTAATATCACTATCCTTGAAACCTATTCTATTAAACATTTTAATTTAAATATTTTGGAAATGATGTAACTATTTACTTTATTTCATGATAGTATATCTGATACTTCTTTAGGATAATTTGATATACATATTGATATGATAACTAAATATAACTTTTCCATTAATTTTATAACTATATCCTAAATATATTTTACTATATTATATGAAAATTAATTTTCAATTTAACTGGAATAATCGTTTATGAAATTTTAATATTCAATTTCTAATTGAAACTAAATGTAACATTTTCTTTTTTTTCAATACATATCATAATCTATTTTGAATATTAAGTAGAAATAACTTTAATTTAAAATTGGTATAATATTTTAATCTTTAAAAATTGAATATATCTGAGTCTAATAATACTCCCATAATTCTATTTTTCATTAAATTCTCATCAAAATATCATTATTAGATATTAAAACTACATTATGTTTATGAAATAAAACTTATTTACTTTTTAGTAATAATATTTAATAACTAAAATACTATATCCAAATCTTATATGTTATTCTATGTGTTTAAATAACTTCTATTTCTCAAAAGATGTCTAATAATCAAATGAAACCATTGATTTGTGTTGGAAACAACTTCCCCCATATTTTAACTAACATCAAGATAAACTCTTATATTTGATAAAATATTTTTATCCTTGTATTCTTCTCATGAAATTTTATAAAATATGATAATTCATAAACCATTTTAATTAACTTAATAAACTAATTTTATTCAAGATAATTATCATTTAATGAAAAAAATATACTATCATATAAGGGAAATGAGATGAATATACACAACCTCTACTATGATCCATCTGACCTAAACAAACTAATTTACATTATGATCATTGATGCATCAACTCTTTGATTTATAACATGAATAAAAACTACAAGAGAGGTCAATTATACCCTTAATATTAAACTCGGATATATTTAAAACACTCATAAAATATACATTTTTTATCTCATACCCTTTTAAAATGAATATTTAACATCTTAAACATCAATATCTAACATGAGAATCCAATGTAGTTTCAAAATCCCCTTTAGGCTTCTGAGGAAATTATATTCTAAAGAATATACACATAATTCCTGAGAACTATTCCAAATTTCAATGAATTTAACCATTTACTTGCAGAAACATTTTTGGACTCTCTGTATAAGTTTTTTTTCATAATTTGAACCTTTACCCACTTGTAATTTCTACACAACACCAAAACATGGACATCTATTGACTTTTTAATATATTATAAACTCTTGATAACATTGTGTAAATTTTTTCATGAATTTATTCATCTTGTAAAAACATTAATTTATATGAAAACTTTATGAATACCTTAACTTGAATAATACTTAAGGAAAAGCTTAATCTCTCCATGTCCTAAGTATACTTAATCATACTAAGAATATTAGTGGAGAATGAAATTTATTAGTCCATTTTTCATCTAATGGAATTGTAACCTTTAGGAATTCCATTAACACATAGAATTTCTTTCACTTACTAAATTTTATTAAGTTACCTGTCCTAATAGTTGTTTACATTATGATACCCTTTCCTATAGGATTGATCTTAGAGCTAAGTTTTTTATTGATGATCTTATGAATCTAAAATATGAAATTTTATCATATTATTATCATGATTTATTACCATTTAATATATAATTTTATTAAATGAGTTCCCCCTATATTGAATACCCCTTTTACAATTCATTATAAATATTAGTAGGATAAGTTCCTTGTCTCACTAAGAAATGAGTCAAATAGGGAATTCACCTCACCACCTAGTTATTTATATTGGTTATATTCTCATCCATATAATGTATGATTCAGGGATAATTGATAATGTTACTATTTTCTTGATACATTAAATATAAAAACTCTACATTATTCCTCTAGTATATTAGTCATTATGGTTTTCTAACTATGTGTGTCCCAAATACAATTCCAATAAAAGGTTTATACAATGATTTCTTGGGGAACCCAACAATGGCACAGAACTATGTGGTTGGATAATATAGGGATTATTATTACTCTCTCTCCATAAAAATGATAATATATTGGCACTTGAATATAAGACAAATGTTCCTAGTTGGTTGATCAAGGCCACAATAAGTGCCTCTTTAGATGGAATCTAACACATAGTATTTAAAATGGGATTTAAATATCATTATCTTATGTAATGTTTGTACCTTGGAATGTATACATGATTCTTATTATTAAGGTTTGGAGTCCTATTCCATCCACCATATTAATATTTCTGAAACCATATTAATATGTATCTCTTCACCCAACCCACAGTTTTTATTACCCACCCAAAATTTGAAGCTAAAAAATATAAACATATCCAAATACGTATCATGCATTTGGTATATGAACCCTTCATATAATTTTTTTAAATTATTTGAGATTTTCATTTTCCAAATGAGTATTCTTGGAGACACAAATAGCCAACCCACACAATTCTATAATTAGGAATAAGCCTCTAGGTTAATGGGAAATTAGAACCAAATTCCCTCTATATTGGGATACTTTACCTAATAGATATTAAATTTTATCATAACCTCTAAAAATTAATTTGTTTAAACTATATTAAATAATGAAATTTTAGCTAATAAATTTAATTAAAAATCATGGTCAAGGTTGATTAAAATAAATATTATTTAGTTGTACCTAGTGTGTAATACAAATCTTGATGATTTATAAGAATTAGTTTAAAGATTTTAAACTGAATCATATACATATTCATAATCTAAAAAATTGAATACTATGAATAATGTAGGGAATATACTTTAAATAATTGAATATTTAAAATATTTAAATAATGAGATAACCATTTATTAACAATATATAAAAATAAATTATTATAAAAACTTTATAATCTTTGGAATATTTATTTTCGACATTCCATAATATTTAAGAAACACACTTTGTATTAATTTTCTAATATAAAATCTTTTATATTATTCATTATATTTCTCTTTACTCTATTTATAAATGATATTTAATGAATTATAATAATTTTATAATTAAATATTTATTATGTTAACTATTTATATAATCTGAATATCATATTGTTAACATTAGTTGAAGCTTGATCAAATTGATCATTAACACACTTTTAATACTGTTTAAATATTATCCCAAATAGTTCTCATTAATTTAGCCAATTCTATTTAAGTATTGTGAATTATTTATAATCTTAAAATATAAACTTGTTATATTTTTGGAATTATCATGTAATTTATAAATTATTTATAAATTAAACTTTGTATTTCTAAATAAAATTTTATTTAAATCTCGTGTCGAGATTTATAATTTTAAAAAAAAATGTATTTTTAATATTAACATTTATTATTGAGTAATATTTATTAATAAAAATTTTATTAATATTTATTAGATAATTATAAATTATTTATTTTAAATTAATTTATAAACCCTTCAAAAATAAATATATATCCCAAAAATAATTTTATAATTATATATAAATGGTTTCTAAATAACAAATTAAAATCATAATAGAATATAATGAGAAATAAAAAATTATTCGCAATAACATTTTATTATCCAAACAAGTCATAGGGTATAATTCACAAACATGGTATATAATTCAGGCGATTCATATGATATAATTGATAGGTTGTGACTTAATCTCATATCAATTATATTTTATGATAAATATCCTAATCACTATAAATGATATGAAATTGCATTTTATGGTTTTTTATTCCTATCGTTTCTAATTACACCATATCATATTTAATGAAATATATCATTATCACCTACGTGATTTGATTCTAAAAGTTTCAAAAACATTATATAGATATATTTTTTAAAATACAATGATATTGTATCATACAAACATAAAAAAACCCATGAATTTGACCCATTCCAAGAATTATAATTTCATATCGTATACTATGATAAAAAAACCCATAGAATAGATAAACCTATCATATTCTATAACTTACTAACAGTATGAAATATGATTTGAATATTCTTATTTTTGTGCATGGTTTATAAGTCTAGCAGAATTGAAATATCTAATACCACTACTAGTATTCATGGGAGTACAATAACACTTATAATAACTAATAAAAAAGATCAATGAATCCCAAACCATGATCTTCATGCTTATAATTATGAAAACTTGAATTTTGGAATTAAAGAAAATTATAAAACTAGTGTACCTTTCACTAAATATCCCACTAAAAAATATCCCTAATTTGTGGATAATGATGATCACATCTGAACAAGGATAAAGATATTCTTGTTAGTTATATCTATCCGCAAAAAAATGCAGGTCATGCATGCAGGGAAAACCACCATCCATGTCATTCTAGCACCTCATAATGAAAATGTCTTAGGTAATGAATATCATCAATCTTGGGGAAATATATACATGAATCCATCAAACATTTACACCCACACTATCATTATATAGAATGAGACTTTATAAAGCCACAAGGATTTTCCATAAGGGTTTTTTCATTTACTTATTTGTTATATAGAATGAGTTATTCCTCAGCTTTATTGACAAAAAAAGCATGAATCTGATTCCCATGCATTACATATTATTAAATGGTACTAAGATAAATTAGTATCATGGAATTGTATTCTATTATTTTATGTAAATTCAAATCTTACACTATGATTTCTCAATAATTCCACCTTTACCACTAAGTCTGTCACAATTTAGGATTGGGTTCATTGATGAAATTTGTGGAATGAAATCATATTTCAAGTCTACCATATGACTCCCCTAATAATTGCCTTGGATATATCCATGCATCCCATGAAGGTGCTTTTAAAGTTTCATCTAATCAGTAAAATATGATTAAAGGGTTTAGTGCATATATCTCTTTCATCTTCTACTTTTTCATGTGGTCTCTTTAATAACGATCCTCTATATTACTTTATTTTTTGATAAATTGGACTTGATTATTGATATTATTATTAAAAACATAATTTCATATATAAGGATTTATACTCCTTTTATAAAATGTATTGTTTAGAATAGGGTGTGTATGACTTATATATTGTAACTGGCATAATTTGGGAATCTCTAGGATTTAATGTTCTCGATATAAATTTAATTAATGTTATTTTTTGGAATAGATTGGATAACTCAATTTTCAGGTTATGACATCCTTGACCAAGTTCACTCAAAAGTAACCATACCTAGTTGGCCACATAGACTACATCATGCCTTCCCATATTTGATAGGCTTCTGACTAGCAGTGAGGGACTTTGATGGTATGGTGGGGATACAATACCACCTTTATGAAAATAGATAATTATAGTGATAATAATTGAAAAATATAATATATAAGGTAATTCAACCAGGGAAGAATATATAAATAGGGAAGAAGATGTAAATCACCTCAATAATAAAAAATAGTAATACATCTATAAGTAGTTTCATATACATATGATTTTATATCTAAACAAAAAGGAAATAGGCATAAATTTTTATATGGATATATACAATACATGTATCAAAAATGGAAAAAAGACCACAAATATCTCCATGAGAATCCCAACCACTATCTCAATCATTATCTTCCAAGATCCCACGAAAAAGAATCTAGAATGAATAATGAAAAGTTTCCCTAATCATTACCTACATCCAAGAAGTCTGACTAGGAACCAATCAGCAGCCTGAATAAGGATTGAGTAAAACATAGTTGGTCACCAGCAATAGTGTCAAATACTATCAATTCAATGAACATCTACTTAAGTGTTGTCCAATTAATAATAGAAAATTAGTACAAAAAATAAATAAAACCTATGTCATCTCAGGTTCGTCATGAGCTACCCATCTGATATTACCTGCTTTAGACTGATCCATAATTTCTCTAAACATTTATTCCCTTACAGTATTAGCTCAGAACCCAGGGCTATAACCAAGGCATACCTACATAATGATAATAATATAAGGGGTAAACAAGTACCATGGAATTTAAAACATAGTAGTCGAAGGTGAATCAAGGAATTCATATATTTAATACATTGATTGAATCACAGTGTGTTCATTGACATTGAAGATGCAGCATTGAATCGGTTGGTGTATTAATCTGATACAAGGCATTATAAACTGGGAAATAGGTATCACTCATCGAATAAAATTATCATGTTACACATATATTTCTATTCAAGTTATTCCCTATAGATAATCTATGTATCACTCATAGTGTAATATAATTGAATTTTCTTTATGATCTTGTCCAATGTATTCCATGTAGAGAGTACCTATATTTCCCATGGCATGATATAATTTCATTTTCCCTATGATCCCATCTAAGGTATTCCATATAGAGAATTCATTTATTGATCATGGAATAATATAATTACATATACATGGTGAGATTTTCCATGGAATTCCAAATAGGAACACGATTGGTGCCCATGTCATAACATAATTATATTTATAATTCATTCAGTTAAGTATGACTGATGAATCCAACCAAGAAATTATAAATCTGAAACCATGTGTCACCCAAGGTATTACATACTGAATTTTCATGGATAATAATTTATCCATTCCATTAAAAAATTCACTTTATTCAATTTTTTCATTTCATTTGTAAGTGATAACTCAAGAATAACTAAGATGAAAATAAGGGGCGAGTGACATGGTCTTACCATTCACATTTATCTTAATTAATTTTAACATTTCATGTGTAGAAGATAATACAAACAAATATCAAGGGTGTTCAATTACATAAACAAGTACAAATGATCAAGACATTTAATATACTCCCCCAAGGGGGTGTTTAGTCATTATAACAAGCTGTAATGGTCAAGGAATATGATCCAAACACCCTAAGGGGTGGATCAAGTCAAGGTAGAAAATCTCCACTGATGTAATTAGGTTCACAATGACTAACTAATTCAATGTATTAAAAATTTACATAACAAAATTATCTTTTATGAGGAAACCTTTGGAGGTTCTATCATGTGGCATAACAAAAGATGATATGATCAACAAGACAAATTGGGAAATATTCTAGACAACCTACCTACTAGAAACCTCATCCTATATTAGCCTTATATATAAATGGGAAGAATAGAAAATGAGAAACAATAATAAATCCCTATAATAGGGTATATTTATTTTCATGGATATATTTCTAAAGATGGAAAGAGAAGCTTAAAAAGGTAATATAGTCTTATACTTACTGATGTTAATCCAACATTACAAAAAATGATAGAATTGGAGTTTGTATGAAGGATATAGTTTAGATTCTAGCGAAGGATGTGACTCTATCTTGGGGGATTCTCTGCATGAATGAGAAGATGAAATGATGGATTAAGGATTAAAAGGAAGGATGGATAAATTGGAATTTTACTCTTTTTAAAGAGGTTCACTATTTGGCTACCAAAAAAGTTAGTATATATTATCCAATAGTACACCCCTATCATGGTTTATTCAAATGGTTTGAAAAACAATGTGAAAAACATGCATTTCTAATTGTCCCATGTCTCATACCCTTCACAGTCTAGGCACATAGTTAGACAAACTATGCACACACCTTGTGACATACCTCTACAATTTATTATAGGATTCACAACTCTTTATTACTCATATAACCTAATTAAAGAAACTAAAATATAATAACCATTGGGTTGTATGGTTGATCCGCATAGTTGATCCACAGTTTTACTACTAACTATACTCTAACCATGCGCCTCGCCATTTTCTCCAAAAAACAATGACTTCAGGCCCTAAATCAATCCTTCACATTAAAAATACCCTATAAAATATTTACATACATTAATTTGGATAAATTTTGAGGTAAATACTAAAATTTAAAGAATCCATGCCTCTATGAAAATCTAGGATCTTACATCCTCCCCTCCTTGAAAAAACTCGATCCTGAGTTCCCCTGAGTGGGGTTAATCTTCATCTAAGAATACCTTCATCCACTGAGCACTTATATTGGCCTGTTGTTAATAGGTATCATCATGTACATGGTAATTCTACTATAGGAGTTATCCTTTTTCATAGAGTGGTTATGCTATGATCAACATTATCAGAAGAATACTTATCAAAAGAAGTGTCAGTCTCTAACTAAACTTCCTTAGGATCGAAACATGAGATGGGTTGGGATGATATCAATGAACTTGAGAGACATGAAATACTCAAGCATAGATTGTTACCTATAAGGAAGATCTATCTATTAGGCTACCAGAATTAATATCTACATGATCTCAAAAGGCCTAAAAAATATCAATGATAGATTACCCTTTCCCTTAATTCATCGATGACCCTATATTGGAGAGAATCACTATAAGATCTGATGCCCCACCTAAAACTATAGAGTCCAGCAATGATGATTAGCATAATACTTATACCTAGAATTATCCATATCCATACATTTCTTGATAAGTTATACCTTCTTTCATGTCTCTTGAATGATACATTGTCCCAGTAACTCTATCTATTTTTCATATAACCTACACAGAGGTTATTAGAATGACCTATTGTTTAGGACCTCTTAAGGTTCCATTATATAGTAACTTGGAAACTATTATTATAAGATAGCTCAGTAAGAGGTAATTATTTCTTCTAAGAACCTATGAAATCAAGGATACTTTCTCAGATAATTTCCTCCATTACCTATATAGTACTCTCAGTCTAACTATTAGTATGAGGGTGATTGTTTATAATTAGAAGTATTTGTGAACCCAATGTCATCTGAAACCCTTTCTAGAACCGAGATATTAACCAAGAATACCTATTTTATATGATTGTACACATAACATCAATAAGTCATTTGATTTCTCCATCATATCACCTACCTAGTTCATCTAATGAGAAGTTATCCCAAATGGGAATGAAATATGTGACCTTTTATAGGAAGATTGTGTTCTAGCTTCACCATCAGATAGTTAAAACACTGACTAACAAAACCCATGATATCCCATTTCATCCTTGACCACAAATAATTATGGTATAATTCTCGGTATATCATTGTGATTATGAGATGGATATTCCCTTTTGAAGCATGATATTATCACATCAACTCTTCTTCCATGTTTGTGGGATCTTAGACATGTCTATGGATATATAGTATTTTCACACCATCAACGAACCAACTAGGAGGTGGATCCCCACCTAAAATACATTTTGTTCGGACCAAAACTTTATGATCTGAAATCCATCTAATCTTTACTCAATCTAATAATGATGGGTTCACAGCTAATTATATAAGAATAGTCTACCTGTAACCATCCCAAACCTCCAAATTCATCTTATAAAATAAACATCCACTCGCTATTATCTTCCTAAACATCTTTTTTTTATTCATTTAGTTTAGAGAATCAGCTAACTAATTTCCTTTCCAAAGTGTATAAGAAAAATAAAAGTCAAAGAAATGAAGATATTCAACCCTTATTCACTATCTAAGGTTAAAATCACATTTTGAGAATATTTGTTTGAGGATTTTGTGATATTTTTATACAACAAAGAATTCCCCCAACAAATAATATCTTCTATAATTTAAAGAATATAAAACTATTGATAACTCAGGATCGTGGGTTGAGTAATTCCACTTGTATCCCTCAACTAATGACACCCATATTATATGAATCATTCCCCATGCATTAATATAGATCCAATATCAATACTATATATATCAAAATAAACTCTATTGTCTCTACCAAGATTAGGAAAAATCCGGATTGGTACTGAGCTTAGCCTTCCTTTCCACTTTTAAAAGGCTTTCACAAGATTTGGACCCTATAAACATAAAAAAATCTTTGTTAGTCCTATAATCATTTTTTTAAGGAATGAAAAATTCGAGATAAAACATGTATATTAGCTATATATCCTAAAGAAACTAAAAATATAAAAACATTTCCTGGGATTCTCTCTAGAATCTATGACTCTCACCTTCTATTAGTCTATAAATACCCCTGATGTGGATATGATATGACCCATGAAATGATCTTAATCAACCAAGAAATTACATTTTGTGAGGTTATTATACATCCAGTGCTCCATTAGTGTATCAAATAATATGTTATGTTTTTTGTAATGATCTAGTATAGTTTGACAATATATTAAGAATCATCTATAAAAGACACTAATATAATCCATGTATTAGTGGAAAACCTTATTAATTATGACCATAAATACCACTAGTTCATTAGTGAGTCCAAATCAAAAAAACCAATTACTTTTAAAGGGAATATCTTCTTCAACAATATATACATGGTATATCATAAAGCCTAACTCAAACATGTTGATATATAGATCTCAAATCGATCTTTGTAAAAAATCAGATCACCTACTTGGTGAAAATAATTGGTGAACAACAAAGAGATGTACTGGGTTGGATAAACCCTCTGGAATCAATATTCTCTAACTACATATTAAGTTTCTTAATCTTATTAGGGTCCATGATTTATGGAGGAAAAGATACCATTGATTCTCCTTGAATAATATTAATAGTGTACTATTCCTCTCTCTGAGGAGGAATCCCAAAAAATCATTAGGATATATTTCCCTAAATCAATTTTATATTTAATGAAAAACAGCTTGAGGTAATCCCTATTCAACTAGAATGAGGCTAGAAATTTGGGCTAACACTCTACCCATCCCATGATCTTTAGGTCCAACTCAACATTCCTAGACATCCCAGTCTTGTTTGAAAACCATTATACTACCCTTGTGTGATGAGAAGGGTTCCCATCAGTGATAATTATTAATGTGGGAATGATAGTTCACTAACTAATCCATCATTATAATTATGTCAAATCCCATCGTATTGTGAATAAAAATATTCTAGAAGAATGGATAACCTCCTATCTCAAGGGGAAACTCCTTGTATAAGTGCACACTCATTGATCGGACTCTTAACAGAGTATCCTGAGTCATCACATCATAAAAGTATTTGATCTGAAAACTAAGGCCACTCACAAAAATAGTTTATATGATTAAATATGAGTTGTTAGTGTCAAAAAATATGATACTAAAGGAAAGTATAGTAAATGTTTTCACCCAACTATAGATGGAATAGAATTTTTCTCCTTAGGTGTAAGATATACCACATACATCTAGCTTGTTCTCTAGCCCTTATCTATAACCTGACTAAATCATGAAGGCCCGCTCTGCTGCAACTACATATTAGAGGTTTGGATTCCTTGAAATTGTCCACCTCCTCAGGCTAAACAACATATGGTACTCCAGTTCCCTACCTAACATGGATCTGATGATTCCACTCCAAAACCTAGAGCCAGTACAAACCCTCTCTCACTGAACACTAGATTAAAAGACCATAAAATTAATGCAGATAACCCAGCATGCCATAATCATGAGACTCCACTAGGTTTCTTATACATTTGGGGTTTTTATGTCCATGTCTAATGTATTGATTTCACACCTAATGTCTACCTGAGTGAACACTCTATCTGCCAGTTCCCTAATGAGATAAATCATGGAACATCTTTCGACTACTATATGTGCTTCTACCCAATCTAGTTATTGAACCATCATACCCCATATATTTATCTTCAATTAGGTTGTGCTCATAGATGAGTTTCCAGTTCACTTTTCTAAAAATAAATGTCAAACGGAAGACATTATCCTGATATTAGATGGCATTCATATACCCATCCCCAAATCAAATTTCCCTATACAATTCATTACAAACACGATTAGGAACAAAACCTTGAAGCTCTATAAAAAGAGTTGGGTAGTCCATAACACACAAATTTCCCTACCCTAGAGACATAAATTCCCAAGCTCATTCAGCACTTAACCTCTCCATGTAGAAGTAATCATAGAAACCATTTTTGAAGTCCCTCTTAACCATGCCCAGAAACTAAACATCCTGTTTTATAACATCCCATAAACATTTGGAGGATTCACAATGAATGTAAACCAAAATCATGACCCTCTTTCTAGAGGTTCCTCTAGATTCTCAAAGATGGAAAATATAGCCTTTATCCATGGTTTAGCTGCCTAGGGGAACTATACCTCAAGAAAGAAAGTGGATGATGCTACTAAAACACCCTAGTAAACTCAAACATAGTCAGTTTTAGTAGTGTAACTACCTATATACAATGTACTAAATATTTAGAACCCTCTTGAAGCTAAGCATTAGTGCCCAAATGAGGTATAATATGAGGTCTAACCTGAGGTGAAATATATAGCATTACTAGTGGGTTGGGTCCCTCCACCTCAGAATCATGTTTGTCACTGCCCTCCTGGTGCCCAACCCAAGGCTACTATGGAGGCATACATCTACAATTCCAAGAACGCAACTTAAAAAAATGTTATCAAAAGAATAAATTTCCTTATAGAAACCTACTAGGCATAAAGGATCACTACCCAAGACATATTAACCCATATACACAAATTCTAAGTTTAGGTTATTAGTATGTTTCTATTTTTTAATCATTGGATTCCCATTATACATAGTGTGGATTAAAACTTATAGAGGAATACACTATTCAAGTTGTTATTGACATCCCCATTTAATGAAAACCATTTCATTTTTGAATCATAATTTATGTCCTTTATAATTATGTAATTGTTCAATTGGATGAATTATCATTCATGTGTTATAAATTCTATAGTATTATAAGTTACAATTGGAACATCATGTAACTAGAACTATAATTTTTACATAATGTCTTAGGTTGTAATAATCCATGTGCAATGATTCTATTAGATGAATCACCATTCCCAATTTATGGAATGAACATTAAAATTTACAATTAGAACCCATTTAATCACAACCAAATAATGTTTCATCTTGTGTAAAAATAGTTAAATACCCAAAACATTTTATAATTGGTTAGTTAAGGTTCCACCATCAAGTTATGTGGGAAAACACTATTTACATTGATATAAACACTTAAATCATCCAATTATTTTTCCCATTTTCCTACAAGATATGCTAGTACAATTTCAAATATAATACCCCAAGAACACAATGTAAATAATAGTCAGCCTTGAAATGAACACAATAAATAATCATGGCAGGATATATGCATGACATATAAATCCTTAGGTTCCATTAATCACCATGCCAAAATAATCTTTTCGCATAGATTTGTTTTTTCATTTAGCAATAGTTTAACCACCTGTAATTTGTGTGTCGACATTAATTTAATGGTGGTTTTCATAAACCACTATAGAATGATTTAAGCATGATTTTTAAAAAATTGTGAGAATAATTTATCAGCGTTTTATTTTTATTTTTTTGAAAATAATTTTTTATTTTTTAATTTAATATGTTTTTATTTAATTATAATTATATATTGTTTAATTATTTATTTATTATTACCTTTATAGTCATATGTAATGAATTCATGCATGTAATAATTAGTATTCCATTAATAAATTTATCATATATATGTGTTGGGTGAGAGTTGGCCCTCTTACCTCTTGGTTATTTTAGAAAGTTATTACCTCTCCAGCAAGCTCTCAATGTGGTGGCTGAAGAGAATTTAATATACTTATATATATATATATATAATTAATGACATACAAGAATAATAATAAGTAATAAAAAACTAAAAAAACAAATAACAAATCAATACAAACTAAATAATTAATAGTTAATAATTAATAATTAAGAAACAAACGGTTAATAAATAAATAAATCATTATAAATAAATAATTATAAATAAATAAATACATACATAAATAAATAGTACGTTAATAAATAATAAATTATAAATAATCATTTTTAATAAATAAGTAATTAATTAATTAATTAATTAATTAATTAATTAATTATTAATTATTAATTATTAATAAATAAATACTTGATAGTAAATATGTATTGGATAACTAAATAATAAATAATACATTAATAAAAAATATCAAATTAATATATGATAAATAAGTAATTAATTAATAATAAATAAATAAATAAATAATATATAACAATTAAGTATTACAAAAAATAATAAATAATAAATTAATTATAAAATAATAATAAATTAATAAAATTATTAAAAAATAAATGAACAATAATCAAATAAAAAATAAATATATAATACCTCAATGATAAATCAATAATAATTAATAAATTAATAATAATAAAAGGTCCGAGTACGAGTTGGAAAACTAAGTCGCACCCACCAAAATTATTATTGAAAAAAAGTATAGTACAAAAAAGAGAGGAAAAATAGACACAGTAGTGCTAGAAACACCTAAAAACAAAGAAAATAAGAGTTCAACACCTACCACTCACTCTAGATCCCAAATTTTTGGGGTACCAACACCTGTTATTTGGGTACCTCCCTCTCTATCTTGACGTAGCCTGTTAGGTGGCACAAGATCATCGCTCGATGATGAATCTGAGGAATCCTCTAGAATAATGTTTCTTTGGTATTTCCATGAAGGGTCATGAGATTCAAGCCTTGGATTATGCCAGAAACCATCTTCAATGTTATTCGATAATAATTTTTGGAAAATCAAATAATTTATATACCCAAAGACATTTGTTTCCATTATGCCGAAGGTAAATTCGAGCTTTAAATCAAACCATTTTTTCCATTTAATCTATAAGGGCCTGGGGGTACCTATAAACCTCATAATCCACCAAAAGAGCCTTGAAATTTCTTGCCTTTTTAGCTTCACGTTCCATGAGTGAGTCATTTCCAAATGATTTATAAGAAATTTAATGATCTTGGAAAATTGTAGTGTGTAAGACCAATCCACAATTTCATTCAAGCTCATCCGACTACCTCACCTTTCTAGAAAAAAAACATCCTTACCACAACCCTTAGTATCAGAATATCTTACCTTTATGATTGATGGAGGTTGTAGAATATGAAAATCATGTTTATCATCAATGGCATGAGAGGCCATATGATCAAGAGGCTAGAGAGTTACCTACAGAGTATGCTGTTCACCACTACCTCTAGTATTCATATATGCCTTTACATGGGTAGATTGCTTGCAATAATCCACACTGGCACTAACAGTAGGGGTATCCACCACCACAAAAATATAAGCATTCCCCTCGATAAAATCCTGATCTAAAGTGTTCTCATATGCATTGGAAGACCTGGAATTTCTATCTAGGATCAATTGAGATACCTCAACATACACTACATTATTGTTGTTGGCCAAAAGTGTGCTCGCATGTTTTCCTACCATCTGTCCCAATGAAAGTAGAGATTGAGCCGAAGGTGTATGATCCTCCCTTGGGTAACCTTCAACTCTGGCCAAGACACCAGAACCTACATAATCCCACCCCAGTTCCAAAATAACGGTATTTGAGATTGGAGAAATCCTCTCACCACCAATAGTTGCACCAGACACCACTGTAGAAAATGAATTTTCATTTCGAGGAAAACCAGTTTTAGAATGGTCTATGTCCCACTCCCCTTCATAGGCTTGAAATTCCTGGTTGGAAATAGAGAAACACTGTCCAAAACAACTTTCCTTGATGCATTCATCCTCCCATCCATAGGCTTGTCCGCATCAGGAAAGGGAAACTTACACATGAAATTCTTCACTCGGTTCCCATACTTATTTCAATTATTTCACCTCAAATCAATGTGGCAGCTTTCTCTAACATTTCCAATATAGTATTTGTTATATTAAAACTTAGGAACATGCACATATTCAATGTCAAACTCAAATTTAAATTCACCAGCAAGGAAATACATAGTTTCAACTAACAATGAATTGAGATCTAAATCGACCAAAATTCTAGCATAATTTCCATACTTGGCCATGCCATTTTCCTTATCTAATATGATTGGATTTCTTAAAGCCAAGAAATAACCCATAGAATATTTGTATGCCAAAAAAACTAATCTATCCCCCTCACCTAAATCCAAGACTGAACAATAAAATTCCTAGCCAGAATTTCGTCATTGTAGGGATCCCAATACTAAAATCTACGGACTCCTTATTTTATATTAACAAAATCACAACTCCATGCCTTTAACTTATGGTTCTTTATATTGAAGGTAATACGGTATTATACCATGCTGATACACACAATGTAAAAGTATCCAAATATCCACACCTACAACAAACAATTTCTCAAATCCTCTAACTTCCAAGGAGCCATCTTCACCTATGGAGTAAGCCATGCAATGATAGAGTGATTTCAAGCCTCCATTTGTTCCTCAAAAATCAAAGGGTTTGCTTAAAAAAATGAAAAATCTTCATTCCTCAACATCTGATTATGTGTTCATAAAGTATTTTTTATATATTGGTTTTTGGTTTTTATCAAAATGGGATAGGGTTAGTGGTATTTGTAAAAATGGTTATGGAGATACATTAACCTCATTCACGCATATTTCCTCCATCATAGAAGAATGAATGGGGTTCATGCGTCTTAGGCGTAGTGAATGATGATTTAACCCCATTCACACATCCTATGAAGATATGATGAAAGATGAGTGAACCTAATTCACACATCCTTAAAGGATGGGATGAAGGATCTGTGAACCCCATTCACCCATCTCACCAAGGTAAATCTATAAAATGGGTTCCCCCCTAAAAATGCATTCTTCTCTTCTAGATTTTTCTATGATTCCCTACTGAATTTCTTTCACAAAAAAATTGTTTCTTTTATGAAAAGTAAAATTTCTATTTAAATTTTTAATTGTTCAATTATTTTTTTTATTTCATTTTTATTATTTATTTTATTGATTTATCATATAAAGAAACTAGTGTTTGTGTGTATGGTTTATTTATTTTGTATATATTGATGTGTAAATTAGTATCATTTTTATGATTTAATTTTTGAATGTTGTGTATGTAGTATGAATTCATATTGAATATTTAGGAATATTAATTATGTTATGTATAAAATGATGTATGAATTCATATTTAATATTTATTAATATTAAATATGTTATAAAATATTTTATTTTTAAAGTAATATTAATTTAAATTATAGTATTTTATACACTAGCTACATAATTTATGAATAATATATTAGTAAAATGTATCATATTTAAATTTGTTGAAAAATGTATAGAAATTTTTTTTAATGGTAAAAAAATAGTTTTGTATAAATAATAATTTAATATTATATTAATTGTAAATAAATATTATATGAAGTAATAAATTATAAAATAATATTAATTTAAATTATACTATTTTATGCAGTATAAAGTTCTTTCAATATTGTTATGTAAATGTAAATTATATTTGTTATAATTAAACTTATTAAATGTTATTAAAAAATTTATATATACACATACAAATTGAAAAGTTAATTTTTTTGTAAAAGTGGTGAAGATATTTAATATATATTTCATCTTGTAAAATATATAATAAGTATACCAAAAAAACATTGTACGTTGTGAGATGACTAATCCTGAGATGACCAAACAATGAATAATTGAAATTGGATGTCTTATTTTGTTAATGTGGTTGTTTAATTTGTAATAATTGCATTTATTTTTCTGCATTGATGACTTGTGAGTCATATCTGACTATGTATGTAAAGTCCTGTTTGTATGCTTAAAAAATTTTATGTATTTAATACCTCTAGACCCCCTCACATGCATGTGAGTAAATTTGTAATTAAAATCCAATCAAAAAGAGGCATCCCTGAAGAGGTGTCCCCGAAGAGGCATCCCTGAAGAGGCGTCCCTGAAAAGACATCCCCGAAGAGGTGTCCCCAAAGAGAAATTTGAGAAAAATAATTTGATAGGAGGCATTTCTGTTTGAAAGGAGACTGTTGGTTGCTGAAATATTTGATAATAGAGACTCCGGGAGACTAACCATAGTTTTTGGTTAGTTTATCAAATAATGATAAACTAATTGTAATTATCAAGATCAATTCATGATTATTTATTCATTAGTAATTAAAATATATAACATTGTATTAAATTTTCTTTGGTAATAATACCACCATCGCTATACCTCAATAGTGATAAATCAATATATAAAAAAATTCTCAAGATAAAGTCTTTTAGTCAAAACAAATTTAAATAATATAAAATTTTGATGTAATATATAATATTTTATTAATTATTTTTTTATAGGTAATAATGAATTTTCAAATATATTGAAATGGTGAGTCCATATATACTAAGAAGAGATATAGCTATAGTGTTCCACCTATAAGAGTGGTAAATCAACATGGTTGTATGACGTTAGATGTAGTTTGCAATAAGATACATAATTAGTTAAAAGTGAGGGTTGATCAATCCGTTACTTGAATAACATATCAACATCTATAACTTACTGAATGTTTATAGCACACCGAGTACCCTCTAATCGATGATGATGGTTGAATAGATGCATTTTCCTTATTTAGACAGTAGTGTTCTGATGGTTTGAGTGAGTTTTATGTGGTGATTTATGATATAGATGTGGTGTAGCTGACTACTACATAACTGTGTTTTGTGATCTCTATAGAAGTTTTTCCTTCTCATCAGTATTTTTAATTTCCTTTTTCTAATATGAATCCAATCATAGAAGTAAATTATGAAGAAGATGATCAAAATTTGGAAGGAAATGTAGATGAAATCCCTTTGTTTACTGATATAGTGAATGAAATATTATCTGAGGAAGAAGAATCTGGGGAGCCATCAGGAGATGATGTGGGTAAGGGTGATGTGGGGAATAAACATTCTGAGCTTCCTTTGAGAGATATTGTTGTGGTTGGTGTGGGGAATGAACCTTCTAGGGTTCCATTAAGAGACAGTCATCCATGACATCCACCCATTAGTGGTAATAATCCTTCAATATTGAGTTCATTAGTTGAAGGAATATCTCATGAACAACATTTTTATTGGAATTTCATTACATTATCTTCTGAATTCCCTAACATTATAGGGAATAGGTATTAATCAAATGATAACGCCATCTATGACAAGTAGAAGTTTGAAAGTAAACTGGTGTTAAAAATGGGATTAAGCAATACCACATTGATCGGCATTTCAGATTTGTGATTGATGAGTCAAAGAAAACAAAATATTTCATTCATTATGAAAAATATGGGCCAGAATATAATTTTTGATTAAGGGAAATATTTGATAAAAAAATTTCATGTTGGAGGATAACCAAATTAGAAGGGCCACACACTTGTGTGCATCCAAGATTTTCTTAGGATCACTCTTCACTTAATTTAGAGTTTATATCAAATGTTATTTGTGAGATGATATGAACATGTCAGGATTTTCCCATTTCTCTTGTTTATGAAAGAATTAAATATTTTTATAACTATAAGATATCATACAAAAAAGCATGGAACACAAAATAGAAGGCAATTGTAAAAGTGTATAGTGATTGGGATGAATCTTATGTAATGTTTTTAGAGCTTATGAAATTTTTCCTTCTCAACAATTAGATTGTTTATAAATTGGACATGGATGACTTTGTATCCCTCAATCACCGAGTTGATCGATCAAAGGTGAAGTTCAATAGTATTTTTGTGCATTCATCCCATGCATCACTGCCTTTCCCTATTTTAAACAATTTATTCCGGTTGATGGCACTTTCCTATATGAAAATTATACATGTGTTCTACTCATTATTTCCACATAGTATGGTAATCATTCTCCTCTAACACTTTATTTTTCTATTTTTGAAAAGAATAATTTTGAATGTTAGAGCTAGTTTTTTTCATGTGTACGCATTCATATGACACAAAACCAGAGTGTGTGTCAAATATATAATCGCCATTGAGTGATTATATAGGTCATGGCTAGTGATGGGGTTTCATGGACTAAGACAAATACTTATAATCATTATTTCATTATACATATTTCAAGTAATGTGCATAAGAATTTCATATATGAGACCATAAATAAAGGGATCCTCAAGTTGGGTATATTTTTCTAAACAGACATTTTAAAAAAAAAATTAATATCAATTTTAATAAATTATTATCTTATGGTTTAATAATATGATCCCCAACAATAAAGGTTCTATCAAAACCTTGAATAGATTTGAACTGCTAATGAAGATGTGTATGAATATATGATATAGATTTCAAAAGAAAAATGGTCATTAGCATATGATGGTGGCAGAAGATATGGCCATATGACCACTAATATACTAGAGTGAATAAATGGGGTTCTCAAGGGTTTTCACAAACTCTTGATCATAGGTTTAGTGTAAGAGACATTTTATAGATATGTTCACCACATTGTTGACATATCCCAAAAATCATATCAGATGGTGGAAAATGGAATGTGTTTTACTCAGCATTTCCAAAGTGATATTGATTAGATATTGAATGAGGCTTCAATATAGAGTGTTCTAGCCTTTGATTGGGAAAATATGAGCTTTCAGGTAAGATAGTTCTATGACCGGGTTCTATGTACTAGTGGCTAAGTGTTTATGGTGATTTTAGGTAACAGGTACTGTGATTGCGACAACTATCAAGCATTGATATATCCATTTTCACATGTTATCACAGTTTTTTTGTAAATATATCATGGGAGCCATATGTTGACCTCGTGTATCACATAAGCACTTTCATTAACTGTTTTAGTAGAGCTTGGAAGCCTGTTGGTGAATTTCATTCTATCTCATTGTCTACTGATTACCCGACCATCGTTCTTGATATTTCCAGGTTTTATAAATTGGTTTTGTCTTCATTTATGATTTTTTTCAATGTCTATAATTTTTTAAATTATTGGATACATACTACCAGATTTTGACTCTAAGTAAGACCAAATTAAACATGAATTAGAAATGATATGGATTGGCCTCGGCAATGAGCAGGGAGAATATGATGTAGTATTTTTCATGTACAAGGACATACTCCTAAGATATGTCCCCAAGTGGCTGGATAGAGATCCACATCCCTTACTTCATGATCGAGTATATTTATTGTATCATGAATATTTATATTTTGTTTTTTATGTGGATGTTTCAGTATTGAATCCATTTATTTCTGACTTTCTCTATTTATGACATGTTTCAATTTTTGTATGTCTTGTTATTAGATTCTATAATAAAGAATATTTTGATACTAAAACTGTTGAAAAAATTAATATAGATTTAAAATGAATATATCATGCTTCTATATGTAACAAAGACACTAATACACACATAGAAAAACAAGAATAAATTGAAAATATTTACACAGTCATTTTTCATTTTCTTGATGTAGATTTTTTAAAATAAAACTTTAAATTATTTATTAAATTCACTATAAAAAATTAATGATGATATCATTTGTGCAGATGGTTGGTTTTCTATTGCTCAAATCCTAGACTACTCATGTATCATGGTTGCTTTTATATGGACATCTTCTACCTCCATGGAGTGTACGTAGATCCCACCATTCCCATCATACTGCAACACATACTTCTATTATCCCACATCATCATTGCGCTGAATTCTATGGCATAGAGATGTGAGACTTTAACTTTCTCGATCATAATCTCATTGATTTTCTTATAGATAGATGGAGGTCATAGTCACATACATTCCATTTTAGAGAGGGGTAGATGACTATTACCCTGCAGGATGGGGCCATAATGTTGGACCTCCCCATCGATGGTGCGGCTCTGATAGGCCGAGTTGAAGCATATTTTACCAAGCTTGTTCATAGACTACTAGGAATAGAGGTTCTCAATGATGGTAGGACCAACGTTAGTAGTATATTACGTATGCCTTGGTTAGACTAGCACTTCACAAATTTAGTAGAGGATGCTGATGAGATCACTGTGCTGCGATTTGCACGTGTATATATTTTGAGGATGATCGGGGGCACACTTCTGTTGATCACTCCACTCCTTGTGTACATATGATGTATATACCTTTGTAGAGTATTTGGATAAGGTAGACTGGTATATCTAGGGGTATACTTATCTATAATATACATACATGGCGCTATGCAGTGCATGTTACATCGATAAGATGCAGATCACCAGATACATGGTTTTTCTGTAGATGTGGGTATAGGAGCACATCCCTCGTTTAGCTCTACATACTCTTATGCCATTTCCGTCAGAATTTGTAGAAGAGGATCCACGTGTATGTTGGTATGTTATTCCTTCCTTCTAATGTCTAACTTAATTATTTAACTTTCTATTATTAAATGTAAATATAACAATATTATCTACAGGTGGATTCAGGCACATCGACATTCAGATTCCCCCAGAAACGACGTCCACGCCTATAGACTTATGTTTGACATCATTTGACTACATGATGTAAGTGATTATCATTTATATTGTTAAATAATTATTTTTACTATACATGAATTCATTTATTAATTGATTATTCATTTTTTTTCTTTCATATTATATGGATTTCGTATACATATGATGTCATCCAGTGTCTTCCACTGTATTGTACAATGAGGATTGCTAGCGGATCCTACAAGGTTCCATTGATTCATCTTTATATAGTTGAGTGGAATCAGGCCAATAGAGTTATGAGGTAGTTCATATTCTTTTATCTTGTTCCTGACCCAACCATGTCGATTAAATTCACTTAATTCCCTGAAGATGTTAGGGAAGAGATATTTTGATTAGAGGAGATGCCATGCCGGATATACTGATTTATGGGATATATGAAAGGATTTCATGTTGCAAGGGGTGGGTACAGTACATTTTCATTTGTTGGATCATATGGATTATACATCCTGGTACAGTATTCCCCCAATCATATTTCTAACTGTACACGAACGGGGCTTTCATGAGATCATATACATTGTTCCTTCCACTATTTAGTATATGTTTCATTCATATTACTTAATAATGGAAATTATTTTCATAGGATGCTCGTATTTTTTATCTACTTCACATTTTTGATTCAGTAGAGAGAGCCATATTTGAATCAGAATATTTTCATAGCCTTGTGATATAGTTGCTTCCATCGATGGGTGAGATATATTATGACATTTTCTTTGATCCACCACATACTGAGGAGGCTGCGGAGCCTACTGAGCCTTATATAGATTTACCATGGGTGATGACCCTATTATGGATGTTTTTGATCTATAGGAGGTGGTTTTTTAGCTTGATCAGTCAGATGATGATGTTCCACAGGAGGAGGGTGTTCAGTATGATCAGTCAGATACTCCTCTAGCATCTCAGGCCTAGCCATAGGTAGATACAAACATTGTCTAGATTGAGATATATGTGCTTTATTACAGACATCCACATCACAAAAACCATCTTATTCCCATGTTGGTGAGATTTCTAGCTAGCATCAACTAACCTTAGATTTAGGATAGGGTACAGACATTGAAACTGTACATCCACTGCCTATCACACAAGGGGATGTGGAGGTGGCTGCTGATGATGATCCCTAGTGTACACTAGAGTGCAGACATAAATAGACATTATGTGAATGCATCTAGTATACACATGGTTGTGGTACATAGGAGAATCCACTCCAGAGGCATATATTAGGTTGATTTTTGATTTTTGACACATTTTGAATGCTCCTTACTATTATCATTTATAGAGTTCTACTTTATTTAATAAGTATCTTACTATTATCAAATTATCTACCAAAATTAATAATTTCTATTTGATATTCATAGTATTACTTAGTATTATTATCTATATATGTATAATAAATTATATAATTAAATTTATTAATAATATTAATACTCTGGATGAAATGATCTATGAACTTCAAGAAATATTGAAAAATATTAGTGATCTCAATGATTTGAATCCAAAAATCATGGAACATGATTTTTTTAAAAAAAAATTAAATTTCATGAAGAATAATTTGAATGAATAATAGATATTTATAAAGAGTAGATGATTAGGATTGAAGATAAGAAACCCCAAAATATGAGATGTGTGGAATTAGAATATCATTTTTTCAATTTTGAGAAGATGCATATTCAGAAGTTATAAAAGGATACATTTTCTACTGGAACACAATCTTTATTAGAGTATTTTACTATTAAAATACCTTCATCATGTGATACAATTATGAACATTATGAAAAATATTGATTTCATATTATTCCAAAATAAGAAACAATCCCTTAGAGGGTTAAGATTGCACCATCTATGAAGGCTAATAAGGAAAAAATATCCACAAAAATCCGAATGTAATCTGAAGGGATCCCTGCAACACAATATAAATTAGAATAGATGTTCAGATATACAGTCATGAATAGTAGAGGAATTGGGAAAACTTCATTGAGAAAAAACTTCAACCTTCCTATTCAAATTAAGAAGTTGGGAATATCCATCATATTTTCTTAATCATTTTTAAATTTATTTATTCATATGATATGAGGAAGATGGTCATCAATGATGAATTTTAAGAATGTGTTAGCATATCATTGACAATAAGTATAAATAATATATCATCATGGTTTGATCATATTTTTGGTATCCTAAAGAATAAGTATTGTAGAATTTCATCCTTGGTGAGGTTATATAAGTTTACAAAATTGATGTTTATGAGTGTTTCCCTTGAGGGGGAGGTAAAATAAGAAATATGAAATTACTACAAGAATTAGTATATCAATTAGAATCAAACCTAATTACTTTAGAATGTTTAGGAAGATCATGTTATTGAAAGAGGAATGTTTTTCTATGTCTCTCTTCTTTTGTTAACAAAACATTAAACAGAATATATAGGGGTTGTAATTGAATTAATCAAAGACATAAGAAAAGTTCCATTATGGATGCGTTTAATGGTTATTTTTTCTTATTATTGCAGTTGAATGTTTTTGATCTATCTGTTAAAGTGAGTGAATGAGTTTTAGGTTGATTGTTCTAATAAAACATGTATATCCCATTTAATATCTTAATCCTGAAATAAAATTGGATTACACATGATGATAAGTTCATGAGTTATCATTTCATGTGGTATTAGGATTAGTTGGTAGTGGACACCATTATTTCCCAAATCAAATCCAATTGTTTTCAAAACAGATTATTACTCACAAATAATTAGATTGAAATAATAGATGACACATTCTGAAGTATGAATTGATACTCGCGATAGAGCAGTGCACCAAGAATCAGACCAGTTGATCAAAATTACCACAAACACTATTATTTAAATTTTTCACTATTTAAATAATGTGTATTGATGTTTATTTATATTTATTGATATTTTATACATATTGATGATTTTTTAATTAATAATATATTTATATTTAATTGGTATTTATAAATATCGATGATTTTTATTTAAATTAAAAATCATGTAGGAAGCATGAATATTTATTAATAATTATTTAATATATATCTATTATTCCTGAATATATAATAATAATTATTAACATCAATAAATATTTATTAAACATTTATTAATAAATATTATATATTTATTTATATTTATTAGTATTTAATTAATATTTAAATTTTTAATGAGAGGATTTCACCCACAAGTTGTTAAAAAATTTATTAAAATGTATCAATATTAATTTAATATTTACTATTTTAATTAATATTTATTAATATTATTGAATATTTATTAATTTTTACTTAATGATTATTACTTTTAATTAATATATACAAATATAAAAAAATATTTTATTCATATTTATTACTATTTCATTTATATTAATGAATATTTAATTAATATTTATTAATATTTGTTTAGTATTGGTGAATTTTTTAAAACAAATTGTAGGATGCATGAACGGGGTTCACACATCTCAAGACCTATATTTAAAAATACTCTTAACCCTATTAGGTTTGGATAAAAACAAAAAATTGAAAAATCCATATTTAAAAATTACCCATGAGCTAACATCAGAAGGAGAAAATGGGAAAAAACTATTAGAATTCTCAATCATCAACATGTTGACACCCTTCAGTGCATGACATAGTAGATCCACATAATTTAGAGAGTCTTCCTTCAAATTATGAACCCCTTATGAAATGATACCTCATGTGGGGCATTAACAACAGCCTCCAGAGGTAAGGGATTAACCACCATCGATTCTCGATTCTTCTTAGATTATCTCACCAACTCCTTATGCAAACCAAATCCATCACCCTCCTCTTCTAGTACAGAAACAAGAACATCAGACATTGAAATCACTATCGAGAGTCGATCTTTATCTGATAGGCATAGTTTCTCCTTACTCGAACTAGATCTTGTATCAATCTCCCTCAACGAATCAAAGTAAATAATATCTAATAAATGGTAAATGAACAAATAATAAATAATCATTATTATATAATCATTATTATATAATCATTAATAAATAATAAATAAGTAATAGATAAATAATAAATGATGGATTAATAATAAATTATAAATATCCCTAAAAATATATAATAAATATATCATTAATATTATCAAATATTAGTTAACATATAATATATAATATATAATATATAACAAATAATAAATAATAAAATAATCAATAAAAAATAAGGAATAAAAAATAATAAGAATTAAATAAAAAATAGATATAAATATCTATAAATATACATACATATAATGAAATTTACCTAAATTTTTATAAACAAACATTTATGTTACATAAATATATATAAATGTATACATGTATTTAATTATATATTAATATATATATATATATAAACACAAGTAAATATAAATATCTATATATATAACCATATATGATATAAAAATATATATATAAAAGCATATAAATATTTACAAATATCTGTAAATATAGAAAATATTCACAAATAAATTTAAATATCCAATCATATATACAATTATATATAATTTTAAGTAAATATTTATAAATATATATAATAAAAATAAATATACATAAACATATAAAAATACAGAAATATATATATATATAATTAAAAAATCACCAAAAGAGGGAAAATCACAAAAATTACAACATCATAAAATTAATTGGAATATAAATTCATGAAATTAAACCAAATACTGCACAACAATAATATGAATGCACTCTTAAAGTAAGCTGAAATATTAATGACTGTTCAAAAATCATGGTATCTTTACCAAAAACACGGTTTTGGAGTCCTTACAAGACTTTTTTCCCAAAAAAAACAATGAATAAGGTCCTTTAGCCAATATAGAATAGATCTCATTTCAAAATTTTATTTGATATATGGTAGAACCAAAAGTGGCACCCATATATAAACTTATAGTTTTTTGATGTTCAATTTTGATTTTAAACAAATCTTAAAACTAAAATATTTTTTATTCTACTAATTATTTTCAAATTATTATCTGATCTCATTGTATCTCATCCCATGTGCTTTAATTTGAGGTGTTTTGGGTTAAAATGGATTTGTGAATCCAAAGATATCTTTATTTTATGCTTAAAACAGATATTCAACTTATAGATGAATTAATTTATGCTTTAAATAGTTACTAACTAATACTTAAAAATAATTAATAATTAAACGATTCTAATTAATTAAAATTGTAAGTAATAAAAAATAAATGTTTATAAATAATAAATTATAATTATTAATAATAAATATTAATTGAATATTTAATATTTAATATTTTTTACATCAATTTATTGGTGGGTTTTTAGAACTTCATGTTAAAGTAAATTATAAAAAATTATTATAATCAAAAAATATTATTTACTGGTGGTTATTTATAAATGGCTGCAAAAAAATAATAAGTTAAAAAATAACTATAGCGGTGGTTTTAAAAACTACAACGAAATTTGATTCTTCTATATTTATTGATACAGGAACAATGCTTATTTGTTATACCAGGTCAAGGGTAAAATAATATGTATAATATTTTCAAACATCATTAATAATTTGTCTCATCGAATGGTGAAAATAATACAATTATAATAGGTGAAAATAAGAACAAAAAATCTTATCCCTGGAAACATGGATTTTCCATGTATGTGTGTTAGCTGCACCCAAGAATAGAATCATTACAAAACACCAACATGTCTTATTCTCCAGTATACTATCCCAGAATCGTATAATAAAGGAAAACAAACATTTGATACCACTTTGTGACATCCTAGACTTGGTTCGCACAAAAGTAACAAAACCTTGTTGGCCACGTGGCCTAAAGCGTGTGTCTCTATATACTATAGGCTATCAATTATCCATAAGGGTCTGTTGTGGTGTAGTGGGGAGACCGTACCCCCCTTTTATTAGAGTGGGGCACAATGGTGATAATAATAGATAAACAATAGAAACAATATAATGAAACAATACAAGAATATATAAATGGTACAGTGGAAGTAAATCATTCCAATAATAATAAACAGTGAAAAAATCCATATGAAGTGTCATATACCGATAGTGTAAGGTCTACAAAAAATGAAATAGTCATACATGGATATTGGTATATAGAAAATACATGTATAACAAAAGTAAAAACGACCAAAACTCTCTATATGAGCATCCCAAGCACTTGTTCAGTCATCTTCTACCAGGATCCCATAAAAATGAATCATGAATCTATATAGGACATTTCCAATATCGCTTCTTTTATCCATGAAGTCTGACCGAATTCCAATCGGTGTCCCGAATAGTGTGTGAGTAAAACTCAATAGGCCAATACTAATGGTTTCTAATACTATCCAATTTTCTAATATATAATGAAGTGGTGTGTAAGTAATAATAAAAATATAGTAAATGACATAAATAAAACCCGTGAAGACTACAGTTCCTCATGGGATACCAGTCTGATACTCCATGCTTTTGAATAATTTCAAATGTCATTGAATGTTTATTAATTTAATGTATAGTATTATGACCTGAATCTGTAACCCAGACATCCGGATATAATGATAATCATATAAGGGATCAACAAGCCCCATGCAATTTAAGACATAATAGTCTAAGGTTAACCAATATATTAATTAATTTAATAAATTGAACAAATCCAAGAGCGTTCTTCAGCTTGGTAGATATGACATTGAGCCAGTTGGTATCCTAATCCCATCCAAGACATTCCATGTATGGAAACCAGGTATCGCTCATGAAATAATATAATTGAATTTTCTCCATGTCCCCATCCAATGTATTATATATAAAGAATCTTGGTGTCACTCATGGCATAATATAAATTCATTTTCCATATAAGTGCATCTACGGTATTCCATATAGGGAATGTATGTGTCACCCATGTCATATTATAATTTTATTTTTCCCATAAGCATGTCCAAGATATTCCATATAGGGAATCCGAGTTTTGCTTATGGAATAATATAAATTCATATTCCTGATGACCCCATCTAAGGAAATTAAAATAGTAACCCAAGTATCTCCCATCACATATCAAATTTCTATTTATAATTCATTTAGTTTAATTTTTCTGATGAGCCCATTTGTGGCATTATTAATCAAAACAAAAGTATCACCCATGGCATAACATATTGAATGGTAAGGGATAACAGATTATCCAATCCATTTAAAAAATTATTTTTTTTAAATTATCCATTTAATTTGTGTTACTCACTATGAATTTATGATATATATTTCTTTTTTAATAGATTCAATCTCTTCGATAGCTTATGATACATGCTACCTTGTGCCTAAAAGAACCATAAAATAGTACATAGTTATAAATTAACTGTTAAATAGGTGGTAATAAATAATACTAATTAAACTATAAAAACTGTATAAATTAAAAATATATAAACTAAATTAATTTTTTATCAATTAATTTTATGTTAGAATGAAAAACATATGAATTAAAAAAATATGTTTTTCTAAAAAATAATATTTTTTAAAAAGACGTTTTGTCGCATTTTTCACTCATATTTTAAAAAAAATCCCATTTTATAAAATTTAATTTAAAATTTCATCATCATTTTTAAAATCACCATGTAAAAATAAGCATCGAGTTAAATTTTTAGAATTTTTTTTAAAAGATTGATTTTTCGATAAAAGGTGAAAATTAATGATTTTTTATTGAAACTGTATTTTCATCTAAAGCATTTACAAAGATAAATTTTGTTTAGAATTTATTTAAATATAAAATTAGTTCAATTTTATTAAATTAATCCAATTTAGTTCATTCAAATCAATTTTATGTTCAATTTTAATAATACCAATGAGCATGTACCCTAGTGGTACAGGCTCCAGCTTGGCATCCAAAAGACCCAGGATCAAATCTGGGTAGGGGAGAATTCTGGTGTTATTTTAAGGTACTGTAGTAGACTGTAGCAGCGGTAGCACTGTAGAGGCAGAGGGACTATAACGGGTACTGAAGTGGCGGTTGTACTATAGTAGGTACTATAGCAGTGCGGGTACTGTAGTAGTACAGTTCACCGAGCGGTCCTTTGGGCCAAAAAATGGGCTTCAAGCCTTGTATTCAGGCCACTTGGCCTTAGGACTTCGGGCTATGTAATGGGTCTCCTCTACCCAGTCTAAAAATAGGTCTTTTCTTTAAATAATAAATTGAGGCTTTGGACCCAACCTTTTAAAAAAATGTTCAATTTTAATAATAAAAATTTTTATACTTATGAAATGTTTTCCATAGGAGAATTGTTTTATCGTCGCATCTACGTGTTTATCATTAAAGTAAATTCCTCCATATCTATGAATGGAATTTAAAAAATTTATTACACATTTGGAATCATTATAATTTATAATATTTAATATTTTATACTTTATTTATTTCCATTATGAATATTAAAAATAATAAAAATTAATTATCAAGGTTAAGGTTAAAACAAGTTTACCAAGGGATAAACAATGAACATAAGGGTTAAATGACCTAAAAATAGCCAAATTTATATTTTATGGCCATATTTAGACTTTATATCATTTATATTTTGGTAATTATTCATTTTGGATCCATTTGGTACATTAAAAACATGGGTACAATTTATTTGTTTCAAGAATTCCTTATGCGTCCTTTCCCCCACTTATAAAAGGGAACCCATTGTCCCCTCTTCGTAACTCAACCAATGACATTGGGTTCATTCCATAATTACCATAATCCATTAATAAAATACACCCCCCTAAAATGGAGTCCTTATTTATTATAAAACTGATATATTAAGGTTTTAGGTATGAACCTAAAGTGGTTCTCTAAAGAAGTGGCATTGTTCTTAACCATGTGTTTTCATTTTAATTCTTCCATTAACAACAAAAAATATCCATAAAATATGAGAAAAAAATATAATAATTATCTACCATATACTTAGATATTTTTATGTTAATTTAATCACCCATATCTATCTCCTTTTCTATCAAATGGGAATAAATCCTCTGATCATGTGTATGGTGGACTACCACCTCGTGAACCGATGTAATTCATTTTCCATCACCATCTATAATGGATGGGTATAATTATGGATTTAACATATTTATAGTATATTTATAAAATAATTGTATATATAAAATTATAATTTCACATATACAATCTTATCTTCCAATCTATTGGAAAATGATAACATCGATCATGAGTCCGTGTGGAATAATGCCTCCACGTAGCGATGCGATATGTTTTTTATTTTTTTGACATGTATGGTAATAAGGATATATTTAATGAATATAAATGATATATATTAAATAATAATTAGTCTATAAGTATGAAATATTATTTACCTTTCTTCTAATACAAACATTAAAAAATGGAAACAACGTTCATGCATATGTACGGCCTATCGTCTCCATGAATTATGAAACAAATTTTTTACCCTATAAATTTTATGGGATATTATAAATGTTTATATGATGAATATATATATTATATTTATATCATGGGTAAAATTTTGGAGAATTTGGACCCATGATCAATGTAAAATAACTGAAACTTTTGAACCAAAATATACATTAAAAAAAATAGTTACCAACCAAAATAGCATTTTTAACAAAGAATTTTTAATAAACAGGTGATAAAAAGTTATAAAAATCATATGTGGTGTGATATATATTATTATTATTTTTAAATATTTTTATAATAAATCTATATTTTTTATACGGGTTTTTTGTACATGTACAAAGAAAATCATATTTGAGGTAAAGGTTTCTCACCTCGTTTTACTTCTGTGAGACATATGTCATATTCACCATTTTTTTGTGTATATAATTTATCTTTGATATGTTATATCATTAAAATCTTGATATTCATGATATTTAATGTTTCAATTGATTTTATTTCCCTAAAAGGGATTGTGATTCAAAATACACCAATGTGGTAAGAGTTTTATTATTACAATTTCATAGTTTATTGGGATTGTCTATGATTAAGTTCATGATGATGAAATAGTATGATCTATCTCTGATGAAATACATTAATATTATTCTCCTATGGTTATTCATGATTTTTTCTATTCATATTACCATTTATTCTCTTGGGAAAATAAAATTATTAATAAATTGTTTTTATGAAAAGTAGACTTCATTTCACTCTTCAACCGAAAATAATTTTCTTTCATATCCATGTTTCCTAGAAATATTTTAAAAACTATTTTAACATTCAAGAAATGATTTATTAAATTAATGTTTACCCATGTTTTAATGTTTTGAAATTTTTCTAAAATGAATCTTTTTAGCATTTTCTGAATGTGTTTCATTTATCCTTTTTACAGCAATGTGAGAACAATGTTTTTCATACATTTACGACATGTATGAAATTACCTACCTTCAGGACCACTCATTATTTTGAATCTTCCATTAAAAGTTTACACATTATTTGCAAATAAATATTTTTTATATTATTCTGTAAATTTTTAATTTTGGAAAGATATTTTCAAAGTGGAAAGGATATTTTCCTCAGAAATGTTTTTATAAAAGTTTTATGGTATTTCTATTTCTCAATAAAAACATCACTAATTTTACCATATTATAAATTGATAATATGTTGTAATGATACAATAATTATCATTTCTCTATATGTTTTATGACTGGTATGAATGGGATGTACTTTTTTGATACCATCCACCATAGTGCCCTAGATGATTTATGATTATGTTAATTGATTTCCTAAATTATTAACATTAGTATGGTAGTTTTTCAATATGAAAGTTTATGTTGACTGTGTATAGTGATTGGGGAAGTTATTAATATTTCAGAAGATATTTTTTCAATATGAATGTTTTTATTGGTTATGTTTCACCCTTTAATATGATGAAGGAATTAGACATAGTAAGTGATAGGTGGGGCCTACTATAGACCCTCAATTCATCAGCAGGTCCCCTGAGACAAACTAGCTTGGGTATTTGGCTGAGATCTTTCCCATTTGTGTAACAGTTTTTATAACAAGGCACTGAAGGTGTTTTTATTATGCCTAGTGTTATGGGTTCCCCCATTATAAGATTATTTATTGGTCTATGTGTGACTATTTTATAATTTATAATATCCATGGATAAGTTACAAGTACATGTGATTATTAATATGGAATTACATTGATCATAAGTCATTCTGGACATATTTCTTTCATGTTAAACATATTGATAAAATGTCATGTGTTTTAGTTATTTACCTTTCCATATTGATTGTGTATTATTTTTTCATGATATCTTACATAGTATATATACCCTTACTGAGAATTATATCACACACTTTTCTTATCTTTCTTTTCCCTAGGTTTCCAAGAAGTGTATTATATTTGATATGTAGTGATATGATAAAGGTAATAATGGTTTTCTAAAAGAAAATTTAATTTTGTATTTATGTTTTCAAATGTAATTTGAGTTTTATGTATGTATATGGTTTTATAATACTAATATGAAATTAATTCAATTGGGATGTAATCACTTTTATCTAACACCAATGTAATTTTGTAACCCCTAAATCTGTTCTACAAGGGTTAGGGTCTCTATAGATGGTATTTTAGTAAATTTAATAGAATATTTGGGAACTAGATTTAGGAAAACATTTATTAGAGAAAATAACCCAATAAATTGTTTTGAGGATATTTCTACATATATGATAAAATTCCAATGTTTTGGTAAAGTATAGATTATGTGGATTTCCTAGCAATTCATCTCTATCTAGATACTATAAGTAGATGTGGCTCAGAAATAGTTTCTCCTAGGTGTAATAACTCTGAAAATAGTGCATTGGATTTTCCTCAATCATAAATAGGTTTATGAAAATGGGCATTACTAGAAAATTGGTTATCTACTCTATAGGTATATGTTGGGGTTAATTCATATTTTATTCACAAACCATTATAATTTATTTAAAATTATTTTAGTGTTCTGATAATATTACTAATGATTCCCAATTTATTATTATGATATTATATATGTATAAATTTTTTAATTTATGTTGAGTGTGTCACTAGTTTTGAAATTATATATTCTAATTCATAATCTCATCATCTAATGTAGTATATGACATTGTTTAGTAATTTTACCCAATAAAATGAATGGAAATAGTATCAGTGAATGTAATCCTTGTATGTATCTTCATACTATTAAATATAATGAAGTTATAGCTAGAGCTACCACTATATCGAATCAAATTATAATTATATTGTGGAAGATGACATAGGATATCTCTATTAAGATTTCTTGTATAGAGAAACCAACTTATCCCAAACATGGTGTAATAATTTTAAACTGTTTCATGCACCTGCAACATCCATCATTCAATGGGACTACTAATCCATTTTAAGTATAGAAAATTTTATGTTCTATAGAAAACATATTTATTATTTTGGGAAAAAATTAAGGTAAAAGGTTTTCATGGTATTTTATATCACTTTGGGGATATAGATCAATGGTGTCCAGTTATTCAAAAACACTAATGATGAAATGAAATATAAATCCTAGAGTAGAAGGGTTTTATGGTCATATTTTAAAAAATATATTTTCCTTATTAGAAATGAAAAAATATGGAGATACAATTATTTAGTCTAAGAAAAAATAAAGGGGGAAATATTTCTAAGTATGGAGCTAGCATTACGTTCATATCAGGGAATTTTATAGAATATATTCATAATCTAAAGAGAAATATTGATTGTTTCATTTATGGGCTGAAGAAAAAAATTTAAAGGGAAATAGTCTCTTAAACATTCTCCTCATATGTATAAAAAGTATCATGTACAATCAAGAATAAGAATTAATTTTCCAAATAATATTTATTTGAAATAAATAAAGATAAGAAAAGGGTGTTTGGGTACTCTAGAAAAGAAAATACATTAAAAGAGAAGATTGGAATAGTGTAATTAATAGTTTATAATAAATGTGTAAAGAAACACCATGTAACATGCATGATGGTAATGGAAGTTTGATATTTTTTGGAGAAAGAGGCCACCATGCATGGGATTTCAAGGCAATTAAATAAGCTTCTAAAGTGAAATGATTCAACCGTAAGGAGATGAGACACTATGAAAATTATTATCTTAGGTGTCAAGATAATTTTCCCTAGAAAAAGACAAGAAATAAGGTCTATGGTTATATGATAAAAAAAGATAAATTTTATTTTTCTAATGATGTGGTGGAATTTAATTTAATCATATTCTTGAATTTATCTAATTATTTGTTTTATTTTAGATCTTCACACTCGTTTATTTCATCCAGGTTTTCCATGAAAATTTATATTTCCCTAGAAACAAAAGAAGGGAGTTATCAGTAAGGAATCCAAGTCAAATCATCACCACAACAAGGATATGTTTGTATATTCCCATAATTACACAAAACCATTCCCTATTTATTGGCTTCATTATTATACCTATGCCTGATTTTGATTTAATCCTTGATATGAACTAGCTTTCAAAATATGGTGAAAAAAAATATTTTCGATAAAAGGAAATTAATATTCATGGTGAAGATTCGGACCTACATATCTTTAGAGGGAGTGTTCATCATCTAATTCATGTCAAGATCCACTCCAAATTTCTCATCTAAATAAGATGCTTGTGGAAGAAAAGGAGGACAACCTATGGATATAATATGAAATCATAAAATAGATTATATACTTATTATAAGGGAATACATTAAAATATTTCATGAGGTATTACCTAG
The DNA here is from genome assembly GCA_963277665.1 of Viscum album. Taxonomy (NCBI): domain Eukaryota; kingdom Viridiplantae; phylum Streptophyta; class Magnoliopsida; order Santalales; family Viscaceae; genus Viscum; species Viscum album. The sequence continues at coordinate 1,787,658,899 of OY728128.1, forward strand.
ACATCCACCATAAAATTTGGGTGAGTTTTCCATTTATTTAATACCCAATGGAAGACCCATATCATTGACTCCTTATATAATGGATATTGTAGACATAGGGTATCTAAAGAAACAACTAGATGAGTTATGTTATAAGGGATTTATACACCCTTTTGTTTCACCATGGGGAGACCTTGTTCTATTAATTAAAAAGAAAAATGGATTTATAATATTAGGTAATGATTATATGTAAATTAATTCTATCACAAGAAATAACAAGTATCATCTGCCTCTCATCAATGAATTATTCGAACAACTTCACTGAGATCAATATTTTTCCCAGATTAAACTTCATCATGGGTATCATTAATTTTGAGTAAATAATAAAGATATTATAAAAATATAATTCCATATGATATATAGAAATTGTTAGTTAATAAAGTTCATTTGGATTGACTAATATAACATATTTATTCATTAATCTAATAAAATGAGTATTCAAGGAATATCTTGGTTATTCTATTGTGGGATTTATTAATGATATCTTGATAAACTATAAGAGATATGAGGACCATGAGAATTACTTAAGGACTATTCATGAGACTCTTATAATTTATAAATTTTTATATCAAGCATCGAAAGGATTATTTTACTATTCATATTGTCTCTAAAGATAGAATCTAAGTTGATTTTTTGGGGATAAAGTTATCCCAAGAATGGCCTACACCAATGAACATAACCGATTTGAGTAGATTCATTGGTTTGGTAGTTTATTATTGGTGATTTGTTCAAAAAAATCCTGATTGGATAACCCATTATCATATCTTACTCGAAAAGGGATTATATTTTTAGGAACAAAAAAATATGAAGAATGTTCTGAAGAATTGAAAATTAGATTGGTGAATAATCTAATTTTGACTCTAACATCAGGAATGATAAGTTTGTAATATATAGTGAAGAATCAAAAAAGTAATGTGGTTGTATCCTTATGTATAATGATGATTTTATTTCTTATGCATTAAGGCAGTTAACAATAAATGTAAAAAACTATCCTACCCATGATATTCAGTTGTAAGCTATAATATTTTCTATGATGATATAGATATGTTATCTCTATGGTGAAATGTTTTCAATATATAGGGATAATATGAGTTTTAAATACATATTTTCATAGAAATATCTCATCATGTGGCAATGGTGATTGCATTATCTACTCAAAGACTATGTTTTCTCAATACAATACCACCCAGGGAAGGAAAATAAGATGCTTTGAGATGAAAATATCATGGATTCTTGACGAAAATAGGGATTGACAGAGATCCCATATTGATGGATTTAGTAAAGATGGATCTAGGAATTTTTATGGAAGGAGAGACATCAATACCATTTTGAATGATTGAAACCCCATTTTTTTGAAGAATAAAAAAATTTCTCAACTAGATAATGAGAATCTTAAAAAGAAATTTAAAACCATTAATGATGGAAAATTGGTAGAATTGATTTTTAATGAAGGAATTTTGATATTTGTAAAAAGACTACATGTCCCAATTATAAATTAGATAAAGATGTAATTTTTGTATTATTATCATATATATAATTTCTTTATACACCTCGGTGGCACCCTGATGTATATAAATTTGATGAAACATTTTTGAGGGACAATATGATGTTAGAAATTTCTGATTATGTGTCAAGATGTTTGGTTTTCCAATAAACGAAAGCTGAAAGTCATCATCCTAGAGGGAAAAGAAGGTGTAGTACCAGGCTATTCTTAGTCCCCCATAATGTATTAGAAAAAAAATAAATTCAAACAAACAAGGTAGGGGTCGGTTCAAACAACCCAAACCCAAAATAAACTACATGTCATATGGGTTGATATCTCCACCATCCCCATAGGGGTCTCCATCTGCACCATATCCTAAAGACTCATCTAACTCTTCCATCTCCCTCTCTGAAACAGCTTTCATATTACTTTTCATATCAAAATAAAGGTTGGTATACATGTCCCTAATCCTCTGTTGCTCCATAGAGGAGGCCTTAGAGGAGGCTTAGGTAGTAATTGGCCATGGAAGAGTGGAATAATCCCTCATTTTCCTCCTCTTCAGTGGGACATAGGAAAGACATCCATGCTCCACCTTCCTTCCATGGAGCATGACATCAACTCTCACCACCTTAGACTTCGAATTTTTATCCTTTTAGTTTTCAAAAACAAAAATATCCACCACACCTTTCTGGCTTCTAGATCTGGGAGTATTTGCATTTTCAAACCTCGGTATCCTCTTCCTAAGGCCGGAATAGAGGCTTGCAATATGAGGGTCATGCATCAAAGCCTTCTCCCTAATTATTCGAGTGATGGAAGTGTTAACCTAGGAATATTATTCCGCAAATATTTCCCATAACCTTACAGATGGCTCATCCTCATCCCAGACAAAATGAATATCCTAATTTAGCTCCAGCTCTTGTAGTATGTCCTTTTGATGTTGTTCATACGTACTTTCCATCATCATCCTAGAGAATTCATGAAAAATATTCATATTCCATTGTGTAAATGGGATAATATTATTATAGACTTTGTAAAAATATTTCCAAAGACTCATGGAATGAATTATAAAATATGGTTTACTATTCACTGCCTCACCAAAATATCACATCTACTTACTAAAGTAAATATTTACCTCTGGATATCCTTAAAAAATATATATTAATTATTTTGTAAGACTTCATGGAACACCTATATCAATTTTTCTTTATCGAGATCTATGATTTAAATCAAAATTACAGAAGATTATTTGGATGTTTCTTGACACTGGTCTTCATTTGAGAACTGATTAACACCCACATTCTTATGAACATTCCAAAAATAATATTCAATGATTATAATACATTTTAGGGTCATGATCTCTAGACTTTAATGTAATGTAGGTTTAGTATTTTACTTTGGTATCATTTTCCTATAATAATAGATTCTATTAAATTATTGAAATGTAGTAGTGTAAATCATTATAGGACAAGAAATGTCTCACTCAAACATGTTGGTATGAAGATGGTGAAAGGAATCTTGTAGGACTAGAGCTGGTGGATGAGACTATATAAATGGTAAATACAATTCAATACCTTATCAAAGAAGCTCAAATAATTGAAAATATCTATGTCGATAAGTGAAGGAAATATTTGTAATTTATATGGGAAGATCATATTTCATAGAAAGTGTCCCCAAGTAATTGTGTTATAATTTCTGGTAAGAAAGTTAAATTTAGAACCAGGTACATTGGACCATTTGGAATCCTATAGAGAATAGTAATTGTGGCTTAATGTTTCATAAATCCACAAAATTCATTTAATGTACGTGATGTTTTCCATATATCATCATTAAGAAAGTGCATGCCAGAGCTGACACATGTTATGACCTCTGATGAAATAGAATTGGAACTTGGTCAATATTACTATAAAGAGTGTATAAATATTATGGATATTAGAGATAAAGTGTTGAGAAATCTGATTGCTTGGATGGTAAAGTAACTTTAGAAAAATCATAACATAGAAGTGGCATCGTGGGAACTTGAGAAATTTATGATAAAGAAATACACAAATCATTTGATGATGTAATATTATAGAAATTTTGGGGATGTTATTTTTTGAAGGATGGAAGAATGAAACACCCTATGACATTATGATATATATTTCTTTTTAAATAAATTCAATCTCTTCCATAGATATTTATAATACCAATCTTTAGTCTAAAAGAACTATAAAATAGTATAACATTATAACCTAAACGTTAAATTGGTGGTTATGAATAGTAAAAAATAAATATTGAAAATTATATGAGTTAAAATATATAAAACAACTTAGTTGGGTAAAAATTAATTAGATATTAAAATAAATAATTATTTTATATAAAAATTAAATTTTTTCTGAAAAACAATATTTTTTAAAAAAATTGTTTCTCATGTTTTTCACACTTACTCTGAAATTTGTTTTTACCACTTTTTAAAAATTTATTTCTCAAATAAACATATAAAAATTATTTTAGAGTGAATTTTTGATATGTTTGTAAAATGAATAGTTTTCTTATCAGCAGTGAAAATTTAACACTTTTTATTGAAAAAAATATTTTCATTTAAATCATTTACAATGTATATTTTTGATTAAAATTGTTTTTTTAATTGTTCAAATTATATTAGAAATAATCTATTTTTTTATCTTAATTAATTATATTCTAAATTTTAACATAAAAAATATTTATACTTATGAATCCATTTTCATTTGAAAACCATTTTTTCATCACATCTATGGCTTTAACATTAAATTAAATTCTTTCACTTATTTAAATTGAATTTGGAAAAATGGATTCCATATTTGGAAAAAAATAATTAATATTTTTTAATAATTTAATTTTTTTATAATTAACAGTAAAAATCATAAAAAATAATTATTGTGGTTAAGGTAAAAATTGGTTTTCCGAGGGTTATACTAAGAAGATAAAGGTTAAAATGATCTAAAAACTTGTGTAATTTCTATAATGTGATGATATTTATACCTTATATCATTCAAGTTTCGATAATAATCAATTTTTTATCCTTTTTATATGTGAAAAATTGGTTTTAATTTATTCTTTTTTGAAATTCCAAGCAGGTCATTTCCCCCACTTATAAAAGGTTACCACCTCTCCTCTAATACCCGCACATACAAAGCCCTTTCTTCAAACACTAAATACCCAAATACCTTCCTAAAATCCCTAAACATAACCTAGAGTCTTGGGATTGATCATAACCCTAATCTGGAATGTATTTGGGTATAAACATAAAGAGGTTCTAAGAAGAAGTGGTACGGTTATTGACCATGTGTTTTCATTTTATTTTTTCATTTAACTCATTTAAATATATATAAACTATGATAAAATAATAATAAAAAATATATCACATATAATTATATTTTATTATGTTATTTTAATGACCTATATATGTATATTATTGAATCAAATATAAAATAAAACCATCGAACGTGTGTACAGTGAATTGCCGCCTCATGAACCAATATAATTCATTTTCCATCAACGTCTATAAAAAATGAATATAATGATATAATTAATTTATTTATATGATATTATTAACACATTTTTACTTATAAAATTATAATATAACATATACCTTCTTAACATCCAATCTGTTTGAAAATGATTGTGTTGCTTGTGCGTATGTGTGGACTGTCACCTCCATAGAGAAAATTGATACATATTTCATTTTATTTTTAAATTGATGATAATTATGATAGATTAAATTAATATATGTTCTATATATGACTTAATAATTATTATTTAAATTTTATATGTTACTTATATTTCTTTCTCTCCATTAGTTTAATATTTGAAGCAACGTTCATGCATAAATACAACCTATCATTTATATGAACTGTGTAGCTCATTTTACTAACTCTAAATTTTATGAAAATTTATGATTACATATATGATTAATATATATTATATTTATATCATGAGTAAACTTCAGGATATAATGGAGCCATTATCAAATTACAAGGACTCAAACTAGAAAACCAAAACATATGTGAAAAATGAAGCAATTATTAAAGAGAATCATGTTTTTAATAAAGAAATATTAATAAATCGGTGATAAAAGGTTATAAGAAAATAATATATGGTATGATATATATGATTTTGTTTTGTTAATATATGTATCATAAATATATATTTATTATATAGGAGGTTCGAACACATACTGAGGAAATCAGACCTAAGGTAAAGATTTCATATATCTCTTTTACTTCCATAAGACATAGGCCATATTCACCACTTATTTGATTTTTTTTGGTGTATATACATCCCCATTGATATTTTATATCGTGAATATAATTATGTTCATGTTATTTAATTTTTAATTTGAATTTATTTCTCTCATGCGACTTATGATTCAAAAGTTACCAAAGTGGTAATGGTTTTATGGTTGTAATCTCGTAGTTTATCAAGATTGTATATGACTAAGTTTATTATGATGAAATGTTATGATATATCTCTCAATAAACTCAATAATTTTATTATCCTAGGGATATTAATGATTTTTTCATTTAATACAACCATTTCCACTATTTGGTACATAAAATGGTTGAGAAATTTTTTTTAAAAAAATATTATTTTATTTCTCTCGTTGATTGAAAACCCTTTTTCTTCTATATAAATTTTTTCAAAAAAAAAATTTCAAAATTTCTTTAAACATTCTTAAAATGATTTGATAAATACTTTTTTAAAAATGTTTTAATTTTTTTTAAAAAAATTCTAATGAATCTCCTTATTTTTTTTACAACGGCGTACCTTTAACCTTTTTACAATAGTTTTAAAATAATGTTTTTATAACTTTTAAGACATAAATGAAAATACCCACAATCTTGACCACTGATTCTTTTGAATATTACTTTATAATTTTAGAATGTTATTTTCATAGAAAATGTTTTTCCTAGTATTCTAGAATTTTTTAGTTGCTGAATTTTGTTTTCAAAGTGAAGATTATATTTTCTACATAAATGTTTTAAATTAATTTTATCATATTTAAATAATCAAATAAAAAAACCTCATTTTACCTTATGATATATTAAGAATATTTTGTAAAGACACCATCCTTATTATTTCTATAGATGGTTTATGATTAGTTTGTCTAGAACGTACTTTTATGATACTATTCAACATAGTACTCAAGATGGTTTATAATTATTTTTATTGATTGGGGATATTATTATCATTTTTATTCTACTTTTCTAATATAAATATTTTCATTTATTATGTTTATTTATGGTAAATTTTATTAATAATTCATATTCGGGTTTCTTTATTCAAATGTTTTTATCAATTACGTTTCCCTTATTTCTTATAAGGAATACATTGGATTTAGAATGTGAAGTTATGGGCCCATTATAGCACCTTTATGTGTTGGTAGGTCCCATGAGAAAATATATCTTATGTGTTTTTATTATCCCTTTCGGATTTATGTAATATTTTAAGGAACAAGGCATTGAATTTATGGTTATGATGTATGATTTCATACATTTCCTCATTATGAGATTATTTTCCGATGTTTATTTTCCCCAGGATTCTAGGAAGTGTATTATGATTTATATGCTTGGATGTTATAATGGTAATAATTTTTTTATGAAATAAAATTATATTTAGTAGTTTATTTTTTCAAATGTAATATGTGTTTCAAGTATGTATCTGGTTTTCCAAGGCTACTAAATTATTCAGCCCTTTTGGATTTGATCTCTTATGTCTAGAACCAATGTAATAAAGTAACAACTGACTCTGGGCTAATAGGGTTAGGTATTTACATTTTATGAGGGTTTATTAAAGTAATAGTAATAATAAAACAAGGGTTCCTAGTGGCATTGTGTTACTATTCACCTGTTGTTTAATTCATTTGAAAATTTCATGTAAAGAAGATAATCTAAACTCCCATCATGGGGGTTCAATTACATAAAAAGGACATATGATCATGATATTGAATAAAATAACCAATGGGGGTGTTTGATATTTATAAAAAGGTGTAATTATCATGACATATGAGTCACACAGCCCAAAGGGGTGCCTCAAATCTAGTTAGGAAAACCTAAAATGGTGCAATTAGGTGCACAACAGCTGACTAATTCAAGGTATTAACAATTTAAATAAATAATTTTACGATAATTATTTGATTCCTGGATGTTTTAGTGTGTGTGATAATAGATAAATATATAATCTGTAAGACCATTATGGAAAAATTCTAGACCACCAACCATAACACGATGGTAGATTCATTATCCTATTTCATCTTTAGATCTAGGCTGGAACAAGAGAAAATAAGATACTATAAAAACACCATGAAAATTGGGTATATTAGGTCACACAAAGATAACACCAAATATTGTGAGATAAACTATTAAAATAAGGTAAAAAAGTCTTAAAATTACACATATGATCAAACGTGACCAATTACACACGAATAAGAGGTTATATGGAGGATATACTTCAAATACTTGGGAATTGGGGCACTCTATCCTAGGTCACTATTGTGCACGAAATAGGATAATAAAGGATTCATTAAGGGATAAAATTATAAAGGGAAAAATTAGAAATTTATTTTTCCAATTGTTTTTCTAAACAATGCACCAATTGTGTATACCTATTGTCGAAGAGGACACAACTAGAATAGTTCATGTGCAAGGTTAAAAAATCATTCATGAACCATTTATTTGGCATTATCTCATGCCACCACACTTGGAACATTCTAGGAACATGGTTAGAAAAACCTTTCATATAGTGTGTGACTTAACTCTTTAATTTATTACAGGTTTTTCATTGACATGCATCCCCTCTCTCAAGATTTAACAAACGAGGCTCTATCGCTTTTGGTCTGCACAGTTGTGTAACACAGTTATTATAAAACCTGCGAAAATAATTTTCCACACCCTTTTCCTTAAAATCTAGGTCTTCAGGTCTCAAATCATGACCAAACTCTCCCAGGACCTCTATGGCCTCTATAAGTAATTTTATTTTAATAAAAAATATGTTAAGACTAAAATACAAAGGATTCTTACCTCTATGAAAAAATGAGATCTTACAAATCTAGTATATAATATTACAACATAAGATTATCTTTATTATCATTTTTTGGTATTCAATGCTCACTCTATGGATAGTAATAGATCTTTTATGGTTTACCAAGTCCTAATGTAGGATATGAATGGATGATGTAACACCCCTGATATTTAATATGTATTTTTCTTTAATTAAAATAATGTTAGATATATTTTGTCACACATATCACCAAACTAAAATTATCCATAACATATTAGATGACCATTATTCTGAAAATTTTAATAATAATAAAATATCTATTAAATAAAAATATAGAAATTAATTAAAATTTATAACTTTTAAATGATAAATAATTAATGTTAAAAAATTATTGTTACTCAAATAATAATTTATAAAGTATTTTGTATTTTATTAAATTTATAAATTTTAAAATATTATTATGATATTATGTAATATTTAAATTTATTAAATAATATATTAACTTTTTCTAATTTGGTTAATGATAGGAAATAATGATAAGAACCATTATGTTCAAAAAGGTTATTTTTCTACAAAGATAGTTTTTCATTATATTTTTTAATTTCATTTAAAGGATAAAATATTGAATTTTTGAATTGAAATTTGATAAATTGAAAAATATTTTTTACATAATCATTTCAAAATTATCTTAGGGTTAATTATTGAGATTTTTCACAAATCTTTTATTTTTCTATAAAAAGTAATAAATATCAATTTTTTAACTATAGTTCATTTTATTATATTATTATGATTTAACTATAACATTAATTTTTATGAAACCACTTTATATGATACGTTTATATTTATAATGTAATTTTAATCATTTTTAAATATAATTTTGAACATATAAGTTAGTGTTTGTCATTGTTTAAATTTAATTATTGTCTTTATTGTAAAAAATTATCTTTGTTTCTTTTATTTTAGTCATGTATTCACTTATTTACATTAGGTTTTTAATTTTTTTTAAATACATGTAGTAATAATTTTATTATTAATAATCTAATAATATCCTTGGGAATAAAAATTTTACATGATTTTGGTATAAATTTATTTTTATGCTTAAAAATAGTATTTTAATAAAAACTATATTTCATTGTGTTATATGTAATTGTTTTAAAACTATTTTTTAACACTTATGGAAATTTAAACTTCTAAAATGGTTTTAAAATTTATAATTATCATGTTCATATTTAATAATAAAGTCAATTTAAATTTTAGCAAAAAATAATAGTTAGCATGCTAAAAGTTAGTCACCTTAATAAAGGTTATAATGGTATAAAAGAGTTTTAATGTAACGCCCTGATATTTTAAAATATGAACATTATGTATGATAGTGAATACCACATGCTACACCAAACCTAAAAGACCACTGAATTATATTATTTAAATATGACTTTTATAACCTAGACATTGAATTGGATGGTATAAAAATGATTACAATCATTATGAAATATATATATATATATATATATTTCTTAATAAAAATAAATATATTTGTGAATTATTAATAAATAATCAATCAATTTATAGTAAGGTCAATTTATTCCATAAAAATACATTTCCTTCAAAAGTGATTTGTACTGCTTTTAGGGAGTTAATATTATAATATTTTTTTTTGTAATATATTGAAATGTAATTTCATAAAATGTATTATATTTTTGAAATCATCATATCAAAATTATCATAGGGTTAAATATTTTGATTTTTTTAAAATGATTGATTTTTCAGTGAATAGTTAAAAATACAGCCTTTTGTAAAAAAACAATTTCTTTTCAATAAATTAGGTAATTTAAAAGTAACATTACTCTTTAATTTTTTTCAAATAACATAATTATTATTTATTTATATTAAATATAATTATTTTTATTTAAATCATGTCTATACTGGATTTTGGTATAAGTTTATTTTTTGGCTTAAAACACAATTTTATGAAAACTGTTTTTATTTGAGTAATGTTTATCCATTTTAATTAATTAATATAACAACTAATAATAAATAATTTAAATTAAATTTTTATATTTTATATCTATATAATTGTTTTTAAGGTTGGGGCTGAAGCCTCAATTTATTATTAATTAAAAGACCTCTTTTGACTGGGTAGAGGGTGACCCATTACATAGCCCGAAGGCCCAACGCCAAGTGGCATGCATACAGAGCTAGAAAGCCCATTTTTTGGCCCAAAGGACCCCTCGGTGAACAGTACTGCTACAGTACTCGCGTTGCTACAGTACCTACTATAGTAAAGCTGCCGCTATAGTACCCACAACAATCCCTTCGCCGCTACAGTGTTGTCGCTGTTACAACCCGCCACTGCTACAGTACTACTACAGTGCCCTTCTACAGTGCCCTGCTACAGTACTCAGGAATTCTCCCCTGCCCAGATTTGATTCTGGGTCTTTTGGATTCCAAGAAGGAGCCTGAACCACTAGGGTACAGGCTCATTGTCTTATATATCTAGATATATGAATTAAATCCATATAAGGATGATTCCTAGCCATATAGTTATTATAAGACCACCTTATGCTTGAAACACATATTTCTTCAAATACTATTTTTCAACATGATTTGTGGGTTAATTATTTGATTAAACTATGTAAATTATTTGAACTAAATATGGTAAAATTTATTACTTATTTTTAAGCCAAATAATTATTATTATGTAATAATTTTAACATAATTTTTTCATAATGATTAGTAAAGGCAAAAAAATTATTTATTTTGATTAAGGTTAAATTAGGGTTTTTCATGATATATGTACCAATGTTAGATTTAAATTTCCAAATGCATATGATTTTTATTTGATAAATTGGATTACATTTATAAAATCCTTATTTTTAAATTATCTAATAAGTTTCATTTATTTATAGTCTTAATGGATAAATTTCATAAGAAAATAAAAAAAAAATTATCATTTTGAAAACTATATTGGTAAAAGTAATTAAACTTAGAGGATAAGATAATAATATGATTAAAATGATCATTTTCATTATTGGATGTGTTTATTTACCTTATTATCCCTAAAAATCATTATTTATAAATTTTTAGGCACTTGGGATGACGATGACTTCCAATTATTGAATAGTTTTTGGTATTTACAAAAATTTCTATCATCTAATATTATAAAAGGAAACCTCCCCACTCTTATTCACACCTCTAAAGAAATTTTTCACTACCAAAACCAACACAAATATCCCTTAAAAATCATTATACAAATTATAGATCTGATGGTATTCCTTGAAGACCAACTTTAGGGTCCTTATTAAGAGATCCAAAGGTGGTTTCTCTAAGATAATGAAATCATTCTAACAAAGATCATTCATTATCATTATTTTATAAAAACATCCAATTATTAATTAAAATATAAAATATAATAAAAATATTTTAAAAAATATAATAAGATGTTATTATGTTTATGGAAACAAATTATCTATCTCCTCCTCCATCAAATGGGAAACAAATACATCTCTCGTGTATATGGTAGACTATCACCATGTGAACTGATATAATTTGTATTCTATAACTAACACACATGGATATTCATAATGATTTAATTAATTAATATATATTATACATATAATATTATATTAATTCTTAAAAATTAATATATAATCCACTAAACCTTTCACCCATTAAGGGAATCATATCATTGTTCATGCGTGCGTACAACCTACCATCTCCACAATACAATGTTATTCATCTTCCTTTTCTAACATTAAAGAATGGTTATTAAATCTATTTAATGAATAAATATGATATATAAAACATAAATATCAGTCTATATATTATGTATCTATATCCAATGCATAGGAACAAGGGCTTCCATGACAAAACGTGTCCAAGAAAATGAAGTTGTTAATACCTGAAACAATGTTAATAATCATATATTATTAACTAATGGGTGGTAAGATGTTATGAGAGGATCATATATGATATTATAAATATTAATATTTTTATATTATAACTTAGTAACATGATTAAAACTATTATATAGTATATTTATACACATACGAAAGAATACAGGCCTGAGGTAATGGTTTCTCGCCACACTTTTTCATCTGTGAGACAGTTCCCATATTCACCAATTATTTATTTCGTGTGGTGTATAAAATAAACCATTATATTTTATAGCATGAATGTCTTTATATTAATTTTATTTAAAAGTTTCATTTAATGTTACTTCTTTTTTTGCGCATATGATTCAAAAGTTACCAAATTGGAAATGGTTTTTTTCAAAATCTAATCATTATTTGGGATTATTTATGTTTAAGTATCCCTTGGAATAATAGTATAATATTTATATCATAAACCTAATATATTGTATTCTCTTTTTGTTATTTATTAATTTTTCAAATAATATCACCATGTTCCACTATTTCGTAATTAAATGTATTAAGAAAATATTTTTAAGAAAATATTACTTTATTTCTCTATTCAGTCAAAAATCATTTTTCATCAATATCCATGTTTTCTTTAATGTTTTAAAAAATGTTTTTAACATTATAAAAATGATTTAATGTAAAAAATTTTACCCATGAATGAATTTTTTACAATATTTTTTAAAAGGATTCTTCTTTTCTTTTTCCAAATGTGTTGCTTTTAACCTTTTTAAAATAGTTTGAAAAGACTGTTTTTTGAACTTATAATCCATGTACAGAATTACCCACCATTATGCGCAATTTTTTTATATAATATTATATTAAAATTATATAACTTTTTTTTAAATAAAATTTTATTCCTAATTTTTTTTAATTTTTTAGATTTCAAAAGTGATTTTCAAAGTAAAAAATGATATTTTTTTAAGAATGTTTCAATGGAATTTTTATGGTATTTATAGTCATCAATGACAACAACCCTCTTTTCCCCTTATAATTCATTGGGAATTTGTTTTAATAATACCATATTTTTTATTTCTATAAAGGTTTTATGATCATTTTAACTATGATTTACTATTTTGATACCATTATCCATAGTATTATGAATTGTTTATGATTATTGATTTCGAAAATTAATATCATTATAAAGATATTTTTTCAATAATAATGTTTATATTGATTATTTTTATTTATTAGGGAAATTATTAAAATTTCATATACTATTTTTTCAATATGAATATTTACATTGATTATGTTTCTCCCCCTTCATGCAAGTAATTCTTTGGACTTTTTAAGTGACGGGCAAAGCCTTTTATATCCCATTGATGCATCGATAGGTCTCATGAGACAAACTAGATTGGTTATTCGGATAAATCCTTAAACATATAAATAAAATATAATAGAATGGTTCCTTTATGTATTTTTTATGATGTTCAACATTATGCATTATATCATTATGATATTAGTTATTTATGTCCATGTGATTATTCAATTATTTAGAATTACCATTGATAAGTTTCAAGATCATGTGATTATTTGTATGTCATTATATTGATCATCACTTATCCAGGAAATATTATTCTTTATGATCATGTAATTTCTTAAATGTAATGTGTTTCAGTTATTTTCCTTAATATAATTATACATGTGATGTCTCATTCTTTGATCCATGGAAATGTTTCCAAATGAATTTAAACTTTTCCATTGGTGGATAGATCGTTGTATTTTATAAAAAAAAGTGAGGTTTAAATGGTATTAATATAAATTAATGATTATTTCATATTTGGTATATGATTCAGTGGATGTCACAGGGGTTCGGGTGAACACCGGGGGAAGAACAGACATGCCTGGTTGCTGGAAACAGCTACTTTTTTTCATTAACGTCGTGAATCCCATTCATGATGTGAATGGGTTTCATGGGTTGAGGCGAGCATATAAAGTACATGAAAATATAGGGGGTCTTATCCTGAGGAGTTGAAATTTTTTATCTAGTTAACATCATGAATTTTTTTATGTTTTGAAACTGGTTCTCTTCATGAATCATGAGGCCTATATTTAAACAAAAATGTCAGTAGGGGCTCGAACCCTTTTTTCATCAAACAATAAGAGGTAACCTAGGTAAAAGTATCTCCTCCCCCTCATATATGGTTATTTTAAACTACTCCACCCATTGTATGAATTTAGAATCATTGGATTCATTGTAATAGTACTTATAATTATATGACTCCTCATTTCTCGATTTCTCTTGCAGTAATGAATATTATCTTTATACGAGCTAATTTACCCAATTTCCTAGGCATATTTAAACTCTTCTAATTTATCTATTTTCATGTTGAGTGAATGTATGATAATGTATTGGTGGAACTCCCTAGTTATAAGTTAGGTGGTATCATGATTTCCCCTTAAAGTCTTTCACATTTATAATTTATGTCATTGTGCGGTGTATCAGACTTTTTGTGTGTTGCCCTTAAAATGAAAAATTAAATATTTCAAACCAAATGATTTAAACTAAATAAACATTTTTATTATATTTATCTATTTTGGGTTTCTCACCTTAACTAAAACCACCCCTTGGGTGTTTTCCTTATATTCCCCTATCCTCTATGTCAGTTTAGGAAACTAAACCACCATCTAGGGTGTTTCTTTAAATTCTCATAATTTTAATGCTTTCTTACTCTTGATCACATTTTCAGGTGTGATGAATACATCCTCCTGTAATGGATAATTACCTATAATTAAATAAATTAAAATTATAATCTATCCACTATTTAATAATAAAAGAAAATGTGAGTTATGTTGTCCTCTTTAATAAAAAGGGGATATTGAATGGGATATTTGAAATAATAATTTGGAATGGCCCTCTTTATATACACATGAATTTTTATATTGAATTATCATTCACATGGCATGTCTACTAACATTACCTTCCATATTGTTTAAATTTAAATGATAAAATTAATTATATTATGCCTCAAGTGATACACAGGTTCTTTTTTACATATTGACTTAGACTAGCTCTTAGGCTAATTAAGATTACATGCTCCATGAGTGATACTTTGATTTTATATGTTTAATTCCTTATATGGGATTAGAGGTCACATTACTTATGTTAAAAATTGAGTAATAGTTGAGTTTCCTTTTCACAAAAATCCCTGGATGAGCTCGTAGGCTGTATAGTTTCCTCATGATCTGGGAGATACTTAGTTTTCCTTTTTATGAAACTCCTTGGGAATGATCATAGGGAAATTAGAGTTTATGAGTGATATATGAGTTTCTTCAATACTGAACATCATGGGTGGTATGATAGAATAAACATAATTTTGTTAATCATTTTTTTATACCTAGGTTCCCCATTCAGAACACCTAGGATGGGCTAATAAGACAATAAAATTATATCATTATTGATTATTATTTCATATGAACAATGGTATCTCCTTATGATGATTCATATACCAGGAAACCTTGTATATGAACCATGTGTCCTTTTAAAACTAATGGTTTTATTTCAGATACATGTGACTACTCAGAGTTTCCCAAGGTTTAGAGACACCAGTTATACATGGACACCATTGGTTTACACTAGGTCATATACAACAGTTGTAAATTTATCACATTAACTTTGTTTCCAAGGTTAGGATGTCTTTGATGATTTACATAACTAAATAATGACCCCTATGCTACTTTTTTTAGATTCATGGGCTTATATCCATGGGTCCTAGGAATATACTACCACTATCACCATAGATTCCTTGAGTTCTCTCAGGTGCCTGTATATCTCTACACATATTTCATTACATATATACCTATATATACATGTGGGCATGTTCAAAGGAATCTCTATATAGGCCGAAGCAGTTATGGTCGGTCAAGTGTCCTAGAGGAACCTGAGCCCAACATGTTGCCACTTGTTTATTTGCACACTGTTTTGTTAAATACTCACAGAATGGATTACATTATAAACCATTAGTGGTGTCCAGCTAATTTTATCTCACACCCTATTTAGATATAAATTTTACTAGGGTACTCGAACAGACCTTATTGTAGCTGGATCGGGTTTTGGATTTGGCATTCTTCCTATTATTCTTGGATATGTGTGTTAGGAGAAAAGGACTGATCAAGAGTTCAGGATTATAATGAAATTATCCCTTTGAGATTATTTTTATTTTATTTATACATGTATTTTATTGTATCTCCTATTTTATGATTATTTCATATACATTATATCATCATCTAGGGATGCATTCATTGTTATATGTATATGGTGTTAGCTATCTTATCTATTATTATATTTTCCTTCCACTACCTTTTTCATATTCCAATTCCATTGTTGATTGTTTCATTATCTTTTACACCACTATTCTACTATGATCATGAGGGTAGAGTCTCACCACTATACTATAATTGGACCCTCACTACTAGTCAGAAAATTCTGTTGTATGGGGAGGCACACTTGAGGCCATATGACCGACCGACTCAGGGCACTATTTTTGTGGATCCAAGGTTTGGATGATATAATGTGGTATCTAATATTTGTTTTCCTTATTCTTTATTTTTTGGGGTGTTATATAGGAGAATAGTAATATATTTTCACTTGGAAAATTTCAGAGTCTAAGAGTGATCACCCCACACACATGGAAATGACCAAGTGGTCAGAGAAGAGACTTTTGTTCATGATGTTCTTTATTATAGTTGATTATGATTTCACCTTGTGTGTTTTATCAAAATGTTTATCTATATATCATACTTATGTGATTATTTATAATTCATTTCTTATATACCATACTTTTGTGGTTTCTTTCTTATGTAGTTGATTAGAATGATTATTTCCATGTTGCATGTATTGTGTAGCATTCCATTTTGCGATGTTGATATGTGGTTTGTTGAATAAATTAATAAAATAAACCTAAATTATGGTTTCCCACATATATTGATAGTGGAATTCTATTTAAACTACTGATTGGGACATTTATTATCAATTCACCATTAGTCACATGGGATGAAACATTTATATTTTTGATTAGATGGGGGACAAATAGTAATTTATAAGGTTTATGGGCCCTAATAAATTGGGAAGGGTAAACCATACAATTAAACCACCACATAATAACTTATAATATTCTTAAATCCCTGAAAAAACATGGTTTTTGTTATATTAATTCTAATTGTAATTTATAATTGAATGTTCCTTTATAACATGGATATATAAATTTACCTAACTAAACCATGGTGTTTATATGGGTATTCTAAAATGTAATTATTATCAGAAATGGTTTCCTATATAAATTCTCATAGATCTATCACTTGAGAATGATTACTCTTATGAAAAAAATTCCAAAATGTACAACTAGACCCAAGTAGGTTAGTTGGGGAATGTTGTTTATGATATAGACTTGAATCAACCAAAGTAGGTCGGTTATGGTGCTCTGTGCATATTAGAAAACCCCACTAAGGGTGTAATAGAATCTTGGAATATTTGATGGGACCCTCATTGATCACCTTTACTTTGATATTTCTTAATAATAAACCCCATGGTGGTATATACATTCGATAATGTTATGGTGATTTAAAGTATCAGTAGGAACTTATATTGATTATGTATAAATGTATATTGTTATCTTACTAAACTGAACCCCTTTAATTAATAAAAACCTTTTAACTGATCTTTATTTGTACTTATTATGAGGAGTTAGTGGATTAAAATTTCTCTTGAATCCTAAATTGTGGTTTCCTCTATAGATTGGAATTGAAATTTTATTCAACTAAACCCATTTTTGAGAACATTATGGATAAATAAAATGGAAAAAAATGTATTTATATGACACCCAAATTAATGCTTTGTCATGACAACATGAATGAATGTTTCAACTAGATACATCACTAAAATTAGGTTATGGGATTTTGTGAGCATGCTCAATGTACGATCGAGTAACTTTTTATAAAATGAGTCGGGTTTGAGTTTTGATACATCAAATGATAAATACAATCATTTTTAAGATAATTTATGGGTAGTGGAATGACTTAATTTCCCTTTTTTCTAAATGTGGTCAGCGAGGTACTACATGAGTCACTTCGTTGGGATAAAATGATTGTATTGCAAGTTTAGTTAGGTATTTTTATAGAAAATCCGATGTGACAATGAAAAATAGGTTCTATTGTAAATTGACTATTTAAATAGTTGAAAATCATTCTAGGAGTAGTCTTAGAATGAAACGGGAATTAATACAGATTCAATTCTAATGTTTGATGTACCATGAATTGAAATTTTCCATTTAAGTTGGAAATTTTTGTGAAAATCACCATTGGATGAAATATTGAAGAGATAAAATCATGATCTTGTATTAGGTCGGGCTGTCTTGAGTATGCACCATCTTGATTCTTAGTTTTTAATATGAGCATTGGATTATTTATTAATAGATTATGTGATTTATTCCTAACAATGATTCTGAAAGGTGAGTTTTGAATTTAAAATTGAACATGGCTATTTAATAAAATGTTTCATGACCCCATAAGATCAGGTGACGGTTCATTGTTTCCCCTAGGATTCCTTGTGATAATAACTTCTATGGTGGGGAGTTTGAATCATCCCTTGTTTCAAACCATGGATATTTTTCCAACAGTTTTAAAAAATTTCCATTGGTGGATGGGTTTTTTGAATTTTGGGAATCATAGTGAGGTTACATGGAATTGAATGTAGATGAATGATGTTCATGTGCTTGATTTAGGATTCTGAGGAAGACTCAGGGGGTTCAAGAAAACACCAAGGGGAAGAATGGGAATGTCAGGCTGATGTAAATAGTTATTTTAATCTATTCACATCATCAATACAATTCATGATGTGAATGGGTTTAATGGGGTGTGGCCAGTGGATACATGATGTGAAAGCCTAGGGGGTTACCATGAGTAATTCATGAAGTGTTTCAAATTCATATCATGAATTTTTTTCATGTCTAGAAACTAGTTCATATTGTTAATTTTATGATATATATTTTCAAAAAATATTTGTAGGGGATTGACTCCTTATTTTTTCATCATGAAATAGGAGGGTGTCTAGGTCACAGCAGATCCACCCCCTCTCATAGGGATCCTTGGATCTCCTCTTTCTGATTTTCAAATTGTGCATCATCAGAAATGTTGGAAGTATATCAATAAGTCTAGGAATCCTCGTTTATCCTTCCTTTTTTTCTCATTCCTTAATGATTTCTATAATCATGTGAGCTAATTCACCAAATTTTCAAGGAATTTATTAAATATTCTAATTTCTCTCATTTTGGATCAAGTTAATGGATGATAAAGGATGATTGGAACACTCTTAGTTTAAGGGAGTTGGTATCATGCTTTTCCCTTAATGTCATTCTCATTTATAATTTACATCATTATTCCATGCATTGGACTTTCCATGTATCACCCTTAAAATTTGAAATCAAACATGTCAAACCTAATGTATTAAAATAAATAACCATTGTACATTAAATTTATCTATCAAGGGTTTATCTCCATGACCCAAACCACACATTGGGTGTGTTTCTTATATTCTAATTTCCACTATTCATGTTTTAGAAAAAGACCACATTTAATGGTATTTTATTAAATGATAAAAATTGTAATTCTTTCTTATTATTGATCACCTTTTTAAGTGTGATGAATAAAATGTATTGTAAGGGATAATTAACTAGAATTAATGTAATTTAAATGATAAGAAAGTCTCTATTTAATAACAAAACCACCTATGAGGTGTGTAGTCTTCTTCAATAAAATGGGTCTATTGAATGAGATATTTGAAATGATAAATGATAATGGACCTCTTTATGTACACTTCAATTGTGATCTAGAATTGTAATAGACATCACCTATTTACTAACATTAACTTACTTATTGTTTAAATAAAAATGATTAAATTAATTATATTATTCCCCAAGTGACACTTAGGTTCATTTTTACATAATTCCTTGGGCGGGCTCTTAGGATGAATAATATTACATGTTCCATGAGTGATCCTCAAGATCCTTACATGGAAATACTTGGTTAGTCTTTGAGGTTGCTTTCTTTATGTTACACCTTGAGTGATACTAGGGTTTCTAATTCAAGGAAAACACTAGATGAGGTCATAATCTAGATGGTTTTATCTTGCTATCGATTATACTTGGGTTTCCTTTTTATATAACACCTTTGATGGGCTCATAGATAAATTATAGGTTATGAGTGATACATGGGTTTCCTCATTACGAAATGCCTAAGACGGGATCACAGGATAACAAACATATATTTTTCCTATTTATTATTTCCTAGGACTGGTGGTATATCCTTAGGATAATTTTTATACCTAGAATCCTTGGATATGTACATTGGTTCCCTGACCAACTAATGGTATTATTTTAAGATATATGTGACTACCCAGAGTTTCTCAATGGTTTAGAGACACTAGTTATACATGGATTCCACTGTTTTACCCTGGGTACTATACAACTAATTTAAATTTATCACCTTAGCTATGTATCCATAGTTAGGACTTCATATCTGATTACCTTAATAAAATTGACCCTTGTGCTACTTTTTTTTATACTTATGCATATATACATGGGTCTATAGATTATATTATCACTATCACCTTGCTTTTATGTGGATTCTTTATGTAATCACCAGTTCATGTATGGATCAATATATATTTATTTTCATATATAGTTATATATATTTTTGGGAATGTTCAAATATATTTTGGTTTCAATCAAAGAAAGTATGGTCGGTTAGGTGTCCCTAAGGAACATGATCCCAACTTTTTTACCCTTATTTATTTTTTTACTACTATATTTATTATAATTTCACCCCACTATATTTTATTTCCATAGAATGAATTACATTAGAAACATTTGGTGTTGGGGTACTAATTTTATCTCACACCCTATTTGGAGCTCCATTGCAATGGGGCACCTAAACAGACGTTATGGTTTCCAAATAATGCTCTGGATTCATCTTTCTTACTCTTATTCTAGGATATAGGAGTTAAGATCAAATCACAGAGCTAGAGCTTCAGATTCTCATGGAGTCAGCCTTCATGATTTTTTTATTTTTTTTATACATGTATTTTATTATATCACCCATTGTATGATTACTTCTTTTACATTTTAGAATCCTCTAGGAATTCATGAATTTTAATATGATTTTGGTGTTGGCCATATTATTAGTTATTATATTTATATACTAATTACTTTTTATTTTAATAATTCAAATGTTTATTTTTTAAATATATTTTATATGGATTTTCTACTCTGATCATGGGGGAATAGTCTCCCTATCATGCCATTATTGGACCCTCACTAAGATTTGGCTACCTTTGGCATACAAGAAGGCACTCTTGAGGTCATGTGACTAACCTATCCAGGGAACCGTTTCGAAGGATCCCATTTCAGGATGTTAAAATGACATATGTTTTCATGATAGATTCAACTGTATTCTTATCCTTACTATGATATGGAGCTCACCCTTTCTTAAGTTTCCATTCCCGAGGAGTACTCCAGGTATATTATGATATTTTTAGAAGGATATTCTGGAGGAAATAGTATTTTACTCTCATAAAATAATATTTTAAATTTTAAATTTTCAAATGTAAAGTGTAATTCAAATGTGTATCTAGTTTTCTATGACTAATAATGTTTTTTTTCTTTGGGATACAATTTCCTATATCTATCACCAATGTAATAAAGTAACCACCAACTTAGGGAGACTAGGGTCTGGGTATTTACATTTAAACTATTAGATAAGGCCTAAAAATCATTTAAAAACTTAGCTTAATTTCATGGGATGTTATTTAGACTAGAATCATCTAATTGTTGATAATATGTAATTTCTTTCAAACATACCTTTGATTACAACCTTTATATTATTTTAGGTAAATAATTATTACAAAATATCACTCTCTTTCTATTAATAGTTATCATATGATGTCATATGGATAAATATAATTTATTAATGGTTATAAATGGTTATTTTTTAATTTTAAATATTTTTTATGAGTTTAATTAATTTTTAGTTTTTAGTGGCTGTATAATTTCATTTATAACTTACACAACGCCGACACATTACTTGTGAAAGGAGAAGAAAACTAAAGTAACTAATTTAAAAAAATATATAATATGTTTTCAATTAATTAAGATATTAATAAAATTAATGTAGAATTTTAATGTATTATTTATGGTGAAATTATATATAATCTAGTTCCATTTTTACCTTAATTACATTAATTTCAAATTAAGTGAAAAGTCTTGAAACTAACATTATGAAAAAAAATTTAAAACAATATATTATTAATCGATTTAAAATCACAAAAATATTATATTTTCTCAAATGGATGGTTATTAGTCGAGAAAATAATAAATGGTTAATTTGTAATCCACTTTTATTTTCTAAAATTACTTTTTTAACACTTAAAAACTAAATATTTGTGAAAACCCATTGATTTTTTCCTATAAAATGGTCTTAATCTAATCATTCCAATGAAAATTATGAGTTTTATTTTCAATAAATAATCAATTAAAACCCATATTTAATCATACAATTCCATGTTTCTAATCTCCTTGACTTATCAAATTTATCTTTTTTAATGGACTTAAGTTCAATTGAAAGGTGGTTTCTAAAAGATCTATGGAATGGTGTCCAAGCCTCTTTGACATTTCTTAATTATGATTAATTATCTTTGAAATCATATTACAACCTCAGAAAAATTTCTTACATGATTCCATTCCTATGTTAGTATCATCTATTTGAACAATTGATTGTATGTGATCACTTTTTAAACTAAAAAAACTCCTCTCCATAAGGCATTATTCTGTAAAAAATGCATGTCTTCAATGATGGTCATTTCATTTAAAATTATCCTCTTGCCTATTCAATAATTAAATTAATAACTCAAAATTTATTATAAATTTATATGTTATTTCTTATCAATTTTTATTTATGAAACATAAATATTTACCATGTTTAATCAACTTTTAATCTTTTTGGAAAAAAAATCATTCCCCCTGGTGGTTTTATGCAATGTGAATGATAATGTTTTCATAAAGATAAGAATATCATGGGTATTCTTCAAAAATAATTTTATGATTGAATATACAATTAATATTAAATAAATTTTATATTATTATTCCTTAATAGTAAATTTTCCATTATAATAATAACAACAAATTTAAACATACATGATCATTTTTTACCATAAAAATTGCTTATTAGGGAAGGTTTCTGGGATGGTAACAATTTGATGACCTATTGAACTTCCATAATTCTATATTGATATCAAACTTATCTCGCGATTCTTAAAGAGGTTTTTAAACAAATGAAATAAGATCTCTATTATAGAAAATCATGTTAGGATTCTATCTAAACCGAAAACCAACCTACCCCACCATAGGCCCGAAGGTTATTTAGGACCCCCAAGGGATGAAAAATAGTTCATGATCCTCATATTAAATAACATGGGAATTATTTCACCATTATAAATAATTCTAATTAACCATTTAAAATTAAATCAATAAATTATCTTAACATGAGATAAGAATCAAGAATATCCAATACAAAATATACAACTAAATCATAAATAAATAAGCAACTATAACAAATATAACAAATCTAAATCATAAAATTACCAGGACAAAGTGGATGAACGGTGCCTAAAACCAAAAAGAAATCAACATTTTTATTATTAAGCCTTATCATGACCCAGGGTACCATTCAATCCATACAAATCTTATTTGGAGGTCCTATAAAAAAGAATCAAACCAGAATGGACTTGGACATGTAAAATATGGACATTATCTAGACAACTAGTAGGTCACCACCCAATGAATGTATGATGTTAGTGTAATAATATAGTCCATACAATCTAGTTTTAAAAACTAAATAAAATTTTACATTTTTCATAATCCATAACAAGAAGAAACAAAAACAAATCAATATTGTGTTAAAACTCCATTTTACTTTGTTCCATTGAATGAAAACAATCACTTTGAAAACATTTTTCCCAGAAGAAATACACTTTATCAAAAAAATGAAGATCCAATTTTAAACCATTTCATAAAACCAATTTTAAAATTAAATTTTAAACACCAATAGAGGATCTATATTTGGAAGAATTATTCAAACACATCATTGAAATCCATTTTATAAGTAAACTACAAATGATGTAATAAAACAATGATTTAGAAACACATACACAACAAATTTATTAAACTAAAACCATTATATCCTTTTTTTCATTTACTAAAACATTCCAAATAAATTTTTTTTGAAACACCATTGTATATTCATTAAATCACACTTCAAGAAACCATTTTTAAAACATTTTACAAAAAGGAACCAAATTTGAAACCAATAAGGGAAGCACGCACAAGTTGGAACCATAAGAAAAATGAGAAGAAATAGAAACAACCCATTAATTGGTTTCATTTAATAACACAAAAAATAAATGATACAAGAAATTGAAAAGAAGGAATCCCCTAAAATAATCCCAAATAGGATCCTATAATCATGGGAATCTTCCATTTACTTAGGTAATAAGGACCCAAATTAGTGAAAAGTAACCTAGGAAAAAACTATAGATTTTATAAACATCCCTATTAGTACCACCAGAATATCTGGAAATAAAAAACCAAGAAACATATCTCTATGATGGGTCATAAAAGAATCTCTTATTTTATTACCCTCAGTCTAAAAAACATGACTCATTCCAATAGCTCCTTTAGTATGGTGAGACACAGTCCCTAGTCAATGCACTATATATTTTAGGGTATTCACTTACATAAATATCTACCAAGTCCCTAGGAATACCCTGAAAAATGATAATGAGGTGAGAAATAAAGTAGATTCATACAACAGACATCAATCACACTTAATGCATTTAAAAAAACAATCATCCCACCTCTAATTCCCTAAAATGAACCAAACCATTTAATCATCATCTAAACACCCCATACATAAATCACTAACCATCAATGGGAGTAAACTATAGGGAATATATTTGGTTTATAAGGATTTAATTATAATCAATTTATCATAAAATTCCAAATAGGGATATTAAAAACACACTTGTAATATAAATCCATTTGAAACTATTTCAAATCCAAAGCTGATTAACTCTTAATGCTAATTTTATTAAAAAAATCATGACACCTTTTGGGGAATTAAAAAATCCATTAAAATCCACCTTTGAAATATCTCAATTCCATAAAAATGTTTAAAAGACCACTCACATGGGTTAACATACCCCTTTAAAATCAAAAAACCCATTTAAAACACATTTAATAGTTTAATCATCCTAAATTTGTTTTTGGGAAATAAATTGATGAAAAATACTATTTAAATACCTCATGTCAGTTCTCTCTAAAGAACCAAAAATTTTTAGAAGTAATATTTGTGTTGTAATTATTTTCAATACAGTTTTTTGATAAAACGTCAATGTGACATTAACAATTCAATGCGACATTAATTGAAGGTTGGTGTTTTGTTCTGGTATTATTGTTGAGAATAATTCATGTTTTGGAAAGGTAATATTGATTGGAATAACTTTATTTTAATTAATAAAGAATTTAGTGTGTCAATTGTAGAGCTGGTCTAGATTTCAGAAAAATCGTATCATTGATTGTTTTTGTTTACATATTGTCTACAACAATGATTGAAATAAAAATAAGGAGAGATTTTCTGAATATTGTTTATCATTTTTTATGAGGTCTTTAGTATGGTTTTGGTTTGATTATTTTTAGAATTTTGATTATTTTTTTTAATGATTAGTATATAAAAATATAGGCAACCATACTGGACCTCCATGAGGGACCCACTCCAATGCTGAGGTGGGTAGGTACTACCTCTGGCCATGCTAGAAATATGGTAGAATTTTTTTTATGAAGCATTCCACAAGGGTGAATTCATAGGTGGAGAAACCAGCATAGCGGAGGCAGACGTCAGCATGAGGTGGTGCTAGTCGGAGAAGGGAGTGTCTAGTAGCCAATTTTTAATGAGTCTAAAATGTGGCTTGTATTATTAGGGAGATAATAACTGAATCATGTTTGGATGATAGATTGTGTTGTAACGCCCCGAACCTAGTTACCCAGAGTCGGTTCTTTATTACATAACATTTGCATGATCACAAGGAAATCATGTCTTGAAAGACCTATCATTTTAGTATTATTCGAAAACAATATTCATACATAAGTTAAACTTTACAACTTGAAAAGAAATACAACATGTATTTATTCCGTTGGAAACATCCAATCCTCCTAGATAATGCCTAAAAGTCGCTCATAACTAACTTCTTCATATCCTGGGAAAATGAAACATACAAAAGGGGTGAGATCAAATGCTCAGTAAAGGTAAGCAATACAATGAAAGATAACATAAATATTAATCATGGTGAATAATTAAAACCACATACCTTTACCAATAATAAACATGAATACTTTTATGGAAGAAATATGAGATGAGTAAATAATGCCATAATAAAAGATAATAATCGATATTCTACTAGTATAATGACCACATGAACGATCAATATTATTTTCATAATGAGGGAATGTATAATGCTGGAGATTCTGAAACTTTTTCTCAAGGCCTCGGCCAAGACATCTAAAAATGATTAAGGCCTCGGCCAAAACCATATCTCAAATTGGGAAAGGCCTTATCCAATTCCACATATAATTGTTTCATGAGACCTACTGATGAATATAAAATCTATATCGGGCTCCACCCATTAATTACTAAGTCCAATACATTCCTCATATGAAAAGGTTGAAATATAACATAAACATTCGTATTAAAACTAGCATATGAAATGTCAATACATTAACAATAAACCATGAATGGTATAAAAATAGAACATCCAATGTCAAACATATCATAACTCATTCAATACAATATGGGAGATTGTATTATAATAAATCAACCTCAAGAGAAAATAATATCCAGTAAAGGATATTAACATAATTGAAAATGATGAGTAAAACTTTTTGAGATAAATAACCTTGTTCTAAAATCATTTAAAAGTTACACATTTATAAAGGAAGTAATTTAAAAGATATTTTTGAAACAAACTTTCCCGTACCACTTTGAAACTTTTTAATAGAATTGCCATTTCAAAACATTCATGTCCATATAAATAAATCCTTAAAATGATTTTGAAAACATGGACATTAATTAAAAATATTTAGAAAGATAAATCTTTAAAACATTTAAAATTATGATCTTGATAAATACTACCTTTCACAAATCCTTTAAATATTCATTTTGAAATCATTTTTATGAAAAATGTACATGGATGATAACAATTTCCCAGTAAATACTTACACATAAACAATCTCAGATAATAATGAGATTGAGGAAATAACCCTTACCTTGAACATTCTTTTAGTATAGGGTACGTTTAACCTCTTATATGAAGATTGTATTATGTTGTTAAATTATACCAGAACCATATTAATATTTATGATATCATACATGATTCATTTATGACTTTATACTACCTATTTAATAATAATTTCCATGTTAAATTAACATTTCGGGTAATAATCTCTTTCTTTATCATACGTGTTTTAACTGTTACTCTTGATTGTATCACTTAGATCAATATTTAAATACTTCCAGAATATAAAACATGATTTATATATCATATATATTTATAATATAAATATGTATAATAGACATATATATGAAATGAAAAACACCGTTTATGGAGACGGTAGTCCGTACGTACGCGTAAACGTTGTTTCCGTTTTCCTATCCTATTGAATAGAACTAAGTGAATAAGATAAAGCTCAAAGTGGTGTTTTGGTTTTTACCCCTAGGTACATTTGTTCTAGAGCCACCTCTACCTGATCGTATCTAGATAGAGATATCTTTTCTGGGAAAAACTCACAAAATCTCTACATTACAAAAATTCTAGAAAATTCTTCTATACTAATCCTCAATGTATGTCTTAGGTCTATGTGCTCTAATCAGAGTTTATCTAAATCTAGCTTCCAAGGTTTGTACTAAACTTACTCTGACACTAACAGTAAAGCCCTGACCCTTGTTACCCAGAGTCGGTGTATTATTACATAACATTGGAATGATCACAAGGAAATCATGTCTCGAATGACCGATCAGTTTAGTATTATTAGAAACAAGATTTATACATGAGTTTAACTTTACAAGTTGAAAAGAAATTCCATATGAATTTATTCCATTGGAATCATCCATGCCTCCTAGATAATTCCAGCAAGTCACTCATAACTATCCTCTTCATATCCTAGGAAAATGAAACATATGAAAGGGGTGAGGTCAAATTCTTAGTAAGGGTAAGCAATAGAGGTGAAGATAACATAAATATTAAGCATGGTGAGTAATTGAAACTACACGCCTTTACCAATAAGAAACATGAATAATTTTATGCTAGGAATATGATATGAGTAAATAATTCCATAATAAAACTTAATCATCGGTATTCTACTAGTCGAATGACCACATGAACCAACAATATTATTTTCATAATGAGGAAATGTATAATGCCACAAATTCTGAAACATTTTGTCAAGGTCTCAGCCAAGACGTCTAAAAAAGATTAAGGCCTCAGCCAAAACCATATCTCAAATTGGGAAATTCCTCGGGCCAATTCCACATCTAGTTGTCTCGTGAGACATACAGATGCATCGAGGAGCTATAGCGGGCCCCACCCATCACTTACTAAGTCCAATAAATTCCTCATATGAAAAGTTTGAAATATAACATAAACATTTGTATTAAAACTAGCATATGAAATGTCAATACATTAACTTTAAACCATGAATGGTATAAAAATAGAACATCCACAGTCAAACATATCATAACTCATTAAATACAATATGGAAGACTGTATTATAATAAATCAACGCCAATCAAAAATAATATCCATTAAAGGATGCTGACATAGTTGAAAATGATGAGTAAAACTTTTTGAGAGAAATATCCTTTTTGTAAAATAATTTAAAAGTAACAGATTTATAAAGGAATTAATTTAAAAGATATTTTTGAATCAAAGTTTCCCATACCACTTTGAAACTTTGGAAAAGAATTATCACCTCAAAACATTCATGTCTATATAAATAAATCCTTAAAATCATTTTGAAAACATGGTCATTAATTAAAAAGATTTAGAAAGATAAATCTTTAAAACATTTTAAATTATGATCTTGATAAAGAGTGCCTTTCACAAATCCTTAAAATATTCATTTTGAAATCATTTTTGTGAAAAATGTACATGGATGATAAAAATTTCCCAGTAAATAATTACACATAAACAATCTCAGATAATAATGAGATTGAGGAATTAACCCTTACCTTGAACATTATTTTAGTTGAGGGTATATTTAACCTCATGTATGAAGATCATAGTATGTTATTAAATTATACCAAAACCATATTAATATTTATGATATCACACATTATTCATTTATGACTTTATACTACCCATTTAATAATAATTTCCATGTTAAATTACCATTTCGGGTAATAATCGCTTTCTTTATCATACGTGTTTTAACTGTTATTCTTGATTTTATCACTTAGATCAAGATTTAAATACTTCCAGAATATAAAAAATGATTTATATATCATATATATTTATAATATAAATATGTATAATAGACATATACATGAAATGAAAAAACACCATTTATGGAGAAGGTAGTCCGTACGTACGCAAAAATGTTGTTTCTGTTTTCTAATCGTATTGAACGGAACTAAGTGAATAAGATATTTGTATGTACATATATATCCAGTTTCATTATTTTGTCATATATTACATACTTATTAGTAATATATTTTTTTATAATCATCGATGAATGGTGAATGTGGAAATGAATCTCATCTCATCGTGGAGACGGCAATCCGTACGTACGCACGAGTAAGAATAACATTTCCTTAAAGGTGTGGAATTGGCAGGTATATTAATTTTACAGAGACATTATAATTTTATTTTCATTATATATATATATATATATATATATTACTCATCATTATATCCATCCAAATAACATAGTGTTGAATAACAAATTACACCACAGCGTAGAGATGGTAAGTTGTTCGTACGCACACATGGTGACATTATCATTCATAAGATGGATAGAATAATGAATATAGTTGTTCCATATTTATAATAACATCACATTATATATAATATACTGTATTTATTATTTTAGTATGAAAACAACAAATAAAGGGTAAGTGGAAGAATAAGAGAACTTGAAAAGGGTGGTGAAATCATTACATCTTCTTCAGGTTCTTCTTTTTGATTTGTTCAAAAGAGCTCCTTAGGTTGGATTTATGACCAAATTAAGGCCTCTAGAATAAATTTATGATAGTTGGGAGGATAGTTTGTTAGGTTTTGATTGAACCAAAGGCTTTGGAGGTTTGAATTCGAGAGAAGGGGAAGTTCCCTTTTATAAGAGGGGTGTCGGGCACCTTTGGAAAAACTTAAAATATTATTTTATAATAAATTCATATTCGGTTTATAATGGCTCCAAAGTGACTTATTATAAGGATATGGTGGGTATGGGTCTATATCCTCTCAACAAATAGGTTTTAGACAAGTTTAGGTTACCATTTTAACCTTATCATTTAGATTTAACTCTAAGTTAAATAATTTAACTTTTTCTATGTCTTCTTGTATTCTTACATTATATGGTTATTAAACTTACTATATACTGCTAATAGAACCCCAATTTGTTAATTAATTTCATATATATTATTATATATGTCTTTTGGCCGAACCTCGGATTTTTAGGACCATTATATAAATTAATAATATAATATTGTTTTTAAAAACTATTTTATGTCAATTTTGACACTATTTGGTATTTGTTTTTTTAAAATAATAACAGCATGATTAATTCATAAGAAATACATTAAATGAATCCTAAAATGTCATATTCACCTATAAAATTCTTTTATCTCCTAAAATATTTGAAATTATATTTATTTTAATATTTATAATACCATTTATTTGATTCTTTCATTAATAAGGTAATTACTTCATCATCATTGTGTCATTAATAAATTTAATTATTTAATATCTAAAAATTATAAATAAAATACCATTATGTAGGAAATATTTTTATCTTTATAATGAATATTTATAGTCTAATTTATCTTATGTATAACCCTATATTAAAAATGGTTTAGTTATTAAACTTTGATTTCAACTCTTTTAACTCTTCTTTAAATAAAATAATAATAAATGTCTTAATCTAATCCAAGTGGGCCTAAAGGGTAATATATTATTCCTAAGGTTGTTTTTGGTCGAATTAATCTTATCCAATATAATTAGGACATGTTTTAGGGTAATAATAATATCATTTTTACCCTTAATTACCCTATTTACTTTTAATCGTGGTAAATAAAAGTAAAAATTTACTATTCACCAAAAATTATTTGTATCTTATTGAACCATATTTTACTTACTAATATCAACTGTGTCTCTCAGATTTTTTAAATTCCACTCATAGAAGCGGTAAAATTATGTTTTATGTGAATTCGTAAATTCTCCTATGAGCTAGGTAAAAAACGGTGAAAAGTTCTATAAAAAATTTTATATATCTAAAATTATTTTAAATTGACTCAAATTAATTATATTGAACTTATATAGTTATTATGTATCTATTTTTACCTAAATTTAATTTAAATAATGTAAATAATTATTTAAATAAAAATTTGGTTTTAAATGATAACCCAATGTTTTTTCACTATTCATCAAAAATTAAACGTTTTTAGAAAAATACCAAAAAACCACTCTTGGCTAATTTAGATATTTCAAATTGAAAAATGAAGTCTATTTTACCAAATTCAAAGCATAGAAGTTGAATTTATTAATTTAAATTTAATTCCTGTTGTCAAAACCAAAAGGCGTATTTTTAAGAAACAATATCTATCAAAATATAGACACTTGTTTATGTCCAATCTCAATGTGAAATTACTTAAAATTACCATCATTTGATTAAATTGTAAAAATAGGATCTATTTATACTTCCAAACCATTAAAATGTATAACTTAGCACTATAAATTATTTTTATTAAAAAAGTTGTTTTCAGTTAAAATATAGTATTTTCACTATTCACCCAAATATGAAAGTTATCAGAAAAACACCAAAAATTTGTTGAAACTAAATTCTTTTTTCCCGAATATAAATAAGAAGTTTATTTTGTCAAATTGATTATATATAAGTTTAAAATATTGGATTTAAAAACGGTTCACCATTAAAAGGTGGTAAAAGTGCATTTTTTGAAAAATACTTCTTTTATCTGAAAAAAATGAATTAGTTCTTACATTATGTCTAAGAAACTAATATTATGGATTGTAAAATTATAAGGATTATATATAGTTCAAAATTAAGTTAATACTATTCATAACCGCTTTTGAACGGCTAGTTTGGTAAGTTTTGGTGTGCTTGAACTCGGTGTTGTGTGTAGTGAAAGTTATTGAATTACTTTGAAGAAGTAACATAATTTGAAATATTGGGGTGTCACATTCTTCCCTCCTTCAATAAATTTCATCCTCGTAATTTGAAATTGTTCTTCAAAAATAAAAGGTTGAAAATTGAAAATACCTTTGTAGGAAAACCCACATCGGAAATTGGGTTAATAAAATTTAGTCTTAATAAGAGGAAAAGGGGAATGAAAAAGTCACCTCCAAATTATGATCTTGGTTAGGAGAAAATTATTGGAAATTAGAGACACATAATTGGAGGTAAAACGTAAATATTTATAGATAGTGACTGAGGTTATCAATCAGAAACAATTGTATAATTGTGGGCCTCAAAGCCACTAATCTATGATGATTTAAAATTCCATCAGTTTAACAGAACGTAAGGTATTAGGATAACACATTTTTGGTTTTAAGATCCCTTCCCCAAAGTTTAATAATTAATTTATTTATAAAATAAGAGGATATATATATATATATATATACTTGACAAGTAGAGTTTCATCCTTCAACTAATTCCTACCACAAACTCATCTTTAACTCTAAAAGATTTCAAAAAAAATATTCTATTTATCCTAATCATATAGGGTTCAAAAAATAATGAATTTATAACTCACATATCAGATGCTTAAAAAACTACATTATACAATCCAGGGACTTCATGTAGTCCAGTGGTAGGCGACAAATCCCAATCGCACTATGGTTGTGGGTTCGATTCCTGTAGCTTTGTCCGACGTGACGGGTTGTCACACGGTCTATGTGTTGTCCTTTTATAAAAATCCAAAAATGACCTTTCAAACTTAAACAATTCCAACCTTTAGACTTATCCAAAATACTTCTATCCAAAATCACAGTCCAAATTTTATTTGTAATTTAAACACAATTTAGATCCTTTTTTCCCTGTAATAACATGTGAACACCTTCATCATGTATTCTTTTAAAACACTGCAACATCTTGAATTACCATAAAACCTTATTGATTACATTCATGATTTCTTATTCATTATAGAATACTATATATACACCTTCTATCCAAAAATGTTGTAAACTCAAACAATGATGGAATATACAAATCATTAATCTGTTTCAAGGTAGTCAAGAATATCCAATATAATTTATCCAAACCAAACATGTATTATTCCAAAATCACTACCTCGGTATCTGGACCATATTATGGTTTAGCTTTCTCTCAACCATATATTTACAAAAATTTAATCTGCTATTGAGTAACTTTTCTTGGTTCCACACAATATCAAGTCCTTAATGAAATAGTAATGCAGTACAATCCTTATATAATCCATAATTATTATAACTTGTACATCATTGATACAACACTAATCTGACATAATTATTTTATAAAAACATAATAACACTAATCATTCCTCCTCATCTGTGGTAGTATCATAACTTGATTATTATCTAATAGAATCATTTTGGGAATACTCTTATGATTTAGACATTGGTACACGTAGTGTCCCAACTCCTTGTAGATAAAGTATTGTACATTTGAAACCTTTTTCTTACCCTTTCAGTCACGTACTTGGTGTCCTTTTTCTCCACACTTATAACAAACTCCCATTCCCTTCAGGCAATTTCCATGGTGTTTCTTCCCACAGTTATCACATATGAGAAAATTATTCTTTTCCCTCTTCCCTTTATCTATCTTTCTTTCTACCATCCTTTTCTTCTATGGCTTCCCTTCAAATCTATAGGATTCATAGAATTATTTACTGATCTTATTAACACATGATACTATTTATTCATATAATGATAATATGTGGGAGACTATTTCCTTTATAAATGTTGGATTAATACCATGAATGATATGGGCCTTCTTACTCTTTGGATCATATGTATTGTTGGAGTTCCCTTTCCTTCTACTGGGTGCCATTTCTAAACAATTCCATACACTACGTTAGTTTATGAATCACAATTCATAATTCCAAACCTGTAAAATACCTAACTTAAATTGAACAGTTTATGGATATAATCCATAATCACACAAGTGTTTTCTTTGAGGAGGTATATAATCATAAACCCTTCATAGTGTTTTTTTTATCGTTCGAGTCTAGCTCAAAGCGGTGTTTTGGGTTTTACCCCTAGGTACATTTGTGCCAGAGCCACCTCTACCTGCTCGTATCCAGACAGAGATATATTTTCTTGGAAAAACTCAAAAAATCTCTACATTACCAAAATTCTAGAAAGTTCTTCTATACTAATCCTCAAAGTCTATCTTATTTCTATGTGCTCTAATCAGATTTTATCTAAATATAGCTTTCAAGGTTTGTACTAAACTTCCTCTGATACTAACTGTAATGCCCCGACCCTTGTTACCCAGAGTTGGTGCATTATTACCTAACATTGGCATGATCACAAGGAAATCATGCCTCGAAAGACCGATCAGTTTAGTATTATTGGAAACAAGATTCATACATGATTTCAACATTACATGTTGAAAAAAATACAACATGAATATATTCCATTGGAAACATTCAAGCTTCATAGATAATGCCTACAAGTCACTCATAACTAACTTCTTCATATCCTAGGAAAATGAAACATATGAAAGGGTTGAGCTCAAATGATCAGTAAGGGTAAGCAATAGAATTGAAGATGACATGAATATTAATCATGGTGAATAATTAAAACTACACGCCTTTCCCAATATTAAACATGAATACTTTTATGGTAGGAATATGAGCTGAGTAAATAATTCCATAATAAAACTTAATCATGGGTATTCTACAAGTTGAATGACCACATGAACCTTTAATATAATTTTCATAATGAAGAAATGTATAATACCAAACATTCTGAAACATTTTGTCAAGGCCTCGGCCAAGATGCCTAAAAATGATTAAGGCCTCAGCCAAAACCATATCTCAAATTGCAAAATGCCTCGGCCAATTCCATGTAAAGTTGTCTCATGAGACCTACCGATCCATCGAGGAGCTAGAGCAGGCCCCACCTGTCACTTACTAAGCCCAATAAATTCCTCATATGAAAAGTTTTAAATATAACATAAACATTCGTATTAAAAATAACATATGAAATGTTAATAATTTAACCATAAACACTTGATGGTATAAAAATAGAACATCCATAGTCAAACATATAATAACTCATTCAATACAATATGGAATATTGTATTATAATAAATCAACCTCAATCAATAATAATATCCAGTAAAGGATGCAGACATAGTTGAAAATGATGAGTAAAACTTTTTGAGAGAAATATCCTTTTTGTAAAATCATTTAAAAGTAACAAATTTATAAAGGAATTAATTTAAAAGATATTTTTGAATCAATGATTCCCATACCACTTTGAAACTTTTGAAAAGAATTATCATTTCAAAACATTGATGTCCATATAAATAAATCCTTAAAATCATTTTAAAAACATATTCATTAATTAAAAAGATTTAGAAAGATAAATCTTTAAAAAATTTAAAATTATGATCTTGATAAAGAGTAACTTTCACAAATCCTTAAAATGTTCATTTTGAAATCATTTTTGTGAAAAATGGACATGGATGATAAAAATTGCTCAGTAAATACTTACACATAAACAATCTCAAATAATAATGAGATTGAGGAATTAACCCTTAACTTGAACATTATTTTAGTTGAGGGTATATTTAACCTCATTTATGAAGATCATAGTATGTTATTAAATTATACCAGAACCATATTAATATTTATGATATCATACATTATTCATTTATGACTTTATATTACCCATTTAATAATAATTTCCATGTTAAATTAACATTTCGGGTAATAATCGCTTTCTTTATCATACGTGTTTTAACTGTTACTCTTGATTGTATCACTTAGATCTAGATTTAAATAATTCCAGAATATAAAACATGTTTTATATATCATATATATTTAGAATATAAATATGTATAATAGACATATATATGAAATGAAAAACACCGTTTATGGAGACGGTAGTCTGTACGTACGCATAAACTCTGTTTTCATTTTACTATCGTATTGAATGGCACTAAGTGAATAAGATATATGTAACTACATATATATATATATATATGTATCCAGTAGAATTATTATGTCATATATTACATACTTATTAGTAATATTTTTTTTAATCGTCGATGAATGGTAAATGTGGAAATGAATCTCATCACGTCGTAGACACGGTAATCCGTACATACGCACGAGCGACAATATCATTTCCTTAAAGGTGTGCAATTAGATGGTATATTAATTTTAAAGAGACAATATCATCTTATTTTTATAATTTATATACATATTACTCATCATTATATCCATCCAAATATCATAGTGTTGAATAACAAATTACACCATAGCGTGGAGACGGTAAGCCATACGTGTGCACGCATGGTGACATTATCATTCATAAGATGGATAGAGTAAAGAATATAGTTGTTCCAAATTTATAATAACATCACATTATATATAAGATACTAGAGTTATTATTTTAGAATGGAAACAAGAAAGAATGAGTAAGTGGAAGAATAAGACAACTTGAAAGAGGGTGGTGAAATCATTACCTCTTCTTCGGGTTCTTCCTTTTGATTTGATCAAAAGAGATCCTTAGGTTGGCTTTATAACCAAAGTAATGGATCTAGGATGAATTTAGGATATTTTGGAGGATATTTGGGTAGGGTTTGGCTGATCCAAATGGCTTTGGAGGTGTGAATTCGAGAGAAGTGGAAGTGCCCTTTTATAAGAGGGGTGAGGGGCACCTTTGGAAAAACTTAAAATATTATTTTATAATAAATTCATATTCAGTTTATAATGGATACAAAGTGACTTATTTTGAGGATATGGTGGGTATGGGTCGAAATCCTCTCAACCAATAGGTTTTAGACAAGTTTAGGTTACCATTTTAACCTTATCATTTAGATTTAACTCTATGTTAAGTAGTTTAAATTTTACCCTGTCTTCTTGTATTCTTACACTATATAGTTAATTTTAAGAACTCGGAGCATCAGTTTTAGGTACAGATCTCTTTTATGGGATTTTTAAGGAAAAAAAGTTTCTGGAAATTTTTTAAGTACACGCCGTGTACTCTTTTCCTGCCCGAAGTCGTGTGTTGGTCGTGTCCGGGCCACACACACGGTGTGTAGGGGTGACGTGGAGGCCGATTTTGATAGAGTACGGAAAAACCTTCTACACGTCATGTACTTTAAAATAACACGTCCTGTACTTTTTTTTATTATTTCATTAATCGGACTGGGTTCACGCCTAATGTTCATTAACGTCTTCTTCTCCACCTAATTTCGTCCAGAGCTTCTAAAGAGGCTGATTCTTCTCTGAGCCACTGATCCGTCACCGGTTGTCCGAATAGAATGACGTCTATTGTAGAAGAATCACAGTGGTGAGTTCTTGGTTGTTCTTTGGCCTCATTTCCTAATTGTTTCCCTCATGTGAGTTTTCCAAGGTTGAACGTTTTAGACGTTTTTACAGATCTACTCTGTTCTAGGCCAATTCACGGGCCAAGGTTCAAGTATATCGATCTTCGAGGATTTAGGTAGGTGGTTTGTTTCCCTACGTGATGTTCTTTGAGTTTTGGTTGCAAAAGTGTCAGATACCCATGTATCGGGTATCCTGGGTTTAGGATTCTGATCTTGTTGTTTATTATACATAGATTTATTGTTATCTTATGTTTAATTGTTGCTATTATATGCTTGGTTGCATGATTGAGGGTCACCCCATGGGTGTTTCCCCCTTTTTGGTTGTTTATCGCCATTTGGCATCATTTTCCTATGACGCAAACCCTATTGCGATTTTTTAGTTTAATTTTTATCACTGATTTCATGTGTTTCCTGTAGTTTAAAATCTTTTGATACATAGTAGTTATTTTCCAAGTAGTTGTTGAACTTACTTAGGGCTACTGACAGTTGATTACGCATGACTGGACTACTCAGGGCTGTGAGAATCTGGTGCGGGAGATCAAAGAGGGAATAGACGATTAAGTGCTTCCCAAGAGGGTCTGTTTGTTTTAGTTTGTACGCAGGACCTATGGTAATAGGACTTTGTTCTTCCCAAGAGTGTTCTTAGTTTACCCACGCATCAAGACCACAAGAGGAATTAGACATAACTGATTCCTCAGAGATTCTATAGCTATCGTTGCAAGACCATAGGGGAATTGATGTGAGAGCTTCCCAGAGTGCCTGTGCCTTGTTTGATTACTGGACTATAGGGGTATGCTAGTTTGAGACACCCATAGAGTCAGTGTGAATTTTTGATGGTTGGTTGTGACGATCCCACCAAGCCGAAGAACAAGCTTGGGTTTTGTACCGCTTGTGTTTATGTAGTATTTTCAGATAATTGTTGTGATAATTTCTTTACCTTGGATTAGAGGACCTGCTAGTTTTCCTTGGTCATTTAATTAAATGAATGTGAATGGTAATTGGTAGGATTATTTACTGGTGTACTCCTAGTTCATTACTGTATTTATTTACCTTTACTTCTGCAATATCACTCACTGACAGTAGGGAACAAATCTTGTGGTGGTTGCCGACTAGGATTAGTCTCACACCCTGTTTGGGTCCTACTTTTTGAACCAAATAGATTATATGTTTGTAGGTATAGGTAGGGATTGTGGACCTTCTACCTTAGGTACTTGATTGCGGGTTGGAGCTGGAGAGCATGGGACCGAGCTTTGACCCACGATTCTGCTGGAGTTGTTGTTTACATTTAGTACATTGGTTTCAGTTGTATTTCAGAACGTTTTTTTACTGCATTCCATAGATACATGTACCATTCTATATCATTTTTATATCAGATATTGCTTCTACTTTTAGTTCAGTTGTTGCATGTTATTTACTGTTTCAACTATTGATTATCTTTATTCTTCCACTGTATACTTACCAAATGAGGGCATAGTTTCCCCACAGACTCAACAAGGCCCTCTCTTCTAGTCGGCAGCCTCTGGCATTTAAGGAAACGCTCTTGAGGTCATGTGGCGAACCGGGTACGGGGTACTAGTTATGTGGCTCTGGATTCGGGTCGTTACATTAATAAACTTACTATATACTACCAATCAAACCTCAATTGGTTCATTAATGTCATATATATTATTATATAAGTTTTTTGGCTGAACCTTAGATTTTTAGGACCATTATATCAATTAATAATATAATATTTTTTTTAAAAACTATTTTATGTCAATTTTGACACAATTTGGTATTTGTTTTTTGTTAAAATAATAACAGTGTTATTACTTCAACAAAATACACTGAATCAATCCTAACATTTCATATTCACCTAGAAAATCCGTGTATGTCATAAAAACTATGAAATTATATTTATTTTAATATTTATAATAACATTTATTTGATTCTTTCAATAATAAGGTAATTACTGCATCATCATTGTGTCATTAATAAATTTAATTATTTAATCTTTAAAATTTATAAATAAAATACCATTATGTGGGAAATATTTTTATATTTATTAAGAATATTTATAGTTTAATTTATCTAATCTATAACCCTATATTAAAAAAATTTAGTTATTAAACTTTGATTTTAACTCTTTTAACTCTTCTTTAAATAAAATAATAATAAATGTATTAATCTAATCCAAGTAGACCTAAAGGGTCATATTTTATTCAAAAGGTTGTTTTTGGTCAAATTAAACTTATCCAATATAATTAAGACATGTGTTAGGGTAATAATAATATCATTTTTACCCTTAACTACCATATTTACTTTTAATCGTGGTAAATAAAAGTAAAAAAGTTACTATTCACAAAAAAAATTATTTTTATCCCATTGAACCACATATTACGTACAGATATCAACCGTGTCTCTTGGATTTTTGAAATTTCACTCACAGAAGCGGTAAAATTAAGTTTTATATGAATTCACAAATTCTCCTAGGAGATGGGTTAAATACGGTGAAAAGTTCTATAAAACATTTTATATATCTAAAATTATTATAAATTGACTCCAATGAATTACATTGAACTTATATAGGTATTATGTATCTATTTTTACCTAAAATAAATTTAAATAATGTAAATAATTATTTTAATAAAAATTCAGTTTTAAACGATAACTCTGTGTTTTTTCACTATTCGTCAAAAATTGAACGTTTTCTGAAAAATACCAAAAAATCAACCTATGATAATTTTGATATTATGAATAAAAAAATGAAGTATATTTTACGAAATTTAAGACAAAGAAGTTGAATTTATTAATTTAAAATTAATTCCTCTTGTCAAAACACAAAGGCGTTTTTTTAAGAAACAATATCTATCAAAAGATTGACACTTGTTTATGTCCAATCTCAAATTGAAATTACTTAAAATGACCAGAATTGGATTAAATGGTAAAAATATAATCTATTTATAGTTCCAAACCATTAAAATTTATAATTTAACACTCTAAATTATTTTTATTAAAAAATTCGTTTTCAGTTAAAATATAGTATGTTTCACCATTCACCCAAATATGAAAGTTATCATAAAAATCCCAAACATTTATTGAAACTAAATTATTATGTCTAGATTATAAAGAATAATTTTATTTATTCAAATGGAATATATAAAAGTTTCAAATATTGGATTTAAAAATTGTTCACAATTAAAAGGTGGTAAAGGTGAATTTCTTGAAAAATACTTCTTTTATCTAAAAAAATGAATTAGTTCATACATTATTACTAAGAAACTCATAATACGGATTCTAAAATTATAAGGAGTATATGTAGTTCAATATTCAGTTAATACTATTCATAGCCGCTTTTTAACGGCTAGTTTGGTAAGTTGTGGTGTGCTTGAACTCGGTGTTGCGTGTAGTGCAAGTTATTGAATTACTTTAAAGAAATAACGTACTTTGAAATCTTGGGTTGTTACACGTGTACTATAGCTATGAAAAAATCTTGAACGTAGATCTACTAATATGATGATCCAGGCCATCC
The DNA here is from genome assembly GCA_963277665.1 of Viscum album. Lineage (NCBI taxonomy): Eukaryota > Viridiplantae > Streptophyta > Magnoliopsida > Santalales > Viscaceae > Viscum > Viscum album. The sequence goes on from OY728128.1 coordinate 1,787,700,731, forward strand.
AATCAATCTTCAACTGTGTTGCTTTCTCCAGTAATTCATTGAGGACTCCTGTTCATAGATATCTCTATTTTATGTTGACTGAAGCTTGTTCTGAAGCTCTTATTCATAGTTTTATTGTTCTAATGATCATAACATCATAAAAATGAGATGCAACTTAATTTTCATCATGTAATGAAGATAAAACCAAATCTTTTCAATGAGATTAAAATGAGATGTTATTCGGTGATGGTGATACTTTATGGAATGAAGCTTGATCATGGCAAGCTATTAAAAAAACTGAACGGGTCTATATAATTCTTGAAAGTTCTAAGATAACTTTTTATACCTATAAATACCTTTTCAAATGTCATTTTATTTTTGTTTCTTATCTCTCATCAAAGATCTCACTGCTCATCTGATAGAAGTATTAAGAGGGAAACAGATCTAATCTAGCACTCTATGTTTGCATTATAGTCTCCATAAATTTTTGTTATTTATCTATATTTTTAGTTCACCTAATGTTTTTGAATATTAGTTATATGATTTAGTTTTTGTTTTTTTAGAATAAGAAGAATAAGAACTATCATGTTCTATTTTATAGAGGGGAAGAAGCAGTATTCTACGATTGTTCGATCTACTCTTAGCACACTCTAGTTTCCTCATGAAGATCAGGTCGATGAAGCAATTAGGTAGCACTACATGTGTCTTTTTAAACTTCCATGTACTACCCTGATATTATTGAAAATAATTTTTTCATGATCTGTCCCAGTGGGGCTCATTCTGTAACTCCCCAAGCCCGCCTCTAATAAGCCAGGGGCTGGAGACTAGCATTGATTAGTCATATAACTAACAAGGGATGCCTTAGCATAAGTGCATTTACACATACACACATCTCCATGCCCATATTATGTTGAAATGTAAAAATAACTAAATAACCATGTATGTATACATCTAAATCACACAACTTGAGTATGACAGAAACTAAAGTAAATTAAATAGGATTAAAAAAAATCCCACCACATAGAGTCTGACACACAAGTCCAGCCTAAATGTAAAGTACTAGGATTATTGTTAAAAAGCCACAGGACCACACCTCGGTCTGTCTGATCTCACCAAGTTCCATTTAGCCCTTGTCTGCCTAGCACTCTATCAAAAGGTCGATTGTCTACACAAGACGTGACATGTGTAGGAAAATCTTGTGCATAGGTGAGTATAACATTACTCAGTAGGACACCCCGAAACCACAAAGCATACAAAAAAGGGAAAATATAGTCATCTCTATAAATTTATATATCTACAAAGCATATAATAATAATATCCAGACATACTCAATAATGAAACACAGTTTAATGGTAAGTCACTACCATAGTATACCCATCCTAGGATCCCATATTAAAGATTTCACAAATTATTCATCTATGAGATCACACTCCTGAGTCAGATTTCACTAATGATGATTTTCCAAGAGGTAAAGCTCGTCGGGTCTCGTCATGAGAAAGAACACACTAAATTTTTAAGAGATATTATACACTTACAAGGATCACTCCCAAGGCCTTGGGTTAATTCCAAGAAACTCAATCTCGATTAACCCGCTATGTATAGGATCAACACCCACATATTGTTGGTCATGAAAATACCAATACATCTACCTACGGTGTGTAGATGTATAGAGGATCTCACTTTAGTCCTCTTAGAGGGATTTCAATGACTCTATCCAGGAAGTCCTGCTGAAAATATCGTAGTCCTAGGAGTAGAAATCAATTCTATACTAACCATCATCGAAATTTTAAGGGGAATGAACCCTAAAAAATATTGTCCAAGATAAGAAGGAAAATAGATATAAACCATGTATATATGATTACATGGCATGTAGTATGAGTCACATGTCATGTCCCTTAACCCTGGGTTCTGCCTGTGTAAACAGCCTATGTCCTCAAGTCATGTCTGTATAGTAGTACACGTCGTGTAAGAATCTCGTGTACTCTATCCATGTTCCAGTACGTGGCTCAGTGTGTGTACTTGGTCTACCCATGTCTATGTGGTGCAATACATACCATGTAGTAAACCCTTGTACTCCACCTCAGGTTCATGTACTCTCTAAAGTACATTTTGAGTCACTAGGGAGGGACCACATGTAGTGTGACAGGGGTCACATGTAGTGTGATAGGGGTCACATGTTGTGTGATTCTTAAATATCTTTTGAAACCCTAACCTCCACTAAGGGGTATCCAAAAGGTGTGTATATCTGACATACATGCAGTGTAGTTTGTGGTATTCCATAAATCTAGATATGTCCTCCTATTGTATCCTCTATCCTATGGTCTCTGATCCGGCTACACCTTTCCAAAAAGATCAAGCAGATCCTTCTTCTGAGTCTCTCTATTAACAAAAGATGTATTCCATCCATCCAATATGCATGAAAAAACTGATCTATGAATTATTCTTTATTTCATGCTGAAGAAAACCAATGATTGAAAAAGCAAGAATCCACTATCATCTGAATCACTTGTTTTATATCATCACACCACCTTCATGTCGTATAGATCCCAAATCTACGATTTTGGATCATTTTTTCAAGAAACGTTTTCATAATGATCAATTGATCGATATTTTTCAATCTGTGGGTGAAATGAAGAATTTATGTGATGAATGGTGAATGGGGGGAGAAAATCATAAGAAATTATTAGAGGAAATACCCTTGATTTATGTTCTTATAAATCTTGATCTATCTCTTTTAGAACAAAAATAAAAAAATCACAAGATATTCTCCCATAAAAACCCCATAATTTTAACCTATCCCATATAACAATCGAATAACAAATCAATATGATAATTGATTGATTTTTGTTCATCATAGAAATAAATAAAAATGAAGAATAAATTCAAAACACAAGACCAACCTCTATTGGACTGACTGGTAATTAAGAACAATGTAGAATCATTTTTTTTGGCCAAATCCATTGAATCTAATGTGTGTCGATCATTGATCCATGATCCCATCATTGTTCTCATGAGAAATAATCCTTGAATATATCTCCAAATATACTCCAACATTTCTAGGGTTATGTGGATAACCCTAGAAATCTGACATAACTATATATTTAAATTTTTATAAATCATTGCATCAAAAAAATGAATTAAAATAAATATTATCAATTATTTTTATTCATTTCTGTGCCAATGATAAATTTTCCAAAAAGACACATGCTAACTAATTTTAATTCATTCCTAGGGTAATCCACAAATTCTAAACTCAATAGTTACCTCATATTTCTGATCTGGGAACCCATTTGCAAATTATTCTAATTTTTTAGGAAAACTGCAAGCTTGTGCTTTATAAAATATTTAACATATTTCAAACATTTATTTCGGGCACACCAGATCTTGGAATCGCACACCATCTTAGTGAATGGTCTCAAAAATAATACATATAATATCTAACAAATAATACATGGAAAATAATATACATTACATTCTCCCCACCTTGGGGATTTACACCCTCAAAAAACCAAAACAGGGGCTACTCAAAAAGATATTGGTATTGAACATGAATCTAATCCTCGTACTCCCATGTACTCTCCTAGAGACTTTTGTAATTCCACTGGACATTCTCCAAAAGAATCAATTTCCCATGAAAGATCCTCTCCTACTGATCCTAGATCTCTATTAGGTACTCAGCAAAGGTCTCTCCATCCTCAATGTTAAGTTCTCCCTAGTCGATAAGGTGTGATGGGTCATGCATGTATCTCCTCAAATACAACACGTTGAAGACGCCATGTACCCTGTGTAACTATAGAGGTAGAGCTAAGCAGTATTCCAACTTTTCAAATCTACATAGTATATGTAAAGTGACAATAAACCTTGGATATATCTTTCTACCATATCTAAATCTCAGTAATCCATGTCTAAGTGAAACCCATAAGAACACATGGTCTCCTTCCTCGAACTTCGAAGTCCTTCTTCGCCTATAATTATAAGACTTCAGACATCTCGATGTAGTCTTCATCCAATCCTACATTACATGAACATTATCTTTTTTATCTCACAACAAATCTAGGCTAATGACTACTGAATCATTAGGTTTAGTATAGTAAAGTAGTGACCTATAGGTTCGCCTATACAAAACCTCTAATGGTGTTATACTAATGGTGGAATGTTAGTTGTTATTATTTGAAAACTCCATCAATGGTTGGTGATCCTCCCAACTATGGACAAAGTATATCATATAATCCCGCAACATGTCCTCCATAACTCTAATGGTCTTCTAAGTCTGGCCATCTGTTTGGGGTTGAAACATTATTCTCAAGTATAATTGGTTCCCAAACACCTCTTGGAAACCCTTCCATAATCAGGATGTAAAGTGATCATCACAATCAGAAAAAATATTTGATTGGTCTCTATGGAGTCGGAATATCTCATGAACATAGATTCATTCCAAGATATCTATTAAACTCTTCTCTCATATTTCTAGGAAGTGGGCTGACTTAGTGAGTTGGTCTACGATTACCCAGATGACATCATGTCCCCTGGATGTATGTGGTAAACCTGTCACGATGTTCATAGATATCACATCCCACATTCATTCAGGCACCTCAAGGGGTTAATCCAAACCTGATGGAACATGGTGCTCATCCTTCAATTATTAAAAAGTTGGTTATTGAGAAACAAACTTTTTAACTCCTTTATTCATCCCTCACCACAAAAACAAACATTAGAGGTTCTGGTACATGTTTTCTACACCTGGATGTACCTCAAAATGAGATGTATGAAACTCTCTCAAGACCTCTTCCATCAACATCACTGGTACCATTGTGCATATTATAAAACTAATGACATTCTACCCACCTATATAATATCCATAAGAATCATGTTCTGTGGATATCTAAGAAGATACAGTCTCACTGTTCGTATCCTCAAGTTGTGCTTCCCTAACTCGCTGCAAGAGCGGACAGGTAATAACCATCAAATGGAGTTAAAAAGCTATATATCTATCCAAAAATGATATTGATAATGAGGCCAACTGCTTTGACATCTTATTCAAAAACTGTGAACAATATCTCTTAAAAATAGAATCTTATATCACATTCCACTTCCCAAGAGTATAGAAAATTTTTGAGGTCATAATCTTATAGGAAATATGGATATTTTCTCTATGTCTAGTGGAGGTACTTCTAGGAGAATATATACTGAAGACTCTTGTGATTGGATTAGACAATATACTACTCACCTATCAGTCATTGTCTCTATATCTTCACATGAGAAGACTATCACTGCTAACTAAAGATCTCAAGTTGCATACTTGTGTTCATGTGGTCTCAATTGGCATGAACCATAAGCAATCACTACTTTAATCTATATCAAAACACAACCAATCCTTATTCTAGATGAATCAAAGAACACTATGTACTCACCACCCTCCTCTGACAATCTCATGATGGGAGTGCTCTTTAATCTCTACCTCAACTACTGAAAATCATGATGAAACTTCTTCGTCCACGTGAATTTTTTTCCCTTTCCAGTCAAAGTTGTAGTGGGTGATGATACCCTATAAAATCAGGTATAAATCTTTGGTAATATACTATTATCCCAGGGAAGCTTCTCACCTCTATTATGATCTTGGTTTTATCCCAAGAAAACATTTCCTTGACCTTGGTTGGGTCCACTACAACTCCATCGGCCAAGATAACGTATCCCTATAAGTTGATTGCATGAATATATAACTAGAACATTGATATAAATATGTAAACATGGAGATCTTGAAGTATGTCTAAAACTATCCTTAGGTGTCTCATGTGATCCTCATCAGAAGATGAGTACACAAGGATGTCATCGATGAAGACTACCACGAACCGGTATATGTGAGGCTGAAAGGTCTAGTTCATGAGTCTCATGAACACTTATGGGGTTTTCATCACACCAAATGGAATCACCAAGCACTCATAATGACCGTAGAGACATCTGAATGTCATATTTAGTATATCCTTATCCCTTACTGGCAACTGGTGATATCCTAATCTGAGGTCAACCTACCAGAACTATCCTTACACTATGAACTGATCAAATACATCATCAATCCTCAGAAGAGGATACTTGTTCATCACAGCTACTTGGTTCAAGAACTAGTAGTCCACACACAATCTCAATATCTTGTATTCCTTCTTGGAAAAAAACTGGGGTTTCCAAGGGTGAAACACTGGGTTGAATAAATCCCTTCGTCTATAAGTCCACCAACAGTACCCTCAACTTGAGAATCTCTTTGAGATCCAACTGATATGCTGGGGTGGATATTTGTGTTTCCTTGGGATCATGATCAATGTATAAATCTATCTCTTTGTCTGGAGGTAAACCTAAAATATCTTCAGTGAAGATTCCCTCATATTCTTCCACCACAATAGGAAACTGGGAGCTCATAACATCCACTGCACCAAGGGTTGCACTATCCAATTAATGAGTAATCACCTACACCCTCCAATGCATGAGTCCATCCTACACTAACTAGGCTTCATTTTCACCAAAATAGGAGAACCTGATTCCATCTATGTTGAAACACCAGATCCTTGACCTAAAACAGTCAATCTGGGCATGAACAATATATAACCAATCCATATCAAGAATGTCATTGTAAGGCCTTGACGCTACTACCAATACATTCCAACAGAAACTCTTGTCTCCAAGAGTCATGTCACTCTATCAGCACAAGTTCATGACCAATGAGTCTTCTCCAGTAGGAGTATCCAATAATAAGGGTCAATCCAAAGGTTTAACCTAAATCTCTAAGTCTCATACAATGTATGCAATAGGAATCGAATGAATAGAACATGTGTCTATTAGTACGACATATAAGGTAGAAAATACACACATCTTACCTTGAATAATTCCCAGAGCTTCTAGGTCATAAGATTTGATTGCATACATCTATCCCCTCCCCTGTTCATCAACTCCCTAAGCATGATGTAGATGACTGGGGGTGGTTGTGGTAATAGGTCAATGTGTAAACCACCTCATGTTTTTATCCCAACTCCTCTTCCACATCTTCCACCCTACAGATCAGCTTTCTCCAATCAATGACTCTACCTTAGAATCCCATCTACTGTCTCTCTATTAGCTATATGTCAGGCCATAAAATCTCATGCAATACGTCCCTTTCCATCACATTAGTTTCATCACCTCTCTCTGGGATGACTGGACACACCTTTTGATCCCTGAAATGTAGATCCTCTATCCTAGGACCTCCTTTAAAAATTTTAGACATGTTCAGGTCCCTGGAACTAATTTTATCTCTATACTGTCAAGGTCCCTACTCTTTCCTACCCACTGCTAACAATTTCCAATTGTAACTACTCATCCAAGAAACTTTCAACCACCAAAGATCACTCTATAACCCCAGCATAAGTAGGAAAACATAGAGAGATAAAATTGTCTCATATGTCTCCATTCATACCTCCCTCAAAAGTCCGAGCCCTAAGGAACTAATCTCAAACCATATCCATCGAGTACCTTGGGAGGTTGGTAAATCTCGATGAATACTCAGTCATTTTCATGTTGCCTTGTTGGAGTCATAGAAGATCCTCGATACGTACAACCCTCATTGTAGTTGGAGAGAACTCCTCTCTGAAAAGGAACTCAAACTCTGACCATGGTAGAGTTTCCTTATCATAAGGATGGGTAAATAAACCCCACTATTTCCCCCCTAATCCATGAATAAGGCTCACTGCCCGAACCAACATCTTATTTGTCATCGTCCGGAGTAGACAGAACACTTAGGTCACTACCTCAATCCATTCCTTATCTTCCTATAGGTTGGTCTCGCCTCTAAAACTGAGGGGTCTCTATCACTAAAACTTGTGAAGAACACTCACCTTATTTACCTCATCCGCTGGTACTTCAGGTACCACGCGCTTCTCTACATGTGGTGGTAGGGATGGTCATTACCTGAGGGTAAATTCTCAAAAACATGTCTCTGTATTGATGCCTCATATCTAAGGATATCATCCTTATGATCATCATACTTAATCCTAGCTTCTATACATCATAGAGGCATCCTAAAACAAACAATATGTAGCACTGTCAATGAGTATATCTCAAGAGATGACTCAAGAATGTCGTGAAAACCAAAACCCATTTTTATATGATGCATGTACCATTGTATTTTCAGGAAACTAGTGTAATCATGTACCGAGTCAAAAAGCATGTGATCAAATTCCTGGTGTATGGATACATAAGCCGCTGCACCAACACTGGGGTCCCTAGCCTGAAATCTAAACTCGAGAAAATTAACAGTTTTTCCCAAACCAAACTAACATAATCCCATTCATAAAGTAGAACTAACCCACTCTGATACCACTCTATCATGACCCATCATCTTGGGGACCATGACATGACTCCCCAAACCCATATCCAATAGGCTAGGGGATGGAGACTGGCACCGAGTAGGCATATCCATAATATGGGAGTCCTTATCCTCAGTAATTGAACACATGCACACATCTACAAACCCATACATTGTTGAAATGTAAAAATAATTGATCAAACATGCATGAGTACATCTAAATCCTATAACTAGAGCGTGAAAAGAAGTAATGTAAATTATACAGGGCGAAATACAAGCCCATCAAAAAGAGCCTAAAACACATGTCTGTCATGAAAGTAAATTTCTAGGACTACTATTAGAAATCCACAGAAATACACCTTAGTTTGTCTGGTGTCACTAAGCACCATCTAGTCCAGGTCTGCCTAGAATCTATTTAAAGTTTGATCATCTTCACAAGACACGACATGTCTAGGAAAATCCTGTTCAAGTGTGAGTATAGTAATAATAGGTAGGACACCGCAAAACCAATAAGTATACAAAAATGGAAAAAATACAGTCATATCTACACTATTATATGTCTACATCACATAAAAAAAGAATATCTACATATACTCAATAAAGACGCAAAGTCTAGAGGTAATTTACAACCATAGTATACTAGAATAGGATTCCAACATGAAGATTCCACAAATCACTCATCTCGAAGAACACACCCCTAAGTCTAGTAGAACTGATGATGTCCATATGAGAGAAAATTATCACTGGGTCTCATCATGAGAAAGAACACATTGATGTTTGATGAGATACAATACACAGATGAGGATCACTCCCAAGTCCATGGGGAGATACCAACAAAATCAATCAAGATTAACCCTCTAAGTAAAGGATCCTATCCATTGTACTCTTGGTCATTATGATACTAATAACTCCACCAAGGGAACAATGATGAATAGCGGATCTCACTCTTGGCCACTCGGAGGGTTTATAATGACTCTATCCAAGAAGTCCAACTAAATGTATCATAGTCCTAAAAGTAAGAAAAGATTCCATACTAACCTTCAGAGAAAGGATAAGGGGAACAAATTCTAACGAATCTTTTCCATGATATGGAGGAAAATAGATCCAATCCATGTAAGGAACGGTACACAACATATAGTATGGGTCACATGCTATGTCACTTGAACCTAGGTTCTTCCTGTGTAAATGGACTATGTCATCATGCTTTGTTCATATAGTAGTACACACCATGTAGGAATCCTGTGTGCCTACCCATGTTCCATTAAATATCTCGCCCGATGTACTAGGTCTACCGGTGTTTTCATGGGGGAGTACATGTTGTGTAGGTTGCTCATGTACTCCACCACATATTTGTGTACTCTCTAAAGTACACACTGAGTAACTGGGGAAGGAAAATATGTCATGTGATGTGGGTTATATGTCATGTGATTCTTAACTATCTCATAAAACCCTAGCCTCTATTTAGGGGTCCCCACATGGTGTGTAGATCCAACTTACACATTGTGTAGTGTGGGATTTTCTTGAAATTCATATATGTGCTCCAGTCATCTTCTATGTCACTCCGGTCATCGATCTAGACACCCTTTACATAAATATCAATGGGATGCTTCATATGAGTCTCTCCATTTACATAAAAAACATTTTATCCATCAAATCTGGTCAAAAACATATCTAAGAATCATTCTTCATTGTGTGCCAAATAAATATGAAGAACGTAAAAGCAGGAATCCACAATCATCTGAATCACTCTGTCTCCATCATCACACCTCCTCCATGTCATGATGATCCCATATCTACAATTTTGTATTATTTCTCCCTGAAACGGGTGCACAATGAATGATTGATTGGGATTTCTTTAGCTTTCAAACAAACGAAGAGTTCCTGTGATGAATGGTGAATGGGAGGAGAAAATCCCAAGAAAATATTGGAGGAACAAACCTCGATCGATGTTCGTTTCAATATATATTTGTCTTTTTTATAATAACAATTGAAAATAAAAAATCGAGATATATTCTCCAGTCAAAACCTCATAATTTAAACCCATCCCACATAACGATCGAACCGTGGATCAATATGTTCATTGATGGATTCACTTTTTTCATATAAATCCAAAACATGGAAGAATAAAGTCAAAAACACACAACCTACCTCAATTGGATCAATCACTGATAATGAACGATGTAGCGTCATTATCATTGGAAAGATCCATCAAATCTTAGGTGCGAAGATCATCGATCCATGATCCCATCACTATTTTCATGAGAGAGAATCCTCAAAGCTCTCTCCAATGATCCTCCAATGTTTCCAGGGTTATGAAACTCACCCTAGAAATATGAAATAACAATATATTTAAATATCCACAAATCACTATGTCAATTAAACAAATTTAAATAATTTATTTTAATTATTTTATTCATTTTGAACCTGCGATAACATTTCCACAAACGACCCATGAAGACAAATGTTAAGTTGTGACTATGGTAAAACCCACATTATGAAATCAATGGTTCCTCATATTTATAATTTGCTCACCCATTTTGATTTTATTGAAAATTTTCACGAATAATGCATGCACGTGCTATTTAACATATTTAATATATTTCAAATATTTATTCTGGATACACCGGGCCTCATAATTACACACCGTCTCAAAACATAGCCTAAAAAATAATCCATATAATATCTAAAAATAATACATTAAAATTTTGAGGCATTACAAATGTATTTTACTTTACTGTGATTTTTGAAGTTGAAGAACATGCCATATTGAGAAGTCTGTGTAAATTATTATGCGATGAAGATTGGTTTTTTCATGATTTAGCTTGATTATACTGTTATGATAAGAGTATAAAAATATGAATTTATTGATATCCATGAATATTGAATGATAAAGTACGGATAAATACTATACATTCATTGTTATTCATTTACACAAACAAGGCTACAAATTCTAGTATTTTGTTTTGAGTTGGTCTCTTTGTATGTATGATTTGATAAAGAGTAGTATCATGTGATTTGATAAGGTTGAATACTCTTCATTGAGACTTTTTTTGTGAGAAGTATAATTGAATAATGTGTCTGTATTCACGTAAATATAGTGATGAGTAACATCATATACATTTGTTATGCAATATATGCATGGTTCATTTCATATGTAAATGTACTTGCACATTGAATAGTGGAAAGTATGCGCATACAATGTGTTTGAAGAAAAAAAGGTAAAATGTGTGTTTCACATACTCTTGATCAAATTATTTTCATGGTACATGGAATCGAAATGCATGTGAGAACATGCCTACATTAGTGTAATTGATTTTTGTAAATTGTGAAAGAAATTGTGGAAGTGATTTTATACGTGATTCCTTTTTAATAATTTTATGAAATTTGGACACATACTCATTTGTATTTTAAAAAATAAGACCAGAGGATTCTAAGAAGAATATGGTACAATATATTTGGTTTTCATGAAGATGAAAATATTATTTATTTTCATAAATATGATGTAAAGAATACATAGTGATGTATATTTCATATTGCACAATGAATACAGATAAATAGTGTGCAGAATTACTTGCATTAAATATTTTCATGTGATGATGAGAACTACATGCAGGGTGAAAGAATGATATTAATGTGTGTAATAAGTGAGTTAAGAAGAGTTAATGGTTTTTAGTGAAGAAAAGAATAAGACAACTTGTAGCTTATTAATATATCTTCAGTCGTACATTCAATTATTATAGTGAGTTGAATTGGAAGTGTTATGTATTATAATTTAAGAGAGATTACTAATTTGACTTTCATACAATTATGTTGAATATATTCAATGGAAGTTGAAGAGTTTTAGTTGATGTGAGAAAGTTCAGATTTAGATTATGCTTTGTGTCTTGAAAAGGAATATCAATTTTTTATTGTAGTGGTAGTATTAAATTCTTGAAAATTTATCCATTGTGTTTAGTTTTTTTTTAAAAAAAAACTGGTGGGATACTAGTATAAGGAACACTAATGGGATTTCAATAAAATTTGAGAAAATATTCATACATACCCACAATGGTTTTAGGGTGATTCCATACCATCCCACTTGTTATTTTCAATTCATTTATAGTGGAGAATATGTGTCTCAGATCATCCTAAACAAAGCATGGACATAATCACCCACATCAGGGGTAAACCTTGTAAAAATATTGTGTGATTTTCTTCATTTACATTAGTGTTTCATATAGTATAATTTTGTTTGTTAATAGGGAATATTGATTCACTCTAACATGTGTAAAAATTTGAATTAAAAATGGGTAAGGTAAAATAAAAGAAAATTTGAAAAACCTATATACACTAAATCCCCCCCCAGTGTACCTGCATGATCCACTAGGAACTTACATTTGTATCAAAGCATAGGTTTGACCTCTGATTTGATCTATCTTATTTTACTAGTTGTTTTTATTAGACTTATATGAAGCGAATATTTGAATTTGAAGAAGTAACAAAGTCGTCTCATATGAATAATTCAGTTCTTATCTCTATCAGTTCCAAGGAGTCTCCTTCAAAAACCATAAAGAATATTTAGAAGAAAGTGGCATGAAAGTTGAAAAATAATTTGAATAAGAAAGTGGATGCATCATAAACTAGATTTATTCATAATGGTAGTCTATCAACTGTATCTCTTAAATCATTTGATAAATATCCTTTTTTTAGTATGGTTCAAGGGGTGATGTAAACAAATTTATTAAACCACTCGGTTATTTTTAATCTGAAATAAAAAACTATCTAATGATTATTCTTGATGTGGTTGTAACTTACATATTTACTTTTATTAGGGGACTATATGATGAAAAGTCATAAATTGAAAGGGAAGCTGGGGATATGGAGGAGGGTATGGAAAAAAGTTTCAATGGTGTAAACTTTTCTATAAAAATTATTTATTCCAAAGAAGAAACTATTTCACTTCGCAATGTACATTTCTTATATGTTGAAGAATAATTGAAAAGAAATGCGTGTGAGAAATAAATTATTGAAAAGGTACTTAATAAGATAAATTATGCACATTAAGAATCTCATTAAGCTGTCATGAAAATCAAGGACTCTAATTTTGAATATAAAAATAGCCTACATTTTATTACAATAAAAGATTCACATTGATTGAAGATGAATTACATTGGACTATTTGTGAGAGGAATGATACAGAGGCAGTTCATACAAAAGTGATATGTGCATTGGAGAAACTTCACAAAACTTATATTAATGTTAAAGATGCATGACTAGATTTAAAAAAAATAGAATTAAATAGTTGAATAATTCTTTATAGGATTCAAATATAATGTATGATGATCAAGTTCCGATAATGAAGAGTTAATGGGAATACAAACTAAAAGTTTTTAAGGATGATAAAATTTTCCTCAACATGAAGTGTCTTTAAATGGAAGTTAATTTAAAAAATCTAAATGAAACAAAATTAGAGTATTCTTAGAAAGAATGTGAATATATGGTGAAATCGCTTGAAGACCAGAAGAACTCTCTAAATATGAATCATATTGAGATGGAGGACAAGTTAAAAAATCTACAAAATACCCACACTGAATCTTCACAAAATGCCTAGATTAGAAAATATGCAAAGATTAATATAGAAAAGTGACTTACTTATTACACGACTCATATAAGTGGAAATAAGAGTTTGAGATTATCTAAATAAAAATCTATTTCAATCTTATTGAAACATGAAACCCTTTTTTTGGAAGATTATATTTCTACTGATGTTGTTTCACCTACAAGTATAGGTTCCAAAAAGAATTCTGGTCAAAATGGATGAAGAATACTGATGCAAAATACAGTATCTCATTAAATGTGTACATGAAGAATGTAATTAATTCTTTTTTCACACAAATAGCTCAGATAATAAATCATAAAATTAAAAAAACATGATTTAAAATATAGTCAAGTTGTTGAACAGAAAAAGAAATCCATATTTATTGGCTATTGTTAGTGTTTTTTAGAATTTAGGCATCAGATTTACTATTGGTATAACATGTCTATGATTGATAATTATAGAAGGGTGTCATTAAATAGGAGAAAATATAATGTGAAAAAAATCCTATAAACATGAAGTATAACTCACAGATGAAGAAGAATATGTCTATCAAAAGTAGATTTTATTTTCTTAAATATTTCTATGATTATTATATTATAAGTGCTCACAGTTATGATGAGTTCTAGAATGTACCAACCATGAACTATTTGTATACTGATTTGAAGAAGATACCACATAAAATGCAGATAAAAAGAAAAAAATGTAGAAAACTATTCCTTGGAGTATAAGTAGGATAATAATGTTAAGAAAAATGTGATGATAGATACACTAATAAAGAATGATGAGATGAATGTCACACTAGTAAAAAGATGCTTCTACTATTGAAGAAAAGGACATATAATGTACCTTTTCAGATAGGTTAATAATACCAATGAGAGTGGATGAAATATAATAAATAAAAATAAATCAATCTCACAAACAAATAACATGATTGATTTGGCACATGATAATCTAGATAAAAAATTCGAATTTCATAAGAGGTTTTCTAAAAAGGATAACCCTTTGATTTCTAGAGAGTTGTGTGTAAGCTGAAAATTTTCAGGACATGTTGATGACAAATGCACGACAAGGTTACTTGAAAATATAGAATAAGTGAAGAACCAAGGAAAGGCAACAATGGATTCTTGGGATAAAAATGATTCTATAAAGGAGTCTACACACAAGAAGAAGTGTGGTCTTGTGCTAAAATAATACTCAATCATATATCCAAATCAGCTAGAATTTTCTAAAAATTTAGAGTAGGAACATAATAATTAAATTGCACTACCTACTATTGTGAAGAAGTCAATTCCATCTAATATGATAGCTGAATAAATCAATAAGTTCATTCTTCCCTTAAATGATAAAATTTTTAAAGTCAAAGTAGAAGTAAGTATAATGAATTTTCATGACTCTGGAGTAGAATTTAAAGGATTTTCTATTTTTAGAGATAAATATTTTCTATGTTTCTATAACTAAAAATCATTAAAGAACCACCTTATTCCCATATATAGTTTTTTGTTTGTTTCTTTTATATAGAGAATTGAAGGTGAGGCATATATTCATAGGATTCCTAAAGATATGAGTGTTGTGAAAATATTTTATAGCTCCTAGGAGGTTATCCATCTTGGATTTATTAATTTCAATTACTATGAAAATTGTTCTTGAAGTTCATTCTTGACCAAAGTCAATCATAATGAAGAGCATGGGTGAAGCTGATTCCTCTAGGGGTAGAAAAGCTGAACAGCCACCAAAGTTTTATTTTTCAACTAGAATAAAATTAATATATTATGTTCTAGTAAGGGATTTATTAAATGATCTCAATTTCTATAAATTGTATCCTATCATTAAATAGATACCCTCTACTATCATAATATGAATTAAAATATTGAATCAAAAAGTGGAGAGACTGATAATTTGATTAAAAATGGATTGATAAAGGGGTGGTGATTTCTTTAAATTTAATTCTTTTAATATATTTTTCACGATGGATTTAGGGGATTATTTAAATATCATTTGATCAACTCCTGAAATAAGGTTTTAGTGTGGGCATCACATTATGAAATATTTATTGACAAATTCGATGTCTAGATTGATTTCTCATGTTTTCTGTATCAGGGTAGCTCACATAGACTCAGATATGATAAATTAAGGACTCATTGTTGTAAAAAAATTATGATTTACTTTTCTCAAGAATATCAATATGAATTTCTCTTAAGTGACATCTCTAATTAAATGAGGATATTGAATGAGAGAAGAAAAAAATTATGTTACTTCAAATTGAGATAAGTTAAAATAATTACCATACGTGTATCTTTTCTTTTCTTTAAATCTTATGGGGGAATAAAACATTGAATTTGAAAGTTAAATGGGTTTTTAGAACAAATCCAAATAGAGAGATTCAAGAACTAAAATTTATTAGAAGTAATATTTTTTGTAATTTTTTCAATATATTTGTTTTATAAAATGTAATTGTGACATTAAAAATTCATTGTGGCATTAATTGATGGTTTATCTTATGCCTTTGGATTATTATTAAAAATTATTCTTATTTTGGTAAGGTTGCTTTGATTTTAATTTTTTTAATAAACAATTTAGTGTGACGGTTGTCTAAAGTTTATAAGTATCCATGGTTGTTTTTATTGACACAATGTCTATAACATTGATTGAAATAAAAATAAGGCAGAGTTAGATACCTAGGTTTGAGTATTTTGAAAAAATGGCTAATTTATTTGATTATTTTTTCATGAAACATGAAAAAATAGAGCACACACAGGCCGAGAAACCAATATAATGTTGTGCCAGTGGGAGCAGGGCATGCCTAGCAGTAAATTCACTATTAGTCACACCCGTATAATTTATTATAAGGGAGCAAAGAACCAAATCACATTCGATGTGGGATATTGTAGCTTCGAAAACAATTGTGTCCATCGATCTGCTGATATGATTATCCAAGCCATCAATCAATCTTTAGCTACGTTGTCTTCTATAGTAACCCATTGAGGACTCTGGTTCACCTGTATCTCCATTTTATACCAATAGAATCTCAATATAAGGCACTTATTCATCATTTTATTATTCTGATGATTTGAATATGATCAAAATGAGATGCAACTTTATTTAAATTAGGTAATGAAGGTCAAACTGAAGCTTTATAGTGAGTTAAAAATGAGATGTTATTTAGTGATTGTGATGCTTCACAGAACAAATATTGATCACAACAAGAACTTAAGAAAAACCTGAATGGGTATATGTGATTCTCTAAGGTTTTGGGATAATGTATGATGCCTAAAAATACCTAGACCAATCCCATTTGTGTTTTTTATCACTCTTCCATGATCTCATTGCACATATGAGAGAAGTATTGAAAGAGAAATAGAGTTGATCCAGCATTCTGTGTTTGCAGTACAGGTTCCATGAATTTGTGATGTTCATCCATATTTTTATTTCACAGGATTTTTTTCAAATCAGTTACACAATTTTGTTTTTTTTCATAGAATGAGAATAACTCACATTTTCTTTTATGAAAAAAAAGAAGAAGTATTCCATGAGTGTTCAATCATTTCTTATCACACTCGAATTTCTTCATGAAGATCTGGTCCGTGAATAAATTGAATAGCACTACTAGAGTATCCTTCATCTTCTATGTAGTACACTGATATTCAATGAACCTATGTATTTTACATTACTATAATTTGAAAAGTGGATGGAGTTAGTATATTGAGAAGGCTATCTAAACTATTATACGATGAATCTTAGTGTTTGCATGACTCATCTTTCTTATATTGTTATGCAAAGAGTATAAAAAAAATATGCATGTATTGATATCCATGCATACTTGATGCTAGAGGATTTAATAACACTATACATGCACTGTTTTCCATTTACACAAAGAAGGTAGCATATTCCAGTTTTCTGTTTTGAGTTGAGTCATCTACATGTATTATTTGAGAAAGAAAAGTATCACATGATTTAAGAAGGCTTAATGCTCTTCATTGAGACTTTGTGTTGTGAAAAAGATAAGTGAACAGTGTGTGTCTATTCGTGTGAAGACTTTGACAAGTAACATCATACATACTAGTTATGCAGTACATGCATAGTTTGTTGCATATGTAAATGTACTTATAAATTAAATAGTGGAAATAATATTCATACAATGTGATTGAAGAAAACAAAAGTTAAACCATGTGTTGAACATACTCTCTATTAATGTATTTTCATGGTACATGGAATCCACATTCACATGAGAACATGCACATGTATGTTTATAATTGAGTTGTGTAAATTGTGAAAGAAATTGTGGTAGTGTTTGTATACGTGCTATATTTTTTAAAATTACATGAATGCTTCACTCATACTCATTTAGATTTGTGCAAATAAGGCCAATGGATTCTACAAATAATATCCCACAATATATTTGGTTTGTATAAAGATGTAAACATTGTGTATTTTCATAAATAAGATCAAAATAATACACAGCGTTGTACATTTTTTATTTCATAATGAATACACATAAATAGTGCGATAAATTACATGCATTAAATATTTTCATGTGATTATGAGAACTACAAGCATGGAGAACACACAACATTGATGTGTGTAATAATTGAGTTAAGTTGAAGCAACATTTTTCAGTGAAGAAAAATAGAAGACAACTTGTAGATTATTGATATATATTAATTTATTATTAAATTACTATAGTTAGTTGACTAATAAGTGTTATCTTCTATAATTCAGAAGAGCTAATTGAGTTGACTTGTATATAGTGTTGTTGATTATATTCAATGGCAGTCGAAGAGTTTTAGTTGAAGTGAGAATGTGATGAATCAGATTATACTCAGTGGATCAAATAATAAGATATGTTTTGTGTTATAGTTGTAGCTTTAAATTATTTAAATCTTTCTCATTGTTTTTATTTTTTTATTTTTGAAAAAATGGTGGGAAACCAGTATAAAGAAAACTTGTGGGATGCCTTTATAATTTGGGAAAAGGTTTATACCTACACATAAATTTTTTCAAGTGATACCTGAACAACCCACTTGTAATTAGTGATTCATTCATAGTGGATAATATGTGTCTCAAATCATCCTGAAAACAACAAGGAAACCCTTAGAGGAAAACCTTGTAAAAATAATTTGTGTAGTTCTTCATTTACTTTAGTATTTCATATAATATAATTTTGTTTGTTAATAGAGAAGATTTATTCACTCTAATAGGTGAAGAGGTTAGAGTTAAAAAGGCGTAAGGGAAAAGAAAATAAAATTTGTAAAAAATTTGTATACATTGTTTCACCCCCCCCCCCTCTCAGTGTTCCTGTATGATCCACAGTGCACATCAATTCATATCAGATCACATGTTACACCACTGATTGGATTTATCTTATTTTCCCATTATTTGTGTCAGACTTATGTGAAGTGAATATTTTAATTTGAAGAAGTAACAAATTTGTCTCATATGAATAATTTTGTTCATATCTTTATCATTTCAAAAAAAGGATTCTTCTAAAAAAATCATGAACAAGAGACATAAGAAATAAGCAAGAAAGTTAAAAAAAATTTAATAATAAGGGGGATACATCACAAACTAGATGTATTAAAAATGATAGTTTATCAATATTATCTATTAAATCAGTTGATACATATCCTTTTGATGATTATGGTTCAAGTGTTAATGAACAAGAATTTATTTAATCACACTATGATTTATATTTATAAATAAAAAATTATCTGAAAAATTTTCCTACTAAGTTTGTCACATACATATTCTCTTTTATCAAGGAACTATATGATTAAAATTGATCATTGATTGAGATAGTTTAGAAATAAAAAATGTTTTGTGTAGTGATTCATTTACAAAAGACCATTTGTGAGATGGATGTGACTGATATAGTTCATACAAAAGTGATCTGTGCATTGAAAAAACTACATAGGACCTCTATGAATGTTAAATAAGCCTAGCTAGAGGATAAAGAAAATATAATTAAAGGGTAGAATAATTCTCTAATGGAGTCAAATTGAATGCATGATGATCAAGTTTAGATAATTAAGAGTTAATTGGAAGACAAACTAAATGTTTTTTAGAATGAGAAACATTTACTCAATATGAAGTGTTTTTAAATGGAAGCCAATTTGAAAAATATGAAGGAAACACAATTATAGTATTCTCAGAAATAATTTGAAGATATGGTGAAATCACTTGAAGACTAGAAGAACTCTCTAAGTATGAATCATCTGGAGTTGGAGGTCAAGTTACAAAATATGAAGAATACCCATGCTGAATCTACAAAAAATGCTGAGATCATAAAATATTACAATAGCAATTCATAAATGATTATTACATTTTACATGACACATTCAAGTGGTAAGAATAGTTTTATACTATATAAAGATAAATCTATTAAATTATCATTGAAATAGGTAACCCATGTTCCAGAAGTTTCTGTTAGTACTAATATTGTTTCACCTACAAGTATAGGTTCCAAAAACAATTCTCATCAAACATGTATGAAGAAGTCTGGTGTAAAATCCACTATGTCATTAAATTTTGACATGAATAAGACTATGAATTCTTGTTCCATATAATGATATTATCTTAGTAATCATATAATTCAAAAGCAAAATGATTTCAAATTTAGTCAAGTAGTAGCACAGAAGAAGAAATCAGGATTTGTTGGCTATTGCTGTTGTCGTTGTATATTTTGGAATTAGGGTGTTGACTATTTGAATTATATTTATATTCATGATAATTATAGAAGGAAAACATTAAAGGGGGGTAGATATAGCATGGAAAAAAATCATGCAAACTTGAAGCATAATTCATAGATGAAGAAGAAGTTTTCTATCAAGAATAGATTTGATTTTATGTAAGAATTTTGTGATTATTCCAACTAAATTTCTCATAGTTGTGATGAGTTCTAGAATTTACCAACCATGCACTATGAAGATTATGAAGAAGAGACCACATCAAAAATATAGGCAAAGATAAAATGTAGAAAAATATTACATGGGGTATAAGAAGGAGAAGAATGTTAAGAAAACTATAATGATAGAAACACCCATGAAGAATTTGGAGATGAATGACACACTAGTGAAAATATGATTCTACTATGGATGAAAAGTCAATATAATAGACCTTTTTAGATTGTTAATTAACTCCAATTCTAGTGGAAGTAAGCTATAGGAGAAAGAGAAATCAAAATCGGAAACAAATAACACGATATATTTGGTGCATGATAATCTTGATGAAAATTTTGAATTTTGTAAGTGGTTTTTTAAAAAGGATAAAGATATGATTTCTAGATATTTTTGTAGAAGGTAAAAAAATTTTGGAAATATTGCAAAAAAATGCATCACATGATTACCTGAATAAATATATCTAGTGAAAAGCAAAGGAAATGCACCAGTGGATTCTTGTGATAAAAATGTTATTGTAAAGAATTAGTCTACACAAAAGAAGTCTGAGCATGTTCCAAAATAATTCCTAGTCATATTTTCAAAGAAGCTACAATTTGCTAAAAAGTTAGAGGAGGAACATAAAAATTAAATTTCACTACTTTCTAATGTGAAGAATTCAATTATATTTAAGATCAAAAATGAAGAAATCAATAAGTCCATTCTTCCCTTATATGATAATATTTTGGATGTCAAAGAAGGAGAAAATATGATGAGTTTTCATCAATTTAGAGCATAATTGAATGGAGTTTCTGGGTTGATAGATAAATCTCATCCCTGCTACTCAAACTGAAAATCATTAAAGAACCACCTTATTCCCATGTATATTCTGTGTTTGTTTCATTTATGCATGGAATTAAAGGTGAGGCCTATATTCTAGTGGATTCCTAAAGATATGAGTGCTGTGAAAATATTTTACAACACCTAGGAGGTTATTCGTCATGGAGTCATTAATTTCAATTGTTATTGAAATTTTTCTTGAAGATCATTCATGATTAAATCCAATCATGATGAACAATATGGATGATATCATCCCTCTAGGGGGATCAAATCTAAACAACCACCATAGTTGAATTTATCAACCGGTATAAAATTAATATATGATGTTCTTATAAGGTATATTTCATATGATTTAAATTTTTGGAAACTGAATCTTGCCATTAAAGAGGTATCTTCTGCTATCTTAATATGAATTAAAATTCTAATTTAAAAAGTGTACAAACAGATAATTTGATGAAAAAAGTGAAATTTATTTATAAAGTGGGAGTGAATTCTTGAAATTAAATGATTTTAATCTATTTTTTATGTTGAATGAAGGAGATTAGTTGGATATATTTTGATCAACTCCTGAAAGAAGGTTTTAGTGTTGGCATCACATTGTGAAAAAATTAATTTCAACTTTGATATATAGATTGTTTTATCAACTTTTATATACTAGGTTATCCCACGTTGACTTGGATATGATTAATTAATGACTCATCATTTTAAAAAAGTGATGATTTCATTTTATCAATAAGGTCAATTCGAATTTTTGTTAAGTGAAAACTCTAAAGAAACAAGGAGATAGAATAAGAGAAGAAGAAAGGTTCAGTTGCTAAAAAATGAGATGAGATAAATTCTTTCCCATATGTATATATTTGGTTATATTATTAAGTAATTGGGTGAAGAAAAGATTGAATTTTAATGTAAAATTTGTAATGACAACAAATCTAAAGGGGGATATTGAAGAACCCAAATTTATTGGATGTAATATTTGTGTTGTAATTTTTGTCAATATAGTTTTTTTATAAAAAGTCAGTGTGAAATTAATTGAAGGTCAATGTTCTTACATGGGATTATTATTATGAATCATTCATGTTTTGGATAGGTTGTTTTGATTTTAATAATTTTATTTTAATAATGTATCCATTTAGTGTGCTAATTACATAGCTGGTCTCAATTTTAGAAAAGATGTTTCATTGGTTGTTTTTGTTGACAAGATTTCTAAAACAATGATTTAAATAAGAATAAGAAGAGATATGCAAAATATTATTTATAATTTTTCATAAGGGTTTGATTATGTATGTGGTGTGAGTATTTTTAGAAAATGGATTATTTTTTTGATATTAAGTACATAAAAATATAGCCAACCGCATTGGCCAGCCATAAAGGACATATCCCACTACTGATGTGGCAAGGTACAACCTCTAGCCAAGCCATCATGGTGACATATGATTTTCAGTGAGTACACCATAAGGGTGCATGCACAAATAGAGAAACCCACATGGAGGAGGCTGACACAAGCATGGGGCAGTGCTAGAAGGAGTAGGGAGTATCTAGTATCTAATTTTGGACTAGTTTAACCCACAGATTGGGCAAAAATGACCATATAATATATAAAAAAATTCCCTAAATAATGTGTGGGGAAAACAATTTCCCAATGTAAGGTAAACCTTTGGGTGTAACTCGTATGAGGGTGAGTTCCTGACAAAAATGTTCCTTCTTTACAAATGTGTTGAGGAAGGCACCTAACAAAAAGGTGCCTTCTTCAAATCTCATCCATGGAAGGCGCCTAACAATAAATTGCCTTCTTAAAAGGTATTGTGAAGAAGGCTCTTTCCTAGAAGGCATGTTCTTTAAAATATATTTGAATAAGGCACTCTATGTAGAGTCACCTTCTTAAAATAGTTTTTTAAGAAGGCGCTGTCTGAAACAACACCTTACCTATAACCCAAAAATTTACTATTTTAAATATTATTTTTTATATATTTCAAATTTTTATTTTTATTTTGTTTTGTTTTGTTTATATATATATATAACAAAAAATTTAAGCATAATTTTTATCCTATTTAATATCCAACAGTACTGCAATTATAGCACTCTAGATTCTGATAGAAACCCTCACCCAGGACTTCCTTTTATAGGCGGGCTTGCCCTAGAAATTATTCTGCATTTCCGATGTGGGATTCCGGTTCTCCCTTTCATGCAAAGTACAATCTTCATTTCTGATGTGGGATTCAGAACTGTTTCAAGTATGTGACTTTGAAAGACTATAAAATATAAACTATAAGACCAATATAAATAAAATTTAAAACATTCATTAAAAATATAAGAAATAGTCAAAAAAATAATTTCGATAAAAAATGTCGAGAAAATATAATTTATAAGCTTTCAGAACCACCCACTTGAAACTTAAAAATGTTCCAAGCATGTGACTTTGAAACACTATAAAATATAAACTATACAACCAATATAAATGAAACTAGAAACATGGACTAAACATATAATAAATAGTCAAATATAAAAAGAATTTCGTAAAAAATGTCGATTAAATATAATTTATAATCTTTCAAAACCACCCACTTGAAACTTAAAAATGTATCAAGTATGTGACTTTGAAATACTATAAAATATAATCTATAAGACCAATATAAATTAAACACAAAACATGGATTAAATATATAAAAAAAATTGTTGAAAATAAAAAGAATTTCTTAATAAATATCGATGAGAAATAATTTGTAAGCTTTCAATGCCACCAACTGGAATCCTAAAAATGCTTCAAGTACTTGACTTTGAAAGACTATAAAATATAAACTATAAGACCAATATAAATTAAACATTAAAAATTAATTAAACATATAATAAATACTCAAAAGTAAAAAAATCATAAAAAATATCGATTAAATATAATTTATAAGCTTTCAAAACCACTCACTTGAAACTTAAAAATTGTTTCAAGTGCGTGGATTTGAAAGACTATAAAATATAAATTATAAGACCAATATAAATGAAACATAAAACATGGATTAAACATATTAGAAATATTTGAAAATAAAAAAAAATTCAAAAAAATGTTGATTAAATATAATTTATAAGTTTTCAAAACCACCTACTTGAGACTTAAAAATGTTTCAAGTACGTGGCTTTGAAAGATTATAAAATATAAATTATAAAAACAAGGATTAAACATATAAAAAATAGTTAATAATGAATTAGTTAATTAGTAATAAAGTTATTAATTTTATAATTATTAATTAGTTAATTAGTAATATAATTTTTAATAATTAATAATTAATAATTAATTATATAATTAATTAGTTAATTTGTAATGTCAGTATTAGTTGTATAATAATTAAGTAGTAATATAATAATTAAATATATAATTATTTATATTAATAATTAATTAATTCATTAATTAAATATTTATTTAATAATTATATTAATTAGTTAACAATTATATTAATTAGTTCATAATTATATTAATTAGTTATATTAATTGGCTAATAATTATATTAATTAATTATATTAACTAGTTAATAATTATATTAATTAGTTAATAATTATATTAATTATTTAATAATTATATTTATAACTTAATAATTATATTAATAAGTTAATAATTATATTAATTAGTTAATAATTATATTAATCAGTTAATAATTATATTAATTAGTTACTAATTATATTAATTTGTTATATGAATTAGTTAAAAATTATATTAATTTTTTAATAATTATATTAATTAGTTAATAATTATATTAATTATATGAATTAGTTAACAATTATATTAATTAGTTATATTAAATATTTAAAAATTATTAACTAATTAATATAATTATTAACTAATTAATATGACTAATTAAAATAATTATTAATTAATTAATATAATGATTATATTAATTACTTAAGTAATTATATTAATTTGTTAATATTTATATTATTTTCTTAATAATCATATTAAGTAGTTAATATTTATATTTATTAGTTAATAATTATATTAATTAGTTAATAATTATATTAATTAGTTAATAAATATATTAATTAGTAAATAATTATATTAATTAGTTATATTAATTAATTATTAAATATATTATTATTATGGTTGTTATAAATGATTAATAATTGTACTAAAAATTTTTAATAATAAAATTATTGTGAACAATTATATTTTCTATATTAAAATTTTAATAAATATTTTTTTAATTATATTATTAACTAATTTATTAGTTACATAATGAATTATATAATTTACATCATTATTAATAATTATAGTCTTAATTCTTGTAAATATTTTAAAATATTATTATTATTTATTAAAAATGTAATTCCTAATATTTAACAATAATAACATAGTTATTATTTATTATTTATTATTTTTTTTGTATTCCTTTTATTGTCAATAATTTTTTATCTGTAATTTCATTATTTTAAATTTCATATAGATTTTATTTATACTATATTTTATGCGCATAATTTTTTAAATATAAATATTATGTTTTAAATTAATAAAGTTTGTGTCGTGTAAATTATTTTTGTATTTTTATATTTATTTTTTTTATTGTCAACTATTTTTTATATGTTTAATCCATGTTTTAAGTTTCACTTAGATTGATCTTATACTTTATATTTTATAGGTGTTCAAATTCCCATACTTGAAACAAAATAATGTTTCAAGTAGGTGACTTTGGAAACCTATAACATATAAACTATAAGACCAATCTAAATGAAACTTAAAAGATGGTTTAAACATATAATAAATATTTAGAAAAAATCGTAAAAGACGTTAATGACAAATAATTTCAATGACACAAAATATAGTCATTTCAAAACATAAAATTTATAATAATTACAACAATGATTATGAATAATGATATAAATAATATAATTCTTAATGTAACTAATAAATTAGTAAATAATATACTGTAAAATAAATATTAATTAAAATTTTAATATATGAAATATAATTGTTAATAATAATGTTATTATTAAAAATTTATAATATAATTATTAATCATTTATAATAATCATAATAGTAATATAATTAATATTTAATCAATAAACATATTAATAAATAATTATTTTAAATGTTATATATAATCTAGTTATTTGTGTATTGAATAATACTAAATAATAATATAATTGATAATGTTATGAATTATAAATAATCATTTAGTCAAAATGAATATATGCACATATTTATAATAATAATAATAATAATTAAAGATAATACGATTGTAATTTATTCAACTATAAAAAGAAAATACTAATTATTTTAATATATTTTCTTTTATCTAATAATAATATTTTTTATCTTTTATAATAATAATAATATTATTATTTATATATATATATAAACACGACATAAAAAAATTTAAAATTATTTTCAAAAAACCGGGAAGGCTCGGTGTGAGACAGCACCTTCTTCATAAATAAGATCAAAATAATACACAGTGTTGTACATTTTTTATTTCATAATGAATAAACATAAATAGTGCGATAAATTACATGCATTAAATATTTTCATGTGATTATGAGAACTACAATCATGGAGAACACACAACATTGATGTGTGTAATAATTGAGTTAAGCTGAAGCAACATTTTTCAGTGAAGAAAAATAGAAGACAACTTGTAGATTATTGATATATATTAATTTATTATTAAATTACTATAGTTAGTTGACTAATAAGTGTTATCTTCTATAATTCAGAAGAGCTAATTGAGTTGACTTGTATATAGTGTTGTTGATTATATTCAATGGCAGTCGAAGAGTTTTAGTTGAAGTGAGAATGTGATGAATCAGATTATACTCAGTGGATCAAATAATAAGATATGTTTTGTGTTATAGTTGTAGCTTTAAATTATTTAAATCTTTCTCATTGTTTTTATTTTTTTATTTTTGAAAAAATGGTTGGAAACCAGTATAAATAAAACTTGTGGGATGCCTTTATAATTTGGGAAAAGGTTTATACCTACACATAAATTTTTTCAAGTGATACCTGAACAACCCACTTGTAATTAGTGATTCATTCATAGTGGATAATATGTGTCTCAAATCATCCTGAAAACAACAAGGAGACCCTTAGAGGAAAACCTTGTAAAAATAATTTGTGTAGTTCTTCATTTACTTTAGTATTTCATATAATATAATTTTGTTTGTTAATAGAGAAGATTTATTCACTCTAATAGGTGAAGAGGTTAGAGTTAAAAAGGCGTAAGGGAAAAGAAAATAAAATTTGTAAAAAATTTGTATACATTGTTTCACCCCCCCCCCCTCTCAGTGTTCCTGTATGATCCACAGTGCACATCAATTCATATCAGATCACATGTTACACCACTGATTGGATTTATCTTATTTTCCCATTATTTGTGTCAGACTTATGTGAAGTGAATATTTTAATTTGAAGAAGTAACAAATTTGTCTCATATGAATAATTTTGTTCATATCTCTATCATTTCAAAAAAAGGATTCTTCTAAAAAAATCATGAACAAGATACGTAAGTAATAAGCAAGAAAGTTAAAAAAAATTTAATAATAAGGGGGATACATCACAAACTAGATGTATTAAAAATTATAGTTTATCAATATTATCTATTAAATCAGTTGATACATATCCTTTTGATGATTATGGTTCAAGTGTTAATGAACAAGAATTTATTTAATCACACTATGATTTATATTTATAAATAAAAAATTATCTGAAAAATTTTCCTACTAAGTTTGTCACATACATATTCTCTTTTATCAAGGAACTATATGATTAAAATTGATCATTGATTGAGATAGTTTAGAAATAAAAAATGTTTTGTGTAGTGATTCATTTACAAAAGACCATTTGTGAGATGGATGTGACTGATATAGTTCATACAAAAGTGATCTGTGCATTGAAAAAACTACATAGGACCTCTATGAATGTTAAATAAGCCTAGCTAGAGGATAAGGAAAATATAATTAAAGGGTAGAATAATTCTCTAATGGAGTCAAATTTAATGCATGATGATCAAGTTTAGATAATTAAGAGTTAATTGGAAGACAAACTAAATGTTTTTTAGGATGAGAAACATTTACTCAATATGAAGTGTTTTTAAATGGAAGCCAATTTGAAAAATATGAAGGAAACACAATTATAGTATTCTCAGAAATAATTTGAAGATATGGTGAAATCACTTGAAGACTAGAAGAACTCTCTAAGTATGAAACATCTGGAGTTGGAGGTCAAGTTACAAAATATGAAGAATACCCATGCTGAATCTACAAAAAATGCTGAGATCATAAAATATTACAATAGAAATTCATAAATGATTATTACATTTTACATGACACATTCAAGTGGTAAGAATAGTTTTATACTATATAAAGATAAATCTATTAAATTATCATTGAAATAGGTAACCCATGTTCCAGAAGTTTCTGTTAGTACTAATATTG
Source organism: Viscum album (assembly GCA_963277665.1). Classification (NCBI taxonomy): domain Eukaryota; kingdom Viridiplantae; phylum Streptophyta; class Magnoliopsida; order Santalales; family Viscaceae; genus Viscum; species Viscum album. Next base: position 1,787,729,736 of record OY728128.1, read on the forward strand.
TTTCACCTACAAGTATAGGTTCCAAAAACAATTCTCATCAAACATGTATGAAGAAGTCTGGTGTAAAATCCACTATGTCATTAAATTTTGACATGAATAAGACTATGAATTCTTGTTCCCTATAATGATATTATCTTAGTAATCATATAATTCAAAAGCAAAATGATTTCAAATTTAGTCAAGTAGTAGCACAGAAGAAGAAATCAGGATTTGTTGGCTATTGCTGTTGTCGTTGTATATTTTGGAATTAGGGTGTTGACTATTTGAATTATATTTATATTCATGATAATTATAGAAGGAAAACATTAAAGGGGGGTAGATATAGCATGGAAAAAAATCTTGCAAACTTGAAGCATAATTCATAGATGAAGAAGAAGTTTTCTATCAAGAATAGATTTGATTTTATGTAAGAATTTTGTGATTATTCCAACTAAATTTCTCATAGTTGTGATGAGTTCTAGAATTTACCAACCATGCACTATGAAGATTATGAAGAAGAGACCACATCAAAAATATAGGCAAAGATAAAATGTAGAAAAATATTACATGAGGTATAAGAAGGAGAAGAATGTTAAGAAAACTATAATGATAGAAACACCCATGAAGAATTTGGAGATGAATGACACACTAGTGAAAATATGATTCTACTATGGATGAAAAGTCAATATAATAGACCTTTTTAGATTGTTAATTAACTCCAATTCTAGTGGAAGTAAGCTATAGGAGAAAGAGAAATCAAAATCGGAAACAAATAACACGATATATTTGGTGCATAATAATCTTGATGAAAATTTTGAATTTTGTAAGTGGTTTTTTAAAAAGGATAAAGATATGATTTCTAGATATTTTTGTGGAAGGTAAAAAATTTTTGGAAATATTGCAAAAAAATGCATCACATGATTACCTGAATAAATATATCTAGTGAAAAACAAAGGAAATGCACCAGTGGATTCTTGTGATAAAAATGTTATTGTAAAGAATTAGTCTACACAAAAGAAGTCTGAGCATGTTCCAAAATAATTCCTAGTCATATTTTCAAAGAAGCTACAATTTGCTAAAAAGTTAGAGGAGGAACATAAAAATTAAATTTCACTACTTTCTAATGTGAAGAATTCAATTATATTTAAGATCAAAAATGAAGAAATCAATAAGTCCATTCTTCCCTTATATGATAATATTTTGGATGTCAAAGAAGGAGAAAATATGATGAGTTTTCATCAATTTAGAGCATAATTGAATGGAGTTTCTGGGTTGATAGATAAATCTCATCCCTGCTACTCAAACTGAAAATCATTAAAGAACCACCTTATTCCCATGTATATTCTGTGTTTGTTTCATTTATGCATGGAATTAAAGGTGAGGCCTATATTCTAGTGGATTCCTAAAGATATGAGTGCTGTGAAAATATTTTACAACACCTAGGAGGTTATTCGTCATGGAGTTATTAATTTCAATTGTTATTGAAATTTTTCTTGAAGATCATTCATGATTAAATCCAATCATGATGAACAATATGGATGATATCATCCCTCTAGGGGATCAAATCTAAACAACCACCATAGTTGAATTTATCAACTTGTATAAAATTAATATATGATGTTCTTATAAGGTATATTTCATATGATTTAAATTTTTGGAAACTGAAGCTTGTCATTAAAGAGGTACCTTCTGCTATCTTAATATGAATTAAAATTCTAATTTAAAAAGTGTACAAACAGATAATTTGATGAAAAAAGTGAAATTTATTTATAAAGTGGGAGTGAATTCTTGAAATTAAATGATTTTAATCTATTTTATATGTTGAATGAAGGAGATTAGTTGGATATATTTTGATCAACTCCTGAAAGAAGGTTTTAGTGTTGGCATCACATTGTGAAAAAATTAATTTCAACTTTGATATATAGATTGTTTTATCAACTTTTATATACTGGGTTATCCCACGTTGACTTGGATATGATTAATTAATGACTCATCATTTTAAAAAAGTGATGATTTCATTTTATCAATAAGGTCAATTCGAATTTTTGTTAAGTGAAAACTCTAAAGAAACAAGGAGATAGAATAAGAGAAGAAGAAAGGTTCAGTTGCTAAAAAATGAGATGAGATAAATTCTTTCCCATATGTATATATTTGGTTATATTATTAAGTAATTGGGTGAAGAAAAGATTGAATTTTAATGTAAAATTTGTAATGACAACAAATCTAAAGGGGGATATTTAAGAACCCAAATTTATTGGATGTAATATTTGTGTTGTAATTTTTGTCAATATAGTTTTTTTATAAAAAGTCAGTGTGAAATTAATTGAAGGTCAGTGTTCTTACATGGGATTATTATTATGAATCATTCATGTTTTGGATAGGTTGTTTTGATTTTAATAATTTTATTTTAATAATGTATCCATTTAGTGTGCTAATTACATAGCTGGTCTCAATTTTAGAAAAGATGTTTCATTGGTTGTTTTTGTTGACAAGATTTCTAAAACAATGATTTAAATAAGAATAAGAAGAGATATGCAAAATATTATTTATAATTTTTCATAAGGGTTTGATTATGGATGTGGTGTGAGTATTTTTAGAAAATGGATTATTTTTTTGATATTAAGTACATAAAAATATAGCCAACCGCATTGGCCAGCCATAAAGGACATATCCCACTACTGATGTGGCAAGGTACAACCTCTAGCCAAGCCATCATGGTGACATATGATTTTCAGTGAGTACACCATAAGGGTGCATGCACAAATAGAGAAACCCACATGGAGGAGGCTGACACAAGCATGGGGCAGTGCTAGAAGGAGTAGGGAGTATCTAGTATCTAATTTTGGACTAGTTTAACCCACAGATTGGGCAAAAATGACCATATAATATATAAAAAAATTCCCTACATAATGTGTGGGGAAAACAATTTCCCAATGTAAGGTAAACCTTTGGGTGTAACTCGTATGAGGGTGAGTTCCTGACAAAAATGTTCCTTCTTTACAAATGTGTTGAGGAAGGCACCTAACAAAAAGGTGCCTTCTTCAAATCTCATCCATGGAAGGCGCCTAACAATAAATTGCCTTCTTAAAAGGTATTGTGAAGAAGGCTCTTTCCTAGAAGGCATGTTCTTTAAAATATATTTGAATAAGGCACTCTATGTAGAGTCACCTTCTTAAAATAGTTTTTTAAGAAGGCGCTGTCTGAAACAACACCTTACCTATAACCCAAAAATTTACTATTTTAAATATTATTTTTTATATATTTCAAATTTTTATTTTTATTTTGTTTTGTTTTGTTTATATATATATATAACAAAAAATTTAAGCATAATTTTTATCCTATTTAATATCCAACAGTACTGCAATTATAGCACTCTAGATTCTGATAGAAACCCTCACCCAGGACTTCCTTTTATAGGCGGGCTTGCCCTAGAAATTATTCTGCATTTCCGATGTGGGATTCCGGTTCTCCCTTTCATGCAAAGTACAATCTTCATTTCTGATGTGGGATTCAGAACTGTTTCAAGTATGTGACTTTGAAAGACTATAAAATATAAACTATAAGACCAATATAAATAAAATTTAAAACATTCATTAAAAATATAAGAAATAGTCAAAAAAATAATTTCGATAAAAAATGTCGAGAAAATATAATTTATAAGCTTTCAGAACCACCCACTTGAAACTTAAAAATGTTCCAAGCATGTGACTTTGAAACACTATAAAATATAAACTATACAACCAATATAAATGAAACTAGAAACATGGACTAAACATATAATAAATAGTCAAATATAAAAAGAATTTCGTAAAAAATGTCGATTAAATATAATTTATAATCTTTCAAAACCACCCACTTGAAACTTAAAAATGTATCAAGTATGTGACTTTGAAATACTATAAAATATAATCTATAAGACCAATATAAATTAAACACAAAACATGGATTAAATATATAAAAAAAATTGTTGAAAATAAAAAGAATTTCTTAATAAATATCGATGAGAAATAATTTGTAAGCTTTCAATGCCACCAACTGGAATCCTAAAAATGCTTCAAGTACTTGACTTTGAAAGACTATAAAATATAAACTATAAGACCAATATAAATTAAACATTAAAAATTAATTAAACATATAATAAATACTCAAAAGTAAAAAAATCATAAAAAATATCGATTAAATATAATTTATAAGCTTTCAAAACCACTCACTTGAAACTTAAAAATTGTTTCAAGTGCGTGGATTTGAAAGACTATAAAATATAAATTATAAGACCAATATAAATGAAACTTAAAACATGGATTAAACATATTAGAAATATTTGAAAATAAAAAAAAATTCAAAAAAATGTTGATTAAATATAATTTATAAGTTTTCAAAACCACCTACTTGAGACTTAAAAATGTTTCAAGTACGTGGCTTTGAATGATTATAAAATATAAATTATAAAAACAAGGATTAAACATATAAAAAATAGTTAATAATGAATTAGTTAATTAGTAATAAAGTTATTAATTATATAATTATTAATTAGTTAATTAGTAATATAATTTTTAATAATTAATAATTAATAATTAATTATATAATTAATTAGTTAATTTGTAATGTCAGTATTAGTTGTATAATAATTAAGTAGTAATATAATAATTAAATATATAATTATTTATATTAATAATTAATTAATTCATTAATTAAATATTTAGTTAATAATTATATTAATTAGTTAACAATTATATTAATTAGTTCATAATTATATTAATTAGTTATATTAATTGGCTAATAATTATATTAATTAATTATATTAACTAGTTAATAATTATATTAATTAGTTAATAATTATATTAATTATTTAATAATTATATTTATAACTTAATAATTATATTAATAAGTTAATAATTATATTAATTAGTTAATAATTATATTAATCAGTTAATAATTATATTAATTAGTTACTAATTATATTAATTTGTTATATGAATTAGTTAAAAATTATATTAATTTTTTAATAATTATATTAATTAGTTAATAATTATATTAATTATATCAATTAGTTAACAATTATATTAATTAGTTATATTAAATATTTAAAAATTATTAACTAATTAATATAATTATTAACTAATTAATATAACTAATTAAAATAATTATTAATTAATTAATATAATGATTATATTAATTACTTAAGTAATTATATTAATTTGTTAATATTTATATTATTTTCTTAATAATCATATTAAGTAGTTAATATTTATATTTATTAGTTAATAATTATATTAATTAGTTAATAATTATATTAATTAGTTAATAAATATATTAATTAGTAAATAATTATATTAATAAGTTATATTAATTAATTATTAAATATATTATTATTATGGTTGTTATAAATGATTAATAATTGTACTAAAAATTTTTAATAATAAAATTATTGTGAACAATTATATTTTCTATATTAAAATTTTAATAAATATTTTTTAAATTATATTATTAACTAATTTATTAGTTACATAATGAATTATATAATTTACATCATTATTAATAATTATAGTCTTAATTCTTGTAAATATTTTAAAATATTATTATTATTTATTAAAAATGTAATTCCTAATATTTAACAATAATAACATAGTTATTATTTATTATTTATTATTTTTTTTGTATTCCTTTTATTGTCAATAATTTTTTATCTGTAATTTCATTATTTTAAATTTCATATAGATTTTATTTATACTATATTTTATGCGGATAATTTTTTAAATATAAATATTATGTTTTAAATTAATAAAGATTGTGTCGTGTAAATTATTTTTGTATTTTTATATTTATTTTTTTTATTGTCAACTATTTTTTATATGTTTAATCCATGTTTTAAGTTTCACTTAGATTGAGCTTATACTTTATATTTTATAGGTGTTCAAATTCCCATACTTGAAACAAAATAATGTTTCAAGTAGGTGACTTTGGAAACCTATAACATATAAACTATAAGACCAATCTAAATGAAACTTAAAAGATGGTTTAAACATATAATAAATATTTAGAAAAAATCGTAAAAGACGTTAATGACAAATAATTTCAATGACACAAAATATAGTCATTTCAAAACATAAAATTTATAATAATTACAACAATGATTATGAATAATGATATAAATAATATAATTCTTAATGTAACTAATAAATTAGTAAATAATATACTGTAAAATAAATATTAATTAAAATTTTAATATATGAAATATAATTGTTAATAATAATGTTATTATTAAAAATTTATAATATAATTATTAATCATTTATAATAATCATAATAGTAATATAATTAATATTTAATCAATAAACATATTAATAAATAATTATTTTAAATGTTATATATAATCTAGTTATTTGTGTATTGAATAATACTAAATAATAATATAATTGATAATGTTATGAATTATAAATAATCATTTAGTCAAAATGAATATATGCACATATTTATAATAATAATAATAATAATTAAAGATAATATGATTGTAATTTATTCAACTATAAAAAGAAAATACTAATTATTTTAATATATTTTCTTATATCTAATAATAATATTTTTTATCTTTTATAATAATAATATTATTATTATTTATATATATATATAAACACGACATAAAAAAATTTAAAATTATTTTCAAAAAACCGGGAAGGCTCGGTGTGAGACAGCACCTTCTTCATAAAACATTTAAAGAAGGTGCTTTCCTATACAACAACTTTTTTAAAACATCTATGAAGAAGGTGTGGTCCAGGACAGCGCCTTCTTCACATTTTTTCTGACGAAGGTGTTGTTTGAGACAATTCCTTTATATTAATGTTTTTAAAGTGTGCATTATTTCAAAAAACACCAACCCTTCTACCTATATCCTCATGGATTTAACATTTCCCAATATACCTATTTTCGGAAATTGTTTTTTAATTTCTGCTATATACAGAAATTGTCCCACATATTTTATTATAAGGGAGCCGAGAACCGAATCACATTTCTATGTGGGATAGTGTATTGTAGCTCTGAAAACAATCATGACCATAAATCTTCCAATATGATGATCCAGGCCATCCAATCAATAATCATATGCATTTTCTTCTCTAACAAGCTGTTGAGGACTCCAGTTTACCAGAATATCTAATTTATGCCGACTGAAGCTTGTTTTGAGGCTCTTCTTCATTACTTTATTATTCTAATGATCAGAATATTAACCAAATAAGATGAAACTTTTTTCATCATATAATAAATATCAAACCAAATTATTTCAGTGAGTTGATTATGAGATGTTATTTTGTGACAGTGATGGTTTTCAGAATGATTCTTGATCACAAGAATCTCTTTAGAAAAATTTTAATAGATATCTGTGATTCTCAAAGGTTCTGAGATGATGTATTCTCCCTATAAATACATCATCCAATCACATTTTAATTTTTTTCTTATCTCTCATCTGAGACTTCATTTCACATCTAACATACGTATTGAGAGAGAAATATATCTGACATATTGGTTTTTGTTTTCCATAAAGGTTCCATGAATTTGTGTTGTTCATCCACATTTTCAGTTCATGTGATTTTTCTAAAAATTAGTTACATGATTTAGTTTTTACTTGTGGAGAATAATAAGAACTCGTGTATTCTTTTATGTATATGAGAAGAAACATTATTCCATGAGTGTTGATATTTTCTTAACACACTTTAATTTCTTCCTGAAGATCTGGTCTGCGAAGAAATTTGATAGTGTTGCAAGGGTATCCTTCATCGTCTATGAAGTACACTAATATCCCAAATGCCAATTTATTTTAATTTACTATTATTTGAGAAGTTGAATGATACATCGTATTGAGAAGGCTATGTAAACTATTATGTAATGAAGATTAGTGTTCACATGACTCATCTTGCTTATACTATTACATGAAGAGTATAAAAAATATTCATTTATTGATATCCATGCATAATGGAAGCTAGATGATTGAACAACACTTTACATGTTATTTTTTTCAATTAAAAATTGAAGGTTGTGGGTTAAAATATTTTATTTTGAGTTGATCCGTGCATGTTTATGATTTGAGAAAGAATAGTATCACGTGATTTTAGAAGAACTCATACACTTCATTGTGAATTTGTTTTGTGTGAATCATAATTGTATAGAGTGTTTGTATTCAAGTGAATAATTTGATAAGTAACATCAGACATACTGGTTTTTTAGTACATGCATGGTTCATTTCATATGTAAATGTACTTTCACATTGAATAGTGGATAGTATGTGCATACAATTTGATTGAATGAAAAAAAAGTTAAATAGTCTATCGCACATAATCTTAATCAAATTATTTCCATGATACATGTAATCTACATGCATGTGAGAACATGCATGCATAAGTATATTTGATTTGTGTAAATTGTGAAAGAAAGTGTGGTAGTGTTTGTATACATTGTTCCCTTGTGTGAATTATTTGAAAGTTTCACTCATACACATTTGGATTTGTAAAAACTAGGCTAAAGAATTCTAGGAATAAGATCACACAATATATTTGGTTTTCATAAAGATGTAAACATTGTGTATTTGTAAAAATAAGATCAAAATAACACACAATGTTGTGAATTTGTTATTCCATAATGAATAGAAATAAATAGTTTGTATAATTACATGCATTAAATATTTTTATGTCATGATGGGAACTACATTCATGGAGAACACATGATATTGATGTGTGTAATAATTGAGTTGAGTTGAAGCAACATTTTTTAGTGAATCAAAGAATAAGGAAACTTTCACCTTATTGATATATCTTTAGTTGTTCATTCTATTACTATAGTGAGTTGAATTAGAAGTGTTATTTTATATAATTCAATAGTGTTTACATATTCAACTTTCATAATGTTTTGTTTATTATATTCAGTTGTAGTCTAAGAGTTTCAATTAAAGTGAGTAAGTGATGAATCAGATTATACTCAGTGTCTCTAAGTGGAAGATATGTTTTGCGTTTTCATGGTAGCTTGAAATTCTTGAAATCATTATCATTTTTTTAGTGTTGTATCTATTAAACACTAGTGGGATATCAATATAGAGAACATGGGTGGGATTCCATTATAATTTTGCAAAAGATTCACATCTAGACACAATGGTTTCTAGGTGATACCTGACCAACCCACTTATAATTAGTGATTCATTCATGTTGGATAATTTGTGTTTGGGATTATCCCAAACACAGCAAGGACATAGTCACCCACATTGGGGGAGAACATTGTAAAAATACTGTGTTTTTTTATTCATTTAATTTAGTGTTGTATATAGTATAATTGTGCATGATAACAAGGAAGATTGATTCACTATAACAAGTGTAGAGGTTCAAATATAAAAATGTGTAGGGGAAAAGAAAAGAAAATTGGAAAAAAAACATGTATACAATAATTCACCCCCCCCCCCTCTTAGTGTACCTATATGATCCACTGGGACATTAATTGGTATGAGAACATAGGTTACACCTCTGATTGAATCTATCTTATTGTACTAATTGTTTGTACAAGAATTATGTGAAGTGTATATTTTAATTTAAAGAATTAATAGAGTTGTCTCATATGAATAATTTAGTTCATATCTTTGTCACTCCCAAAAATTATTTTTCTACAAAAACCATGAAGAACATGCAGAAGAAAGAGGCAAGAATGTTGAAAATGAATTTGAATAAGAAAGAGGATACATCACAAACTAAATATAGTCATAATTGCTGTCTATCGATAGTGTTTGTTAAATTAGTTGATAAAGTCCCTTATGATTATTATGGTTCAGGTGGTTATTAATAATTATTTATTGAATCAATTAGTGATTTTATTCATAAATAAAAAAATTATTTTAAGAATTTTCATTCTAAGGTTGTCACTTAAATGTTTGTTTTTATCGAGGGTCTATGTGATCAAAAGTCACACCATGAAAAGGAAGTTGATGATTGGAGAAGGCTTTGGAAAATAAGTTTCAAAGGTTTAAACTTCTCTCGCTAATTATTGATTCTAAATATGACACTATTTCACTTCACAATGAGCATTTATCCTATGTTGAAGAATAATTGCAATGAAATGTATATGAGAATCTTTTCTTATAAAAAATTTATTTGATATTTTTTTATATTATATGCTTTTATTTTTTTTTATTTGCTAAAATATAATTTTTTATTAAATATTATTGTAGTTCTATTTCATTCGTTAAAAATAAAATATTCATTATCTACTATTGTGTTGCGTTAAAATAAAGTATTTATTTTTCTAAAACTACTTCAATTTATTATAACCCATAAATGAATCATTATTTATAAAAATAAACTTGTACATTCCACCCATTTTATCATTTCTTATGTCATATTTCTATTAATTTTGTAAGATCCCATATTTTTCAAAGTACACACATATTTGTGTTTTTTCATAGAATCTATTTTATATTGACTATCCGTTGTTATTAAAACATTTTCATTATGTATTATTAAGCGATAAAGATATTTTTTTGGGGAAAATGACTTATTATTTTGTGATATAATTTTTTTTAAATAAATCTGTTTTAGGATTATAATTGTAAACGGTGTTTATGAGAGATTCCTACGAGTTTGGAAGGCTTTAGTGGTAGTTCAAGACTTTTCTATGGAAATAGTGCTTAAAGATGATGACATGAAATTTACGCACCATGTAAATACATTATAAGACATGTAATAGAACCCATGAAGATGAAATGAATGAATTATAGACCATGAAATGATTCATGGAATGAACAGATTACATGCTGCTAATATACATTAAAAATTATATAATGTTATTATAAGGTATAAATCACCTGAAGCAACATGAATCTCAACATACATTATATTTGAGAGTTAGATGATGTGTAATACAATTTGAAGTTATGTATTTCATGGAATGAAAGTCAATAAAGTCCTCAGCATGTATGTTTTAATTATTCATTCACCATCCATCCCCCTCCCTTGAATCCTAGGTAGTTCCAAATAATCTTTTAGTGCTCTTCTCTATTCTAGAGGTCTTGACCAAGTGTCTGATCCTCTATTAGTGTTTTTCTTTAGTTTCCCCTTATCTTCTATTATTCTCTATTTTCAGTGGTGGAAACATTAGACCATTGTTGATTTGGGTGTAGATCACGATCTTTTATAATATGTTTCTTATTTTGATATTATATTCCTTCTTTCTTATTAGCATTTTCCATTAGAAGCAATAAATTGAGTTCCAGATAATGGTTGGTGGTATAAACATAACCCTATGGTCTGTTTGATTGTTATGTATGTACAATAATGTTATTATACTGACACAAGATGTGAAATAATTAATTGAAGGAGTAACAATGATGAATCATGGATTGGATTACTCCTTGGATCCATTTTGATTGAATAATATTGCAATATTGATTGTGGATACCCATTGGGTGAGCAGACCGTAGATAATTAATGAATTGGATAATGTTTTAAAGTGTGTCTAGTATGACACATGATTTTATTTGTCTTCTTGTTATAATCACTTTTTAAACATCTTATAGGATATTGATACGAATTTTGATAATTTCATATATAAATGAATGTGTAGTTTATAGAAAAATATAAATTTCAATTGTTACCCATTGAGGCTAATGATGTGATATTATGATATCCTCATAGTTATGACTTGTTCTTTTTCATACCATACTGATTATATAGAAGGTTTGTCCCATTTTAATGCATTAAATTATTTTATTTTAGGATTATCATAGTTGATTTTGAAATAATTATATAGTGTTATTCCTGGTGATACTGATATTTTTATATATCATACTTTTCCTAGTTGATAATTAAATTCATATATATAGGGATTTTCCAGGAGTATAAAATGATTATACTGAAGGATTTTCATTTTTCTTTGATTATTCCACATTTTATGGTTATGGTTGGAATGGTTTTGCAACATTCATAGAGGAATTCTGGAATGGTGCTAAAGCAGGTTGATTTATGTATTGTAATAATTTGTCATCTAATACACATGTTTATCGCTTTATTGCATGAACTTATTTTCAGACTAGTTTTGTTTAGACACTTTAGTGTCGAACTACTATGTATAAATAACACCCTATTTAGGTCACCATTAGGTACCTTAGTAGATTAATTGGATGCATGTTTTGAGAAGGGAATAAGACCTTGTTACTTATTGTTACATAATTGTTGGACTAGATTTTGGAGAAAGGGCTGATAGGGGGTTTGGGACAAGTTATTTTGAATTTATTTTTTGTTTTCTAGTTCTATTATTTATGTTTTTTTAAAGGTTGCGGCTGAAGCCTCATTTTATTATTATAGAAAAGAAAAGACCTCTTTTAATAGGGTATATGGAGACCCATTACATAGCCCGAAGGCCCAATGTACTTATAGTGCATAACATAGCCTGTAGGCCCAAATTTTTGGCCAAAGGACCATTCTGTGAATAGTAACCTAGCTGCTAGAGTGCCTGCCACTGCTACAGTACCCTATCACCAATATAGTATCCTGCCACTGTTATAGTACCTGCCTATCAATAGTGCCACTACTGCTACAGTACCTCTACAGTTAAGCTACAGTACAGACACTCCATGGTTTTTGAATATAAGAATCATGATTATTGATTTAATTTTTTTACTTTAATTCCTAGTTTTATTTTCCCATTATACACTATAAAGAGTAAATTTTACAAGAATCTTTCAATATTAATTATTATAATAATTTTATCAATATAATTTATGATTGATTAATTAGTGTTGACATTAATGAAGAGAAAAGGGTTTGAATCGACCAATGGGAATGCATTTTTACATGAGGTTTTAATGAAAGGATGATCAACATGGAGGAATGCATTCAGGCTGGGGACAAGATAGTGTATCATTTTGAACATCTTATAATGAATGATAAAGATAAATATGTTACCACACTAAATTAGGATATTTATAGGGTGGTTTAATTTAATATTTCTTGTCTTTTCTTTAATTAATTTCTCAGATCATTTTTTAGTTTACTCTTATTTTTTTGACTTTGTTTGTTTTCCCACTATTTCATCAAAAGTACATTGTGAAGAAATATTTAATTTTCAATTCAGTTTTTCCAATATTAGGGAAGGGACATTGTTTTCAGTATTCCTTTAATGCCTGATATGACAAGAGAGTTTTATGTGTGGCATCTGACTATGTTTATTAGTGAGGGATGCCCCCAAGAAGCCATGATTGGGATGAAGTAGGCCCAATTGTTCTTCAAGAACATCGAGACACCCGAAAATAGGAGATTGAATCTTGATGCATTCATGCTTATTGGACCAACCAACATTGGTGGTACATTATAGATTAAGTTGGAAAAAAGAGTAGTTATATAGGAAAGACTTAGTGGAAATTTTTTCCCACTTCTAGCTAGAGATTTTGGGAGGTGATAAGTCTCATGAGTTCTTCCACATGATACAGGAGGACTTGTTCATGAAGGACTACACTGGATGCTTCACTGACATGTATTCCTCTATAAAATCTCTTGTTGCTGATGAAATCTCAAGGGAAATGTGTTTTTAATATGGGATTATCTAAGAGCTCATAGGATAGGAGAAATTTCTTTTCTTTAGCATCTTTTCTGATGTAATGATTTAGAAATCATCATAGAATGCAATCTGAGTGAGGCTCTAAGTAGAATCCATGAAATATCTTTAATGAAAACTAGGATATATTCATATAGTGGAATGGAGTGATGTAATGACAGTTATCTCCTTGTAAATTTTGGGAATCACATTCAAGGTAGTGGGAATCAACCTCAAAGAAATTTTCAGTTATAGGGATATCACTATGGAATGTGTAAAGACTCGTAAAATTCATGGAATTTTTTTTCTTAATTTTATTTGGAATTTTACAAGAGCGCAGCTTCTGACGGCACCTGATTCCGAGGCCCGGTGTGCCCGGAATCAATTTTCAAAGTTTGGCTTGGGTACGTTCAGTGAACGAACGAGCGGAAATTTCTAACTTTTGAACCGGTGCCCGGAATCGAATTCTTAGGGCACCGATGGAACCGCAGCACCTGTAATTTCTTAGGAACTCTTGTTCCGGAGTTGCGTTTACACGAGTGTTGATAATAATAATTGTGGAAGTTTATTTTATAATTACACTACAATTTTTATTATTTTACTCTAAGTGTAAGTTCTTGATAGAAGTTGGGTAACCACCCAACCTCCCATGGGAGGTTATGAGGGTGGTGGGGCCCACACGAACCCCACACCTTTATATCCTCTAAAACCCCCTCAACTCCCACTTTAATTATGTTAACGTAAGTTATAACCTATGACTTAAATGTAATGAGTTAAATGAGGTGAGTTGTGTGTGGTTATTGAATTTAAAACTCTTGAAATTCAATTGTATTGTTGTGTTAATAAAATAAGAAAGATTCTTAATTTTTTTTAGAGTTTTGTCTCCTTGAGAGAGTTGGGAAAGCATCTTCTTCTTCTTCATCTTCTTCATCCTCGACGAAGAACGCGAAGAACACCGTTCTTCAACGAAGAACTTCTCCACCGAAGAACACGGTTCTTCCGCGACGCCGTATCCGCGACGCGATGTTCTTCTTCCATGTCTTCTCTTCCGCGACGGTTTTCCGCGATGGAATCGCCGTCAACGACTTCGAATCCTCGATTCATGACGTCGACATTATCCCGCGATGCCCGACCTCCACGACGCTCGTCTTCCGCGGCTCATTGACGAACATCGTTCCTGAACCGAGGTAGGGGATTATTGTTATTTTATAAAATTAATTCCGTTCTTGATTCTAGCATGTCGAACTTTGTGGTTAATCGACTAAATGTTATCGTTTAAGGAGAGGGGGTCGGACCGCACAAACACGGCCTAACCCCCTCCTATGTTCATGTTTGATTCTTTGCGGATGGAACGGGATGGCGTGGTGTCGTCGCACCACGCGGAAATCACACGGCAAGTATTGCGCGACGCTATAGAGCTGCGCCGTGGAAAGAAGTTAAGAACGCGACGCTGTCGCGCCGCGTCGAAAGAAATCGAAGGCGCCGCAGCCAGAGCGGGGCCACGGCGGAGGGGCGCGGTGCCGTCGCACCGCGCCGAACGACAAGGGCCGCGGCGGAGCATGGTGACCGGTGGCCAGCCGGGCCGCCGGTGTCGGATCTGGAAAGGGACCGGCCACCACCGGTCCTGTTGAGAAGGAACCGGCCAGCCAAGTCGGGCCGGCTGGAAGGGGGAAAGTCGGGGGCAGGCGCCCCCACTTTTTTCAATCAGCTCGGCCGAAGCCGAGCTGGCAGCGCGCTGGGAACGCTGCCCCTAGCCGGGCCGCGCCGGGACGGGTCGACCCGGTTCGGGCCGACCGGGGGGGTCTCGGGCCGGGACGGGCCGGGCCCGAAACCCCCGTTATCAGACTATTTGGGTTCAAATGCCCATAACTCAGGCTACGGACCTCCAAACGACGCGCTGTCAGCAGCGATGCGATCCTTGGCTCGAGACGGCCGTTTCGGTATATCACACTCAAGGTTTCGGAATACTTTGAGTTCGGCCGGGTTGGTTCGTACACGAAATCAACCGGGCCCTCGGAGCCGAAACGCTCATATCTTGAGCTACGGACGTCAAATTGACGTGTCGTCAACTTTGTTGTGTTCCTCTTAGTGAGACAAGACTATTGGCATACCCCGCCTGAGGTTTGGACACAGGTGGAGTACAGTCGGGTTGGTTTTGCCTTAAAAACCAACCGGGCCCCTGGAACGAAAAGGCCAATAACTCTCAGACCGGGCGTCCTATTGACGCGCCGTCTGCGACGTTGAGTTCCTGTTGTCGATACAGAACATTTGGATACATCAACTTTGGACTTTGTGACAGTTGATGTAGCAGCCTCTCGGCTCGTGGAGCAGACCCTCCCGAACGAGCTTGATGTGTGAGGGAACCCTAGAGCTGGCTGCGACTGCTACTGTGACGACGACGACTGTACAGAGATCCTCAGTGGAATCAACTGCGACGATGATGAAAATGGTACGAGAATCCTCCGTGTTTTCGGTAGTGATTACTATGGTACATCTTGGGGTAAATCAACTCCGGACTACATGTCTGTTGATGCATCGACCTCTTAGCTCGTGGAGTGGACCCTCCCGGAACGAGCATGCTATGTGCGGAAACCCTATAGCCGGTTGAGAGTTGACGACTGCTGATTGAATGACTCGGTGTGTTACGGATAGCACAGGGGAGCTCTTGGATGAAGCGGAAGACCCACGACAGAGGTGCGCTTGGTTGTAGCGGCAAAGGGGAGTGCTTGGTTGTAGCGGCAGACCCACGACAGAGGTGCGCTTGGTTGTAGCGGAACAGGGGAGCGCTTGGTTGTAGCGGCAGAACCACGACAGAGGTGCGCTTGGTTGTAGCGGAACAGGGGAGGGCTTGGTTGTAGCGGCAGACCCACGACAGAGGTGCGCTTGGTTGTAGCAGCACAGGGGAGCGCTTGGTTGTAGCGGCAGACCCACGACGGAGGAGCGCTTGGTTGTAGCGGCACGGGGGAGCGCTTGGTTGTAGCAGCAGGCCCACAGTACCTGATAGGTGGAGTACTACAGCAGTCCAAGGTATGAGGGAAGCGCTTGGTTGTAGTGGCATAACCACTATACTTGATGGAGAAGGAGTTTTCCAATAGATTTGGGTTCAACATCATGATCGATCTTGTATGGGTCATTGCAAGGGTTAGTACCTACAGATCCTTTGTGGGTCTGACGGCTTAGATGAATCAGTGGCAACATCTGATCGTCTTTAACATCTTACGAAGAAGTACCTGTGTGAGCTGAATCCTGTTTGCTTTCCTGTGTGGATTGTGTTATGCTATCCTGTGTGGATTATGTTTTTCTTTCCTGTGTGGAATACATTTACTTTCTTGTGTGGACTGAGTTGTACTTGGGCTCGGAGGTTGGATCGTATTGGAATTGAAGACTTAGGTATATGTATGGGAATATACCTAAGAAGTGTCGGTTGTTAACTCGTGATTGTATCTTTCCTTTGTGGTTTATCCTTTGTGTATTTTGGGAGACCTTCGGGGGTCTCGGGGTCCCTACTGAGTAGCTTATACTCACCCCTGCACGGGCTATGCCCGCACTACATTATGTTGGTTGCAGATGACGGACAGCGTTGATCGTTTTTGAGGCTTGCAGAGCAGGATGGTACCTGGAGGTGGGCCACTGGGCGGGACGTACTTGGAGCGGACGGTGGGACCCGAGGAGTAGTGGAGCTATCTGTACCCACCCTTCAGGTGGGATTTCCAGTGGATAGCTCGGCGTAGCAGCTTTTACTTTTCAGTTGTTGTTTTCCCTTTCGAGTTGTACTTTACTTTCAGTTTGGGTTTGTATACTGGCCCATTTACTTTTCCGCACTTACTGTTGTATCCGCTTTTTATTTAGTGTTTCTTTTCCACTTGTTTACTCTGAGGTGCTTGTTTACTTTACAAAGGCAATGCCTTCCCTTTTTACCGGGATTTACGCCTTGGTGCTAGTCGCCAGCCCCTGGCCTATGGAAGGCGGGCTTGGGGTAGTCACGGTAAGGGCCCCAAGGACGGGTCGTGACAAATTGGTATAAGAGGAGTTCTGTTCTACCGCGAACTCTGATCTTTTCTATGTGAAGCAATAGTGTTTAGCATATTGAGTGTGGTTATCCGCCCAGGGAGTCCAGTGTTGGTGTGGCGGCCGATGTATCCATACACCAGGAACCTGACATCTGATTTCCGACTTAATGCACGAAAACATTGATTGCATGTGTGTTCAAGTTTTCTTTGTGATTACTTGTGTCAGCTCACCAGGTATACAGTTCTGAACATGGCGCACCTGTTTCTTTTCAGGATGGCCCCACGATGGCAGCTAGCTAGGGTTCTGAGAGTCGAGTGTGATGACAGCCCACCGAGCGACAAGGCCTCGGTGTAGGGCTCCTTGTCAGTAGAGGCACCGGTGGTACCTTTACCTGCCGAGCCACCGATGCTACGAGCCCCAGCCGCTGACGATGCACGTCGCCTCAGTGCACTGCATGAGTTCCAGTGCCAGTGACCGCCCAGGTTCCTGCGGGGAGACAGACCCCCAGGCAGCCGAGGACTGGGTGGAGGTAGTAGTGAGAATTTTTTGGTTAGTGAGGACAACGGCAGACCTCATGGTGATCCTCGCAGCGAGCCAACTGCACGCGGAAGCGGGCCGATGGAGGATCTTGATGCTCCAGGTGCATGATGAGGAATCTCTACTTTGGATAGACTTTGAGAGCCTCTTCCGCTCGGAGTTCATCCCATCCACCCTCCGTGCGGTGCGCATTCAGGAGCTTCTTCAGCTGCGGCAGGGCAGCATGACAGTCTCTCAGTACTCTGCGAGATTTACCGATCTCTCACGTTACTCGACCGACATGGTACGGGACCCATTCTTCCGGGCCCGGACCTTTGAGCAGGGTTTGAGACTTGAGATCAGGGCTTCAATGATCTCCCTCAACATTCTGACGCAGGCAGAGGTGTTGGAGAGAGCCCTTTTAGTAGAGAGTTTCCTCACCGAGCAGGCACCAGTAGCAGGACCCTCCGCAGGACGGCCCGTAGCAGGGTCTTCTGCAGCTTCCAGTCGACAGGTGACGCAGAGGTCCAAGAGGACTAGACCTACAGGTGGTTGACAGTATGACTCTGGATTGGTTGTACGAGACACTCGGGGTGGACAACGACTTTCCATGAGAGGGAAGTGTTACTCCTGCGGCAGGATTTGTGACATGGCTCGTGACTGTCCGACCCGCCATACGGATGACCAGTAGAAGAACGAAGGATCCCCCAGGCATAGGCAGAGGTTTGACCAGGGTGGTCCGTAGGGTGTAGGAGGACGAGGCAGAGGAGCTGGCCGAGTAGTAGATGGTGGGCGACACATCGAGGTGTTGCCACCACCACCACCACCGGGAGGTCCGCCCCGACCGCAGGGAGTTGGTGGACATGGGAGAGCTCAGCTTCAGGCAGCTGAGGCCTTCGATCATGGAGCTCTGGGAGTAAATGGACAGGAGCAGAACTAGTGGATACGTCTTTTGTACTTCTAGTTCCTTGTTTCTATTATGTAGTGTCTTTGTAATATGAGTTGCAATAATAACAGACGCATACCTTTGTGATGTTTTCATTCCTGTCCTCTTTTGTGTTGTTACTATGAGGTTCCAGTTTTGACTGTTGACTTGACCCTCACTTGTGAGACATCTACTGGAGGAGACCCAGTTACCACACACTGAAGCTGACTGTGTGACTCAAACCTTGGAGGTGAGAGTAACGGTTGGATCTCTTTGTAGTAGCGTCGAGGCCTTACGACGTCATCCTTGGTATGGATTAGTATCATCCATATCGGGATTGACTGTATTAGGCAATGAACGTGGTTCTTCCAAGGGATGAGACCAGATTTCTCTTATCGGAAAAGAAGAAATCATAGCAGCTCTTGTGGGACCAGAGGTGGTCCAGGCCACGATAGAGAAGGTCGAGGTCATCCAGGAGCGGATGAAGACAGCTCAGAGCCGACAGAATTCTTTCACTGACAGGAGGCGGAGGCCACTAGAGTTCGAGGATGGTGACCACATCTTCTTGAGTGTCTCACCTCAACGTGGATTACGGAGATTTGGCCGAGGAGGAAAATTATCTCTGCGCTTCATCAGACCCTTCCAGGTCCTCAGCAGGATTGGCGAGGTGGCTTATCATCTGGCTCTACCACCTCAGTTGCACCGGGTGCATGACATCTTCCACGTATCTCAGCCGAGGAGATACGTGCATGACCCGACGCAAATCTTTGACAATGGGGAGATTGACGTTGACGATGGGGTGACTTTTACGGAGGTCACGGTGGAGATCGAGGATCGACAGGAGTGGGTCGTACGTGGATGGTCGATTCCCCTAGTGCGCATCATATGGAAGCACGGGAACCTCCAAGAGAGCACTTGGGAGCGGGAGGCTCAGATGCGTACTCAGTACCCTCATTTATTTCCCTAGTTTTGATGTATCTTTACAGGGACGTAAAGCCCTGAGGTGGGAGTAATGTAAAGACCCGTAAAATTCAACGGAAATTTTGTCTTAATTTTCTTTGGAATTTTACAAGAGCACAGTTTCTGACGGAACCTGATTCCGAGGCCCGGTGTGCCCGAAATAAATTTTCGACGCTTGGCTTGGGTATGTTCAGTGAACGAACGAGCGGGAATTTTTAACTTTTGAACTGGTTTCCGGAATCGAATTCCGAGGGCACCGATGGAACCGAAACACCGGTAATTGCTTAGGAACTCCAGTTCCGGAGTTGCGTTTACATGAGTGTTGATAATAAAAATTGTAGAAGTTTATTTTATAATTACAGTACAATTTTTGTTATTTTACTCTAAGTGTATGTTCTTGATGGAAGTTGGGTAACCACCCAACCTCCCATGGGAGGTTATGAGGGTGGTGGGGCCCACACGAACCCCACCCCTTCATATCCTCTAAAACCCCCTCAACTCCCACTTTAATTATGTTAACTTAAGTTATAACCTATGACTTAAATGTAATGAGTTAAATGATGTGAGTTGTGTGAGGTTATTGAATTTAAAACTCTTGAAATTCAATTGTGTTGTTGTGTTAATAAAATAAGAAAGAGTCTTATTTTATTTTTGTTAGAGTTTTGTCTCCTTGAGAGAGTTGGGAAAGCATCTTCTTCTTCTTCATCTTCTTCAACCTCGACGAAGAACGTGAAGAACACCATTCTTCAACGAAGAAATTCTCCGCCGAAGAACACGGTTCTTCCGCGACGCCGTATCCGCGACGCGACGTTCTTCTTCCGCGTCATCTCTTCCGCGACAGTTTTCCGCGACGGAATCGCGGTCAACGACTTCGAATCCTCGCTTCGCGACGTCGATGTTCTCCCGCGACGCCCGACCTCTACGACGCTCGTCTTCCGCGGCTCGTTGACGAACACTGTGCCTGAACCGAGGTAGGGGATTATTGTTATTTTATAAAATTTATTCCATTCTTGATTATAGCATGTCAAACTTCGTGGTTAATCGACTAAATTTTATCGTTTAACGAGAGGGGTCTGGACTGCACAAACACGGCCTAACCCCCTCATATGTTCATGTTTGATTCTTTGCGGATGGAACAGGATGGCGTGGTGCCGTCGCACCACGCGGAAATCACACGGAAACTATTGCGCGGCGCTGTCGCGTCGCGCCATGTAAAGAAGATAAGAACACGACGTCATCGCGCCGCGTCGAAAGAAATCGAAGGCGCCGCGGCCGGAGCGGGGCCGCGGCGGAGGGGCGCGGTGCCATCGCACTGCGCCGAACGACAAGGGCCACAGCCGGTTCCGGGCCGCGGCGGGGCATGGTGACTGGCGGCCAGCCGGGCCACCGGTGTCGGAGCCGGAAAGGGACCAGCCACCGCTGGTCCCGTTGAGAAGGAACCGGCCGGCCAGGTCGGGCCGGCTGGAAGGGGGAAAGCCGGGGGGATTTAATTCCCTCGGCCAGCTGCAAATGGCCCCCCATTATGAGGGGGGGGGGGGTGCCCCCACTTTTTTCAATCAGCTTGGCTGATGCCAAGCTGGCAGCGCGCTGGGCATGCTGTCCCCAGCCGGGCCGGGCCAGGACACACCGGGCCGGGACGGCCCAGGCCCGAAACCCCCGTTATCGGACTATTTGGGTTCAAATGCCCATAACATGGGCTACGGACCTCCAAACGACGCGCCGTCAATGGCGATGCGATCCTTGGATCGAGACGGTCGTTTTGGTATATCGCACTCAAGGTTTCGGAATACTTTGTGTTCGGCCGGGTTGGTTCGTACTCAAAACCAACCGGGCCCTCGGAGCGGAAACACTCATATCTTGAGCTACGGACGTCTGATTGACGTGTCGTCAACTTTGTTATGTTCCTCTTAGTGAGACGGATCATTTCGCATACTTTGCTCGAGGTTTGGATGCAGGTGGAGTACGGTTGGGTTGGTTTTGCCTTAAAAACCAACCAGGCCCCTGGAACGAAAAAGCCAATAACTCTCAGACCGAGCGTCCTATTGACGCGCCGTCTACGACGTTGAGTTCCTGTTGTCGATACGGAACTTTTGGATACATCAACACTGGAATTTGTGACAGTTGATGTATCAGGCTCTCGGCTCCTGGATCGGACCCTCCAGAACGAGCTTGTTGTGTGCGGGAACCCAAGAGCTGGCTGCGACTGCTACTGTGACGACGACGACTGTACAGAGATCCTCAGTGGAATCGACTGCGACGATGATGAAAACGGTACAGGAATCCTCCGTGTTTTCGGCAGTTATTACTAAGGTACATCTTGGGGTACATCAACTCTGGACTACATGTCAGTTGATGCATCGACCTCTTAGCTCGTGGAGTGGACCCTCCCGGAACGAGCATGCTGTGTGCGGAAACACTAGAGCCGGTTGAGACTTGACGACTGCTGATCGAACGACTCGGTGTGTTACGGATAGCACAGGGGAGCACTTGGTTGAAGCGGAAGACCCATGACAGAGGTGCGCTTGGTTGTAGCGGCACAGGGGAGCGCTTGGTTGTAACGGCAGACCCTCGACAGAGGTGCGCTTGGTTGTAGCGGCACAGGGGAGCGCTTGGTTGTAGCGGTAGACCCACGACAGAGGTGCACTTGGTTGTAGCGGCACAAGGGAGTGCTTGGTTGTAGCGGTAGACCCACGACAGAGGTGCGCTTGGTTGTAGCGGCACAGGGGAGCGCTTGGTTGTAGCGGCAGAACCACGACGGAGGATCGCTTGGTTATAGCGGCACGAGGGAGCGCTTGGTTGTAGCAGCAGGCCCACAGTACCCGTTAGGTGGAGTACTACAGCAGTCCAAGGTATGAGGGAAGCGCTTGGTTGTAGCGGCATAACCACTGTACTTGATGGAGAAGGAGTTTCCCAATAGCTTTGGGTTCAACTTCATGATCGATCCTGTATGGGTCATTGCAAGGGTTAGTACCTACAGATCCTTTGTGGGTCTGACGTCTTAGATGAATCAGTGGCTACATCTGATCATCTCTAACGTATTACGAAGAAGTACCTGTGTGAGCTGAATCCTGTTTGCTTTTCTGGGTGGATTGTGTTGTGCTATCCTGTGTGGATTACGTTTTGCTTTCCTGTGTGGAATATGTTTACTTTCTTGTGTGTACTGAGTTGTACTTGGGCTCGGAGGTTGGAGCGTATTGGAATTGATGACTTAGGTATATGTATGGGCATATACCTAAGCAGTGTCGGTTGTTATTTCGTGATTGTATCTTTCCTTTGTGGATTTTGGGAGACCTTCGGGGGTCTCGGGCTCCCTACTGAGTAGCTTATACTCACCCCTGCACGGGCTATGCCCACACTACATTGTGTTGGTTGCAGATGACGGACAGCGTTGATCGTGGTTAAGGCTTGCAGAGCAGGACGATACCTGGAGGTGGACCACTGGGCGGGACGTACTCGGAGCGGACGGCGGGACCCGAGGAGTAGTGGAGCTATTTGTACCCACCCTTCGGGTGGGATTTCCAGTGGACAGCTCAGCGTAGCAGCTTTTACTTTTCAGTTGCTGTTTTCCCTTTCGAGTTATACTTTACATTCAGTTTGGGTTTGTATACTGGGCCATTTACTTTTCCGCACTTACTGTTGTATCAGCTTTTTATTTAGTGTTTACTTTTTCGCTTGTTTACTGTAAGGTGCTTGTTTACTTTACAAAGGCAATGTCTTCCCTTTTTACCGTGATTTACGCCTTGGTGCTAGTCGCCAGCCCCTGGCCTATGGAAGGCGGGCTTGGGGTAGTCACGGTACGGGCCCCGAGGATGGGTCGTGACAGAATATTGGTCCATAAATGACATTAGTGTACATACCCCAATTTAAAGATCCATTCTTCTGGTAGGATGTGTCATATATAGACATTTTGTAGGATCTTCTCATAGTTGATAAGTGTTAGGGTATTTGGATAGGTACAATATTCTATGAATAACTTGGATACTCATAATCATACAATTATCTAGAGTTACATAGGAGTTCTGGTCAAAATAGTGGATATGGTTCCATATTGTAGGAGAATCAGTACTTGGTTGATCAAATAAGTTAAGGGAGTCAGACTATATCCCATCAAAAAGAGGCTAGTCTGCTATACGATATGTAGATAACTTTTGCAAGTGTGGATTCATGAACTTCGGCCATCATAGGCACAAATCTTGTATCATCTACTCTTTCTTGTGATATTTTGATACAAGAGAAACATATTCCTTTTTATCATCACTTTTTAAAAATGGGTTGTGATTGGATTGAAACATCTTAGATGTTGTTTTGTCCATCGATACACCATTGGGAGTTTTTTAGATAATTACAAACATTTCAAGGTGTGTTCGTAAGAAATTAGTGACTAGTGTTTCTTTTGGGAACCATTCATGCTGAAAATGATTGGTTTCAACATTATTCATTATATAAACAGGCTAGTATATACCAGGATCATGTTGAATGTTATTAAATCAGAGGTCCCTTTCTATCACTAAAAGTAGATTGTAATTCATATCAGGGTGTGTGAGATATTTAGGCTAGTTTTTTAGGATTAATTAAGTAAAAATTTTAGTGTCTCATGGATCATATCATAAGTAATTATTTAGATGATGGTGTAATTCAACAGGATACTTTTCCACTATTAATAGACGATTTTAAAGATATCTTTACTAATGAGTACCTCTAGAGTAAGGGGCTAAGTTCATTATCAAGTTTTTTTAGGAGACGATCAAATATCTACTCCACCTTATAGAATGGTACCATAAAATATTCAAGAGTTGAATGTTCCATTGGAATATATTTAAGATAAAGGTTACATATGGCCTAGTATATCACCCTGGGGTTCTCCATCCCATTTGTTCAATAAGGTTGATGGGACTTTTTGTTAATGTGTGGATTAATAGATATATAACCAAATGATGGTAAAAAAGTTTTCCCTTTATACTTATTAATGATTTATTCGCCTAGATTAAAGGTTCTATGATATTCCCCAATATAAATTTGAGACCAAGACACAACTATTTGAGGGTGAAACCATTATAAATAACCCATAATTCTTTTAAAAGTAGGTAATGATTGTTTGTTTCCTTAGAGATGTGACTAGGTTCGATGAATGCATAAGAGGTATTCATGGACTTGATGAATTATATATTTGATCCTTTCTTGGATCAATTTTTGGTATTTTTTTGATGAAATCATGGTGTTCCCCCAGTTAGTAGATGATCATCCACAATATCTTGACATTATCTTGAGTATATTAAGAAAGCATTGGATTTATTCCAAACAAACCAAGTGTAGTTTCTGGTTTTATAAAGTGAACTTAATTAGTTATTGAATCAAATAGTTTGGAGTGCCAATAGAACAAGGGAATGTTGTAGTCATGGTATCTTGGTAGTTACCCAATAATGTTTTTAAGATTCAAAGTTTTCTAGGTTTAACTTGTTATTATAGATGCTTTATCTAGGATATATCTCGTTTGGTACCACCGATTTCCTGGATGATTAAGAAAACTATGTTATTTTTTTGGTTGGATGATTTCAAGATATATTTTTAGGTTATAATGAACATTGTATCCTCAAAACCTATTCTCACATTACCTGTTCTAGGTAAGGAATATACCGTGTACTGTGAAACATTCAAATCCGAACATGAATCTATTCTATTGCATGTGGATTGAGTTGTTGTATATGGATCCATACGAATGGGAACACATGAGAGGAATTATCCTACTCATGATCTGGAGTTGGAAGTGGGTGTATATTACCTAAGATGCTACAAAAACTAACTTTTTGGAGAGAGTTTTATGGTGTACATAGACCAGAAGATCCTCAGGTACAACTTTTCTTAGTGAGACCTCTACCTTTAATATAGGAGGTGATTTGAGCATCTAAAGTCTTTAAACTTTGAGTTGAATTACAAACTGATTAAAGGAAGTGTCATTTATGATGGATTGAAAAGAAAATATAGAAAATAAGGTAGTTTATGATTCTTTTAATGAGTGGTGGATGATTTTACTCTTGGTAGACATGTTTCTATATGTTCAAGAGTCCTAGAGATGTTTAGTTTTGACATCGACATATGTTATACCCATTCTTTTACATCAGAGCAAGGAAATTAAGTTTTTTTATTTGGAAGGCTTAGCTTTGAAAGAAAATTTGTATGGTGGGTAACCAGTATTAGGATGGTCTCTTTGAAGTAGTAATTTTATTTTATTTCCATGGATGAGTATGGGTTCTTATGGGATTTATCAATGTGATGTTTAGAGTTTTTCATGCTTCTTGATAGAAGAAACATCATGGTCTGAAAAATATGTATCTTTTTCTTTATAGATAGTACTATGGTTCTTAAATTAAGATGGAGGTTACAAGATTCATTGTGAAAATGATTCACCTTTCAATGGGTGAAATCCAAGGATCAGAGGCTCACTAGACTATTTCAGCCTATTCCCATTACGGAGTGGAAATGGGATGATGTCACTATGGATTTTGTGACTAGATTACCCTGACTAACTCTCAAGAATGGTTTATTATGGGTGATCATGGATAAACTACTGAATCTATAACAATTCTTCCATATTAGGGATACCTTCACCGTTGATGATTTGGGTAGTCATTATATGAAATAGGTCATTCTGGTGTTCTAGGGAGTATCAATTCATATAGATATCCTTGTTTTACATTGTGGTTCTGGAATGGTCTTCTGAAGCCTCTCGGATCATAAATTCTATTGAGCACAACTTATCATCCTGAATATAATTGGAGACTTAATAGGACTATTTAGATTTCGGTTGATATGTTATGAGTATTTGTTTGGGATTTATATGGTTCATAGGAGTGGATATATAGAACTCATGGTGTTTTCATATAATAAATGATTCGAGGCTTTGACCTAGATAGAATGTTTTTATTCAAATTATGTTAGTTAATGTCATTCACCTATTTATTGGTAGGATACATGGGATTTAGATATTGTTGGAACTATTCTCATGCAAGAGAAAACTGAGAGGGTCCATTTAACCAGGAAGCATTTGTTGAGATTGCAGACCATGCAATATATTATGATGACAATCAGAGAAGACCTATAGATTTTGAGGGTTTTCATCCACTTTTCAATCAGGTTTCACCTAGGATGGGGAAATATTGTATCCAAAAATAAAAAATATAGTACCTAGATTTTTCTGGCCATTTGAGATAGTGGAATGGTTTGATCTAGTTGCATAATGACAGTCCTTCTATAGATTTATAGTTCCATGGCTGGCATTTTTCACATTTCACTACTTAAAATATATCAACATTACCCTAATCATATAGATGACGTTGATGACTTTACGATTTTTGTAGATTCATCCTATGAGGTGAATCCAATATGTATTTTGGAATTTATTGAGATCTATCTTTGGGGTAGGACTATACCTCTTGTTCAAGTTCAGTGGAGACATGGGGATGTTTGATAGGATGACTGGGAGAGGGATTTTGATATATGAGCATAATGGGCAATGTTGTTCATAGATACCACCTAGTTATTGTTGGAGATAATCAGGGATAGGGTTTTATAGGGTGGGGATGTTTTAAGATCCTTTCTTTTCCCAGGTACATCCCTCTTTGAATTTTTCCCCAAATATCTGTCGTTTGGAATTTTAATTTTTTTGGGTTGAGTCTCATTCATAAATGGAGATATTGTTTGTTGAAAATACCATAATTTTTTGGTGATGTATGTTTGTTTGAATTAATGGAGTCCATGTATAAATGTTAAAAGGGTTATTATTTGGGATTCTCATGAGTTTGTAAGGATTTAAGGGTGGTTTCGGCCTTTTATTTGGAAACTGGGCTTAAATCATCCTATATGACATTTACACACTGTGTAAATTCAATACATGACATGTAAGTACGACTAGGTAGATTACATGAATGAAATAGAGGGGATGGACTGATTCATGGTGTGAAATAAATACACTCCTTGAATCAACATTACATGGCGTATAATATTTAGTCATAGATAAATTCACTCATGGAGATCTAAATCTCATTGTACCTCTTAATCAATAATTACATGTGTAATACAATTTCACATCATGTATTTCATGGTCTCGGTGGTTTAAAAGCTGAAATCACATATGATTTATTTATTCATCAGTCATGATGCCCCATACCATAGACCGTAGGATATTCTAGGTCAGTTTGGAGTTATTTTATCATTTCCAAACAGCTCAACCAGGTGTCTAATATCAGAATAGTAGTTTGGATTAGGATTTCTATGGTTTTATTTTTCTCTAGTTGTGGCCACAGAAAATATTGATCACATTTTGTTTTGGTGTTGGTGTAGATATTTTTTATCTAGGTCTAATCTTGATATCTTTTTCACTATCATTCTTATTTTCATTTTAAGTTAGAACCATTATGTAGATTTCTAGATAAAGGTAGGTGGTATAAATCTAGCACTATAGTTCATTTAATTATTATGTTTGTATAATATTGAAATTTGATTAACACAACTTCTTCATTAATTAATTGAAAAAGAAATGATGATAAATCATGGATTGGATAATTCTATATATCTCTTTGGATTCAATGGTATTGTGACATGGCTCATGGATACCCATTGTGTGACCATACCACAGATAAATGATGAACTAGAAAATAATTTAATGTTTTTTTATAAATACATAAAATATAAAGTGAGTTCCTAAAAAAATAGTTTTGGTAATATTATATGTGATATTGATATGACTGTTGATAACATGGTATATAAATGAATTTGTAATTTAATAAAAATAGGAAATTTTCATCATTAACCATTCTGGACTGTGATGTGATATTGTGATTACCATATAATTTTGACATGTTGTATTTTATACTAAAATTATTATATAGAGGTATTATCCTAGTTTAATGATGAAATGTTTATATAGTAGGAATTTCCTTGTAGATGCGGAAATGCTTATATATTGTTCTATGTCTGATGATGCTTAAATTCTTATATTTCATGCCTGGCCTTTTTTTCAGAAATTATTATATATAGTGCTTTACATGGATATAAAAAATCTTACACAATGGGGTTTTTTTTCCAATTGTCTAATTATTATTTTGTGTATAGTTTTGGTTGGCATGGTTATGATACATGCTTGAAGACATTCTAATATGGTGATGAGGCTAGTTGATTTATTTATTGTATGATTTTCTTACATAATATAGTTGTTTGACACTTTATTACACAGAAAAATTATCATATTGGCTATGTTCATACATGGTGGTTTCTGCCTAATGAGTTTTACTCACACCCTATTTAAGAATACATTTTGAAATAGATAATATTACATTAACATAAATTTTGGATAAGTTCAAGGGGCCTTGTTGATTATTATTGAATGTTGGTTGGGATAAACTTTGGAGATGAGGATGATAGAAGGTTCAAGGCCATGTTATTTTGTGTTCATTTTTTTATCAAATTGTAATTTTATATATATTAAGTAAATAATTAATTTAGATAGAATTGATCCAGTCATTATATGATTCATTATAATTATTTTATTGGTTTTTCATTTACATCACAGTTTCATGTTTTTCTGTTTATTATACTAGTTCATTACTCCTTTATATATTATTCTTTGTTATTCTTCTATGTTATAACACTATACTAGGGTTTATAGTCTCCATACTATATTCATCAAACCCTTGCTTCTAGTTGGTACCCTCTAGTGCACTAGGAGGTGCATATGAGTTCCCGTAAATAACCTCATTTAGCCATAAGATAGAGTAACAGATCAAAGCATGTTACAAATTATATAGTAATCATAAATAGGTAGTATGTGAAAATTATATTTTGATTCAATTTCAAGGACCCTATTTATGTGTATTAATGAGGTAATGAAAATATTTACAAGATAAAGGATCCATCACTTTCTATATCTTACATTAATTAACTATGAATAATTATCATCTTTTTTCCAATGCCTTTCATTTGAGAAGAACCTATACATCCTTCTTCTAATTGAAGGTTTTTCACCATGATACACATATATTTTATTGAATAGTTAGACAAGTAAATTTATATTATACATATTAATCTATATAGTGTAAATATCATATAGTTTATTAACTTAATTTATGGTTATATACATAGATATCTAATTTATATCATTATATAACCATTTTGTTTCCATATGTTAATCGTTTAATTTTATTTATGGATATATAGTTGTTTCCATATTTATGTGGCACACATATGTATAGATATATAATTTTGATAATAGTTTACCCAGGGTTATATATCCCTCCAATGAATTGGGTAATGGTTTTTATCAAATGAGATTATTTTTATGATCCCTTAGTTTTGATACTCATCCTATTTTTAAAATATATTTGTGAAGATCTATAACCTATTGTAAGGACTACTTGGTAGTGAGCTTCATACTATGTTTGTGAAACCATTTTCTTGATAATGGGAATACACTTACAAATTTTTTTTGTGAACTGTGGATTATATTTATGATTTCTTAGCAGTGATCATTGACCTAAGATGACATGATTAGGTAGATTCTAAAATCCATTATTCATATTTAAAACCATATTGTTATTATATATAAAAAATATTAATGATTATTATCTTATGATTTCAACCCCTATTTCCATGGTTTATGTTATTCTTTTATGATCATACTTCTTTCAAAATTAATAGCATGATAAATGATTATGTTATCACCTCTTATATATTTCTAATCTTATTCCTTTAACCAAGTCATTTATCTCATGATCACAGATAATAATTTTTATAATCCAAGGATTACACATCTACATATCATTTATTTTTTTATAAAATTTACTGTGAATTTTATCTCTATCCTTTCTTATATTTCCCCATTTTTCTGTGGGATTATAACAACTTGATATCTCACTACGTATTTTCTTTAAATATATACTGTGCTCAATAGCTTTCTTCACCTGAAAAAATGAATTAAAATAACTGAATAACATTATGTAACAATTAAAATGTAGTCCATGAATTAGTTAATAAATATTTATGTCTTGAATTTTGAAATATATATATAAATAAAAATAAATTTCATTTTTTAATAAAAATTAATTTATAACATTAAATTAGTATTCTTAAATAACCTATAAAATGATGTTATGTTTTAAATATATTTTCATAAAAAATTTACTTTTCATGTGATTTGATGTTTATTATATTATGGTTAAATTAGGGTTTAAATTTAATGTATTGATAATATATAAAATACAATGTTAAAAATCATCCAATTGTTATTATAGAGAATGTAATAAATTTATTTAAGGATTAGAAGATGAAAATTACATGAAATAATTTTTATGCATCATGTATGAATATGTTAAAATTTATTGTTATCACCTTTAGAAATGGTACCATATAAAATGATTTGAATATTTTTGATTAGAAGGTAAAAATTATTTTATTTGATCAATTTCATTTAAATTCATAAATTTATGTTACAAAGATAAATAGTAGTTACCATGATAAAATATTTCTTTTTCAAGATATAACAAATTTATAAATATTTTGATTATAAATTAAATTTATATTTTTTAAAATAAATACCCTAATTTGATTTTTAAACATAAATAAAAAAATTGACCCATGTATAAATACTAATCAATGTTAAAAAATTACAATATTTCTTAATGATTAAAAAGACATTTCTAAAAAATAAAGTTTTAATAGATAATATATTTTAATTTAAAATTTTATCAAATTAAATTTAGAAATATAATAATATTAAATTGGGTCCAAATTGAAAATCAACACATCATAATTTTTTTAAAAGGTTCATATTATTTTTTTAGTGATAAAATAATTACCATGGTTAAATTTTTATCAAAATTGAAAAGTGTTAAAATGGGAAATCCAATATGGATTAAATTTTACTAAACGATTTTGAATACTAGACCCTATATAATGAATTTTTAGGTTTTAAATTAATACCTAAATTTCTAACAATAATTTATCCACCTATTTCTCATGTAATTCCTCCCCTATCCCAAACATAACATTCTTTTAAAAAAAATTATCATTGTTTTACACCTATTAAAGGGCATCACTTCCAACCACATCATTCCAAAAATAAATTTCAATATTCAACTAATAAATACAAAATTTACTTATTATAGAGTGTTTTAAGAAATTTTTTAGTCTATATACCTCACATAGTTTGAAAATTGCATCATTTCCAAAGAATACATTAAAGAAAGATCCAAATTCTGAATGTTAGCATTACTTACCCTTTTACATACATTTATTATATTTATCATACACCCTCATAAAAACTAACTATAACCACATGAAATTAATGAAATATTTATAAATAATATATTAGAACTTATTATATTTAATTTATACGATGTATGTATTCTTATCTCATTCAATCGATAAAATGAAAATGTTGATCTTGCGTGTGTGTAGACCACCGCCGCTATGAATGATATATTTTTCATTTAATTTAATCAATGGTTGTAGAAATGTTTTTATGGAATATATATGTTATTTATGTCATTATATATATTCTATAAATATAAATTTTGAATTATATAAATAATTTCAGAAATTACGGAACATTGAAAAGTAATTGCATAAAACAAACAAACCAAGACAAAAAGATATATATTTATAAGTGATGACATATTTTTCATGTTCCTTATTATCATAACACTTACCAATTATAATTAATCACCATAATAAAATCAAAATAAATTTATTATACATTTTAAATAATTATATAATATCCAAAGGCTCTCTTCTAAAAAAATACTCACACATAGATTACAACACACTCTTATTGGGCCAGTTTAACTACATACATGAAATATACCATAAATTTCAATCATTTATGAAATTGAAACATAATATTTTATATTAACAAATAAATAATGATTATCTCATTCTTTTTTAAAATAAATGTTTAACTCATTAATTGAGTGACCACTACTCTTTTTTTAAAAATAAGTAAAACAGATTGGTTGCCAATTTATTCTACAGGAACCGTGAAAAAAAATATCATAAAATGAAGTAATAATTTTTTAAAAAATAGAAAAAAATACTTTATAGTAACTTTTATTATGTAGTAATGATGAAATTTATGAGAATAATTAATAACAAAACCACTATTAAGAAATTAGTTCAAAAGGATCAAGATTACATACACTCGAAATTGAAAATATATATTAAGTAACTAATATAAATGTGGAGAATAATTATAAATAATGTTTATAAAATAAATTATTCAGGAATATGATTCTCAGATATATTATTATGATAGTAATTTTTTGTTATACCTGAGATTCATGCACATTATAGGCAGTCAAGAATTAAGGTAGGGGTTTTGGCCCACAAATTTTTATCCCCTGATACATATTTCATATTATACACAATGTTCTATTTATAGTAGTGTTTTAAATATCTAATGAATTTATTTTCCCGTATTAAAATTATTCATTGGGTTTTAATAGAAATATCACATACTCTCTTTTAATGGAATATGATTTTAAATATACAAAAGTTGTAATGGGGTTTATGTTAACTCACCTGCCTCTATTGAGATGTAAGGATTTCTTTTGGACTTATTTCATACATTATTGGTTTCTTCAACCATAATATTTTATTTTATGGTACATTAACATCTGATATTGTGTAAAATTACATTTTAATTCTTATATTTTACCTCTATAATATTTCATTACCAAAATGTATCACATTGTCGAAAATAATTTTCATACACTTTAATGATAGTTTCACCTCCATGTCCATATTTAACTTTCACACTAATGTCATCCATTATATTTGGAAACCTAATTATGGGTTATCCCATGTGAATTCCATATTTCCTTTATCATCCTTTAAAAATTAAATTCTTTGACAATTCTTATAATGTAGGTTTTCAAAATATATATTTCAAAATATTCTAAATGTTTTACTTCTTTTCAGAATAAAATTGTTTTCTACCCCAAATTTATTTTGATAACATTTATGTATTTTAAAGGATATATTATTTGGGTTTTTTTAAATGGTAAATATTTGAAATATTTTTATTTCACTTTTTCAAAATAACTTTTGAAAATGACCTATAAATTTTTCGTTTACTTTAATACAAAAAATGTTTTCAAAAGAGACTTTTAATAATTTTCATCTATTTTAACACAAAATTGATTTGCTTTTATCATATTATATGAATATTTACCATATTATTTCTTGATTTATAAAAGAAAGTATTTTTATCATAGTTTTATGAAATATTTATTTGTAAATATTTCAATATATTTGTGGTATTACTTATTTTCAATGTGATGTTTCTAAAACTCCAGATTTTTTTAAAAGAAGTCATATTCCTTACCCATAAGTTATAAATTATCAGGGATATAATTTCAATGATATAATTCACCTTATTTCTCTAAATATATTATGTCACATTATTTTCTATCAAATATATGTTCCATTTGCGCCTTTATCTTTCCTAACCAAACAACATGAATAAGAAAAATATTTATTCCAATGACCTGTTTATGAATCCTATCATTTCAATTTCATTGATTTAAGGGTGTTTAATTCTAATACATGCATTGATTAAGTTGTGAAATTATTGACTTAACCATGTACCATTTTTAATTATGGTGTGAATACTATTTGATTTATTAACTTTATTTGTTTATATTTACCTATAATGTTACTAAATATGTAACAGTATCTATTTATTTTTCATGGGTTAATTTTATGTTGATTATTGATAATTTCTTCATATGATTCAATTTGATAAGTATAAAAAATACATTTAATTTATATGGCTTATTTACGCTATATAAATTTATTTTTTTATTTTATATTATTACGAAACCCCTATTATTTCCATGGATTCATTATGATATGATTTTTGAATAATTTTTAAGTTTCACTCATAAATATGGATGATTATGGGTTGGGTCCTATATGTCCCTCAAATTCATTTTTAAAATATTTAAATATCACGTGACATGAATTCATAGACGCAATCTATTAACTCATAAGCATGGATGAAAGTGTGAGTATTGGGAAGTTGATGTATATGTTTGTGTAATTTTGATCTCTCACAACCCAGGAATAAACTAGTTTTTCATTATTTAATTTTTGTAACCCATGAATTTAATGTTTTTTTATAAAAACGTTTAAGAATTAAATGAAATATTTCATAATTTTATACTTATTATCATGAATATGTTATGCCTTCAGGGATCTTGTTTGTTAACTCATGTTTTAACACACTTTTCACCCAGGTATAATGTTCTCCCATGAATTTTTACCTTAATTATGATATATGCATGGTAGGGAATATGTTTCTTATATATATTGATTACACCTATATTCAAATTTTATTCTCAAAAATGATATTATATTGTTATCTGTTATTTTTACCCTTACTAAACATTTGATATCACCCATTTATTATGTTTTATTTCTCCATGATATAATGATCAGTATTAAATGTGGGATTTCATAAGGGGTTAATAGTTTAGTGGTTATGAATAAGTGTTTGCAAGTGTTATAAAATAATTTTTTTTGTTTCTAATCTTTAATGTTGTTATATATTTGGTTCCCAATTTAGGTTACTATTTATGAGATAGAATGATTATTCATGTAAAATAATAAAATAAATTTGTCTATTTAGCTTAGTTCACAATAGTTGGTATCAAAGGAGGGTTTAGTAAAAAATTTATGACAATTTTAGTTTTTTGGAGGATTAAGATTACTAAACTTTAGTGAAAACCATAAATATGTGTCTTAGTTTAGGATCACATCCTAATATTTTGGTAAAGTAATAATAATTTATTTTTTTAGAAATAAATTTATTTTTGGATGTTTCTTTGTGGATGTTTTTGTGGAACATTTGAACTAATAGTTAATCACCATGAAAAAAGATAGTTGAGTATCAAATCAATATTCACTGAGGTGAAAAATAAGTGGGCCTAAGGTTCCATGCTAGGCTAAATATTCTCAAAGGATATTTTTTAGTTAATAAAATTTTCTTTACAATATATTATGAAGGATTTATTTAGTTAAATGATTAGGTAATTGAATATGATATAACCTAATATAAATAAAGACACATTATTAGAGGATTAAATTATGTTGAAATAAAAAATAATGTAATAATTTTGATGGGAAATACATTTTAATATTAAAATTATCATATAATTATTTTACAACAATTAGCTTTCGATTTAAAGTATTCATCAAAAAACAAACAAATTTTATAGTAATTTTTGAATACTTGGGGAACCAATTTAAAAATATATTTCATGGAAAATATGGAGATTTTCCAAAGATCAACCTAATGGGAAAAGATATATAGTGATAATTATTTTGATCATGCTAAAATAGTTATAAAAAATCTTGGTTAATAATATTGACATAGTTGAGTTTATAAAAAAACTAAATAATGTAAGGAATTAGTCTCATGGAAATTATGATGAAGAAGATTGTGAAGTAAATAAGATTTAGTTTTCTTCATGTAAAATGTGGTTAGAATAGAAAATGGTAATATATTAAAAGAACAAGGTGATGTTTTTTGTATGGAAAAGGAGGGAATAGGGAAATTTATTATCAATGAGAAGTGAAAATATTATTCATGTTAAGGAATAAAATAGTGTTATTTAGATATTTCAATGTTATATATGTGGTAAATATAGGCACTTCCTAAATAAAGGATATAATCCAAGGGATAATGAGGATTATAACCATTAATGTTTTTCAAAAAACTAGGGAAAATAAAATGAATATAAAACCTGAACTTCAAAAGTATGTTCCCAAAATTATATGGAGTGACAAAAATTGATCATCCACATAAGAAATTAGTGTTTTCTAATTTCATGTTGTTAAAACCAAATCCTTTATATAAAGTATGTTTTCTGGGAATATAAAATCATCCCCCCAATTACTAGATTATTAATTATTAAAAACGAATAATGTGGTATAATTACTGAATCCAAATCATATAACTACTCTATAAAATTAGTTTATAGTAATTTACATCTTATATATCCAATTATAAATATTTTAGTCAAATTACATGTCATATTAGGCACGGGTTTTCCATATTGACCTTGATAATTACAATTATTAAGAAATAAAATTAAAAAATAAACCCCGGATCCCCAAAAATTAAAATATGACTATAAACACCCTAAGAAAAAATATACCCATTATATTGGCATATTGAAAAAAAGATGTTTTAAAAAAACTCAACACCTATGATATTCCAATTATGAGAGGGAAGATGAGTTCTATAGTAAAACTAATTATTTGGAGGATGAAACCTTATCATAAATTTAAATATAGTGTCATGAATTTCATAAAAACACCATTAACTATTCAATGAGTTTTTTAATGATTAAAAATCGAAGGAATTATTTTATTATTTGTTGGAGTTATGTGAACCAATACTTCCCTATGAATTTTCCGTAAATAAATATTTCATTAGATAAATTATTTCACACGAAATAGTTAAACAAAATAAACTACAAGACATTATAAATCAACTAAAATGTAACCATTTAATTTTTTAGGTATGTATTTAGGTAACAAGATTATTAACAATATGATTAAATAAAAATAAATATCTTTTTTTAAAGTTAATTCATTGATAAAACAAATTTATTATAGAAAAAACATGTTATAAAAAAAATATTTTGTTAAAGAAATTTATTTTCTTGATCTATGAGGTTCATTATGTTATGTTTAAATAATTTTTAACTAGAACATATTGATATTATGCCCAGTTTAAAAAAGTTTACATCCATCCAATAATTATCATTAATAAATTACTAAAATTATTTTATATTGAGAAGATAAATTTTTCATGAAATTGTTTTTATTAATTAAGTGCACCTATATTAAAATATATTTTCATAAATAATAAAAATAAAATAAAACAAAATTATTTAATGAATTTTAATAATAATTTTTGAATTAGATAATTTTATAAAATTCATTTTATGGAATAAAATTAAGTTACTAAAATAAATCTTTGTTACCTTGTTAACATGGTTATTTTTCAGTGAATAATTCTTGTATAAATATTTTGATTATAAGATAGATTGATATATTTTAAAATAAAGACTCTAATATGTTGTTTAAACATATTTACAAATAAATTAACAAAAATTTAATTTATAATAAATGTTAAATTTTATTATTACACTAAATGATAAAATATTATTTTTCTAAAAAATAGTTTCTCAATACAATATGTGTTTTAATTTAAAATATAAATTTATCATACTTAGAGATTAATTAATATTAAATATATTCAAAATTTATATTCATCATATCCAATTTGGTATCAATGTTCATATTATATTTTTAGTGAAAAAAAATTATCATTGTTAAATTTTAATGAATATTAATAAGTGTTTAAAATGGTAATCTAATGTGAATCAAAATTTTCAAAATCAATTTTGACACATATAAATTCTTAAATACTTTATTATGTTGCAATTTAATACCTATATATCTCATTATAATATTTCCACCTAACTCAACTAACACTCATGAAATTCCATTCATATTCATTACTAAACATTCTTTTCCAATGCTTTGTCCCTTTTTTTACTTATAAAAGGATCTCCCTTCCACCCACTTCAATCCAAACCTCTAATTATAAATTCTAAGTAAAATATACCCAATATAATTTATAAAGATCCCATATAAATGTTTTGAATCCTATATCCCCATAAAATATCTCATGTTCTATATATATAAGATAATTTCAGAGAAGATTAAAATTCTCAACATAAGCATTACTTACAATCTATATTTTTCTCTTTATTCTTTTTATCCACCCTCATTAAGACACATTATAAAAAATTGATATATGGGAAAAATTATAAATTATTTTTTTAGACATTATTATATTGATTTTATGAAAATTATCTATTCACATCCCATTTATTCAGGAAAATAAAATCATTTCTTATATGAGTGTACGAACTACCACCTACATGAACAACACATTTAATTTTTCATCACTGCCATTAAACTTCGGTTATAAATTTTTTTAACATAATAAATATTTTATATATAACCTGAATTATAGTTTTTAAATTTAAATTACTAACTATATATGTAATATTATCTATAAGGTATCATTATAAAACTAACTACTTGAAATGAACATACCCAAATGAAAAGAGCTTTATATTAAAATGAAAAATTCATTTTCATTTTACATATTAATATAACTATTATCAATTATAATTCAACACCTTAAAAAAATCTAAATACTTTAATTATACCATGGTAATAATGATATTATGAAAAAAGAATCTTTTGATAGCTCTACTCACAAAGATTATAAAATACTCTTATTGGGTCAGCAAAACCACATACATGAACAAATATACAATTTCATATTAATTATGGAAATGGAAATTAATTTTTATATAATACTGTGAAAATAATAATTTTTTTGTTCTTATTTGGTAATATAAACATTTAAATCATTAATTACTTTTCTAATTTTCATTTTTAAAAAATCACCGAAATGTGCTCATTAATTATTTTTTCTCCAACAACTGTGACTAAAAAAATCATTGAATGAATTTATAAATTTATAAAATATACTAAAACATAAATTTATTTACCATTTATTATATTGGATTCAATTTTTTTTGGATAATAATGGATACAAATTCAATTATAAGGACATTAGTTCAAAATGTCTTGGATTACACACATGCAATATTGAAAATAGATAATAACAAAAAAAATATAAATATATAGAATAATTATAGGTGATGTTTTTTAAAGTTTACATATATGAATAATTTTATTAAATATATGATTACTTTTTTTATTTTTTTATATATGAGATTCAAGAAATTTTTTGGAAGTCAGAAATCAATGTAAGGTTTTTGTCTCAAATTTTTACCCCTTGAGACATATCTCTAATTAAACAGCATGATTAATTTTGAATTGTGTATATACTACCAATGGAAGTTATTTTAGAATATAAATTGAATTAATGGTGTTTGACTATTAATATAATGTCAGGTATTTAGATAGATTTATATTTGTAAGAAACCAAAGATGTATAGGGTTTTCATATGAGCGCAACTCCACTAAGTAATAATTTTTCATATTGAAATTATTTAATCCAATATTTGTTTCTTCCAAATTATTATTTTATGTAATGGTAAATTATCACCATTAATAGTTTAAAATTTACTATTAATTCTGATATGTTATCTTGATAAAATTTATTCCCAAAAAAGTATCCTATTTTTAGAACAATTTTAATTCTCTTTAATGATCGTTTATTATACTTGTCTGTGTTTTTCTTTCTCACTACTATTATTATTTATATTTTGTTACCTAATTATGTGTTATCTCATGAGGCCTACAAATTTTACTGTATTTATCTTTTCTATTTAATTGTTTGAAATATGTATAGTAATATTTTTGACCCAAGCGGTAAGACAACAAGAGATTCTGATGCCTGATGAGCCTAGAATTAATATTTTAAAAAAATTAAATATATTAATATAACATGAAGAGATATTATAGATAAAGTGGAATGAATCCTAAATTGGGTCTCAAATAAAAAATCTGAAACCACCATTGATTATAGAACATGGGTTTTACCATAGTCCTGAAATAATATTTTTCTATATCATGTGTTTCTCAAAATTTCTTTGCTAGAGAAAATAATAATTATTTTTATTTATTTATTTTATAATGTTTTGATGTGTAAAACGAGAAACCTTATATAAATACATAGTTATAACCCCATATTAGGGTTACCCTCACATATCTGAGATAGTGAGAGGAACCTTTGGAGGAGGAATTTGTAAATGAAAATAGATTAAGATCGTGATTGATGATTATTTCACCAATGGTGGTTGTGGATCTCACTAGAAATATCGATGTGGGACCATTATTCATCAATGATAAATCCAACCTATGAAATGAAATTTGTTTTTGTAGATTTATACCTCTTATTATCCCATGATGAATTTACTTTAATTACACCAATAAGAATTGATCTTCAGATCAATGGTTAATAGTGTAGACACTAATTTTATTAGGCATTGTCAATTCCTCTTAATTTGTCGATTATAAGAGGATAAATAGAGGGATAAATGAGAAACCTCGGAGATTCACTCCTCATGTGATATTTTTAGTGATTTACCTCTATATTCTTTATGTTTTCATCATTGACATTCATTTGGGCCCATGATTTTAAAAATACCCAATGAAAGATCATTGTTCAAATGACCATTAGAATAATATATCATCACTGTTGGATTTTGATAGGTATTGGTGGAATAGTTTTGGTGCACAAATATGGTAAGAGATTTTTCATTCTTATTTTGAGATACTGATATATGGGTTGCAGTATATGAATATAGTGGACAATGAGAGATGATTTTCAAGAAAATAAGATGGTAGAATCAATCAATTGTGAATGTAGGAACCCTATGATCCTTGATCTATGACTCGTCATGGATTAGGTGGTAGAATCGATGATGGTGGCTATGTGAGAATAAGTGGAGAAGAACCATGGGTTTCATGAAATCCTATGTTACATGAAATTTAATCTAGAGAAACACACCTTGTGGGACCCCTAGTAACAACTCTTGGGTTTTTGTGAAAATTAAATATTAAACACAGTGTGTTAAAAATCACATTCTATCTCGTCCCTAACATCTGTCATGTATATTAGAGGAAACATAATAACAAACATGAACAAACACGTGAATAGAAAATGTATATAGACATGGCTCGATACTCAAACATAGAAAAGTACATAGGCATGACCAGTGGTAAAAATGTATGACCAAGTGTAAATGGGCACCACTGGGAATACATGGGCATGGGATGGAGCAATCAGGTAGGCCTAAGGTAGGAAGGACTCACAGTGAGATACAAGTACATGTTTTTCACATTCTCCAGGTTGTCTTGAGACACTTTTTCTCATTTGAATGGGCTGGTTTTCTTAGGGGTCATTCCGTTAATCAGTCCCAATGAGGGTGTCATTGGGAATTATGTCTTATACATACAACTATTATCCTATATAAGGGTTTAATTTCAATTACCTTTATCAAAATTCACTTATGAGGCTGAGGTGGAATCCTATATCATCTTCTTCCCTAAGATGGATTCTCGGTATTATTCTGACTAATATACATATAATAAATCCCCTACAATGTAGTTAATTATATACAATGTTATTGGTACACCCCATGGACCTGGGTGTGACCCCCTATCTATGTATCAATCTTTTATTACTTATATCATGTACTTCCTTTTGGTGAGACCTAATTATCATAGATGATCGGGTGGATTACATCAATTCTATCGGACTCATGGAGTTATTTCTCCTTGGAGAGTGTAACTACAAACTCTTGAGAAGATCATTAAGATGGAAATACAGTTGTGACCATACCATGAGATTCAATATCTACCATAGGTATATTAGGATGTGTATTTTGGTATGTCTCATAATTTAGATTGACATGAACCAATGATGAGAAAATGTTTATCTTCAATCATTATGATTTGTGATTTTTGGGTCTAGTACTAGGAAATATTATACACTCCACTACATTGGATCATCTGATACATGTCATGTATTATACATATGGATAGTCCTTTGACATCTTTCTTGGTGGACTATAAAAAAATGATCTTATATTGGGCTACAAAAACATTGATTCATATAAGGTGTCATATTTGATGGTATGCCCCTTCTTCTGAGTAGGTTAAACACCTTCTTAGTTTTAGTTGTCCATTTATTTTACCCCTCGATCACATTGAGCAATTTTTTTAACACACTTATTATGGGATAAATATTATGCATACATTGGTAAATGTTGTATTATTTTTCATTTAAATGTTGTATGGGGTTGGAGATGTGTGTGTGCATGTATCTACAATAGTCTAATGCCTCCCATGTGTGTGATATACTTAGTGCTAGATGATAGCCCCTTTCATAATGGAGTTGGGCATGAGGTTATCAAACTTGGCCAATCATCATCTAGGCGTGCCCTATTAGGTAAGGTAATTAAAGTGTCATATCATAATGTGTTTTATCTTTGGATCAGTGTTTGATTTTTTTTCTAACTATGAGATTTGTTAGTGATGTGGGACAATAGTATTGAAATGTTTTGAGTTTTTATTTGAGGACAGGGACTCTAATGTGGGTGTAGCGGTTGATGTTTCTATTCACTTGGATTCTGATAAAACTTATTTTCACTCGATTCATATAGAAAATAGTTTCAAGAAAAAATATTGGTGCATGCATCATATAGAAACTGGTTGTGATTTCCATATCCTACATGAGTCACCTCTCTAGATATACTCATAGACTATCGAATATATTGACTAATTTAGGATGATGTCGTGATGATTTATAGATAGGATCTATTAGATGGATCATGATTAAAATCAACATAGCGATGAGGAATCGATACAGGGACATGTTCAAGATGTGGTGCCTCTGGGTGGTTTTATAACTATTCCTCTTCCTGCTGAGTATAATATGGTAACAAAAGTACCTGTGGATCAGTTGGGTAAGCCAGACATGCTCCATGAGTTTTAAAATATGTGTTTTCTTAGGCTACGAGGTGATCCGAACCACCAAGAAACTGATTATTGGATCAATGTTGTTATGCGAGACTTTTGGCTCATAAAGACACCATACAAGATGGTTTTCTAGAATATTAGTCTTCTCCATTGATCCATAGGGTGATGGTGGAGCCTAGTGTATTGTTATTATGTAGATATGAAACTTTCATGGAGAGAGATTGAGTTCCGTTTTAGAGTGGATTTTTTCAACCGCAATGTTATGGGCTATGTGAATCTAGGAACATCTATAGCTTCATCTGGAAAGTGTGACAATGGATGAGTATTCATTATGGTTTACTAGGCTCTCATGATACTCTATTGATATGGTTAGGGATCCATTCTATTAGGCATGAAACTTTGAGAAAATAATATTTAGATATATCTTTTCTATTGTGATACCTTTAAGAATGTTTACTTATACAGGGGGTAGGAGCATGATCTGGTAATAGAGACATATCTGGCTGAGCAGACACCAAAAATTGGTGCCATTGGTGGACAAAAATGAGTTGAGACATCCACAATAGGAATACAATGGAATATCTTGGGATCTATATGTCTGATAAGTTTCACATGGAGATATTAGGATAGAGGGTCTATGGTTCAGGGGTCTCTTGAT
Source organism: Viscum album (assembly GCA_963277665.1). Lineage (NCBI taxonomy): Eukaryota > Viridiplantae > Streptophyta > Magnoliopsida > Santalales > Viscaceae > Viscum > Viscum album. Next base: position 1,787,773,933 of record OY728128.1, read on the forward strand.
TATTTCACTTAGTCTAGGAAGATGTGATTCTACTCTTATGAATTACATAGACATCTTGTGCAATATTGGATAACCCATCATGAAACTAATATAGATACACTAGATAGTATTCATGGGAAAAGGTATAAGCAATATAATGGATTTTTATAGAGTGGTATATGTGGTAGAGAAGTTTATTTAGTGGTTGGAGGTGGTTGGTCTTTTAAATTATTTCCACCACCACCACCGTGTGGTCAGAGATGTGCTTAAGGAGTTGGTGGACATGGGAGGTGATAATTGCAGGCATTTTGTGCCTATGACACAATGTCTATTAGGATGATTATAGGTACGATATGTTTCTTTTATAAATTATATATAGTTCTGATAGTTACCATCAAAGGTAACTCTATTCTTTCTACAATACTAGTTTGAGACATAGAGATTCTGGTGGAGCCCATAGCTCGAGCCTTGTGATTGGAGAATCCTACTGGAGAGGACTTGATAATCAAAAACTTTTTTCCATAGTATGATATAATTCTTGGAGGATATATTTTATCATATAATATATTTGTAGTAGTTATGATTCTGTATGACATAAAAATACTTATCGAATGGAAATAAACATTTAATGCCAAATTTTACTATTCTTGGTGGGAGACATGGTGTATTCATATAGGTAGATTGATATTTTCCTTTGTAGGTTGGAGGGAAACCTTTTCAGAGAAGGATGTGATCATACAAAATATTTTAGAGATTATTACTCACTAGTTTGAAAAAAGGACTCTTGGAGCAGTGGATGTTATGGTTTACCAATTACTTGTAGTGGTGATAGAGTATGAGGATGTATTTCCGGAGGGTGCTTCAGGCGTACCTACCCATTGAGAGTTAGGATTCAACATTGAATTATTGTTAGTGATGGCACTTATATATGTTCTAGTATATTGGATATAACCTGTAGAGCAATTTGAGTAGACGTTGCAGTTGGGGGACTTATAGAAGAAGGGATTTGTGAGACCCAGTGTTTCTCTAGGGGAATCCCTAGTGTTGTTTGTCAAGAAGGTAGAAATGAGGTGAGGGGAATCTATGGATAATTAGTTTCTGAAATAGATGACCATGAAGAATAATAATCCACCACTATGAACTGATGAACTCTTCGATTAGTTTAGAAGGGTGTGAGGGTTCTTGAAGATTTTCCTCATATCAGGCCATCCCTAAATGTGTGTAAAGGACAATGATATACCAATGTTATGATTTCTGTGTTATTATAGTGACGTTGAGTTCTTGTTGATTCATTTGGATGTGACAAACACCCTATTAGTGTTCATTTAACTCATGAACCAAATCTTCCATCCTTTTATAGAACGAATTGTTATGGGATTCATCAATGATACCCAAGTATACCCTTCATCCAAGGGGGAGAATTTGAGACCCTTGTGGATGGTATTTGAAATACTCTAAGGGACTTAAATTTATGTGAATATCTCAATGTGTTTGTTTGGAATTAAAAACAACATTAACATACATGTCATCTCAGATGATGGTGTATCATTGGAACTGGTGAAAGTCAAGTCAATGTTATCTTGGGGCCACTAAAGTGTGTGATGGAGGTGCAAACATCCTTGTTTTGGAAGAATACTAAAGGATATTAATGCTCATTTTTTCTAGGATATTAGAACATTTTAATTCTTTGAATAGTAATTGGAAACCATCCATTTTATCATAGGGGTTCCAATGGGATTTTTAATATTTAAGGTAGATGTTTATGATCTCCCACTTATTGACATTTTTTAATGAGGGTGTCGACTACATAGTGTTATATGATGCCTCAGGGACAAGAAATGGTTCTATAATGATGTTTAGGAAGGTTAGAAGTACCAACAAGTCTTGGGAGTTGACACTGAATGATATGAACTATGTAACCAACAATATTATGTTCAATTTTGTGGTCTTCATCTTGAAGAAATGGAGGCATTACCTTATAGGTGAGCAGTTTGCTGTCTACTCTGACCATAAGAGCCTCAAGTGTATCTTCTATCAGAAAGACCATAAATGGATACATAGGTGAAAAATAGAGTTCCTTAGGGATTATATATTCATGTTAGTATATACTCATATGAAGAGGAACATAGTGGAATATTCTCTCATAAAGAGATCATATTATCATTTTTTGGCTGAGGCATCATAGTAGTTAGCCTCATTACAGTTACCCCTCATGAACTAGGTTGGTGATGATTACCTCCAATTGATGTATTTTACCCAAAAAATTCTACAATGTGATAGGTAATCTCAGAAGGGAGATACTTACAATGAGACTGTGTATACTCATATATATTCGGTAAATACTCCAGATGGATTTTATGAAGGTTTGGATCACATCATTATTTAAAGGGACGAGTATAACACTACTGAAATTCAGGGAATAAGTGGTGGGGGGTTTCATATACCCCCTTGTTGGTTTATCTTAGTGCGGAAAAGATATACCAGGAATTATGACAACAGTTGTGGTGGCTAGGCATAATTAATTTTGTAGTATAGTTTGTCTCTTGATGCGTATATTTTCATCAGCTGAAGGGTGAGAACTAGGTTCATGTGGTTTAGCTCATCTCTTTGAGATTCTAAATTGTAATTGGGATGGAATATATATGGAATTATTTATGGGGAATCCATGGACTTCTAGAGGAAACCGTTTCATCTTAGTAAACATAGAATGACTCCACAACATTTCTAACTTCCTAGATATCCATGATAAGAGTTCAAGATATTGATTCTGAAACCTTTACATGTAGGAAATATTCTATCTCCACAATGTTCTCTCAATAATAATATGAGGTTATGATCCTTACTCTACATCATTATTACATTGATGATTACAGGATTCCATTGGGACTCAATTACATTTGATCACAACATTTCAACCACATATGAATTACTAGAATGAGTGGAACATTCAGGTTTTGGAAGACATGTTGCAATATTTTAGGTAATTTTTTTTCTGTGGATGGGATGATCACCTACCCTTTTTGGATTTTTCCTAAAAAATAGCTACCATTCCACCATCGGTACTGCACTATTCGAGGTATTTTATGGGACACCTTGTAGGTTAACACTATACTTTTTTGATTTAGGGGAGTTGGAAATTATTTTCTTATAGTTGGTGGGAGCTATGAAAGAGAAGGTATATATTATCTAGGAGTAGATGAAGACTACACAAAGCCATTAGAAGTCTTATATAGATTTACAATATAATTATTTGGAGTTTAATAATGGATAACATGTGTTCTTAAGCATCTCACCATAATGTGAACAATAGATATTCATCCAAGGAAACAAGTTGTCTCCCAGATTCATCAGACATTTCCAGATACTACATGGCGTCAATGAGTGTGCATACCTCTTTCCCCTACCACTAAATTTAAACTAGTTACATTATGTTTTCCATGTATATTAGTTGAGGAGTTATGTTCATGACCCATCAAATTTTATCGAATGATGCGAGTTAGAAATCATTGAGGGTGATAACTTTGCAGTATACCAAATGGATAAATTTTTTAGAATGATAGGATCCACTGTGGGTGACCAGTTCCTTTTGTGTTTGTTCATTGGACACACAAGAGTCTTTGTGAGAACCCCTATGAGTAGAGTACCAGTTGCGATCTCAGTACCCACAACTTTTTAGTAGACTTTTTTTCAATTTTCAGGATGAATATCCCTATTGTAGGTAGAATTTAATATCATTTTTGACATGTAAATGTTTAAAATATATCTATAATTATTTTTGAATCTATGCATTGAGACAACATAAGATTCTGAAGCCTGATTATTTGAAAATTGATATTTTAAGAATATTAAAATCATAATATCATGTGAATTTTTTATTAACAAAAAAATTTTACTAACTCCAAAATGGATTCTCGTATTGAAAATATAAGACCCCCATTGAGTCTAGAATGGGGATTTTAGCTTAGGTTCTACATAATAATTATTGGTGTAGGGGTTCTAAAAATGTGTTTATAGGAAATAATAATAAATAAATGTATTTATTTATTTATTTTATAATTTATTTAATAAAAAACTAATAATACCTATATAATTACACAGTTGTAACACAGTAATATCATTATCTACATACTATTGAGATTATGGGTGGAGGTATTATAGGAGAACTTATCATAAAATAGTTGATCGATAAAATGATAGATGATTGTTTCTCCCAAGGAGGTTGTAGATCCAACTAGAGACATTGATGTGTGCCTGTTTCTTGTTAGTGATTGATCCAAACTCATGTAGATTATTGACTTATGGGGATTTATATAAAAAATTAATACCATGTCGAATGAGGGTGAATTACACAAACAAGATTTCAACTGGTGATCAATGGATTATTTTGTCGAAATTTTTTTGATGTGGGATATTTAATTTCTCTTAAAAATTGATTATAAGATGATGGATCAAGGAAAAAATGAAAAAAAAAGACAATGTTCATTACTCCCATGATGTTTTATAAATTTACCTTCCCATTCTTCATGCGTCCATCATGAATATTCAATTTTTATAGGAGACCAACAAATACCTGGTAGATGATCTCTTCCCAAACTATCCCTAGAACAAAGAATGGTCACAATGTGTTCATGACAGATATTAAAATCACCATTTTTGTTATTAATTAAGGAAGTGGAATTATTATTCTGATTTGGATATCCTAATGCATGATTTTTTGCATCTCTATACAAATGATGACATGTGATGAATTCTAGGTGGATCAGATGATTGAATCTATTCTTCGATGATGGAAGGACCCCTTTGGTCCTAGATTCATGATTCATCATAGATTTAGTGGTGGAATAAAAAATGGTTTTTTAATGAGTATATGTGGTGGAAAAATATTTGTATCTAAAAAATAGTTTGTTACATGGTGTGTAATCTAGTTATACATGTCATTCGACACACCTAGAGGCAACAATAGAGATTCTATGAAAAAGAAATATCACACACTATGTGAAACATCCATGGTTGGTCAACATGTATCTTAGAGGATACATGCATATGGACACAGCTAGAAACACATGATTTGGTTAATTACTCAGAAACATCCTTGTACTCAGACATGTTAATGTACATGGGCATGACCAAGTGTGCGTGGGCATGACCTCGAGTACCTAGGCATGGTAATATAACATTTGAAGACCTGAGGTCATCCACACAAATCAAATTCAACAATTACACATAGTGTACTTTCTACTGAGATGATTGAGCCCCTTTTCCCTTATGGTATGAACCAATTTACAAGGGACATATTCCCTCAATACATCTATATAAGGGAATAGATATGCATTACATCCTAAAAATATGATTGTGATCATATCTAATGTATTTTTTTATATAGAGTTAATAAAAGTTCACTTGTGAGGGTAAGGGGAATCCTCTATCATCTTCTTCCCTAAGTGGGGATCTATAACTTGCCATAGAAACCATACATATGTATCAATCCCCTACCATTTGGGTAATTCTAGAGTGGGATTTTGGTCTTCCACATGGCCTTGGATGTGATACACTATATTTGTATCAATATTTTAGGACTACTAGAATTTAGATACATATGGAGAGACCCAGTGAGGATGAAATCTCAGATGAACTCCTTTAATTCTATCCTACTCATGGAGTGAATTTCCAAGGTGAGTGTTACTACAAACATGTGAGAAGATACTTAGTGTGGAAATTTGGATATGGACTTTACTTGAGTCTTAGTGTCTAGCATGAGTATATGTAGTGGTGTATTTATATGTGACTCATATTTCAGATTAACATAACCATATAATTAGTTGAATATGATCTTTATTATTTATGATTTGTTGTTTTAGGGTTTCCTATTGGGTATACATATACTAAATACTTCATCGGTTCTTTTTACACCTTTCATGTCTTATGCAGATGACCAACCGATCAATAGGGTTCTTTGTGGACCTAGAGATGACAGAGTATATATTGGGATAGTCTAACATTTCTTTAAACTAGGTGTTACATTTGATAGTATTCCACACTTGAGTAGGTTTTGATGACACAAAAACATGAAAAAGAGAATAGTGGGCTAGGGTTTTTAAAATATAGATCATTGAAGACATGTAATTTCCTCATCTCTAGTGATATGATCCCCAATTGAGGTTTGAAGATATTATGTGAGTATTTCAAATCAAAAAAATTAAACAAAAAGTTAAATCATTTGATTCAGTGATGCGTTCAGTTATATATCATCTCCAATGACTGTTTCTCGAACGATCTAAATATAAACACCTATAGATCATCCACACACTCATTAAGAATCTTTTCATATTCCGATCATTGGATTTTGGGTGATTCCATGGAGCTCTAAAAACCAATTTGACATCACAACAATTACCTAGACTCCATTCCTATGATCCATGAATACATCCTTGGATTGATTTCATAGATAACATCTTCCTCGGTAATGGATGTATGAAGAGAGAAGAGTTCTCAATCCTTTGAAATGAATTGAAAACATGAACTTTTATCCTCTTATACTTATATAGTGGATGTCTAAAATACATGGTTAGAGTTTTTAGGCCCTCGTATATTTAAGTTTCACTAAATAAGGAATAAATATTTATTTATTAATAACTAATTCCCCATAAATATTATTTCTATTTTGTCAAATACTTGTAATATATATTTAATATATTATGTTATAAACCTGAATCAATATGCCGACTAAAAATTCTAGATAATATTAAAAGAAAAATGAATATAAAAATACTGTTTTCTCAGATAATATTGTTCCATATATTTAAATAATCACTTTTAAATATTTTTAATATTTAAATTCAACCCAAAAATTCTATACTCAAATAATAATGAATTTATTTATTTTTTGGTAATTAATAGAACATGTAAAACTATTAGACCCCATTGTGGATCCCACTATGTTCTATAAACATATTTAGAAGAATGAGGTAGAATATTGAATATGATATTGTGTGTGAACTTCTTTGAACTTATCTCAATATAAGTGAATAATATTCATACATGAATAGATGATTTTGGAAACCTATCGAGGCCCCTAATGAGATAATGAATTTTAATTGAAATGAATGCCGTCCAATGACCACATATTGTGTAATGTAATCTCTTTTTAATTTGATATATCTTAAAACTTTATGCACACATGTGTCATTGTAAATACTTGATTTATTATTCATTGATCTAAGTGGAAAAATATAACTTCAAATATCACATACATTGATTTAATGAAGGTACTACAATACTCATAAACTAGACTAAAGTTATTACATTCTCATATCAGAAAAACAAAATATATCTTGGCCATTAAACCAATTTCATACTCCCAATGACAGACCTGACACAGGAAACCACAAAATGAATTTTTTTCATAGTTTTTTACTTGAATAAAAGTATTTGAAAAAATGGAACACATTTATAATGATCTCAACTCTAGATACCAATACACATATCTATAGATAAGAACTACTAATGTTATTAGAAATATGTGTTGTTCGTAATGGAGGGTCTTTTCTTATGATCTAAACTACTAAATATCACCATGTGTGAAATTAATGAGAATATGTGGAAATTCTTATGATACCCAAACATAGGATAGTCTATCATGAACTGTGTATAGATATTATGATATATCTAGTCCATAAGAAATTAATTTATGTTTACTTTCATAGTATCTCAAGGTTCTCATTATAGTTTGGAACCACTATAACCTTTTGATACAACATGTTATCTAATAAAATTTCCATAAATATATTGAATACAAATGTATCAACACTATTCTAGTAATACAAACACATGTACATATTAAAATGTATATAATTAAAGGATATAACTGTACCTATAAATGTTGGGCCTAGCGAACCCACTTTCAAAACAACCACCTACACTAGATCTAATAGCAAAGATTCCTTAAACCTCTAGCTCTAAAATGATGATCATTATTATACTGAGATGTGACTTTAATCTAGGGGTATTCCATGTTTTCCTTTGTTTCTACTCTATTAACTAAAAATTCACCACTATGAGAAAAATCCTTCAAGAGAAAAAACTTGTAATGTATATATTTGGTCCTTTGGTGTGACCTGGGCTCCGTTGAAAGCACCATTATCATAGTATTATCATAATTAACCAGAAAAGGGTTTACACTACATGGTATTACAAAATCTTTTTAGACAAATCCACATATCCCTACCAACTCCTTAGCTACACTAGAAGCCTATATGTACTATGATTCTTCTTCAGAGTTAGTGACCAAATGTTTCTTTGAGATTCTAAAACTCATTACACCATTATTCTAGATAAAGAAAAATCCTGAATAAGATTTCAGATCATCATGATCTATATAGAAGCTAGTAAAATTGTATCCTTTAACAACATGTTTTTCATATCCTCCAAACACTAGGAATACCATCTTTTTATGACTCAATTACTTCATGATAGTTTTGGTAGTTTCTCTATGCTTCTCTTCTAGATAATCTTGATATCTACCAACCATGCTTAAAGTAAATGCATCATCATACCTAGTACATAGTTTGGTTTACATGATAGATGCCACTTCCAAGGAATAAGGTGTTCTAATAACTCATTCAATTTCGTCCGATGATAATGGGTAAAATTTCTTTGATAGATTTATACCAAGTGAGATGTTCAAAATCCATCCCATGGATTGTTCCATACATTAATTTTTATTTTCCTTGTAAATATATGTACTTTGAAAAAGGCCAAGCAGCCTCAACAATCTATCTAGGTATATCTTAATCCCATGAATATAGAATTATTCACCTAATTCTTTCATGGATAAGGATTCATTTAAACATGTCTTATCTTACTATAATTATCTCACTTCTTTTCCCATAATTAGTATGTAATCAACATAAAATACTAGGAAAATTATTTCATTCCCATTAATGTTTTTATAGACATAAGAATCAGTATCAAATTTGACAAAACCAAATTAGTTTATGGCCTCACTAATATGAATATTCTATGATCCCAATTCCTGCTTCTACCCATATTTTAATCATTATATATTTCACACTTTATTGTAATTATTTTACATAATAAACCCCTCATGTTGAGTCATATAGAAGTTCTCAACCAACAACCCATTTAGAAAATATGTTTTGACATTCATTTTCTAAATTTCATAATCATAGAAGTATGCCATTTCAAGTAATATTTTGATAAATTTATGTATCCCTACAAGTGATAATGATTTTATTTGTATTATATGACTTAACGTTGTTAGAAAACCTTCACTACTAGTATTACATTATATGTATTGACCTTACCATCCTTATCCATATTTTTCATGAATACCAATTTTCGACAAATAAGGTTTAAATATACTTGAGGGTATACCAAAATCCAAACATGATTCAGATACATGGACTTTATCTGATAATGCATTTCATACACATTTAACAATATCCTTTCATTCAAAAGAATACCTTTTAGGCTATATGTTCATCATCATCAAGGATTTCACATAACTTGGTGAAAATAAATTTATAATATTATAGTTCTTAAACCTCTCATGTTTACCTATGTGGCACTTGTGTCTTGGAAAAATATTCTTCTCTCACTATTTCTTATAGAGATTGTCCATGTACCTAGTCTTGATCATCCTGACCATCAAATTCAATGAAGTCCATTTTTATCCAACTAATTATTTTGGGCATTTTTTATATTTTTAGAAACATGGAATTTATTTTCACAATTAATTTTCCATATGAAATTTAATATAGGTAATACAATTTAGTTACATTAGTATAATATTCAAATATTTACTTTGTGAATACAAATGATATTTTAACACTAGTTATAGTATTTAAAAAAAATTGCATCCCCATATAGGTAAGTGTGATTGATTGGGTTTCCTTCAACACAAAAAACTCATATGGAATCCCACCTATCACATTAGTTGGAACTTGGTTAAGATTATATGATTATGTCTACATTGCATATCCCAAAAAATATAATGTAAGAGTTTCCTTTCACTACATTTATCTGACCATGTTTATCAAGGTTTTTTCACTCCATTTAATGAAATCATTCCATTGTGGTGTATAAATAGTAGTGAGTTTGGATACTATCCCACACTCCTTTATGTGTTCAATAATGACTTTGTTAAGATTATCTCCATCTCATTCTGAGTGATGTTCATTAATCTTCATACAATGCCAATTTTCTACATCAAACAAATAATCCTTAAACATACAAAACAAAACTAACATATACCTCATTAATTAGATATATCCTTATCTATAATAGTCATCAGTAGAAGTAATGGTATACAAAAAACCACCCATTTCATCTTCTAGAAACAGACCACATACATCAGTAAGAATCAATTCCAATTGTTTTGTTAATACCTTCATGGAAATGGGTGCTTCAGGGATTGTACCTTATAATAAAGTAGGAAATAAATCTTTGGGTTTTATGTATGTTGAGTCTAAATACCCTTCTAAATTTAATTTCTATTGTCTCTTCTCATTTACATGACTAATCCTGATGTTCCAAAGGTGGATGTCATATGAGTCATGTTTTCTATTTTTTTCATTTATTTCCATTTCATGGTTTTCGAGTTCATGTATATATAATCCATTATTAAGATAATCCATACCATAACATATGTTATCTTTATAAAAGAGACAACATTTATTTCCAAACATGAAATAAAACCCCATAGTGTCTAGCATTGAAATTTATATTATGTTTCTATTAAATGAATGTAAATAATAACCATTTTTAAATATATGAATTAAACCACTTGGGAAATTAATGTGATAATCTCCAACTTCAATGGATACTAGAATATAACCATTTTTCAACCTAGAGATCCTCTTCACCTATTACAACCTCATCTAATTTTCTAGGTTCACATATATGAATAAAAATATGTGAGACAGATTCCATATCCAATACCAAACTTTTATATGACAACTGATTGCATTCAATGAAAAAACATAAGTATAAGCGTTTCCATGCTTCTTTTTCATAGCTCTGTATTTTATATTCTAGTGGGATTTCTTACCACATGAAAATAAGGTATGTTTCTACCCATTTCAATCCTTATATATTATAACGACCCATACTTTACATACATTGTTAATACATCAAAATTGAAGCACATTTATTACAACATATAACAAAACCATGGTAGGACCATATAGGTATAGTGTCTTTAGAAACCGGGAAACATAAACAACTTGTTCATATATCATCTACATTGTCTCCCATTTATTTCATCATATCTAGAGTCACTTTTGGAATATCCTACTTAATAACCTTCTTCCTGAAATGGGGAAAGAAAACATACAAAATTGTGAGCTCAAATGCTCAGTAAGGGTAAAAAAAGAAATATCAATCATAAGAACATAACATTTTGGAAATCTTAACCTGCAAAAGAGATTATAATTTCATAACATGGAATAAATCATAGTAGTGAAATGTAATCCCAATAATCATAACATAAAACATGAAACATTGTGGAATACATACATAATCATAAAGAATCATTTCTTAGTAGTCAAGACTCATTGCCAAGACTATCTTAGAGGACAAAGTCCATTTCTAAACCGAGTTCACTCCTCGTTTTAGTCCTGTATCACTGAACCGGTTTAACTTTTCATTCCAGCCATGTCTATCTCATGAGATATAAAATCTTTACCCAATCCATGGGAGGAAGATATAGGTCCCACCCATCTTATAATGAAACCATTCTTATGTGTGCCAGAAAATCATAAATCATACATCATAGCATAACCTATGTAATGAAAATGGGATTCTTAAACATCATGCCACCATAACATAATCCATATAAGATAAAAGGACATCATAAAAATAATTCCATCATAATATAATCAAAACAATTTAAAAATAGGGATATAAACAGAACCTTATATTATCTTAGATGGAATATAATTTTGATAAAACACTTTAACTCCATTCTTGAGGAAAATATCCTTTCTACTTCAAAAACATTTTCATTTCTTAACATGTCATATAATTTTAAACCAAAAGAAGTTGATTAAAAATAATCTTGAAAACTTTTAAAGGAAGCTTCATGGAAATAATTTTCTAAAAATCCATTCATTCCGTATAAGTTAAAAAAACATTCTGCTCGTACTTTTAACGGAAAAGTCAAAAAGTACCTCATATGAAAAATGAAAAAATATTCCTTTAATATCTTTTACTAAAAACTCAACGAAGGGTAAAATTGGATTTAGACAATTTTAGGTTGATGGAAATAATATTACATATTGAGGAAACATGGATGTGGATGATAAATATTCCCCAGTAAATTCAGAAGTATAAATAATCTCAGATAAAAATTGAGATTGCGAGATTTTCCCTTACCTTAGGTCCGATATGATTTGTACGTGTCCAAAACACCTGTATAATGATTTAAATAATTTCATTGACTTATTACAGAATCATATTCATTGTTATGATATCATATATGGTCATATTTTTAGCTTCTTATTAGTAATATTTCATTGCTACTTGTCATTCGGGTGTTTATTGCTTTATGTTCTTATGTGTGTTTTCTCGAATAAATTCTTATTCCTCATTATAGGATATAGATAAATCATTTACAGAATGGTATTAGTGTAATATATATCATATTAATTCATTAAATTCATTTATATAATCATTATTCAATGAAGATCATATAGAACGAGTCGCATCACATCGTGGAGACGGTAGGTCGTATGTACGCACGAGCGATGATATCGTTCCCATGATCGTGGAATTGTATTGAAGTGTATGTATACTATTTCAGAATCAATATCAATTTACAATAATCATGTGTAGTTATTATTTACACCATAATACCTATCCAAGTAAGGTGGTGGTGGAAAACATATTACACCACGGCGTGGAGACGGTATTCCGTACGTACGTACGCACGGTGATTTTGTTTTCCATAGGATGGATAAGAGGTGAAATATGGTTGTTTCATATTTATAATAACATATCAGTATATGAGGGATACTGATGTTATTACCTCATAATTAAACAACTAAAGAAGAGGTAGTAGAAGAAGAATGGAACTTGAAGAATACGGTAGAAGGTATTACCCATTTCTCAAAGTGCCTCCTTTAAACCTTATCTTAGGCACTAGAGTTGGTCTTTTGAGAAGTACAGTACCTCCATTCGGATTCTAAGGAAGTGGGGATGTGAAATTGGCAGGGTTTGGCCGAGCATGAAGGCTAAAATTGGTGTGAGGAAGAGAGGGGGGAGGTGCCCTTTTATAAGGGAGGAGAGGGGAACCTTTGGAAAGTGTGGAAATATTATTTTTTTATAAACTTATCTTAGGTTTAAAAAGGTCCAAAAATAATTAAATATAAATATAATATGACTCATGGTCGAAATAAAATCATCCAATCAGAAATTTACATGTTTTGGAAAATATTTTAATCATTATAATCTTATTTATTTAAATAATTTATTAATGAGGTAAATACTTTATCATTATTGTGTCATAAATAATTTAATTTATATGGTTTCTAAAAATTATAAAAAAATATCATTTTGTAGGAAATCATTTTAGATTTTCAATTAATATTTATAGTATAAAATATGATTTATATAACCCCTTATAAAAATTAATTACTAAAAGATTTTTGTTAATGTCAATTTTGTCTTTACAAGAAATTAATTAATAAAAATTATCATTGTCACTACCAAGTGGCTCAATGGGGTCCCAAAATGGACCCAAGTATTCCCATGGTCATCCACTACTCATCCAATATGGTTAGGACAAGTTTTAAGATAAATTTGAATTATTATAATATTATTTTAACCTTGAATTACCCTATTTACCTTTAACCGTAGTAAAAAAAATTATCGTAGTTACTATTCATAATATCAAAAAAATAAAAGTAACCTATTAACAAAATTTGGAGCCACGGATTCCAAATATGTAATCAATTTTTCAAAATTCAAAACACAGAAGTTGTAGTAATTAATTTATAATTTACCCCGTTATTAAGAAAACGGGTTGTAAAAGTTAAAACATTGCCAAAGATTGAATTTTTTTACCTATGAATTCAATGTAAAATTAATGATAATGACATACATTATATTAAATGGTGAAAATATATTCTATTTATACTTTAAAAACATTCAATATTATAATTTAACCATATAAATTATTTTGATGAAAAAAGTTGTTTTAAATTAAAATATACCATGTTTTTACTATTCATTAAAATATGAAAGTTATCAGAATAATATGAAAAATTAATCCAGAGTAAATTAATATATCCTGATTCTAAAGAAGAATATTATTTTGTCAAATTGAACTTATAAACTTTTCAGGAACTAGATTTAAAGTGGGTGCGCCATCAAAAGGCGGTAAAACTGCATTTTTTGAAAAAAACTTCTTTTATCAAAAAAACTAATTTTTCTTTCATACCTCATTCTAGAAAATGTGTAAGATGATTTGTAATGTTATAAAATTTAAATTTCAGTTAATACTATTCATAACAGCTAGTTTATAATATTATAATAATATATCATTGTTTAATGAAACTCGGTATTGCGTACTACAGACGCTATCGAGGAAGGTCGCGATTGCGTGTAACACAAGCCAAACTAGTGTTGTGTGAAGTGGAAGATTCTTTTTCATATAACATATTACATAAAAAATATACTTCTCATAAAATATCAGGTTGTTACATTCTACCCCCCTTAAAATGAATTTCTCCCTCGAAATTCATCACTTAGTAGAAAACAGATGAGGATACCTCTCCATCATCATATCCTCAAGTTTCCATGTAGCTTTTTATAATTGGTTGTTCCTCCATAAAACATTACCAAAGAGAGTGGTCTTGTTTTACAGAGCATTTTTGCTATGATTCAGAATCTCTATTGGCTGTTCTTCATAAGAAAGATCTTGCTCGAGCGATACAACTTCGGAGCTTAGTACATGTGAAGTATCAGGTATGTACTTCCTCAGGAGAGATACATGGAAAACATCATGAACTTGAGAGAGATTCGGTGGAAGCACTAATCGGTAATCTGCCTTCCCAACACGATCTAGTATTTTAAAAGGACCAATATACCTAGGTCTCAGCTTTCATATCTTTCCAAATCTCATTACTCTCTTCCTAGGAGATATTCGTAAGAACACTTTATTACCCACTTCAAACTCTAGGTCTTTTTTTCGGTTGTCAGTATAACTTTTTTATCAACTCTGAGCTGCTGTTATGTGTTGTTGAATAGATCTGGCATTTTCTGCCATCTCGTCAACATGATTTGGTCCTAATAGCTTTCTTTCCCCAAAAAAATCCCAGCAAGTTGGAGTTCTTCATTTCTTTCCATAGAGAGCTTCATGAGGAGCCATCTGAATACTAGAGTGAAAGCTATTATTATAAGAAAATTCCACCAAAGGTAGGTTTTGATCCCAGCCACCTTTGAAATCCATAGAGTAAGCTCTTATCATGTCTTCTAGAGTTTGAATTGTCCTCTCAGACTGACCATCTATTTGAGGATAATAAGAAGTGCTGAAACTCAACTCTGTATCTAGAGTATGCTGAAGACTTCACCAGAACTTCGAGGTAATCCTCGGATCTCGATCAGATATAATGGAAGGTTGTACTCCATGAAATATTACCACTTCCTTTACATATATCCTGGAAAGCTGATCAAGAGAGAAATCCTCTCTAATAGAAATGAAGTGTGCCGACGTTGTAAGACGATCAACTATGAACCAGATAGCATTATTACCCTTGGATGTTTTAGGAAGTCCAGTAACAAAGTCCATAGTGATGTTTTCCCATTTCCATTCAGTTATGGGTAATGGTTGTAAAATCCCCTTAGAATTCTGTCTCTTAGCTATATCTTGCTAACAAACCAAGCATCGAGAGACATATTCAGAAACATCTCTTTTCATTCCATCCCACCAGAAGTACTCTTTCATGTCTCTATACATCTTCGTACTTCCAGGATGAATAGAGAAGAAGAACTATGAGCCTCATCCAGCAGCTCCTTCTTTAATTCTGGGATGGGAGGAACACAAACCCGATTCCTAAACATTATTATCCTATCAAAATCAAGGTTGAATTCAGGAACATTTTATCACCTTCTTTTGTAACTCTACATCTTATTTTTGTGCCTCTTTAATCTTCACATGTATAGATGGTTGAACATTCATTTGAAAAAGATACGATTTTCCCCTTCCATTATAATTCCAAGATCCATCCTTTGTAAATCCATAAATATTGGATCTTTTTTTATCCTCATCATGGATAAGCTAGCATGGTCTTGTCGACTTAATGCATCTGCCACTTTTTTTGCTTTCCCAGGGTGGTAATAAATTGAGCAGTCGTAATCCTTAATCAACTCCAACCATCTTCTTTGGCATATATTCATCTCCTTTTGTGTGAAAATATACTTTAAACTTTTATGATCAGTATAAATATCACACCTTTCACTATAAAGATAATTCCTCTATGAATTTTATGCAATGATTAACACAGCTAACTCCAAATCATGAGTTGGGTAATTTTTCTCATGGATTTTCAACTGTCATGAGGCACAAGCTATCACCATATCATTTTTCATAAGAACACACCCCAATCCCTTCTTGGATGCATCACTGTAGATCACAAACCTTTCTCCACTGCAAGGCAGTTTGAGCACAGGTCCCCTGTATAACCTTCTTTTCAACTCCTTGAAATTCTCTTCACACTCCTCCGTCCACATGAAATTAACTCCTTTTCGATTCAAGCTGGTGAGTGGATTGGATAATCATGAAAAATCTTTCACAAAATGTCGATAATACCCAGCTAGACCAATAAAACTTTGGATCTCAGTTACTATTGTTGGGCTTGACCATCTTTCGAAACCCTTGTTTTTGCTGGATCCATAGATATCCCCTCATTTGAGATTATGTGATCAAAGAATTCAACTTTTTGAAGCCATAATTCACACTTGGTAAATTTGGCATAAATATTGTCCTTTCTTAGGGTCTTCAATACAATTATCAAGTGATCTTCATGTTCTTCCTTTCTCTTTTAATATACAAGAATATCATCTATAAAGACTACCACAAACTGATCAAGATAGTCTCTAAAGACTCTATTCATTAGATCCATGAAGATAGCAGGGGAATTATTAAGACCAAATGGAATCACTATAAATTCATAGTGTTCATACCTTGTACGAAAAGCCGTCTTTGGAATATCCTCCCTTTTTACCCTTATTTGATGATACCTAGAATGAAGATCAATCTTGGAAAAGTATTGAGCTCCGTGTAGTTGGTCAAATAAGTCATCAATGCATGGGAGAGGATATTTATTCTTGATAGTGATCTTGTTAAGTTCTCGATAATCAATGGAGAGTCTCATTGATCCATCTTTCATCTTAAAAAACAGAACAGGTGCTCCCCAAGGTGACGCACTAGGGTGTATAAATCCCTTATCAAGATTCTTTGGAGTTTCTTCTTCAATTCCTGCAACTCAATTGGGGCCATTCTATAAGATGTCTTTGAAATAGGTAAAGAACCTAGTACGAGTTCTATTCAAAACTCAACTTCATGATTTGGTGGAAGACCCTGAAATTCCTCTAGAAAGACATCATCAAACTCCCTTATAATGGTCATATTCTTAATCGTGAGTTTCTCGCCAACCATTTGAGATAAATAACCTTCATTTATTGGAATCAAGACCCATAAGATGGAAGAAATTTCTTCTGGAAGGTTATATTCATCCTTGCATCAATAGACGATCACATATTGATCTGGAATATTAAAAGTGATTTCTATTCTTTGGTAATTGATATGAGATCCATATAAAGAAATCCAATCCATACCATGAATCACAAAAAAATCCACTATAGGAAGGATCACAAGATTTGCAGGAAGTACTTTCCCACAAACTATAATCGGAGAAGAATTATAAACTTTTGATGCGACTGTTGTGCCATTAGGGGTTCTCACAGCTATCTCAACATCTAATTATTGAGGTAAAAAGGATATACCCTTAAAAAATTCTTCAGAAATAAAAGAGTCTGTGGATCCAGAATCAAATAAAACATTTGCTACTTTATAGTGGATGGTAAGTGTACCTTTCACCACTATATTACCGTACTCCACATCACTGATAAATATTTCATGTGACCTTCCTTTGTCTTTAGCATTAAGAGATTTTTGGCGTCGATCATCATCAAAAACCCATGGATTAGGGCATTGATTAGCATAATTCCCCATTTCCTTGCACATGTAACATTGAAGTGTATGAGGTGCACTCTGTGTAGCCTTTTCTTTGTTCGCATCACTAGAAATCTTCTTCCCATCATTTCAGCATTCAAATGCCTGATGACCTTCTTTTCCACATTTGAAACATTTAATTGTCCCTTTAAGACAACTCCCTCTATATTACATTCCACACATTGAGCATAAGGTAAAAATCATCTTCTTTTTAGTGTGGTCTTTATATTTCCCTTTGAATTCCATTTTCCTCTTCTATCAAAAAAATATGACTAATGGGTTACTCCAATATCCATCTCAACCTTGAGAGCACATCCAACAATTTCCTCATAGCTATTAAAGTCCCTTATGGCTAACGCCCTTCGAAGACTTGGTTTTAAGACACTAAATAATCGACCAATCTTACTCTCAGGTTGGATAATAATCCCAGAAGCATACATTGAAAGTCTTGTAAAATTAGCTTCGTAGGTACCAACTGATTCATAATCCTTTTTCTTCAGTTCAAGAAACTCCTTCTCTATCTTTGTTCGAAAAATACGAGGGAAGTACTTATTGAAAAATAAGTCCTTGAACTCGTCCCATTCCATGGACTCAATTTCATCCCTTTGCCTCATATTCTTAAAAATATTACACCATTGATCAGCAACACCTTCCAAACGATTTACTTCTAAGATTAATTTATCATGTTCAGAACATTGAAGAACTGAAAATATATTTTTAGTGGTACTGATCCATTGTTCAGCCACTAATGGATCAGAAGACCCACTGAATGAAGGTGGACACTGCGTCATGATGGATTCAATAGATTGTTGCTCCTTCCTTTTCTTGTTTGGATGTCTTGCATGATTCATAGATTGAGAAATTTGTGTGAGCATGGCTACAAGATTCTTCATTCCAGCTCCCATAATGTTTGGTTACTCAGGGGGACAATCATTGCATTGCCCATCACATTCCGCATTAACATGGTTCCTTCGGGTTCCAACCATTGACTGAAACCATGAAGAATAGTGTGAGAAACACTAATTATAAAAGGAAAACCACATAATCAAGAATAAAATTTCACACTTAAGGTCTTATCAGAGGTTGTTCATGACCATTTCTAAAATACTAAGATTTTGTTCTATGCTTAGACATATCCTTAGGTTTCTTACTAAGACTTTCACATCCTAGTTTCAAAAGGGTGACTATACCTTTCCTCTAATACCAACTATAACGACCCATACATTACATACACTATTAATAATTCAAAATTGAATCACACTTATTACAACATATAACAAAACCATGGTAGGACTGTATAGGTATAATGTCTTCAGAAACCGGGAAACATAAACAACTGGTTCATATTACATATACATTGTCTCCCATTTATTTCATCATATCTAGAGTCCCTTTTGGAATATACTACTTAATTACCTTCTTCATGACCTGGGGAAAGAAAACATACAAAAGGGTGAGCTCAAATGCTCATTAAGGGTAAACAAAAGAAATATCAATTATAAGAACATAACATTTTGGAAATCTTAACATGATAAAGAGATCATAATTTCATGACATGGGATAAATCATAGTAGTGAAATTTAATCCCAATAATCAAAACATAAAACATGAAAATTTATGGAAAACACACATAATCATATAGAATTATTTCTTATTAGTCAAGACTCATTGCCAAGACTATCTTAGTGGACAAAGTCCATTTTTGAATCGAGTTCACACCTCGTTTCAGTCCTGTATCACTGAACTGGTTTAACTTTCTGTTCCAGCCTTGTCTATCTCATGAGATATAAAATCGTTACCCAATGCATTGGAGAGAGATATAGGTCCCACCCATCTCTTAATTAAACCATTTTTATGTGTGCCACAACATCATAAATCATACATCATAGCATAACCCATGTAATAAAAATGGGATTCTTAAACATCATGCCATTATAACATAATCCATATAAGATAAAAGGACACCATAAAAATAACTCCATCATAACATAATCAAAACAATGTAAAAATAGGTATAGAAACATAACCCTATATTATCTTAGATGGAAAATCGTTTTGATAAAAAACTTGAACTCCATTCTTGAGGAAAATATCCTTTCTACTTCAAAAACATTTTCCTTTCTTAACATGTCATATAATTTTAAACCAAAAGAAGTTGATTAAAATTAAACATGAAAACTTGTAAAGGAATCTTCATGGAAATAATGTTATAAAAATCAATTCATGCCGTATATGTTAAAAAAACATTTTGCTCGTACTTTTTCCGGAAAAGTCAAAAAGTACCTCGTACGAAAAATGAAAAAATATTCCTTTCATATATTTTACTAAAAACTCACAAAAGGGTGAAATTGGTTTTAAAAAATTTTATGTAGATGGAAATAATATTACATATTGAGGAAACATGGATGTGGATGATAAATATTCCCCAGTAAATTCTGAAGTATAAACAATCTCGGATAAAAATTGAGATTGCGAGATTTTCCCTTACCTTAGGTTTGATATGCTTTTTACATGTCCGAAACTCCTGTATAATGATTTAAATAATGTCATTGACTTATTATAGAGTCATATTAATTGTTATTTTATCATATATGGTCATATTGTTAGCTTCTTATTGGTAATACTTCATGCTACTTGTTATTCGGGTGTTTATTGCTCTATGTTCTTATGCGTGTTTTGTCGACTAAATTCTTATTCCTATTTATAGTATATAGATACATCATTTACATAATATTATTAGTGTAATATATATAATATTCATTCATTCAATTCATTTATATATTCATTATTCAATGAAGATCATATAGAACGAGTCACATCACATCGTGGAGACAGTAGGCCGTACGTACGCACGAGCGATGATATCGTTCCCATGAACGTGGAATTGTATTTAAGTGTATTTATACTATTTAAGAATAAATATGAATTTAAAATAATCATGTATAGTTATTAATTACACCATAATACCCATCCAAGTAAGGTGGTGGTGGAAAACAGATTACACCATAGCATGGAGACAGTATTCCGTACGTACGCACGCGCGGTGATTTCGTTTTCTATAGGATGGATAAGAGGTGAAATAGGGTTGTTTCATATTTATAATAATATATCAGTATATGAGGGATACTGATGTTATTACCTCATAATTAAAAAACTAAATAATATGGAGTAGAAGAAGAATGGAACTTGATGAAAACGGTAGAAGGTATTACCTCTTTCTCAAAGTGCCTCCTTTAAACATTCTCTTAAGGCACTAGAGTGGGTATTTTCAGAATTCCAGTACCTCAAGTAGGTTTCTAAGGAAGTGGGAATGTGAAATGGGCAGGTTTGTTCCGAGAATTAAGGCTCAAATTGGTGTGAGGAAGAGAGGGAGGTGGTTCCCTTTTATAAGGGAGGAGTGGGGCACCTTTGGAAAGTGTGGAAATATTATTTTATTATAAACTTATCTTCGGTTTCAAAAAGTTCCAAAAATAATTAAAGATGAAGATAAGATGACTCATGGTCGAAATAAAATCATAAAATCAGAATTTGACATGTTTTGTAAAATATTTTAATCATTATAATCTTATTTATT
This sequence comes from Viscum album, assembly GCA_963277665.1. Classification (NCBI taxonomy): domain Eukaryota; kingdom Viridiplantae; phylum Streptophyta; class Magnoliopsida; order Santalales; family Viscaceae; genus Viscum; species Viscum album. The sequence goes on from OY728128.1 coordinate 1,787,795,739, forward strand.
TAAATCATTTATTAATGAGGTAAATACTTCATCATTATTGTTTTATATATAATTTAATTTATTTGGTGTCTAAAAATTACAAAAAAAAATTTCTTATGTTGGAAATCCTTGTATATTTCCAATGAATATTTATATTTGAAAATATAATATATATAACCCCTTATAAAAATTAAATACTAAAAGATTTTTGTTAATGTCAATTTTGTCTTTACATTAAATTAATTAATACAAATTGTCATTGTCACTACCAAGTGGCTCAATGGGGTCCCAAAATAGAACCAAGGATGCCCATGGTCTACAACTACTCATCCAATAATTTTAGGATAATTTTAAAGGTAATTATGAATTATTATAATATTCTTTTAACCTTGAATTACCCTATTTACCTTTAACAGTATTAAATAAAAATTACCGTAGATACTATTCATAATATCGAAAAAAATAAAAGTAACCTATTAAAATAATTTTGACCCAAGAATTCCAAATATGGAATAAATTTTTCAAAATTCAAAACAAAAAAGTTGTAGTAATTAATTTAAAATTAATCTCGTTGTTAAGCAAACGGGTTTTAAAAGTTAAAACATTACCAAAGATTGAAATGTTTTTACCTATGAATTCAATGTAAAATTAATTCTAATGTAATAAAATATATTAAATGGTAAAAATATATTATATTAATACTTTAAAAACATTCAATATTATAATTTAACAATATAAAGTATTGCGATGAAAAAAGTTGTTTTTAATTAAAATATAGCGTGTTTTTACTATTCATTAAAATATGAATGTTATCAGAATAATATGAAAAATTTATCCAAAGTAAATTTTTATTTCCTGATTTTAAAGAAGAATTTTATTTTGTTATATTGAACTTATAAACTTATCAAAAACTATATTTAAAGTGGGTGTTCCATCAAAAGGCGGTAGAACTGCATTTTTTTGAAAAATACTTCTTTTATAAAAAAAAACGGATTTTGTTTTCATACCTCATTCTAGAAAATGTGTAAGGTGATTTATAATGTTATAAAATTTAAAATTCAGTTAATACTATTTATAACGGCTAGTTTATAATATTATAATAATATATTGTTGTTTAATGAAACTCAGTATTGCTTACTGCACACACTATCGAGGAAGGTCGCGGTTGCGTATAATGCATGCCAAGCTAGTATTGTGTGCAGAGGAAGATTCCTTTGTGTATAACATATTACATAAAAAAAAATATACTTCTCATAAAATATCAGGGTGTTACATATATCATTAGATTGTTTGAAGGATGGTGGTTAGGTTTTTTTGATGTGGATTTATCCATACACACCTCATCCTTTCCCTTCATCCTTATTTTCTCTATAAGGATTAAAGAAATAGTATTATTCATATATTTATCAAATTTGATAAGTGAATCCAAAATATCTGTAAGTGACTTACTCATGTTATCTATATTATAATAGACAATAAAATAGATAATCTTATCATCAATATGGAAATAATGAGATCATTTTATAATTAATGGTGTAGTTTAAACCCAAGGGATTAAAGTATCTAAATGTACCCAATCATCATTAGTACATGAGGTTATTCTTGATTATCTTATGCTATCATGCACTTATATCATGCAGTAGATACCTCATACATATCATTCCATTCGTTTTCCTAGTATTTTTCTTAGAGATGAGTTAGCATGTTGTACGAATATTTGTTATGGGTCATAATCTATAGATGGTTGTACATAGACAAAATCATGATACATTGTATATATAGTGAATTATCTATATGATTTCTGTACTTGTCATTGTCCTCCAATCTAGATTCCTTAGTAGGTTAACCAGAAATTTGGGACACCAGAACACAAAGCTTATTCTTTTGGAATTTTACTATGCGCAAACACATATACCACTCCAAGAATTTATGGATGGTCAACATATTTTCTTTATCCATCATTGAGATCTAAGATAATGTTCTAGTGGTTTTTGTGATTTATATTTTATCTAGAAAAAAATTAATAGATACTACTTTTTCTTTATTACATTTTAATAAATTTTTTATTAATTGATTATTAAATAATTAAAGGTTGCACACTATTTAAATGAAATCTAATAGCCCTCAGTATTGGATTCTAAATACTATATAACTTGATTATTCTAGTGTCATGGATCCTTGGCACCACTTCTCATAGTATACCATATTTTGATACACTACCACTTGAAGAGTTCAACGTATGTGTTTCACTGGCCAACTATATAAACACATGACTCCCAGATCAATTGATTTATGTACAATATTTTAAAAATATATATGTTATTTTCTTAATTATTTCCTTTAATTTTTAAACAAGTTATATTTGGATAATTATTTGCTGCTAAATTTAGTTAATTCAGCCATCACAGTCATAATAACTCCTAAGTAGTAGGAAGCACCAATAACTTTGGATGATGAGCACCTTGTACACCCAGTGATGTTAGAATTTAAATAAAAAAAATCATTTTGAAAGAATAATTTCATCGATTGGGTTTTAATATTTTTTTTAATAATGCAATTCATTTCTATTAGTCTTTCCATTCTATTTTATCACACTCATAATTGAACTTTAATATAAAAACAATTATCTCATTATAATATATTATACTTTGTATAATTTTGTGTGCATCCCACTATCATTAAAATGTATAAAATAATAAAAAAATGAAAAAAGAAAATAAAATGACTATAATGATATTAGGAATAAATTTTTCATTGATCCATTTTAAACATAACAGGTCAAAAATGTGCTAGGGGTATCATAATTGAGTAGATTCATGAATCCATATGTAGTTAAAACCTCATCCAATGTGTCTATTTCTCATCTAGATTTTTTTTAACCATGGTGTGGGACATGCCCAGATTTATCATCGTCAAATAATACAAGTGTACTAACATGTAGGTGAGGGGGTCTCAGGTGAGAAAAATACAACAAATAAATTAGACACGATGTCCCTTATACATATTTAATTAAGAATTGTTGATGTATAGACTTTATAAAATTAACTACTCATTTCAAAAATAACACATAGTAAAAATAATTAAATAAATCGAACCAAATAAACATTGGTTCAGTCAATTAATCAAGACCAATATGTGTGAAATTTGATTGCACGATAAAAAAAATGCAATAAATTTAATGTTTAGAGCATAAATATAAATTAAATTAATTACATAATTGAAATAATTTATCATATATCGACCATAAATTAATTTAAATTATAATTCAAAAAATTAATTGATAAATTAATTGAATTTAATACCAATATTAAATTAATAATTTTAAATTATAAAATTATTATAATTTGTAAACAAAAAATTACTAAATTAATTTTAGGTTGAATTAAAATATTTCATGTACATAAAATTATCACCCAAACCCATTTTTCGTTAGTCAAAACTCACACTGGTCTATTCCAGTTATGGTAGATCATGCCTTAGGCCTTCATGTGTTGGGAAGAACCCATACCGAGTGGTTCCAGGTTAGGAAGAACTAGTTTTCCCATTTCAGGTTGGTCTAAAACAAATTTTCTTAAAGATTCTTGATTTGTATAGGGAAACCATGAAACTGGTTTTTCATTAGAACCTATGAATGGATTTTGTCACAAAACATGTTGTGATAGATGGAGGTGCTAACTATGAGAATCGTTAGTGAGCATTATGGTGGCACGGGTGGCTGAATAGGATGAGGTCTTTGGTTAGAAGATAATCAAATTAAAGAGGTGATGTTGATTTTATTGAGGAAACTATGGAATATTATTTTCCTTCTCTGATTAGATAAGGAGGTAGAAGTGGTACTACTTCACTCAATGATAGTGGTAGTCTCTAGCTTGGTAAAGGGTGATGAGTGACTTGTTCGCAAGCTCTAGGGGTGAGAACTAATTTTAACACCCTGTCACATCCCCGTTCTGGGTGCATCCCAATGGCGACCCATACCAGGTTAGTCACATGGCATCAAGCGCATTTACCCAAATGTTAGAGGTTGTCGACTAGCAGCGAGGGACTTGGGTGTGATAATGGGGAAACTATGCCCTCATTGCTAGAGTAACATAGTGGAAAAAAACATATAACAGTAGAAGAAACATTAATTCCATACAATAAGTAAACAATGAAAGGTTGAAAGTAAATAAGAAATTGTAGCACATTTATGTAAATAATGATTTATGTCAAAATTAAGTAGGAAAGAATCCAAACAAGTCACAATACTGGAATACAGTACTAAACCACAATATAAAAAAAATAAGTAAACTCCAACAGCATCGCAAGCCTTAGCTTGTTCCAATGCTCTCCATATCCACAACAATCAACTACCTAATATAGAAGGGGAGCTTACCCTTATCTATACCCGCTACAATATAATATTTTTGGGCCCAAAAGCATGAACCAAACAGGGTGTGAGACAAAATCCCATTATGAAATCATCCAAATACTTGTGCCTAACTGTAAGTGAATATATATAATAAAAAAATATTAAAAATGATGTAATAAAGAAATAAGTACTCAAAAGTAAACAGTCATACAGTTTCAACGACATTCATTTAAATTATCAATTATTCTCCAAACAAATACAAGAAATCCTTTGGGAAAGTTGACATAGCCAAACCCCTCTAGTTTAACTAAAAATTCAGAAGCAACCTAGAGGAAAATATCACATACCCTAACCCCTCTGGTTCAACATATACAAAGAAGATATAACAACTCTCTGGGTAAGATCACACAGTCTAACCCATTTGGTTTCATGCAAACAGAGACTCTCTAAGGAAGCACTCATCGTCAATACCACCTATAGTCTTTTAACGATAGACTGCATACTCTCTAAGAAATAACTCAACATCAATTCCCCCTGTGATCTCTTAATGATATCTATAGAAACGTTGATGAAGAACTCAAAGTCAGTCCCCCCTATGGACTCGCAGCGTGAAAGGTATAACAGACACTCTGGGGAAGCCCTCATGTCTATTCCCCCTATGGTCTCCCTACAAAATGTTCCCACAACCCTGTGTAAATAAATTATGAAAAATGAAATTGAAAAACCAAAGTAAATGAGAAAGACTACTTGGATAAATAGCTACAAATCGTAACAAAATTATTTCAGATAATATCACTCAACCCTAATAGCACTAGTCATGGAAAATAGGGAATCCTAACAAGCAATTCTAGACCAAATGTCCAAAATTAGATCAAACATGGGAAAACACATCCAAAGCAAGTTAAATAACCATATTCACAATCAAAAATCCATAATCAAGAAAACAAGGTATGGCATGCATTAATATGGATAATTTACCTAAACTTGAAATACCCTAAACTAGGGTATTGGGAACTTTAAGAACATATAATTCAAAGAAAATATACAGAAACGAACAAAACACCTAAGTCGACATTGTACGATTGATATATTTAAAACAAAACCTCTAGATCGACCTAAAATTCCATAGATCTACAAAAGCATCAAAAAGGTTGAACCATGGATATCTCATGAAAGAGTATGAATCATTAGATGAGGCTTTAGAAAAAGGAATAAATCACAGATGTGATTCCATCACAATCGACAGTGTTCAATTTGGATAATGGATGATAGATCAGTGGCTCAAAGAAGAATCATCACTCTCGGTTACTCCAGAATGAGAGATATCCAAAAGAAGATGTTTCTGTAAACAAGACACAACCCCATTCTAATAAATCAATTAAGAATAAAAATACCCAACATATTCCCAAAGGATGCATGGCGTGTATAGTCCTTTACCAAGCCCGCCTTAATCTGAACTTCCACATCGTCACGCAGTCTTTTATGCGACCATGAAATGACCAAACACAGCTTAAAATCAGTGCTAGAGTACATGACATGTACAAGGAAGTACATAGAGTGTACTCTTAAAACTTTCCATTGTCCATTTTTCCAAAAAAAACTACTTGAAAACTAGATCCATACCAGAAAAGAAGATCCAGTTTCTTAGAAACTTCCCCCCATAAATAAATTCATTTGGGAATTTACCTTGTAAGGTAGAGATATAGAAGAATCAACTAATATCTCGGGCCACTGTGATCGTACATCGGCCTCCCTCTCCTAATTCTCGTCCTGTACCCACCCGTGCTTCCATATTCCCTTTACCATAGGAACAAACCATCCACGAAGAACCTTCACTGTATGATCAAAAATCTAGATAAGATGCTCCTCAAATGATGTTTCCACCTCCAACTCAACCTCCTAGAGTTGAAAAACATTATACGAGTCTAAGATTTAATGCCACAACTGAGAAATATGGAAGACATCATGCATTTCTTGGTACCTATAAGGTAACTGAAACTGATAGGCAGCCTGCTGGACTCTCTCCAAAACCTTAAAAATCCTGATTTATATTGAAGAAATATTACCCTATCTCTTAATCCTTTTATGTACCAACCTCAGTGTGACATGTAGAAAAAAGGGATCTCTAACCTTGAACTCCAGAATTTGTCTCCATAAATAAGCATAAGACTCCTGTTGTGACTTTCCATTATCCATTATCTTCCAAATCAACTCTATCTACTCCGCGGTCTTCTAGAAAATATGAGGTCCCATCATAGCTGCCTCTCCTACCTCCAGAAAATATAGAGGTGATCAACATCACCTACCATATAGAGCCTCATAAGGAGCCATCGAAATAGTATCCTGAAAACTATTATTGTGGGAAAACTCCACTAATGGTATGTGCTTCTCCCACGAACCTCAAAAATCTTGGATGCATGCTCGAAGCATGTCCTCTAGCACCTAAATCGTACACTTGTACCGGCCATCTATCTGGGTGTGGTAAGCTGTACTCAGATGTACCTACGTACCCAAATACCTCTGTAGTCCATACAAGACTCGATAAGTAAAATGATCACCCCTATATGAAATGATGAAGTGGGGAACCCCATGAAGACATATAATATCTCAGAAGTACAACCTTCATATCTCATCAATAATGAAGTAATCCTTGATCTATAAGAAGTGTAAAACCATCATGAATCTGTCAATGACAACCCAAAATTACATCATTCTCCCAAGGTGACCTCAGAACCCATGTCACGAAGTCCATCGTGACATCATTCCACTTATACTCGACAATGGTTAACTACTGCAAAATCCCTACTGGTCACTGATGCTCCACCATCACCTACGGACAGGTGGAACACATCATAAGAAAACCAATGTCATCTCTCTTTTTGCCTGGCCAGAAATACTAATGGTGTAGATCTCTATATGACTTGGTGACACCAGGATGCACTGTCCAAACTAAAGAATGAAAATCCAGCATCAGCTCCTCGCGTATGTCTACAGACACCCATGCACATCCATGGAAGTGCAAGATCTCATCCTCACCTATGGTCCATCCAAGAATAGTGTCATCTCCTAACACACTCCCCTGTAGGACTTGGCCTCTAGAATCTGATAGCTACCTCATTCTCACTTAATCTTGTAGAGTAGAGGTAATAACCATAGAAGAAAGAAACATCTAACCCTGTCTGTCATGCACCTCAAAATGAATCTCATATAACAGATCTTTGAGATCCCACTCACTATTGGCCCCCTTAACTACCTGTATCTGAGTCCTCCTGCTCAATACATCACCCAATGTTTTTTCCTTCCCTGGTGTGTAGGAAGTCTCAATGTAAATGGACTGAAGGTACTCATTCCCCATTCACTATATCAAATTTATATTATGCTGTGTGAAGATGTACATGATACTTTTGTGGCCGGTGAAAATTACAAATTCTCTCCCAAAAAATATTGTCTCAAACAACATAAAGAATGAACAACTGTAGCCAACTCCAGATTGTGCGTCAGGTAATTCCTCTTCTGTGGCATCAACTGACATGACCCATACACAACAATGCCTTCCCCTACATAAGCATTTCTACTAGCCCGATACTTGATGCAACACAGTAAAATGTATAACTTTTCACCGGATCTGAAAAAATTAATATTGGTTCTGAAGTCAACCTCCCTTTCATCACCTGAATGGATGAATCACAGGAATCTGTCCATAGGAACTTCAAACTCATCTTAGTCAGGCCTGTCAGTATAGCATCCCACATTTTTATCACATAAACGTTCATTACATTTTACAAAACTGAGGATCTTTAAGGTTCAGTGTCTTGGAAACCAGGAACATAATAAATTAAACAAAAAAAACATTCTTCTTAAACACTTGAAAGGCTTCTCCTCAAGTTCATCCTAGGTTCATTACTGCATCTCATAACCTGGGGACATACATCAAAAGAAAGGGTGAGCAGAAGGCCCAGTAAGAGAAACTAGAGAAACATTTTACATGTGAACTTGAGATACTTCAATAAGGTCATGAAAATAACATTAAGGCATGAGAATGAAATCATGAGATACATCATAATAAAAATAACATTTTTTTATAACTTGAAGATGTGGCCACAACATTTAATATTGACAATCGTTTCGTTTCACCAAGGTCCATCCCCAAGGTGTAGTTAAAATTACCAAGGTTATTCACCAAGGCGTCGTTAAAATGGTCATCTCTAAAGATTAAGTCTTTACCCAATGCATTGGAGCGCTATCAGGGAGCACCCTTAAATTTTCCTTTATTATCATGTGAGCCACATATATCATCATAAAAAATTTCATAAATAACCCATATAGCATAAAATAAATGGGTTTCATTTCATAATCATAACATTTTAAAAACTGCTTTAAAGACATGATCTTTACGTCACTTTAAACCCACGGAAAGGGAAAGAGGGTTTCATTTATGTAATTCCCAGAATTTAAAATAGAACATTTGGATATATATGTGAATACCCCTGTAGAAATAAGATCTTTGAGTATTCAATTTATAACATAAAATAATTTTTAGAAAAGAGAGAGAGACATTTTGAGACGAAAATTCTGCAGCATGACGGCTATGTTACAAGGTTTTAGAAAACATTGAGAAGAGAGGGGACATAGGTCAAACATTCATAAATGACCCATCAAACCGTAGAGGGAAAAAATATAAGGGATTTAAGAACATGGTAATATAAGTTTAAAATATACCATATGAAATGAAGAACATGAAAGGAAGAAAAAAAAGATTTCTCTTGTGAGAATTCAGCAGCCTAACGGCGTCACTTAAACTTCAACAAAATTGAATTGACAAGGTCAAATAGGGTCTCTCATCATATGAAAATAAGAGTCCAGTATGATAGATATAGAGGTCATACACCAACATAATAGAAAGGAACTTGAAAGAATTGACATGAGAGTAGAACTTCAAAACGAGAATGGTGAAGAACCACTTAAAAATTCGGCAGCCTAACGACGCCACTTAAACTTCAACAAAATACTTAATTGAAGAGATCAAATGGGGTCTCTCATAATATGAACATAAGAGTCCATTATGATTGATATAGAGATAATAACCCAACTTAACAAAAAGGAACTTGAAAGAATTGACATGAAAGTAGAACTTCAAAACGAGAAGGGTGAAGAACCACTTAAAAAATTCGGCAGCCTAACGACGCCACTTAAACTTCAACAAAATACTGAATTGAAGAGATCAAATGGGGTCTCTCATCATATGAACATAAGAGTCCAGTATTATAGATATAGAGATCATACCCCAACATAACAAAAAGGAAATTGAAAGAATTGACATGAAAGTAGAACTTCAAAACGAGAAGGGTGAAGAACCACTTAAAATTTCGGCAGCCTAACGGCGCCACTTAAAACTTCAAAATACTGAATTGAAGCGATAAAATGGGGTCTCTCATCATATGATCATAAAAGATCAGTATGATAAATTTAGAGATCATACCCCAACATAATAAAAAAGGAACATGAAATACTTTACATGAAAATAGATCTTGAAAAATGAGAAGGGAGAAAGAATCCGTTACAAAAATTTCGGCAGCCTAACGGCGCCACTTAAAACATCATAAAACGAAATAATGAGAGTAAGAGGGGATCTCTAATTATATTAACATGAAAAGGGCAGTAATAGGAGTATAAAGGAACATCCTCCAACATAAGAACATGGAGCATTAAAGGAATGACATAAAAGAGATTACTTGAAATGAAAGATAGAGGTCGGATCCCTTACCTTAAAATGTAACTCTTAAACCTCAATTGGTGGGACCTTGAGGGCTTGGGGGAACCTTTGGAGGACTCCTTGGGAGGTAATGAGACCAGAATTTCGTTGGGAAAGAGTGGGGAGTCGAATTGATGAGAGTAGGTCTTGGTATTTATAGGGAAAGTGAGGGGACAAGGCATTAGTGGCCAAGGGACACCTCACATGTGCTTTTCTCAAACCCATGTGCTCTCCCTTGGCATTTACCATGGAGTTAGGACACATGGGGCCCCCAAAACAATAATTCATAACCCTTGGCCGGCCAACCCTTAAAATATCTCATGAAATCATCATGACAAAGCTATGATGTCATTAAACATACCGAAACCCTAAAACTGCATTTTTACTATTCACTGAAAAATTCATCTTTCTCAGAAAAATCCCAAAATTTCACCTTAACTAAATATCAATGCTCTGATTTCAAAAATGAACTCCATTTTATAAAAATATTTTTCTAAGTATTTTTAAATTTATTTTTAAATAAAAACACTATTCACCGAAAATTCATTTTTTCAGAAAAAACCCCAAAAATAACCATAACATAATATCGATGCTCTGAGTTCAAAAATAATGTCCTTTTTATAAAAATAATTTTCCAATTATTTTTAATTAAATTTTTAATTAAAAACACTATTCACCCGAAAAAACGAATAATTGAATAATAATTTATGAAACTGTTATTTAACCATTTTATTGAATCACATTACTTAATCAAGGTGCCTAGATTATTTTAAAACTTTCTTTAAGTGAGGATACTAATCTATTTGGTCATATTACTAATCCTAATCATAAAATCACTATTCATAATTTACTATTCATCAAAAATCAAGTTGATCTTATTAGACTCTAAATTTTGTACTGGACATAATTGTAGAAGACCATTTTTTGAGAATCATTACACATTTTAAATTATTTAAGGTTTACACAAACATTTTTTTAAAATATCCTTTTGAAAATTCATCAAAAATATGCATACTATTTTTATCCAGTCATTTGAAAATTCATAAACATCATCATAATAAGAAATCCCAATTTTTATTTAAAACAAGGATTACACAAGGAAGTTATGGTCTCATTACATAGCCTCTTATAATACCAGCATAGGACCTAAGAGTAAGGTGTGCTAGGGTGATAGAATCTTGGGGCGGCTCAGTCAACATTGCCCGAGTATTAATTTCTATCAGTTTGAACTTCTCGCGAAGACGATTCCGTTCTAGCTTCACATGATGAAGTTCAGCTTGGATTTGGTCCAGAGCAAAGCCCAATGGTGCTACCTCCTTCCCAAGCTCTGTTAGATGGGCTTCGATCGGTCCAAGACTACTAGTTGAGGCCATCAAATCTTCTTTCTATAATAGTTAACCAAGATTACTTATATTTGGAGACAATAATAAAAACATTTTGTTCACAGTGGTCATATTGACCGATGGTCATATAACAGTCAAAACCCACTGGTCTCATTTTAATTATAATCATGTTTATCAAATAAAACATTTTTGTTGAGTATAAAAATAAAATAAAATAACACATGAAATTAGGGAACAAGATTTATTCAAAATTTCGGGCCGTTACAATCTTCCCCCCTTAAGAAATTGCGTCCTTGCAATTTTTAAAATTGGGTTTTGAAATTTCATTTAATGTCCCACTTCGGAAAAAGAGTCAGTAACACCATTACTTTAAAAGAAAGAAAAGGAAGTTCAAAGGCCACCCGAGTTTACTCATACTAGGATTCCATGTAGGAAATATGGACATGGAGGAGAAAACAAAGGGTAACGTTCTTAAAGGAGAGTGATAGAAAACATTATTAGGGGAAGTTAACCACCAGAAAATCCCAAAATTATGATGTGTGTAAGCGGTCTTTGATTACCTAGTAGGAAACGTAAACCAACAACGTTTTTGTTTTATGTTCCTTTTAATAACTTTGAGGAATTCATTTACAACATAGAACAAAAACATAAGGAAATATATCTACCTTCATGTAGAGTTTCATACATTAATAAGTTTCTACCAAAACTAATCTTTTCTCCAAACGACGAGCAATCAAAACTACTTGGTCTCACCAAAACACAAGAATCATCATCTAGAGAATCACATGATCCACAAAAGATCAACTATCTATTTCTTCTATCTTTAAACATTATCCCAAAAATAGAATGGGTAAGGTAAAACAAATATTCCAAAAGAATCCCATAGAAATGGAAAATACATTTAAATCTTCAAAGTTCCATGGTACTACCCAGTGTTCATCATAGACCATTCCATAAATAATGGTCCTTAAGATTCCTGAAAATAAACCAAACTAAGATTGAAACCCAAATACAAGAAGGACTTGATAACATAGTCTTCCAAAATAAAATTCATTGTTTATCTCCAAACAACATCAACCACTCCTAACATCTTATAACAAAAGTAGCTAACCTAAACATATTTTACCCAAGATAGGTTAATCATTCCCGTAAGTAACCTAAATTACTATAAGGCCACCTTAAATTCATTGATTCTTCAAAATATAAGTCAACCTTACTCCTCAATGAAGACACCGTAGTAATATATTTACCTTGATCATATATGTTTCTCAAAATAGTGAACGTCTTCCAAAATAATAATCATCTTTTAATCCCCTAATCATCTATGTCGTATTAATACGGAAATCGTAGCATTTCCTATCACATTGGTTGTTGGGACATGTTCTTCCATTTCCCGTCATTAACTAAGAAAAGAAGCTATAGTTAGGGGCTTAAATACTTAGTCAATAATCATGAAAAGAAACTTAAAGCATCTAAGGATAACATATAGAAGTAAAGTATACCCTAACATGTGATCCCCTAGGTTCCCTTCTAGGTTATCCATGATCATATATTCTTATGTGAATCTTTATGTTATTTTATCTTTTTTCCTTTAACAATGGTTCATACTAAGCTTATGAATTTACCAAAGCATATCCCCCGGGAGTGTCGTAACCAAGAGTGCAGCAAGGCCCGTTGTCGTGTACCAGTTCCCGTTCGAGTCTATCTCAAAGCGGTGTTTTCGGGTTTTACCCCAATGTACATCTTTGCCAGAGCCACCTCTACCTGCTCGTATCCAGACAGGGATGTATTTTCTTGGAAACCCTTTACTCAATAGTCACCAAAATACTAGGAAGATTTCCTATATTTAAACTTTTTTATAGGGTTCTTCCTAAAGTTTCATATCCTAATTTCCACAAATAACTAAACCATCCTTTGATACCAACTATAGCATCCCGTCTTTTTATCACATAAACTTTCATTACATTTTACAAAACCGAGGATCTTTAAGGTTTAGTGTCTTGGAAACCAGGAACATAATAAATGAAACAAAAAAACATTATTCTTAAACACTTGAAAGGCTTCTCCTAAAGTTCATCCTAGGTTCATTACTGTATCTCATAACCTGGGGACATACATCAAAAGAAAGGGTGAGCAGAAGGCCCAGTAAGAGAAACCAGAGAAACATTTTACATGTGAACTTGAGATACTTCAATAAGGTCACGAAAATAACATTAAGGCATGAGAATGAAATCATGAGATACATCATAATAAAAATAACATTTTTTTATAACTTGAAGATGTGGCTACAAAATTTAATATTGACAATCGTTTCGTTTCACCAAGGTCCATACCCATGGTGTCGTTAAAATTACCAAGGTTATTCACCAAGGCGTCGTTAAAATGGTCATCTCTAGAGATTAAGTCTTTACCCAATGCATTGGAGCGCTATCAGGGCGCACCCTTAAATTTGACTTTATTATCATGTGAGCCACATATATCATCATCAAACATTTCATAAATAACCCATAAAGCATAAAATAAATGGGTTTCATTTAATAATCATAACATTTTAAAAACTGCTTTAAAGACATGATCTTTACGTCACTTTAAACCCACGGAAAGGGAAAGAGGGTTTAATTTATGTAATTCCCAGAATTTAAAATAGAACATTTTGATATATATGTGAATACCCCTTTAGAAATAATAGCTTTGAGTATTCACTTTATAACATAAAATAATTTTTAGAAAAGAGAGAGAGACATTTTGAGACGAAAATTCTGCAGCATGACAGCTATGTTACAAGGTTTTAGAAAACATTGAGAAGAGAGGGGACATGGGTCAAACATTCATAAATGACCCATCAAACCGTAGAGGGACAAAATATAAGGTATTTAAGAACATGGTAATGAAATTTGTAAATATACCATATGAAATGAAGAACATGAAAGGAAGAAAAAAAGATTTCTCTTGTGAGAATTCGGCAGCCAAACGGCGTCACTTAAACTTCAACAAAATTGAATTGACAAGGTCAAATAGGGTCCCTCATCATATGAACATAAGAGTACAGTATGATAGATATAGAGTTCATACCCCAACATAATATAAAAGAATTTTAAAGAATTGACATGAGAGTAGAACTTCAAAACGAGAATGGTGAAGAACCACTTAAAAATTCGGCAGCCTAACGGCGCCACTTAAACTTCAACAAAATACTGAATTGAAGAGATCAAATGGGGTCTCTCATCATATGAACATAAGATTCCATTATGATAGATATAGAGATCATACCCCAACATAACCAAAAGGAACATGAAAGAATTGGCATGAAAGTAGAACTTCAAAATGAGAAGGGTGAAGAACCACTTAAAAAATTCGGCAGCCTAACGACGCCACTTAAACTTCAACAAAATACTGAATTGAAGAGATCAAATGGGGTCTCTCATCATATGAAAATAAGAGTCCAGTATGATAGATATAGAGATAATACCCCAACATAACAAAAAGGAACTTGAATGAATTGACATGAATGTAGAACTTCAAAACGAGAAGGGTGAAGAACCACTTAAAATTTCGGCAGCCTAACGGCGCCACTTAAAACTTCAAAATACTGAATTGAAGCGATCAAATGGGGTCTCTCATCATATGATCATAAAAGATCAGTATGATAAATTTATAGATCATACCCCAACATAATAAAAAAGTAACATGAAATACTTTACATGAAAATAGATCTTGAAAAATGAGAAGGGAGAAAGAATCTGTTACAAAAATTTCTGCAGCCTAACGGCGCCACTTAAAACTTCATAAAACGAAATAATGAGAGTAAGAGGGGATCTCTCATTATATTAACATGAAAAGTGCAGTAAGAGGAGTATAAAAGAACATCATCCAACATAAGAACATGGAGCATAAAAGGAATGACATAAAAGAGATTACTTGAAATGAAAGAGAGAGGTCGGATCCCTTACGTTAAAATGTAACTCTTAAACCTCAATGGGTGGGACCTTGAGGGCTTGGGGGCACCTTTGGAGGACTCCTTGGGAGGTAATGAGACCAAAACTTCGTTGGGGAAGAGTGGGGAGTCGAATTGATGAGAGGAGGGCTTGGTATTTATAGGGAAAGTGAGGGGACAAGGCATTAATGGCCAAGGGACACCTCACATGTGCTTTTCTCAAACCCATGTGCTCTCCCTTGGCATTTACCATGGAATTAGGCCACATGGGGCCCCCACAACAATAATTCATCACCCTTGGCCGGACAACCCTTAAAATATCTCATGAAATCATCATGACACAGCTATGATGTCATTAAACATACCGAAACCCTAAAACTGCATTTTTACTATTCACTGAAAAATTCATCTTTCTCAGAAAAATCCCAAAATTTCACCTTAACTAAATATCAATTCTCTGATTTCAAAAATGAACTCCATTTTATAAAAATAATTTTCTATGTATTTTTAAATAAAAACACTATTCACCGAAAATTCATTTTTTCAGAAAAAAACCACAAAAATTACCATAACATAATATCGATGCTCTGAGTTCAAAAATAAAGTCATTTTCATAAAAATAATTTTCTAATTATTTTTAATTAAATTTTTAATTAAAAAACACTATTCACCCGAAAAAACTAATACTTGAATAATAATTTATGAAACCGTTATTTAACCATTTTATTGAATCACATTACTTAATCAAGGTGTCTAGATTATTTTAAAACTTTCTTTAAGTGAGGATACTAATATATTTGGTCATATTACTAATTCTAATAATAAAATCACTATTAATAATTTACTATTCATCAAAAATCAAGTTGATCTTATTGGACTCTAACTTTCGTACTGGACATAATTGTAGAAGACCATTTTTTGAGAATCATTACACATTTTAAATTATTTAAGGTTTACACAAACATTTTTTTTAAAATATCCTTTTGAAAATTCATCAAAAATATGCATACTATTTTTATCCAGTCATTTGAAAATTCATAAACATCATCATAATAAGAAATCCCAATTTTTATTTAAAACAAGGATTACACAAGGCAGTTATGGTCTCATTACATAACCCCTTATAATACCAGCATAGGACCTAAG
The DNA here is from genome assembly GCA_963277665.1 of Viscum album. Classification (NCBI taxonomy): domain Eukaryota; kingdom Viridiplantae; phylum Streptophyta; class Magnoliopsida; order Santalales; family Viscaceae; genus Viscum; species Viscum album. Next base: position 1,787,812,241 of record OY728128.1, read on the forward strand.
AGTAAGGTGTTCTAGGGTGATAGAATCTTGGGGCGGATCAGTCAACATTGCCCGAGTAGTAATTTCTATCAGTTTGAACTTCTCGCGAAGACAATTCCGTTCTAGCTTCACATGATGAAGTTCAGCTTGGATTTGGTCCAGAGCAAAGCCCAATGGTGCTACCTCCTTCCCAAGCTCTGTTAGATGGGCTTCGATCGGTCCAAGACTACTAGGTGAGGCCATCAAATCTTCTTTCTATAATAGTTAACCAAGATTACTTATATTTGGAGACAATAATCAAAACATTTTGTTCACAGTGGTCATATTGACCGATGGTCATATAACAGTCAAAACCCACTAGTCTCATTTTAATTATAATCATGTTTATCAAATAAAACATTTTTGTTGAGTATAAAAATAAAATAAAATAACACATGAAATTAGGGAACAAGATTTATTCAAAATTTCGGGCCGTTACAGTCAGTGGCACTACAAAGCATGAAATTTCCAATATAAAGCGTTTGTAGCAACCAGCCATCCCTAGAAAACTTCATACCTCAAATAAGTTCTTCAGCAACTACAAAGAAACTATATTCTCCTCTTTCTATAGGTCTACTGATACTACAATATATGAGATAACATGACCCAATAAGTGAATCTGGTCCATCCAAAAGAGGTATTTTGGGAGCATAGAATATAATTGAGGCTCTCTCAGTGTACTCCAAAAGATCTTCATATGGGTAGAATGGTCTTGTCGAGTGTGAGAGTATAGCAAAATATATCCTATGAATTCCAGCATGAAATAATCCAAGTATGCAAGGAACACTCAATTCATCTGTGCCATAAAAATTATAGGTGTGTTTGTGATAGCAAAAGACATAACCACATATTTTTATAGACCATACCATTTTTGAAAGTTTGTAAGAGGTATATTAGATGGTATAATGTGCAACTAATGATAACCATATCTCATGTAAATCTTCGAGAACACACAGGCTCCTTGAAGAGGATCAAATAGGTCATCAATCCTAAGAAAGGGATATCAGTTCTTGGTCCTAAACTTGTTCAGTTTTTGATAATCCACACAATGTTTGAGGGCACTATCTACCTTCTTCATAAACAGGACAAGCGATCCCCAAGGAGAAGTACTGGGTCAGATGGAACCCTTTGAGTATAACTCCTCTAACTGGTTCTTGATCTTCTATAACTCTGATATAGCCATCCTATAAGGATGAATGGACACCAATGCTGCTCCTAGCACAATCTCAATAGAAAATTATAGCTCTCGCTTCAGTGGCTAACCCAAAAAGTACTATGAAAATACATCACTGAAATGATCCACCACTGGAGGAAAGTCCATATGTGAAGTCCCCGGTCATCCAAGTATATATTAGAAATTTGGGCTATAACTCCTCCCAATCCATGATGCTTGGCTCCCTCTCTACTCACCCAAACATCCCATTCTCTCTCATATAGAAACAAACCTCCCTCTTGTGATGTTAAACTCGCCCTACAACAATAGATGTTGAAAACAGCCAGGTAGGGAACCAATCAGTCCATTATGAGAATGACATCATAGCATATCATCTCTAAGACATAGAGGTCCCATAAGAAGTGACACCCACCGACCTCATGAGGGAACTCCTTGAACTGACATATAGCAGAGATTCTAGTCCCCAAAAGAGAGTCTAGTGTCAAGATATCATCAATTGTAAAGATATAGAGCCCATGGATCTCCACAATAGCAAAAGATATGAAACTATAAGAAGCCCTTGTATCAATAAGTGCATAAACTAAAACTGAGGTAACTAGAATTTTGCCTCTAACTATAGAGGTTCTGAGATCCTGATCCTATTGGGTTTCCTCCACTACAAAATTTTGACATGTACTATGGACTTGTGACCCTACCTGACCACCCTGAGCTGATCCAAATAGTTTTCGCTGAAAACTTGGCAACTGGATACCACTTCCATGAGATCCACCTCAGCTTAAACATCCGGAAAACTCTAGTTCCCAGATTGATGAGAAATTGGTGGTCCGCCTCCCTAATGAGGAGTCATAAAATAACCACTTTCATCAGCTTCTAGTGAGAAAAACTGATAGAGACACTAAAGATGGCCCATATTGTCTAATTATCTTCACTCAACTAGGTCTCTTTGGAAATGTGGCCTCGTATGCCCTCCATCCCCACACTGGTAGCATACCACGTAGCTACCTGAAGCTATATCCCATGTACTCATATTTTCACATGTAGACTTTCTATGAAGCCTCCAACTATTAGTCGGAGAAGCACCAACTCTGGATGCTGAACCGCCCTGGCCCACAGCTCTAGAATCCCTCAGGTTGGGCTCTATGATTATTTACAAGTTGACTATGGAAGATAAGGTCATCAACCTGAATATTTTCACCTGACATTGATGTCTTTCCTGAGACCATCCTCAAACATCCTCAAAAGGTATAACTCATCACTTCTAGAATGGGTGTGAAGCACTGCAGCTCGTTGAAGCAAGATGAATTCTCCATGTCTAGGAGAGTACCCTGCCTTAAACTCTTGAACACTTGGGCTCGATCGGCCCTCAAAGTCTCTAGGAAGAAGTAGTCATAGAAGGTATACTGGAACTCATCCAAATCCATAACCTGATGGCATCCCACTGGTGATATCACATACCAACATATCTTAGAGTAATCATGAATCACATAAGTAGAGAGCTTCACCCTCCTTTCTAGAGGCCTATCCAGATGTTAGAAGATTGATAGAATGGATTCTATCCCTGAATCTGTAGCCTGAGGTCCTCCCTCCCATGAGAAAATGGTACGATGCTGCTGCTGAAAAACATGCATCAATTCTTCCATTGGTATTGCAAGAGGCGGTGCTAATTGGAATGTTTTCATAAGCCTCATGAATCCCTCTTAGAATTGTGCATTGGAACCTGTATCAGGGATAATGGTTAGTGCCATGACATGAATGATGAGAGGGTCGCTAGTAGTCCCTGATCTACCATGTCTAGTGTCCAATCACTTCCACATATAAGGTGTACAACCAAAGGATGTCTGGGTGGGATTGCACTGCAAGGTCAAGCGGACACCTTAGTTCAAGATTATCAAGGACTGAAACATAGAAGTGGAAGAAATTAACATGATAAAGAAACCATTTAGGTTTTTCAAAACATGGATATACAATGTGTATGACACCTACAAGGTGTGTTCCCCTTAATATTTCACATGGGCATATACTTCTACCAACCTTGGTCATGTAACACACCCTAACACAAGATGTGTTCTCCTTGAGACACAGTGCGTACTTGAATCGTTTTCTCCTTACCTGAGTTCCTCTACATGGCTATACATGAAGCTCCTACTTGGGTAATGCAACAAGGAATGTGAACCCTGGAAATAGCATGTATGCCTTATGTCATAAACATCAATGTCATCAGTTACACAGTCGGTGACACTATCAACTTTACAGGGCATTTAAGAATAGAACACAATGTGTACAACCTATGTTTCATCCACCCGTGTTGTTGGTCACACGGCTGGATACACAGATCTTATAACACGATGTGTGTTCCAAGTACATGGTGTGTTCCACTAAACAATTCCCAACCCCATGTTCCAGCTCACATACTTAGTCACACGATTATTTACTACATAGTGTGTACATATAGTACTTGTTGTGTACTTTAGATATGTTGTTACCTACTGAAAAGAAGGATGCATGGTGTGTATTCATGAATACACACCATTTATTTTGGGTTTTTTTCAGACATTAAGCCCTAGAAACTACTCTGGAACCCCATAAAAAACCTAAAAAATATTAAAGTGCCAAATTATGATCCGTGGGGGCCCATAATCTCTTAAAGTCAATGCTTGGAATCATATTCATGTCAAATAACAAGTATAATAGTGGAAGAAAATAGATGATCCACCAAATTCCGATGCATGAGTGCCCATAAACCTCAGGGACCAATGTTTGGCACTCTTTCAAATGAAAACCTACACAATAAAAAATACCCTATCAAATAACATGTATTCTATCAAGGCATATATCACCCCATCATGCATATCTAGCACAACATCTATCACAAAAACATGAAATCGATAAGGAACCCTAAATGTCATGAAAAGAATGCATGACATGTGATCACTAGTAAGTGCCTATATGATGTATCAGATGGAATACCATCATCTCATTGGATTTAAACCGAAATAGAACCTCAATAACACTAATGATAATAGAAAAAAACATGTGAATCCTCCAATGGTGAAATCAAATCAATGATAATAATTGAAAAACTAGAAAAATGGAAATATTTGAGGCATATTGGCCTTTCCCAATACACGGGTAAGATACTCCCAGGCACAACTTCTTACCAACTACCTATTCCTTCCAATCCATATCTATAGGCTCTAAACAGTAAGTTAACGAAGAAAACAATTCCTTTGATACCACTTTTTTACATCCATGTTTTGGGTACCGCTCAAAGGTGACCTGTACCTGGTTGGTCACATGGCCTCAAACACATTTCCCATAATTGCAGAGGCCAATAACTAGTAGTGAGGGCCTTGGGTTTCATAGTGGGGAAACTGCGCCCTCATTGGAAGAGTAACACAGTGGAACACAAAAATATAATCGTAGCAGAAATAGTAATGCAATAGAATAAGTAAACGTCAAAAGACTGAAAGTTAATAGACAACTACAACATATATATTTAAATATTGATGCATTTTATAAGTATCTAGGATGGAAGCCAAACAAGTAGCAATGATGAAATACAGTACTAAACCATAAAAATAAAACAAGTAAACTCTAATAGTATCACACACCTCATCTTGGTCCCATGCTCTCCGACTGCATAGAAATCAACTAGCTAAAGTAGAAAGGTACTTTCCCTTTTCTATACCTATAACAGTATAATCTGTTTTGTCCAAAAAGAATGCCCCAAATAGGGTGTGAGACAAAGTATCTGTAGGCAAACACCTAATGATTTGTTCCTAACTGTCATTGAAAATATATATTAGACAAACATGAAAAATGAGGTAGTAAACAAGAAAGTCCTCAAAAGTATACATTCTTACAGTTTTAACCAGATTCATTTACATTATCAATTGTTCAGACAAACAAATAAGATCAACCCTCTGGGAATGATCACACAACCTATCCCCTCCCATTCAACTAAACATTCAGAAGCATGCCTCTATGAATGTTTACATAGCCTAACCCATCTGGTCCAACTTATAAAAATAAGATATAATGACCCTCTGGGTAAGATCACACTCTCTAACCACTTTGGTCTCAGGAAAATAATGACCCTCTGAGGAAGAACTCACTATCAATTCCCCTTATAGTATTTTAACGATGAACAAAAAAATCTCTGAGGAATCACTCAAGGATGATTCCCCCTGTGGTCTCATAACGATAACTATAGACACTCTGAGGGAGCACTCAACGTGAATCCCCCCTATGGTCTTCCTATGTGAAAAGTACAATAAACACTCTAGGGAAGCCCTCACTACCATTCCTCATATGGTCTCACTACCCCAGGTTCCCACATCACTATTTAAAGAAATCATTCCCAAAGGATATTTAGCTACAAAAGTAAATCAAATATACTACTTGTCCAATTGGATACAAAGAATAACACAAGCATGTCCGATAATATCACTCTATCCTAACAGCACTAGGCATGGAAGACATAGCATCCTAACAAGAAATTATAAACCCAACAGCCAAAATCAGGTCAAATATGGGGAAACACATATATATCAAGGTAACTAAATCTATTTACAATCAAAAACCCATACTCAAGAAAACATGTCATGGTAGGCATTAACAGGGCCACATTTCCTAAACATGCAATAAACTAAACTAGGTTATTGGGTACTTTTTTGCACTTATAATTCAAATACAATCTATGGAAATGTACAAAACACCTACCTCAACGTTTTTTGATTGATATAGTTGGACCTCATCCTATGGATCATCCAAGAATTTCATAGATCTATAATAATGTCTAAATTTTTCAACCATGGATATCTCATGAAATGAGGAATTAAGAGATGAGGATTTAGAAGAAGGAATAAATCACCGATGTGATTCCAATGAAATTGGAAATGTTTTATTTAGAGAATAGACGCCGAATTGGTGGATCAGATACGAATCATTTATCCCAATCACTCCTGGATGAGACTGAGCCAAAAAAATCTGTTTCTGTAAATGATACTCGACCTCGGTCCAATATATCAATTAAAAATAAAAATAACATTTATGTTCCTTAAGGATACACGATGTGTATATGATTTCACTAGGCCGACCTTAAGTGGCCCAGTCATGTCATCACATAGCCATGTATGCAACCATGACATGGCCAAACACGGCCTGGAATCGGTGCCAGAGTACCTGGTATATACATGTAAGTACACGACGTGTACTCCTAACATTTTTCTTATTCCTTATTTCCTCAAAAGCAACCTGAAAATAAGATCCATACTGTAATAGAAGTTCTAGGTTATTACACACCCTAACACTATAAAATATTTTCATTTTAATAAAATTAATTTTTTTCTCGATTTCTTTATAATCAACACCATGTTATGCTTATACAATTCTATATCCCGAGTTATCTTGTGTTACAAAATAGAGTGATTTTTACAACCTTTAATGGCATAATATTTCAAAAATAAATTTTATAAATTTTATAAATCTTATTTTTCAAAATAAAATTTATTTTTTAATTTTTAATGGAAAAATTAACATAGAGAGAATTTTTATATTTTTTCTAAGAAGTTTCATTTTTTATGAATATTGAAAAATACTGTATTTTATTTGATAACTTCTTTTTCGTTTAAAGAATAATTAAGGTTAAAATATATTTTACATTTTTTTAAAGTCACAATAGATCCATTTTATATCTATTAATCAAATTTATTTCATATAAATCATTTTTATATTTAATTTAGATATACATACATAATGAATATTTTAATATTTTCCCTTTAAAAACTCTCTTTCTATCCCCGACTATGAGATTAGCTTTGAATTTAGTTTTTAATCGTCCATGAATTGAATTTTGAAAAATTGACCTAAAAAGTTTTAATTAGTATAACATTTATTGTCTCATAATATCAACATAGTTTTTGACCAAAATGATTTGTTAATTTAATTAAATCTAATTACAGTGATTGAGTTAAAATTAAGATTAACAGTGGACTAAACCTAAATCATAAGGTCTAAAATGGCATAGAAATGAATCTAAAAGACATTTTATTGTAATATTTAGACCATATCCCATAATATTTTGAATTTTTTGAGTCATTGGGATACTATTCCATGAATGTGTCCTATAGAGTAAGTTATGTAAAGAAAAATAAAAGAAAACCTTCCTTGCCATTAAATTTTAAAATGCATTATAGTTTGGAATAAGATTCATATTTTAGGTTAAATGTTATTATTAATATTGAATGACATTATTAATTCATGATAATTTTACATTATTTTTTAAAGATTTATTAGTTACATTAAACTCTTCTTAAATGCAAACACATGTATTATTTTGTTATAATTAAAAAGAAATAATTGATTCTAAAAATATTAAAAAGGAATTTAGATATAATAAATTACTATGTTTCATTATTTTTAGATGAATATATGACATTACATAGCTTTGAATTTAATATAATTTAATTCCAATAATTTTTTGATATATTGTAATTAAATTTAATAAATAATATCAAATCTAACATTTATGCTATTTTTTAGTAAATGATATTATATTAAATGATTTAAAATTAATAGAAATAATATATTCTTTAAATTAAATTTATAGTTTCAATAATTGTAATAAATAGTTCATTAATGGAACAATTTATCTTTTATAATTAACATATTAATCAATATATGTTAAAAACATTGTTAGCACTTTTTGGGTTAAAGCAGTGATTTTGAATTCTACATGCATTAGTTTTAAAAATAATTCTCAAAAATCATGGGAATCATATTTTATATATCACATATAATATTTATAATAAATTGGGTCTAAATTGTATAACAATATTCTCTTTAATTTACTCTAAATTGATGAATTTCATGGGTTAAAAAACTAGTTACCAAAATGAAAACCCAAAATGAAAAATATAAGGAAACATAATTACTAACGAAGGAAATTATAAAAATGCACTAAATTTTTGGGTGCTGGATATTTGGGATAACCATAAATTATATTTTACCCATTATATGTAAATACTGAGGAACATTATTTAAGGGACAACTCCTAATATTGTTTATCATCTTATATTTACAAGAATGTCACTCCTCAATATAAAAAGGTAGCCACTCTTCCTCTTCCTCTTACTATAAAGAAAAATTCTATCTCCCAAAATCATACCAAATATTTTCCCAATATCCCACCAAAAATCCAATCATCATCACCTTGGGATGAAATAAACCAAATGAACCTAATTGCTAAAAATCAAATGGAATTGCCTAAAAAAGTGGTAAAATTCTTCAATGTGCATTTATGTTTTATTTGTTTATCCACCCTTTAATTTTTTTATTATTACATTATTATATCAAAACAACATTATCCTAAATATACTTATATGTATTTATGTTAATGTTATGACCTACAAATTAAAACATATCCATCAAATGGGTAACAAACATACCATTCATGTATGGGGAACTACAATCTCACAAAATGATGTCTTTCATTCTTCCTTTACCACCATTCATGGTTGAAAATTATTATGTACAAATTTTCTATATATGATATATATGATATTTATTATGTATTTATTATTTTTTAACTTTTATGTAATAAAAATGTTTATGCATTCCATTTTGGGTGAAAATTATATATTCTTTGTGAACGTATAGACTACCACCTCTTCAAAAAGATGCGATTCGGTCACAAATTACAAAGAATTTATTAAAGACCATTTTAATTAAAAATATATGATAAAACTAGAATCTATAATATATTAATGAAACAATAACATTTATATAAATATAATATATCATTTTCCTTATTACCCTGTTGACAAACTAAAAAAGTGGTAATGTCATTCGTGGACCGGTAGACTACCAGCTCTTTGACGCAATGTGATTCCTTTTACCTCACCTGAATTATATATATAAGTATATGTGATTGTATAAATTTTTATGAATCATATAATGATAATTATAAAAATATATATTGTTACATAACTTATTTCCATAAAAATCATTGATAAATGGGAACATTATTCATGTGTATGTACGACCTACTGTCTTCATGATTGTAACATTGGTTAATTGTTCATAACCAAATTTCATGATTGGTTTTAAATTTATAATTAATATAAAAATATGATATTAATTTTATGATTATTATTATTTATATTTTTATATAATGACACATTTACCATAGTCGACCTACTGAGGTCGTTTTGGAAACAAAAACCGAATTTGTTCAAAACACCTCACACAAACATAATTGTTCCTGTAGTTGTATAAAAAAATTTAATAAGTGAAATAAAATTAATATTAAACTATAAAGATTAAAAACTATGTAATTAATTATGATATGTTATTTGTTAAGTATTATAATGATATATATTACATGTTGAGTGTAACACCCCGAGATTTTATGAAAAATATTATTTTAATTTCATTAATGTCTTGTGTTGTATTCTACACCAAGATTACCTTGCGCTATAGGCAACACCGTATTAGCTTGCAGTATACGCAACACTATTCGTGGACCGTGTTATACACAATTTTGATAAGAGTTATTCTACGCAACATTGAGTATATATATATATATATTAAATGTATAAATGAAATATGGTGAGATTCTGTTATACGAAACAACGAAGGATTCTTTCACAACACGCAACCCTGACTTGGCTTGCATTACACACAATCTCGACCTTCCTCGATAGCGTGTGTTGTACGCAATACCAGGTTTTAATAAAAAATGATATATTATTATAATATTGTCATGAACTAGCCGTTATGAATATTATTAACTAAATTTTGAATTTTATAACATTATTATTCATCTTACACATTTTCTAGAACATGGTATAAGAACAAAATAATTTTTTCGGGTAAAATAAGTATTTTTCAAAAAATGCAGTTTTGCCGCCTTTTGATGGTGCACCCACTTTAAATATATTTTTGGACATGTTTATATGTTCAATTTGACAAAATAAAATTTTTCTTTTGAATCAGGAAGTAAAAATTTACATTAGATAAAGTTTTGATATTTTTCCGATAACATTCATATTTTAATGAATAGTAAAAACACGCTATATTTTAATTAAAAACAACTTTTTTCATCATAATATCTTATGTAGTTAAATTATAATATTGAATGGTTTTAAAATATAAATAGAATATATTTTTACCATTTAATTTAATTTTTTTCATTAGCATTGATTTTACCTTGAATTCGTAGGTTAAATCAATTCAATCTTTTGCAATGTTTTAAACAAAACCCCGTTTTTATTCGACAACGGGATTAATTTTAATTTAATTTCTGCAACTTCTGTGTATTTAATTTTAAAAAATGGATTTCATATTTGGAATCAGTGTGTCCAAATTATGTTAATAGGCTACTTTTTATTTTTGGGAATTATGAATAGTAACTACGGTAAATTTTATTTACCATAGATAAAGGTAAATCAGGTAATTAAGGGTAAATATAATATTATAAAATTACCCTAACACATGCCAAAATTATATTTGATGTCTAAAAGTAAACCCATATCAACTAAGGGTCGTATTAGATTCATTTTATGGTCTTTTGACCATGAAAATAATTTAATTATTATTAAAACCAAATAAAGTGACAACATGTCACTTTCTTAAATCTTATAAGTATAATAATTTTAACTTAGTGATAAACATCATAAAACACCGAACATTAATAGTATCCAGAAAGCTAACAAAATTATCTACATCATGAGAATTTATTTTGAATTTTTTTGGGATTAAATAATTATCATTAATTGTGACACAGTAGTGATGCAGAAATTATTTATCTAGTGAAAAATCAAGAATATAGTTTTTATTAAACTAATAGTGACCATAAAAGACACAAAACCCTGACCAAAACGTATTGGTCATGTAAATGGAAACTATAATCATCCAATGGTAGAATATTTGACCATTTAGAGTTTTATAAAAGCAATTATGACACTTATATTATTTTATTTTAAATGATGCCAAAGTTGTCACCTTCATAATTTAATAAATATAACAATTTACATATTGTGGTTTTAAGATGATAAATTCGAGTAAATGTATTATTCGGAAAGGTAATATATTTATCTTTATCATAGGATTTTATTTTAAATTTTTATGCAACAAATAAGTATATTAAATAATTATACAAAAATGATGTAGTAATTATTTTATTAAGAGATAAACCAAATAAATGGTTTTAAAAATATTAAAATATATATTATATGAACTATTTAATGTGATCCACTAATTTTATAGATAAATATGACCTTTTATTAATATATTAAAACTTTTATTTTGAACATATCTTCTGTATATATATTATTTAAATTCAAATAAATGAATAGTGTCAAAATTGACACTATTGTTATTTTATAAAAATAACATATTATAAAATTGTTTAAAAATCACAAAAATATTTAAAAATTATAAATTTAAATTTATATGGTCTATAATATTATAAAGTAAACAATTATGGAAAATTCAAAACAAATAAGTAATTATTTGTTATAATTTAAAATTTGGAATTTTGTTACCACAAATAAACTTAAATAGATTAAATAAGGATAAATCAAAATGATAAGGTTTAAAATAAGATCCAAACATGTCTAAATTTGATTGGTTGATGATATTACAACCCTATATCATATAATTTTTGAATATGAGTCATTTTTGGAGGTTTTTAAGTGGGGTTAGATTTATTATAAATTAATATTTTTAAGAATTCCAAAGGTGCCCGTCTCCTCCCTTATAAAAGGGCACCTCCTCCCTCTCTTCCTCACACAACTTTGAGCCTTCAAGCTCGTCCAAACCCTGCCAAATTCTCTTCTAGACTTCCCTAGAAACATCCTAGAGGTTCTGGTCTTCCTCAAAGACCAATTTTAGTGCCCTAAGAGGTCTCAAAAAGGCGCTTCAAAGAAGAGGTAATTTCCGTTACCGATTCTTTCACCTTTATTTATTCTTCCACTTCTTCTTCTTAGGTTGTTTCATTATGAAGTAATAACATCAGTATCACTCACATACTGATATGTTATTATATGTATTAAACAATACTAATTCACCATCTATCCATCCTACGGAAAACGAAATCACCGCGCGTGCGTACGTACGGAATACCGTCTCCACGCCGTGGTGTAATCTGTTTTTCCACCAACACCTTACATGGATGGGTATTATGGTGTGAAGAATAACTATACATAGTTATTATAACATCATAATGATTCTGATATATTGTATCATCCACTCCAATTCAATTCAATAATTATGGAAATGATATCATCGCTCGTGCGTACGTACGGACTACCGTCTCCATGACGCGATGAGATTCATTCTCCATGTTAACCATTTAAGAATGATTATAAAGTATATATAACCAATAATAATGAAATATATGACATTATAAAGATACTGGATTTATATGTATATATATGTTTGTCATCTACTTAATTCCACTCAATTCAATAAGGAAACTAAAACAGCGTTCATGTGTACATACGGCCTACCGTCTCCATGAACGGTGTATTTCTTTCCATTAATCAATCCATTATATATATGTATATTCTGAATATATATTATATATAAATCATGTTTTATATTCTATAATTAAGTAATACTGATCTATGTAATCATATGAATAATTACAAGTTATAACACGAGCGACACATGAGACGATTTTACCCAAAACACTACTTTAACATGAATTTACAAAAGAACGGGTAATATAAAGTCATAAGTGAACCATATATGATATAATAATAATTAATACGATTCTGTAATAAGTCAATTACATTATTTATATCATTATACAGGAGGTTCAGACACTTACGAAGCAAATTGGACCTAAGGTAAGAGAAATATCACAATCTCGCTTTTATCCGAGATTGTTTTTACTTTGGTAATTAATGGGGTGTATTTTATCATCCACATCCATGTTCCCTCAATATGTAATATTATTTCCATCCTTATACAATATTTTATATCCAATTTTACCCTTCCTTAAGTTTTTTGTAAAAGATATGAAAAGAATCTTTTGTCGTTTTTCGTACGAGGTAATTTTTGACTTTTCCGACAAAAGTACGAAGAATGTTTTTTTATCTTGTACGGCATGAATGGATTTTTAAAACATTATTTACAAGAATATTCCTTTAAAAGTTTTCAAGTTTATTTTTAATCAACTTCTTTTAGTTTATAATTGTATGACATATTAAGAAAGTAAAAGTGTTTTTGAAGAAGAAAGGATATTTTCCTCAAGAATTCATTTCAAGTGTTTTATCAAAATTATTTTCCATCTAAGATAATATGGGGTTCTGTTTTTATCCCTATTATTACATTTATTTGATTATGATTTGATTATGATGTGATGGAAATAGTTTTATGAATTCTTTTATCTTTTATGAATTGTTTTATGATGTCACGATGTTTAAGATTCCCATTTTTATTACATGGGTTATGCAATGATGTATGATTTATGATTTTGTGGCACACATAAGAATGGTATCATTATGAGATGGGTGGGACCTATATCTCCTTCCAATGCATTGGGTAAAGATTTTATATCTCATTAGATAGACATGGCTGGAATGGTAGGTTATACCGGTTCAGTGAAACAGGACTGAAACGAGGGTGACTCGGTTCCGAAAGGGACTTTGTCCACTAAGATAGTCTTGGCAATGAGTTTTGAATAACAAGAAATGATTCTCTATGATTATGTGTGTATGCCACAAAGTTTAATGTTTTAAGTTATGATTATTGTGATTACATTTAACTACTATGATTTATCCCATGTTATGAAATTATGCTCTCTCTTTTGCAGGTTAATATTTCCAAAATGTTATGTTTTTATGAATATGATGTGATTGATATTTCTATTGTTTACCCTTACTGAGCTTTTGAGCTCACCCTTTTTATGTTTTCTTTTCCCCAGGATATAAAGAATGGTTTTAGGTAAAAAAAGGAAGATCTTTATGGGATATGTTGAAGATCCTTCACCGCGATTAGGAGATTATATTCCAAGTTTCCAAAGACACTAAACTATTATGATCCTTGTGTGTGTGTTTTTGTTATGTACTACGTATTCCGAAAAAGTAATGTAATGTCCATGTACGTCAAGCTTCGGGTCTCTACAGTTGGTATCAGAGGAAAGGTTTCGTCAACCTTTGGAAACTAGGATGCGAAAACGTTAGTGAGATCCCTAGAGATATTTCTAAGGTATGTCTAAGTCTAGGGATGTCCCTAAGGTTAAGTATACATATAAGTTATAGTACTAGAATTACGCTAACGATCATAGAATTTAACCTAAGAAGTTAGATATTGAGGATACTCCCCCTTTATAATGTTGTTTTCTAGCATTATTTTTTCCTCTCACACTATTCTTTTTGGGTTTTAGACGATGGCTAGAACCCGAAGGAACCGTGTTGATCAATGCAATGAACAATGCAATGATTGCCCTCTTGAACAATCAAATGTTATGGGAGATGGAGTGAAAAAATCTTATTGATATACTTACACAAGCTATGAATCATTCTGGACTTCCAAATGAGAAGAGAAGGGAACAATATTCTATTGAGTCCTTCATGAGGCAACGTCCACCTTCTTTCAGTGGGTCTTCCGATCCACTTGTTGCTGAACAATGGATCAGTACCACTGAAAAGATATTTTCAGTTCTTCAATGTTCTGATCATGATAAAGTCATCTTAGCAGTATATCGTTTGGAAGGTGAAGCTGATCAATGGTGGAATCTTATCAAGAATACGAGGCCAAGAGATGAAATTGAGTCCATGGAATGGGACGAGTTCAAGAACTTGTTTTTCAGTAAGTACATCCCTCGTATTCTTCGATCAAAGATGGAAAAGGAGTTTCTTTAGCTGAAGCAGAAGGATGATGAATCTGTTGGTATACGAAGCGAATTTTACAAGACTTGCAAGGTATGCATCTGGCATTATCATCCAACCTGAAAGTAAAGTTGATCGATTTTTCAGTGGCTTAAAACCAAGTCTTTGAAGGGAATTAGCTATAAGAGACATCAGTAGCTATGAAGAAATTGTGCTTTGTACTATCAAGGTAGAAATAGAATTTGGTGTTACATATCCATCTCATGGTTTTGACAAGAAACGAAAGATGGAGTTCAAGGAGAAATCTCAGAATAATGGTGAAAAGAAGATGAATGTTTCCTTATGCACAAAGTGTGGAAAGAAGCATGGTGGAGATTGTCTTAAAGGGACTAGAAAATGTTTTAAGTGTGGAAAAGAAGGTGATCGAGCAGCTGAGTGTCAAATTAATGGAAAAAGGTTTTCTAATGATGTGAACAAAGCAAACACTGCAGAGAACGCACCACCAACACTTCAATGCTTCAAGTGCAAGGAAATGGGGCATTATGCTAATAAATGACCTAATCCAATGGTTAGTGATGATCGACATGAGCAACCGCTTAAGGCAAAGGACAAAGGGAAGTCACATGCGATCACTATTGGCGATGTTGAATATGACAACGATGTGGTGGAATGATTAAGTGTTTATGTAATGGGATTACAAAATAATGTTTTATCATGGAGTATTGGAATATTTATGTATTGGTCTAATGTGGTATTCAAAGTTATTGAGATATTTTTGGAAATAAGATGGTATGCGCATAATGAAGGGAAAACGAGAAAATGAAATGTTTAACAGTATTCATGAGCTCATGATTGATATAAGGACTAAGTGATATCATGGTTTGAGTATATAGAATTTTGAGGATTTTGGTATGTGGAAAGTGTTAACTTTTAACTGCATTCATGTTTTCACTAAGGTTCAATGGGTATTCATTCTTCAAGAGAATACATGATTAAGGTATTCATATGTGTGTAATTTGACCAGAAAGATATATCTTATGATATATGGGGGATAAATGATTGCATTCACGTAATTGTTTTGTGACATTTCAAGTAACCATTTTCTTTATACTATGATCTTGGACCGAAGTATTTTAGATAAGCTTAGAATGGATTATGCTGGACATAAGTTAGGATAAAACGTTTTTCAATATTATTGATGGGATGTTATAGTAAGGTAGTTTTAGAAAAAGGACAACTTGCACGACAGGCGACAACCCATCGCGTCGGACAAGGCTGTGGGAATCGAACCCACAACCGAAGTGCGACTGGCCTTTATCGCCTACCACTGGCCTACAGGAAGTCCCTGGTTAGTAGAAACTAGTTTTATTTTATTAAGAGGTATGATATATGAAGTATAAATTCAACCTCACAAAAGACAGACTTATGAATATTTGATAACTATTGCTAACCTTTTGTTTGAAACAGATGTAATGACCCATCATTCTATCACATGATCTTTTAACACTTCATTTCTTTAAGAGATGAAGTGGAAACTGTTCAAAGCAGGAACAATAGTGAGATTGTACCAAAATCAAGTAAGTATTTCTTCTAATTCAAAATTTTCAACTTTAGGGAAATGATATTGAAAACCAAAAATTTTGTCCTAGTGATCTTATATCCGATGAATCAGATGGTACCCTAGATCATCACAAATTTATGGCTTTGTGGTTGTTGGCTTTTTCATAGCCATGTCCTCTACCACACTCCATCAGAACATGATGGTTAGATTTATCTTCCATGTCCATATTTTCACCTATGTTCTCCTATGTGGATACCCAGTGATTAGTTAACTTGGGTAACCATTAAGTTCTATACTTTAGTTTTTAAAGATAAGTTTTGGTATTCCTTTTTACGATGTTGGTTTCTATCAAAGAAACTTTCAAATAGTAAACCATTTATAACCCCGACGAATTTCAAGGGTGAAATTCATTTTAAGGGGGGTAGAATGCAACACCCTGAGATTTTATGAAAAATATTATTTTAATTTCATTAATGTCTTGTGTTGTATTCTACACCAAGATTACCTTGCGCTATACACAACACCGTATTAGCTTGCAGTATATGCAACACTATTCTTGGACCGTGTTACACACAATTTTGATAAGAGTTATTCTACGCAACATTGAGTATATATATATATATATATATATTAAATTTATAAATGAAATATGGTTAGATTCTGTTATAAGAAACAACGAAGGATTCTTTCACAACACGCAACCCTGACTTGGCTTGCATTACACGCAATCACGACCTTCCTCGATAGCGTGTGTTGTACAAAATATCGGGTTTTAATAAACAATGAAATATTATTATAATATTGTCATAAACTAGCCGTTATGAATATTATTAACTAAATTTTGAATTTTATAACATTATTATTCATCTTACACATTTTCTAGAACATGGTATAAGAACAAAATAAATTTTTCGGGTAAAATAAGTATTTTTCAAAAAATGCAGTTTTGCCGCCTTTTGATGGTGCACCCACTTTAAATCTAGTTTTTGACATGTTTATATGTTCAATTTGACAAAATAAAATTCTTCTTTTGAATCAGGATGTAAAAATTTACATTAGATAAAGTTTTGATATTTTTCCGATAACTTTCATATTTTAATGAATAGTAAAAACACGCTATATTTTAATTAAAAACAACTTTTTTCATCATAATATCTTATGTGGTTAAATTATAATATTGAATGGTTTTAAAGTATAAATATAATATATTTTGACCATTTAATATAATGTATGTCATTAGCATTGATTTTACCTTGAATTCGTAGGTTAAATCAATTCAATCTTTTGCAATGTTTTAAACAAAAACCCGTTTTTATTCGACAACGGGATTAATTTTAATTTAATTTCTGCAACTTCGGTGTAATGAATTTTAAAAAATGGATTCCATATTTGGAAACAGTGGGTCCAAATTATGTTAATAGGCCACTTTTTATTTTTGGGAATTATGAATAGTAACTACGGTAAATTTTATTTACCATAGTTAAAGGTAAATCGGGTAATTAAGGGTAAATATAATATTATAAAATTACCCTAAAACATGCCAAATTTCTATTTTATGGCTAAACGTAAACCCATATCAACTAAGGGTCGGATTAGATTCATTTTATGGTCTTTTGACCATGAAAATAATTTAATTATTATTAAAACCAAAGAAAGTGACAACATGTCACTTTCTTAAATCTTATAAGTATAATAATTTTAACTTAGTGATAAACATCATAAAACTTAGAACATGAATATTATAAAGAAATCTAACAAAAGTATATACATCATGAGAATTTATTTAGAATTTTTTTGGGATTAAATAGTTATCATTAATTGTGACAGAATAGTGATGCAAAAATTATTTATCTAGTGAAAAATCATGAATATAGTTTTTATTAAACTAATAGTGACCATAAAAGGCACAAAACCCAGACCAAAACTTATTGGTCATGTAAATTGAAACTATAATCATCCAATGGTAGAATATTTGACCATTTGGAGTCTTATACAAGAAATTATGACACTTATATTATTTTATTTTAAATGATGCCAAAGTTGTCACCTTCATAATTTAATAAATATAACAATTTAACTATTGTGATTTTAAGATGATAAATTCGAGTAAAAGTATTATTGTAAAATTTAATATATTTATATTCATCATAGGATTTTATTTTAAATTTTTATGCAACAAATAAGTATATTAAATTATAATACAAAAATGATGTAGTAATTATTTTATTAAGAGATAAACCAAATAAATGGTTTTAAAAATAATAAAATAAATATTATATGAACTATTTAATGTGATCCACTAATTTAATAGATAGATATGACATTTTATTAATATATTAAAACTTTTATTTTGAACATATCTTCTGTATATATTTTATTAAAATTCAAATAAATGAATAGTGTCAAAATTGACACTATTGTTATTTTATAAATATAACATATTATAAAATTGTTTAAAAATCACAAAAATATTTAAAAATGATAAATTTAAATTTATATGGTCTATAATTTTATAAAGTAAACAATTATGGAAAATTCACAAGAAATAAGTAATTATTTGTTATAATTTAAAATTTATAATTTTGTTACCACAAATAAACTTAAATAGATTAAATAAGGATAAATCAAAATTATATGGTTTAAAATAAGATCAAAACATGTCTAAATTTGATTGGTTGATGAGATTAAAACCTTATCTCATATAATATTCGAATATGAGTCATTTTTTGAGTTTTTTATGTGGGGTTAGATTTATTATAAATCAATATTTTTAAGAATTCCAAAGGTGCCCCTCTCCTCCCTTATAAACGGGCACCTCCTCCCTCTCTTCCTCACACAACTTTGAGCCTTAAAGCTCGGCCAAAACCTACCAAATTATCTTCCCCACTTCCCTAGAAACATACTAGAGGTTCTGGTCTTCCTCAAAGACCAATTTTAGTTCCCTAAGAGGAGGTCTCAAAAAGGCGCTTCAAAGAAGAGGTAATTTCCGTTACCGATTCTTTCACCTTTATTTCTTCTTCCACTTATTCTTCTTAGGTTGTTTCATTATGAAGTAATAACATCAGTATCACTCACATACTGATATGTTATTATAAGTATGAAACAATCCTAATTCACCATCTATCCATCCTACGGAAAATGAAATCACCGCGCGTGCGTACGTATGGAATACCGTCTCCACGCCGTGGTGTCATCTGTTTTTCCACCAACACATTACATGGATGGGTATTATGGTGTAAAGAATAACTATACATAGTTATTATAACATCATAATGATTCTGATATATTGTATCATCCACTCCAATTCAATTCAATAATTAAGGAAATGATATCATCGCTCGTCCGTACGTACGGACTACCGTGTCCACGACGCGATGAGATTAATTATCCATGTTAACCATTTAAGAATGATTATAAAGTATATATAAGCAATAATAATGAAATATATGAAATTATAAAGCTACTTTATTTATTTTTATATATATGTGTGTCATCTACTTAATTCCACTCAATTCAATAAGGAAACGAAAACAGCGTTCATGCGTACGTACGGCCTACCGTCTCCATGAACGGTGTATTTCTTTCCATTTATCGATCCATTATATATATGTATATTCTGAATATATATTATATATAAATCATGTTTTATATTCTATAATTAAGTAATAATGATCTAAGTAATCATATGAATAATTACAAGTTAAAACACGAACGACAAATGAGACAATTTTACCCAAAACGCTACATTAACATGAATTTACAAAAGAACGGGTAATATAAAGTCATAAGTGAACCATATATGATATAATAACAATGAATATAATTCTGTAATAATTCAATGACATTATTTAAATCATTATACAGGAGGTTCGGACACTTACGAAGCAAATCGGACCTAAGGTAAGGGAAATATCACAATCTCACTTTTATCCTAGATTGTTTTTACTTTGGTAATTACTGGGGTGTATTTTATCATCCACATCCATGTTCCCTAAATATGTAATATTATTTCCATCCTTCTACAATAGTTTATATCCAATTTTACCCTTCGGTAAGTTTTTTGTAAAAGATATGAAAGGAATCTTTTGTCGTTTTTCGTACGAGGTACTTTTTGACTTTTCCGACAAAAGTACGAAGAATGTTTTTTTTAACTTATACGGCATGAATGGATTTTTAAAACATTATTTCCAATTATCTTCCTTTAAATGTTTTCATGTTTATTTTTAATCAACTTCTTTTAGTTTATAATTGTATGACATATTAAGAAAGGAAAAGTGTTTTTGAAGAAGAAAGGATATTTTCCTCAAAAATTAATTTCAAGTGTTTTATCAAAATTATTTTGAATCTAAGATAATATGGGGTTCTGTTTTTGTCCCTATTATTACATTAATTTGATTATGATGTGATGGAAATATTTTTATGAATTCTTTTATCTTATATGAATTGTTTTATGATGTCACGATGTTTAAGATTCCCATTTTTATTACATGGGTTATGCAATGATGTATGATTTATGATTTTGTGGCACACATAAGAATGGTATCATTATGAGATGGGTGGGACCTATATCTCCCTCCAATGCATTGGGTAAATATTTTATATCTCATGAGATAGACATGGATGGAATGGTAGGTTATACCGGTTCAGTGAAACAGGACTGAAATGAGGGTGACTCGGTTCAGAAAGGGACTTTGTCCACTAAGATAGTCTTGGAAATGAGTCTTGACTAACAAGAAATGATTCTCTATGATTATGTGTGTATGACAAAAAGTTTAATTTTTTATGTTATGATTATTGTGATTACATTTCACTACTATGATTTATCCCATGTTATGAAATTATGCTCTCTCTTTTGCAGGTTAAGATTTCCAAAATGTTATGTTCTTATGAATATGATGTGATTGATATTTCTTTTATTTACCCTTACTGAGCATTTGAGCTCACCCATTTTATGTTTTCTTTTCCCC
The DNA here is from genome assembly GCA_963277665.1 of Viscum album. Taxonomy (NCBI): domain Eukaryota; kingdom Viridiplantae; phylum Streptophyta; class Magnoliopsida; order Santalales; family Viscaceae; genus Viscum; species Viscum album. The sequence continues at coordinate 1,787,833,802 of OY728128.1, forward strand.
AGGATATAAAGAAAGGTTTTAGGTAACAAAAAAAGAAATTCTTTATGGGATATGTTGAAGATCTTTCACCGTGATTAGAAGATTATATTCCGAGTTTCCAAAGACACTAAACTATTACGATCCTTGTGTGTGTGTTTTTGTTATGTACTAAGTATTCCGCAAAAGTAATGTAATGTCCATGTACGTAAAGCTTCGGGTCTCTACATTGAGCTCATGGTAAGGGATTCTTATCTCACTTTTATTTTTGTGAGGCATACACCACTTTCACCACTTATTTATTATGTTTGGTTTATGTAATACCCCTATTATATTTTTTAAAATGAATTGATTTATATACTTTTTATTTATATTTTAGTTTTAAATTATTACTTTTGTGGGTATTATAATTAAAATGTAACCAAAAACAAGCAATTTCATCCCAATATCATTTCATTGAGGCATATTGCAATGTCATGTACCTAGTTTATTTTATATGGTGTATAAAAGAACATATAAAATATTATATCATGGATCTCTTTATTATAATGATATTATAAGATTCATTTAATTTTATTCATTCCTAACGATTATGATTAAAATGTTATAAAGTGTTATTGGACACTTTGGAATGTCTAAAGAATTTTTTTCCTATGATTTTTTATTTCTATTTCAATGGTATTTCAATTAAATAATTTCCAAATCCATTGTTTTAACCTATTATACACAAGGGAATTATATATATCTTTATTATTTATTAAATATGGATATTTTAAGAATATATTAATTCTTTATTAAATAAATAAATTATTCGATATACGACGAATGATTTGATAGGTACAACATAGCTGTGTGGATCAGTTATAGATAGGACCTAGTTGCCTTAGTAGTCTCATAGGGAGAAATTAGCTGGTGAAAAAATCAATATGTTTGCTTCTAATGAGAAAAAAATGGTATGATATGGGTTGGGACAAATTAATTCAAGCCCCTCAAAACATCAATAGACTCCTCAGACGAATCATTTTGAAAAATCAGTGTAGTTTAAACTTTTTGGATAATATATATCGATGGTAAATGTTGGATGTACCATAGAAACATAGTATACATTAATCAATAATTTCATTCATTCAGATTCAGTCATTATTTATCCATTAGATTTTTACATTCACATTCTCTATAGATTCATTTCATTCATAAATTATTGACTAAATGGTATGTGTTTTAGTAATTTACCATGCCATATGGAATATTCCTTATACACTTTTTAAATGGAAAGGGTGTTAAATAATTTAATTTTAAAAATTTATTATTCTTATTTTCTCAAGATTAAATCTTTTATATGAATACCCAAAATAATCATTTAAGAACACCGTAATTTTGTTTCCTTTCCCCAGAATATGAAGTTGAATTCTTGGAATGAGTTTTATTGATGCAATTTATTATTCTTTGTTATGTATTATGGATTATTTAATATCTCATGAAATTATATGGGTATCATGTATATAATATGGTTTTAAAAAACTATTAAAACAACCAGTAATTCAAGATTTGATTCCTTATAATCAGGGAAATGTAATAAAGTAATTCATAGGCTCTAGTCTTCTGGGGTCAGGGCTCTATAGTTGGTATCAAAGTTTGATTAGTAGCAACCTTGGAAAATTGATTTAGAAAAAATAGATTATAGAACCTAACCCAAATAATTACATTGATGATACATATATATGAAGAATTCCTAAGAAACTATGTTTATTATTATGAGATTAGATACAAATAATTTTTACAATTTATATTAATTTTTTTCATAGTTTAAGGAATATAACTTTCTTTTTCTTAATTATATGATATAACCTAGTTTATATAATTATTTAGAAATGGATACTAGCATACGAAATATCAAACTCACCAATGAACATGATCCATAGTGTAATAAGTATTATATCCATTTTGGTATTAACCCAATATTTCGAAGGAAATTTTTCTCCCAGACTTTCTCATCATAAGAGGACACGGTGTGACGTGCTAATGAGATAGGTAAAGAATTATTTAGGTATAATGGATTTTTAGGGAAGCACGAGAATAAGAGAAAAACTAGGAAAATATTAGATAATGTGATGAAGGAAAAAATGTATTTTCCCACATATTATAATTGTGGAAATAATCACCCTGGTCCTTGATTAAATGGAATGGTATTTTTCAACATGTGTGGAGAGAAAGGACAACATGATTTTGATTTCACTAATAAAAAAAAATCATCATAAAAGGATTAAAATGAAAGGATATATTAAAGGTCCTGTGTTTTTAAAGAAAATAAGAATTACAAAGGAATTTGAATTTTCGAATATACTTGATGGTCTGTTCTTTTAACCGATCCCCAGAATGGAATTCTAAGAGTTGGAACACATAAATGTGTTGTTTTTTGACTTGTGTAAAGTCTTGATGGATCCCATGGGTGTCTTGTTGTGTTTTGGGAGCACCATGTCATGGAAATAAAATGTTTGGTGGTTTGAATAGGGTGTAATTTTTTTATTAAATTGTGCGGCACCAAATATAAAACTATGTGGTTGTTGTTGGTGAGCTTAAATGATCGACATAGGTTGTGCATGGTTTACCCAAACTGTGCAGTATCTATCATCGGTAGTGACACTTAAAGAAGTACAAAAACACTATTCATAGCATAGTTGGAACAATATTAGGGTAACTATATGGATAAAACAATCTGAGGTGTGTTCCCTAGGTAGTGGGTGTTGTACAGTTGGCAAACAAGTTGTCCAAACTGTGCGGCCAAATCATAGAACCCTATTTCTAGGGTGAAATGACCATGTTTATCTTAAAGAGTTTTAAAACTCATTTCTTCTTTCATTCCTCCTCTATAACTCTTGTGAGGCTCCTCCCAGGTGCTCTCGGCTCCTCCTCCTCTCTAATCTAGGAATGGCTATATCTCTTCTTCTTGCTGTCCCAATCAAACACCATTGGTCTCTATCGATCTAAATCGGTATTCTCTCAAATCCTATTTCTTCCTTTAAAATTTCTTCATTGTATTTGTTTCACTATTTTGTGTGAGTAAATTTTCTATATATTTAGGGAAAATATATTTTTCATCAATTTCTTCCAACCCGGTCTAAATCAGACCATGATATTGAATGAGTGTGTTTTCCATGGTATATGGTATGTGGTTTTAGGATTTTCCCAAAAATATACAATGAATTTTAAATGTTCCAATTATTACACACATTTTCCTTGGCCATGAGTGGCCTTTTAATTTAGTTCATCATATTAAATTGACTAATGCACCTAGATACACTGCCTATGATCTTTGTTTAGTAGTTTGAGGTTTCTCAGGTTGACCACGGACACCCATTGGGTGTGCCATCTAGTTTTTACCCTTATTTAAATAATTTTTTATATTCATGGAATTACTTCTATGAGTTACAAATATATTTTAAATATAATCCTTTAATCAATAACCTAGTGGATCATGGCACCTTCCAGATGCCATTTCAACCATTAAATTGTTCATTCATGTGTGGTAGCATTATAAATTTATTATTTTGATGATTTGAGTTTATATTCGTATATGAGATTCTGAATTAGGAATAATGAAATGTTTAATAAAAAATTTAATGTTTTTATAATAAAATGACGTAGATGAGGTGAATTTCCTTTGAAATTACACTGTGATGTTTAGTGAATTATTACGTGATTTGATGTATTACTTTGGCCCTCCTTTTATATAAATGTTGGTTTTAATTATTACACCTTCTAAGTGAATGGATTGGCCCATTATTATCTAAATGAATAATGTAAAAATCTCCTCATAGGGGAATGGATTGTTTAATTGATGGGATTACCCATGTACGTAATTCTCAATGAGACTATGGTCACTTATAAAAGAATCATTGATCATTGTTAAATAAATTTTCATGTTTTTATTGGTTCAATTGAATGTTATTAATATAGTAGTTTATTCTTAATTGGTAGGTCTATTATAATAAGTTGGGGTGGATTGACGTAATATTTTTCCTTAGTTGAGTGATTTATATATAGTGTATTAATATGATTAGCTTTTAAGTGAGAAATTTATTTCTTTGAAGGATTTAAATGATATGAATTGTGAAGGGTGGTAAGGCCTCACAGTTCTTGCATTCTAAGTATTTGATATAACTAAATATGATGACCTTATTTTTAATTGATCATGATAAATAAAAATCATGAGAGGTAATGCATCATAGATTTAATAATAATAATAATTATATGATTATTCCTAATAGATAGGCTATAGATTTATGGTAAGGTTTTTATTGAGAATGGTAGAATCACACTCCCTTACATTGTATGTTGAGTTCATTATGTATCACACCTTTGATAATATGTGGATTGTGGAAAAATTGTACCAGATCCCTTATTTAGTGTAGGCGTGATGACACACACACAACTTTGAGGGATGACATGATGGATCACTCACTATCCCATGTGTTGAATATAAGTTATCACATTCTATTGGGATGTATGGAATATAACCTATTGGTTGATATATTATGCTTGTTTAGAATGTTTATGGATGTCAGGTTTACACCCCGATCCATCCAAGAACTGGTATTCTCGAAATAAGGACACTTAAATCCACACATACTTTGTTCATATAGGTGGATGAAATATATAACGATAATATATAAATATTACTTATATATATATATAGTTACTAGTGAGATCATAATTCTAGCCATAAGACAGAGCTGTTTGAGTTGGTTAGGTTTCCTATTGGATCCTGATCTAAAGGGTATTTATTTATTATTTCATAATTTTTTATTAGTTCATTTATAACAACACATTACATAAATATATATTTGAAGAATTCTTTTAGCTATAGACACTGTGGCTAATAACATATATGTGTTTATATCCCACAACCTACTCATGCTTTCATAGTAGTGGGTACTTGAGCAGGTTTCATGTTCATAGGACCATTAATGATTTATTGTACTGTAATTATTATACCTAGGAGTTAGGATGAGCATGACTAAGCTGCAGCTCTGGATGCTCATGGAGTTAACCCATGTGGATTTTTTTTATTCGGTATTTTTTTATTATACTATTTCTTACTTACTAGTATATTTCAACTATTTTTGATTATGTATCACCGTATGAACATGCATACATAGTGGTATATGGTAGTTGTTTGTATTTTATATTCAGTTTATATTATTCTCCTGCTGCCCTGTTATCTATTTTTTACTTCTTATAATGTTTTCTATTTTTTAGTTTCTAATATACCACTACATCAATCTGATCATGAGGGTATAGTTTTAATCAATCACATCCTTATACAACAATTTATAGTCTGAATCCCCTGGTATAAATGGAGGTATAATTGGGGCCATATTACCAATATGTTCGTCTACTATCTTGGTGGTTAGTCAATTTTGAATTTTACAAGATTAGACACTTCTAAAATCAATTTCTCAAGTGTCAATGGAATATACCCCCAAAAAGGATAATGGATCATCATCAAAAAATTTCTACGACCATAGATGAAGAGTAATGATTGATATTCATGAGTATGTATTCATGAATTATTTTATTTTAGTATTTTATTAGTAAGTTATTGGTCATGAGAATAATAAAATATATAAGGATTGTATTGCAATACATTTTTCATAAAATATTTTAAACATTGTTTTTAATGGTTTTGAAAACCAAGAAATGTGATTCATTAGTAAGTTGATCATTTTTGGAAAACACATAGTTGAGTGAAATATAAGCCTTAATATGATATTGATTCCAAATTAATGATGTTTTGATAAAGATATGAATGATATGAAACAAATATAATAGATATTACAAACTACCTTG